>CAWUFW010011662.1:0-597598 GCA_963921515.1 Calotriton arnoldi | reverse complement strand
GAAACCTATGGTTTTTTCAGTGAATATATATATATATATATCTATATATATATATATATTAGTGCAATCCTTTAAAAAAGTAGGACGATGCTTTGTGCGATTCAAACTTCATTTATTTTGTCAGACCGCCATCGGACGCGTTTCGGCTGATCCCAGCCTTGCTCACCAATGACGAGGGAGCATTCACGTCACGTTTTATTCAACACCATTTTCAAATATGTGACTACAAGTGTATAAACATAAACAACAGACCCGTAGTTCCTGATATAAATATCGACCAGTTACACCCATTGCAACACCTTAAACTACTGATCCATGGACATAAAAAACAGATCTGTAGTTTTTGGTATATTTATGGCTCAATCCACTTTAAAAATGTGCATATGATATTTATCACTCAATATGAACATCTTAATAAAGCATTACATAATTTGTCGCTTTTATGCATTCATGATCTTAAAGTTCATTTTACGGGTGCATATATAACTGTACATTCTCCATCATTGATGGCAGGGGCTATTTTACACCCTCAAAGCCACTAACTCAATGCATCGTATGCTTGTGTCCCGCCCAAGTGGGCGAATTCATTCCGAATAAATAGTAAAACATGATATTTCAGGGTAACTACTGTAAAAAACTTTGTTTGAAAAAATGCTCATTTTTGTTACGTGCAAGTGAAAAAAGTGAATTAAAACCTATTAGATGTTAAAACTTACAGTTTCATTTATTGTCTCACTGAATGCTGAAGGGAAGAGGAATTCCACAAAACTACCAACATGATACATCACAAATGGGTATGTAGGTCTTCCCCTATATTGAGACCATTCGGACTTTTGGAATTAAATTCAATTATGTATTTGAACTCCAATTTTCTTAAGGCCTTCTCTCTATTGCCACCCCTCTCTCCTATGGGTACCGAATCAATTACATAGTATGTAAGGCCTTTGGTATCCTGACCGTGCATTTCACCGAAATGACGTGCTACGGGGTAAGTTTTATCCCCGTTTTTTATAGCACGGATATGCTGCAACACACGCTTATGTACTTCTAATGTTGTGCTGCCCACATATTTAAGTTTGCAGGGACACTGTAAAACATAAATAGCATGATCCATTTTGCATGTGTATTTTCCTTTGATTTTCTTAGATCTAGGATTTAAATCTGTAGTGTAAGTCTCCGTGTTTTTGCCAAATTGGCACGCTTTACATTTTGAGCACTTCAAGAATCCTTGCTTTCTTTTTAGCCAGGAGGGCCCAATGGTTTTTTTCACTTCTTTAAGAGTATTGCTCACTAGACTCTGTTTCATACTAGGAGCTCTTCTGAAGGTTATTGCTGGATTTCGGGGAGCTAATTTTCCCAGAATTGGATCATTCCTTATCAGAAACCAGTATTTATTTATGATCCCTCTTATACTGCCCTGTTGTAGACTATATGCAGTTATCAATCTGAAATGGGATTGTTGCTCTTTTCTCAGATTTCCCTTTTTCTTTTTACTAAACAGCACTTGCTCTCTGTTTTGTAAGTCTACTTTTGCTAGTGCAGTATTCACCCATTCATCCGGGTAGCCTCTTTTGAGGAATCTGGTCTTAAGTGTTTTGATTTCCTTTTCTGCTTCAACTCTTCACTGCAATTCCTCTTTACTCTTAAACCCTCCCCGTAGGGGATACTTCTCACTAGACTTGTTGGGTGGAAACTAGATGCGTGCAGGAGGGTATTGCCTGCAGTGGGTTTTCTATACAACTTGGTTTCCAATCGGTTATTGGCCACATACACTGTCAGATCTAAAAATTTGAAACTCTGCACTGATAGTGCTGGTAAAGTGCAGATTCAGATTGTTGATCTCAATCTGTTTGAGAAAGTCTTCTGCTGCTTCTTTAGTGCCCCTCCATACAACAAATAGGTTGTCTATATACCTATACCAATGGACTATATTACTGACCCATATTTCATGATACTGCGATTGGATCACCTGCTCCTCCCACCAGCCCATATGCAGATTCGCATAGCTGGGGGCGAAGCAGGTTCCCATCGCAGGACCGCACTTCTGATGAAACAATTCATTTATCAGTTAAAAGGAAAGAAATTATTGTTAAGGCAAGTTTCTTTCATTTTAACCAACATTAATGTATGGTGCCATAGTTTCAATGATCTCGCACCTAAAAAGTGTTTAACTGCATTAAGGCCATCAGTATGCACAATACTTGTGTACAGTGTAGAAACATCTATTGTCATTAACAACAAATTGTCTTCCCAAGGTGTGTCAAATATTCTCTGTAGGAAGTCCCCCGTATCCTGAACATAAGATGGTAAAGATTTTACAAAGGGGGATAAAAATGAGTCCACAAACTTAGAGGTATGTTCAAAGGCACTTCCTATGGCAAATATTGGTCGGCCAGGGGGATTTAACAAATCTTTGTGTACCTTTGGCATCAGGTACATAATGGGGGTTATTGGTGCATCTATTTTAAGATATTTAAATTCTTCCTGGCTGATCAAACCCTGTGTTTGCCATTCATATAGTTCTCTATTAAATTTTACATGTGAATCTGCCATTTTTTCTTTAGTTGTTCGTGTATAACACTCATTATTATTCAGTTGAATGTATGCCTCCTTGATGTATTTCTCCCTTGACCAAAGGACTACATTTCCCCCCTTGTCCGAATTTCTCACTACACAGTTACCATCACCTGACAACTTGGTGATCAAAGCAAAATAATCCCTTTCTTGCTGCGAGCTGATATTATGATGTTTATTGGTATTTTCATATAGACTTTTCAATTCATTTGTCACTAAATCATTGTATATATCAATCGAGTCCCGATTTGTCATAGGAATAAATCTGGAGTTAGGTCTAAAGCTTGTTTGCTCTGTGCCGAACAAATTCTGCTCTACTTCACTGGCTGCTCCATCCATTGGCATTGTTATATTCCTTTCGGTTTCCCCTGCCAAGTCTTTCAGATTTAATAATAGTTCCATGTCCCGTATTTGCAGGCCATCCTCATCAGCTGTGGTGATTTGGCCAGTTTCTTGTGGCTTATGCTCTTGCATCATGTAGTGTTTCTTTAACTTGAGCATTCTCATAAATCTAAATAAATCAATTCTTGTTTGTACATAATTCATCTTTGTTTTCATGCAATACGACAGTCCCAAGGATAATATTTTTTCTTCTTTTTCTGAAATGACAATGTTAGTGAGGTTGATAACATTGTTGTCATTCATTGCATCCTCCTCAGTTATTTCCGACTCCACTTTTTCTTCTCCACCGGTGCTTCGGTACTTTGACCCCTGCCTCCTCTTACGCCTCTGCCTCTTCCTCTTTGAGGCCTTTGATTTTGCACTGGTTGTCGTGGCCTGAGATTGAAGCGTCTATCTTCGCGTACAAAAACCCAGTTCCTCAATTTCAGATGGTGCCGGGCCAATTGCTTGTCTGCTTGGACTTTCATCTGCACTTGTTTCCGCTTCTGAGCTCACGATGCTGCTTTGTTCCGAACGGGTTTCTGTATTGTCAGGTTTCGCTGAGAGTTTTTGACGGCGGATGGAGTCGAATTGGTTTGCGAATGTGTAAATTTGTCCATTGTCGTAATCATGCTTGTTTCTCGCAAACTTATGGGCTTTGCTTGTTTTTATTGTTGTTTCCAAAATTCTCATTCTTTCTTTCATTTCATCGAAGAACTTACAAATTTTGTCCTGGTCGGTTTCTTTTGCCAAAGTTCCATAGATTTGATCTATTTCTCCAAGTATTTTACCCCTGTCGATGTCGGCATACTTCACGAGGATTACTAGCATCCTCCGTGAGGATTCGCTATTGTTATTAGCCCATTCACGAAGCATCTCTGGATTAGGATCTTCATAGGTCGGTGCCACTAATATTCTTAATCCTCTGGGTACTCTATTGACTTCCAAGTAGCGCTGTAAAGATTTAGATTCCCACCACTTGGAATAGAACTGTCCAAGTGGTGGGAATCTAAATCTGGGGTCCCCGGGGCCAATAGAGGCCTCAGGAGGGTGGCCACGCAGCCCCCCTCCTTAAAATGTTTTAAAAATGTGGCCATGCCTCGGGGATGGGGCCCAGGGGGATGGGGCCCCGGAATTGGCCACGGGAGGGGGCCACGCGGCCCCCTTCCCGTTCAGTTTTCTTTTTTTATATAAAAAAGGGTAAGGCCCTGGGGGATGGGGTCCCAAGGGCCCAAAAGAGAAAAAGAAGGGGGCCACACAGCCCCCTTCTAAAAAAAAAAAAAACGCGATCGTGCCTCAGGCCCCGCCCCTCCCTTCACCACTCTGCATTAAATTGGGGCATTAATTCCCCTTGAATACTGGGGGTCCCTGGGGGCCAACTAGCCCACCAGGTACCTCCTGTGCGCACCACAGGGCTGCGTTGCAGAGAGGTGGTGCAGGCCATGCCCCTTTTTACACCTCTCTGCAACGCAGCTCTGTGGCACTTACTGGAGGTACCTGGTGGGCTAGTTGGCCCCCAGGGACCCTCAGGATTCAAGGGGACTTTATCCCCCAACATAAAACGTACCACGGGGCGCGTTTGCACAGTGGTGAAGGGAGGGGGCGGGCCTGAGGTGACATGTGTGCATACATGCCCTGTGGCGTGTTTTAAGTTGTGGGATTAAGTCCCCTTGAATCCTGAGGGTCCCTGGGGTCCAACTAGCCCACCAGGTACCTCCAGTAAGCGCCACAGAGCTGCGTTGCAGAGAGGTGTAAAAAGGGGCATGGCCTCGGACCACCTCTCTGCAACGCAGGCCTGTGGCGCTTACTGGAAGTACCTGGTGGGCTAGTTGGGCCCCAGGGACCCTCAGGATTCAAGGTGACCTAATACCCCAACTTAAAATGCGCCACAGGGCGCGTTTGCACAGTGGTGAAGGGAGGGGGCGGGGCCTCAGGTGACATGTGTGCAAACACGCCCTTTGGCGCGTTTTAAGTTGGGGAATTAATTCCCCTTGAATCCTGAGGGACCCTGGAGGCCAACTAGCCCACCAGGTACCTCCAGTGCACGCCACAGGGCTGCGTTGCAGAGAGGTGGTCCAGGCCACGCCCCTTTTTACACCTCTGTGCAACGCAGCTCTGTGGCGCTTACTGGAGGTACCTAGTGGGCTAGTTGGACCCCAGGGACCCTCAGGATTCAAGGGGACTTAATCTCCCAACTTAAAACGGCCACAGGATGTGATGTCATCAGTAATGTCACTGACCATGTCATGAGTGATGTAATATGTGACGTCATCAGCAGTGCATTGCTGGGGCGCGAGTTATAGTTAGCTGAACTAACTATAACGGGGGAATTTCTATGGTTTTGTACGAGTGAAATGTCCAACTAACTATAACTGTCCCTAAAACCTATGGTTCATAGTTCAAATTGTTTTTTTGTGTAAAAGCAACATGCTGGGAAACCATTAATGAATCAATTATAAAAGTGTAAAAAACATTTGGGACTTACGGTTTACTTTTTTATGAGTGCAATAGCTCTGTCTTAAGTTGAGACTGAATATGCTGTTAGGTTTGGCCTGCCTTAAGAGGTGGTCTCCCGTCTAGGTAAGAGCTTCATGGATATTAATCAATGTAATTGTTCTTTAAATTACTTTAAAACTGCTGTACTGTGGTGACAGATTTTCCTTTATAGCTGATATTAACCCCAGGATTTCTTCTTTGTGAAAGTGCCTGAAGCAAGTTGGGATCTTGAGGTAGACGTTGCTATGATCATTACTAAAATGCAAGTGATCCTAAATGTTCTCAGATGATCTTTTCCCCCTTATGATGATTTTGTGTTGTTAGCCCTTAGTTTGTTCTATTTCTTAAAGATTTGCTTTTAAGAATTTTACCCCCTTGCAGACAAGGGGACTAGAGGAGCCACCTAGCCAAGTGATCACCGCTTGCCTACCAGAACGGGTTTTCAGATTTATGAAAATGTCTTTCAGAAGTTTTTTTCTTTCTGTCATGAGCTTCAGGCATATGCAAAAAATGTGAGGTAGAGTTTCTTGCTTGTATTTACACAGTTGACATTCTTGGTTTTGTGGCCAGTCCTTCTAAGTGGGGATGAGATCCAAAGCGGAATTGCATGAACTGGTGTTTTGTAGTCAATGAGAAATGAGTGTGACAGTGTATTTGATAGTGTGTATTTTGGTCTCTCTGTGAATGAATGAGTGTGTGTATGGGTGTCTTAATGAATGTGTCAGTGTCTGTCTGGGTGTGTCAGGGTATTTGTAGATGTCTGTGCCTGGCTATGTCAATCTATCAATGAGTTTGGTCATGTTAGTGTCAGTCTATGTATGACTGTGTCTCTAGCTGTGTTAGCATATGTGTAGGTGTGTACCTGCTTGTGTCAGTGTATGTGTAAATGTATCTTTGCATCTGCCACTACATAAATGAGTGTATGCCTGGATGTGTCAGTGTATGTCTTAGTGTGTCTCTGGATGTGTCATTGCATAAAAAAAGTATGTCCTTGGATCTGTCAGTGTATGTGGCAGTGTAAGCTTGTATGAGTTAGTATATGCATCAGTGTGTCTTGGACTGTGTCGGTGTATGCATCAGGTGTGTCAATGAGTGTGTCAGTGTATGTGCCAAAGGGTCACTGGGTGTTTCAGTTTATGTGTGACTGAATGACTGAGTGACTTTGTCAATGCATGACTTTGTGCAGGGGTGTGTTAGTGTATCTATTACTGTGTCCTGGGGTACCTCTGTCTATTTAAGAGTGAGTTGCTATATGGGTCAATGAATGCATGACAGTGTGCATGAGTGACTTAGTGTATGTATCAGTCAGTCCTAGGGTGTGTATAAATGAGTAAATGTATTACTGAATGGATTAGTGTGTTTATGGGTGTGTCAGTGTATGTATCAGTGAGTCCCAGAATGTTTCAGTGTGTAAATGTGTGAGTGGATGTATATGTGAGAGCATTAGTGTGTGTCTGTGTGTGTTAGTGCATAGTTCAATGAGTACTTGGGTGTGTTAGTGTATGCATCATTGTTTAACTGTATGTGTTAGTGTATACATTGGTGTGTGCCTGGAAAGGTGAAAGTATTAAATTTTTACAAAATTACAATCACAAAGTACTGTAAATACTACAAATATAATAAGGTAAAAGAGTGAGTATCATGGAAAATATAGAAAACAATATAGTAGATAGAGTTGCAAAATAGATGACAAAAGAGTGACAATGAGACCAAAATATAAACAACAATAATAAATATATTTAAGAAAAGAATTAAACACCATTAATATTTTACATAAGTACTACAACGGTTGTAACTCCCCCCTCTCTCTCTCTCTCTCCCCTAGTGTATGTATCAGTCAGTCCTACGATGTGTCAGGGTGTGTATGAATGAGTGTGTGAATGTTTTACTGAACGGGTTGGTGTGTTTTTGAGTGTTCCAGTGTATGTATCGGTGAGTCTCAGAGTGTCTCAGTGTGTGTATGACTGAGTGTGTAAATATGTGACTGAATGCATCAGTGTGTGCCTGTGTGTGTCACTGTAAGCTCAAAGATACGTGGGTGTGTTAGTGTATGCATCAGTGTTTAACTGAGTATCTCTGTGAATACATGTATGCCTAGAAAGGAGAAAGTGTTACATTTTTGGAAAATACATTAAAAAGAACTGTAAATACTACAAAAACAATGTCAAACCAGAAACAATTATGGAAAAGGTACGAAGCAATGTAGTACCTACAATTGAAACATTTATGTCAAACAAGTAACAATCACAACAAAATATAAACAACAATGATAAATGTATTTAAACAAAGCAATTAAACAACATTAATAACTTACATATAACTACTATAAGACTAGATAAACATATATACATATATTACAACTATTACAATTATAATTATTATAATTACAACATATTGAAAACATTTTAAATGTAACTCAATAAAAAAATTAAAACCTTCAATTGTAATACCTCCTCTTTCACCACACTTACAATTGAGTGAAAACAACACCCAAAACAGTCACTTTCATCCTGTCGAACTGTTTCATTGTACCATCAGGAGAAAAAAAAGCCACTGCCAGATATGTTGAATGTAACCTCTGTAGGAAACAGCTTTCCAGAGGTATCCTCAATGTGAAAGCACATCAAGAGCGACCATGAACATGAATATTTCAAGAATCCTGAAATCAGAATGTGAGTGATTTCTACTGACGTGAAAGGATCCTCATCTACTGCCAACCGACCTTTTGCAAATATCACAATTGCAACAACTTGTCCAGAGTTTAAAAAATGGTTGTTCAGTGTATTAAATGTGAAGAACTTGTTTTCAAAGAAAACAATGACCTTATCTCCAAATTGGAGAAGGTAAAGGGACACCGTTGTTAATACTTTTTTGTTTGCCTTGTTTCATTGTAAAAGCAGAAGGACATGTGCTAATCTTATACTTATAAAAAAAACATGAAGTTCCTCAAGTGACAGAGAAGCAGGAAGATACCCCATCATTCAACCATGTCTGGAAATTAAAACTTGATCATCCAGCATTGAAGTTTAAATAGTGGTTGTTGGAAGACGTCATTTGAAAATATGGGGACAATATCTTCTTGCTGAAGAAACAAAAGAGTCTCTTTTGTTATTTTTTTCTCCTTCTTACTATAAAGGTAAACTTATAATTAGGTACGTACATTACTGCAATAAATCATTCCTTGGATCTGTGATAAAAGGGAGAAAACATAAAGATAGGTTAAAGCTATATGGTATACATTACATAGTAAAGTTTAAGTTTCTGCAACATAAATAGGTTTGTGAAAAAAGGAAACATTAAAGAGCTGCAAATCTCTAAATCAATTAAACATGCTTTTAAAACATGTCATTTAATTGTTTTGCTGTTCTCAGGTTTCATACTGGCACACCTTAAACAATGTACTTCATGAAGTTTCATTGTTGAACAGTGGGGAAAAACAATCATATGGATCGCAGAATGAGACAGACTTGCACTGTAAATATATCATACTGTGCATGCACTCACTACAAACTGTTAAAAATGTATTTCAGTTCTACGCACTCAACTTCTATAAAGAAACATATCCAAAAAACATACAATTATATTGAAATAGTCCATTTCTGAAAATAGATGTAACATATATCCATGTGTAAAAGCCCATTTTGAAGAAAGTACCCTTACTAAGCTGAACGATGTCTTAAAGAATTATACTCCATACAGTACACACACAGTAAACCACTTTTTAAAGGAAAATCCTTCTTAGAACTTTGGTTGCAAAAACAAAAGGTATGAATTTGGAAGTTTGAAAGGCGGCTTATCTTTAAATGTCAGGTTGCTTTCATTACATTCCGTCCATCCACTTAGAGTTTTTAAGTACACAGTGTAGTGCCCTGAAGTTATATGTACTCCTTCATGAAAAATGATAGCTAGCTTTGTGTACATTCTTCCAGAAAGTGAAATTTGTCCAGCTTTAAAGTTTGATATTTCAGTTTCTAGTTTTTTATACATGTAGTTTACATCGTTGACGCATCAATATAATGTATTTCCAACTTCTGCATATCTGTAACTTAGACATACAATCAGATATCTACAATTTAGGCTGGTCATGTTCTGGTTTGCATTTCGTATAATGTTGTCAAATGGTACAGTTTTTGAATCCAGTAATGTTAAATAAATTAACCTTTCAGAATTTATATAAGTGAATGAATGAATAAATGAAAAGGCATTTCTAAAGCGCATGGCTACCCTAAGGCATCCCAGCGCTAACAGCGGTGCAACTTCAACTCCGGACAGTTTTTTTAGGGAAACAGAAAAGTTTTTAATTGTTTTCGAAAAGTCAGGTAATTTGGCTCAAGGCAGATATGCAGGGGAAGGAGGTTCCACAACTTAGCAGCATTATACGAGAAGTGACGCCCTCCACTTCGTGTTTTTCTTATTTATGGGACTACCACCAATTGTTTATTATCTGACCTCAGGGACCTATTTGAGCGATAGGGTTGAATGATGGAACTGATAAATGGCGGGCCCTTGCCTGAAAGTGCTTTATGTGTAATACACAGAGCCTTAAACTGGAATCTCTCCTGTATAGGAAGCCAGTGGAGCGAGGCGAGCGCAGGCTTAGCTGAAAGGCGTTTGGGGGTATTCGTGAACAGACATGCTGCGCAGTTTTGCACAATCTGCAATTTTTTGGTGGTCAGGTGTGGGGCTCCCAAATATAGGGCGTTAGCATAATCAAGGCGTGATAAGATCAATGCCTGAACTAGCAGTCTTCTAGCAGAAAAAGGAAGCAGGGGGAGGATCTTTCTTAACATTCTTAAAATCCCATAACAGCAGGCTGCAACCTTACGTGCTTGCTCCTTGAAATCAAGATTGCGGTCCAGCCATACACCCAGGCTCTTGATTTGTTCTTTCGGGGAGGGTGCTGGGCCCAGACAACTAGGCCAAAAAGAGCCTATGCTCAGGGTGGTGGGGTTACCCAGGAGCATCAGCTCTGTCTTAGCTTCATTAAGTTTTAAACATGAGCTGTCCATCCATCTAGATACCTTTTCAAGGCATAAGGCTAATCCAGGGCCTGAGTTATCCAGTTGATTGAGAGAAACCACCAGCTGAGTGTCGTCAGCATAAGTAATGACCTGGATGCCAAAAGGTGTTACTACTTCTGCCAGGGAACTCATGTAGATATTAAATAGAATGGGGCTCATGGAAGATCCCTGAGGAACCCCACATCTAAGGGGCATTCGCTTTGAAATAATTTCATCTTCAAAGACTACAAAAGATCTGTCCTCCAGGAAGGACTGTAGCCATTTTAACGCTGTTCCAGTCACTCCTGCATACCTAAGTCTTTGAATTAGCAAATGATGGTTCACCGTGTTGAAGGCTGCGCTGAGATCCAATAAAATAAGAGCAGCGCAGCCCCCGCCATCCAGGATTTTTCTATATTCCTCCACTACTGTCAGAAGCGCTGTCTCTGTGCCTTGCTGTGGTCTGAACCCAGTCTGTGAAGGATAAAGACGGTTATTATTTTCAAGAAAAGTTGAGAGGGTATGGTTTACGTGTTTCTCAGCTATTTTGCCAATTCCCGGTAGTAGTGAGATAGGGCAGTAATTTGCCATCACGTCTGGATCTAGGTTGGGCTTTTTTAAGAGTGCTCTGACCATTGCCTGTTTCCAGCGGGGGGCACAAGTCCCAACACAAACGAGGCATTGATCACATCCAAAATCACTGGAGATACAGTCAGTGACTAAGTTTAAAATGTTTGGGGGGGCGACGTCTGTAGGTGCTCCCGATTTAAGTTGACTGAGAATCCCACGAAGAGAGATCAAATTCAGGGGGGGAATTGCCTCCAGCAGACATTCTCCGTTTTGAGCTATCCAGTCAGATGGAGGTGAGGTTTGTGGGGCTGTGACCAGAGGAAAGGACGTGTAGATACTTTGTATTTTGTCAAAGAAAAACTCTGCAATTTGGTTGCAGCGTAAAGGGATATCAACAAATGCGATGGGGGGTGCAGGAGGTGTAAGGAGTGATTTTGCAATCCGAAAGATAGCAGATGTAAAAGAGCAATCCACACAGGAGGGCGTGGCCTGACGCCGATGTAGGAAGAGGCAGGCATCGGAGCTCCTCCGTGGCCTTCCTCCACAGGCATTGATCCTGACAAGGTACGGTGGTCCCTGGCACTGGATCTGGGGGCGGAACGTCTGGTGCCCCCTCGGCTGCATTTTCTGGGTGTGGGGACACTGTGGGGCCGAGGAATAGCCGGTCTTCGCCTCTGCTCGCGCTCCGGCTTGGCCGCGGCTAAATTGGCGGCCGCATGGCATTGCGGCGGCTCTGGCTGCTGAGGGCGCCAGAAGCACTGGGGATCCACCCTGGCCGGACCGGAGGCGTGCGGGACCTACCCGTAAGAGGGGGCTCCCGCGGAGATACCGGAGAGGCGTGAGCGGTGCGAGGGCAGCAATTGCGGAGCACACAGCAGCGGCCGCCTGACCCTAAGATGGCGGCTTGCGGGACATCGGGAGAGCTGCGGCGCCCATGCTGACCACCTTTACAGCGTGCTACACTGAGCACACAACCTGGTGGGTGCCCCATAGAGCCTGGACTTGACTAGGCTGTGAGGCTGGTGGAGGGTTCAGTTTCCCTTAACCCTCGGCGGTGGGCCTGTGCCCTGGAGAGCCGCGGCCTGGCGGGGGCCTGGGGGAGTGTAACAGGCGGAGCCTGATTGTTACCCGGGATGATTGGGGGGCCCCCCGGAGGTGTGGTGAGGCATCCTGCTGCGGCGGGGGGATGTGAAGGGGCAAAGAGACACCCTGCCTTTACTGCGGACCGCAGGAGGCATTGCCCTGCTTGAGGCACCAGAGACGGACCGTCCCTGAAGGTGGGGACAGGTGCTTGGGGCTTCTTGGTCTGGCCCACGCCCCCTGAGCAACCGGGAGGCTGCTACTTTGCACTCTGGAGCGGAGGGACGGGTGGGGGCGTCCCTGCAGGGCTGACTGATTGGCGAATCCGTACTTGTCCCTGGTCTTGGGTGTCTACGGCGGATGCTGTGGCGGACCCCGGAGGGGCAATTGGTTGTCCTACTGTGCCCTGGAGCGGCCCGCCTGGGGACTCCTCAGAGCTCTACCGACTCTTCTCCTGGGGGCAGGGATTCCACCATCGACTTCCTGCGGAGGTGCACCTGGGCGCTTGAGAGGGCGAACACGGACATTGGAGGGCCGCAGGTGCTGAACTGGGTGTTGGGTGACCCGGGGGACACCTGTCTAGGGGTTTGACCCTGCTGGAGCTGCTGCTGGGCCCTGCTGCCCCCCTCCTGACCGGTTGTGGGATGGGGAGAGTGTCTAAAAAGAAGGGGTTCGAGGTCCTGCGAGTGGACGAGCTTGAGCCCCACACGGACGGCGAGGAGGGTGCGTCATGAAAACGACCGGAGGGTTTGTCGGGAGACCCCACCCTGGCTGATATCCTACAGGCCATCACTTCCTCGAGGGAGGCACTGGAGACAAAGATCGACGCCATCGGGACGGATCTCACCCTCTTGAAGGATGATCACCGTAAGCTCAAGGAGCGAGTCATTGCCCAGGAAACTGCCCTGAAGGATGTCCCGGACACGGTCGCCACGTTGCAGCAGGCCTTGAGGGCGGTGGAATCCAGGGTCCAGCGGCTAGAGGTGAGGGCGGAGGACAGTGAAGGGCGCTCGAGAAGAAATAACCTGCGCATAGTAGGAGTGCCGGAGCGAGAGGAGGGGGCGGATGCTGTCCAGTTCCTGGAAGCATGGTTGAAGGCAGAGGTGGCCCCGGAGGGCCTCTCTCCTTTCTTTGCCCTGGAGCGTGCCCATAGGGTCCCAGCCAAGCCCCCCAAACCAGGCGCTCCGCCTCGGCCGCTGGTGGTCCGGCTGCTACATCACAGGGACCGAGACTACCTCTTACAACGCGCTCGTGAGCACCGGGGTCTGCAGATCGGAAACAGTAGGGTGATGATTTTTCCGGATTATACCCGAGAGGTACAGCGGCAACGATCCTCATTCCTGGCTGTCAAGCGAAAGTTACGCCAACTTCAACTACAGTACACCATGCTGTTCCCGGCCCGACTCCGGGTGTCTGCGGATGCGGAGACACACTTCTTCCTTTCCCCACGGGAGGCCTTGGATTGGCTTGAGCTACGGGGCAGCGGGGTGACGCACTCTCCGCGACGAGGCTCGCCTCGCCGACAGTCTCCTTCTCCTTCGACTTCGCCGCCCCGAAGGGTCCCCTCGCCTGCTGGATGACGTCAGGAGCGGGATGAGGCGGTGCGAGCGGTGGTGGAAATCAGTCGGGGGACTGTGAGTCCGACCAGCAACACCACAGAACATACACGACTCAGCTCTGGGAGCTCAAGCTCTGGCACTGGCCACGGACCTTCGGACAATGAACTTCCAGAGGTTACACCGCAGACCGCAGATGGCGTTATTTGACTGACCGGCTGACAGGTCGTATGTGTTGCAGCTTGATTGTTGAGGACTGCTCCCTCTGCTTCCGAAGATCCGAGCTGCGAACTGTTGGGGGCGCCATTGCACCATTGGGACTTACTGAATGTGCCATGATTGTGGGGGGGAGGGCGGGGGAGTTCTGGGGATGCCATTGGTAGGACACGCTCTGCCACTTTCATGTCTTACTGTTTGAGTGCCTTAGTTTGGATGGGGACCTGTTTGTGTAGACCTGTCCTGGGGAGTGGGAGTTGGGGTGTTGTTATGTTAGGGGGAATGGGTTCTGGGGCAGGCATGTCGCTGCGCGAACGCTGCACCAAGAAGGATTGGAGATTCTCTTATGGGTACCGCCGTAGGTTTTAAGTGTATGACCTGGAATGTCAGGGGGATGCACACCATGAACCGCCGACACAAAATCCATGCCCATTTAACCAGAAGGGGGGTGCAAATTGCATTACTACAAGAGACCCACCTCACACGTCAGGAAGGGGTAGCGCTGCAGCGCCGCTGGAGAGGGCAGGTTTTCCACACCACATACTCTGCCTTTGCTCGGGGGACCCTGGTTTGGGTGTGGGCGGGATTCCCTTTTCAATGTGTTAGGCAAATCATAGACCCAGAGGGCAGGTTCGTGGTGGTGATGGGGTGCTTGGATGGCCGGGACATCACTATAGGGAGTATTTATGCCCCCAACGTGGACCAGCCTGCATTTCTGATCCGGCTCTCGCGGACGCTGGCGCAGGCCCTGACTGGACCGGTGCTCCTGGGGGGCGATTTCAATAGCATAGCGGACGTATCCCTGGACAGATCACACCCACCGCTTCCTGATGCCCCAACACATAGAGTTGCAGAAGCCCGTAGGGATTGGCAACGACATTGGGAGCTGACAGACACTTGGAGGGCCCACCACCCGACGCAGAGAGATTACTCGTATTTCTCGGCTCTACACGAGCTCCACGTTAGGTTGGACGCTATCCTCTGCTCCCCGGACGTCCATGTGGGGATTACGTCTAGTGAATACCTATCCAGGACGATATCTGATCATAACCCATTACTGGTGGGATTGAATTGGATGAGGGTCAGACCCACGATTCCCAGTTGGCGCCTCAGGCCGGAGGTGTTAGAGGACCCGGTCTTTAGGACTTCCATAGGTACTGCCATCGAAGAATATTTCCAGGCCAACACCGACACGGCCACCAGTCCCCACGTTGAATGGGATGCCTTTAAGGTTGTCATCAGGGGTCGTTGCATTGGTGAGGCAGTGGGCGTTCGGAGGGTCCTCCTGGCTGATGTGCAGAAAGTGGAAAACCGGCTCCGGGATGTGGAAAAGGATAGACCGGGAAGGGTAGACAAACAAGAAGAGTTGTTGGAGGCTAGGGAGGCGCTGGCGATACAGGTGGAACGGCTGCGATGCTTCGATCGTAGGGCCTATGAGACCCGGGCACATGCGGAGAGGGATAAATCGGGGGAATTATTAGCCTGGCTAGCCAACCCAGCGCGAAGGGGGACGCCGATCCTAGAACTGCGAGGGGGGGATGGGGCGACTTACTACGGGCAGCAAGATATTAATACGCAGTTCTTGAGCTACTATACTACTCTCTACCAGAGCCACTTAGACCCGATGCCCCTGGCGGATGAGGGATTCTTGGAGGACATTGAACTCCCACAGCTTGATGCGGAGACAGCGGGGGCTCTGGGCTGAGATGTTGACCTCGGTGAGATCAGGGTCGCCATCAAACACATGGCCAGAAATAAAACCCCGGGCACCCTCGGGCTCCCGGTTGAATTTTATGCCGCATATTTGGATGTTTTGGCTCCCCGGCTGATGGCCCAGTATAATGCCTCGAGACGGGTTGGATGCTTGCCTGTGTCCACAAGGGAAGCAGTGATAGTGCCGCTCCTAAAGCCAGACAAACCTGCCTGGGACCGTACGGCATATCGCCCACTTGCCATGTTAAACCTAGACTACAAATACAAATACAAAATACTGAGTCGCATTTTAGCTAGTCGCCTGCTGACCCACATGACGGCGCTTGTGCACATTGATCAGGCGGGGTTTATTCCGACCCGGAATACGGCCATGAATATACGGCGACTGATCCGACTGCTGGACGCTTCCACTCTCGCTGATGGCGAGGCGTGCATTCTGTCGATTGACATTGAGAAGGCCTTCGACAGTCTGGAATGGCCATACCTTTTTAGAGTCTTAAGGGCCTTTGGACTGGGGGAGGGGTTTGTGGCCTGGACGGCGATCTTGTACAAGAATTCTACTGCCAGAGTGCGCACGGGTGGTGTGATTTCGGCGGCCTGCGCTGTGGACAGGGGAACGAGGCAGGGTTGTCCGCTGTCTCCCCTCCTGTTCGCGCTGGCGATGGAGCCCCTGGCGGTGCATGCGCGCTCGGGACAGTATTATTGTGGTCTGGATCGGGGGGGCCAACCCCAATTTATTGCATTATATGCCGATGATCTCCTGATGTTTCTTGCCGATTCGGAGGCTGATTTGCAGGGTGCCAGAAACCTGCTCTCCCGACTGGGCAGGGAGGTGGGGCTCCGGGTTAACTGGAACAAGACGCAACTATTTCCTGTCTTGGATGGCAGAGATCACCCGCCGGATGGCTTAGATGTCGCGTGGGAGAGTAGGTGCCTGCCTTATCTGGGGGTCCGGGTCTATCATGCGGCTGCCGATCTACTAGAAGGCAATGTTGCACGGGCAATATGATCCACCAAGAGTAACTTCGAGTTTTGGGGATCTCTGCCGCTTTCGGTGGCAGGGCGGGTGGCGCTATTATTATTTTGGCTCCTTACCGCTCTGGATTCCGCGGAATTTTTTTACCCAACTTAATACCATGATTACGGGGTGTTTATGGGGCTCTGGAAGACGCAGGGTGGCGCTTGCCACCATGATGCGACCCAGGCGAGAGGGGGGCTTTGCAGTGCCTGATTTTGAGGCCTACTACCATGCAGCTCAACTGCAATGGTCCACGAAATGGATGGCTGGGAGGCTTCGCGCTGAGGAGGTCCGGGAGGGCACGGATCCAGATCTGCGGCAGCTTTCTCGGGTGTTAATTCGGCTCCCTTTGAGTGAAAGAGAGACTCCGGGGGACTTATGGGCGATGCGTCAGTGTTGGAGCCGGGTTGGCAGGAGAGCCCAGCGGGGAACCCCTTATGCACCTGAGATTCCATTGTTGGTTTGCGAGGCCCTACCTCATGGGGGAGACTGGCAGGGACTGCGGGCCTGGGTAGAAGCGGGTATCTCCACGATTGGGGACCTATACGAGGCTGACACCCTGCTACCTTTTAATGACTTGACCGAGCGTTATGACCTGCCTAGAGGAGACTTCCTCTTACACGCGGCTCTGACGGCAGCTATCCGCAAGCACTGGCGGACAGGGATGGTAGAACCACCGGTTTCCCTGCCGTGCCAGTATGTGGTGTCAGCGGCTGGGACGTTTAAGGTGGTCACCTGCCTCTATAGGCGCCTTACCCAGGAGACGAGGCGCCCCTTGGAGAGCTTGCGACTTAAGTGGGAGACAGACCTTGGGTTGCCCATTGAGGAGAAACCATGGGAGGCAATAGTGGAGAGGGCATGGAAAAGCTCCAGAAATGCGTGCTTCCAACTTATTCACTTTTTTGTTCTCCATAGGGCCTACCTCACGCCACACAAGATACATGAGTATTTTGGAGCGCAGTCAACCTGTCCGCGATGTACACTTGACAACGCCGACTTTTTGCATATGTTCTGGGATTGCCCATGGCTAGATGGGTTCTGGAAGGAGGTATTGCATACCCTGAAATCCGTAACAGACAGAGACGTTCAGCAGATGCCGGGTTATTGCTTGTTACATTGGTTCCCCCACACTGCCCGAAATAAAGTCACTAGTAAATTCATTGACTTGGGTTTAATATTGGCAAAGCGGGAGATTACCGGTCATTGGAAGGCAACGGGTGCCCCTAGTGCTCCACGATGGCTGAGGGAATTTATCAAGTGGGCAGACTATGACGGGATCCTTAGGTTACAATTGGCCCAGAGACGGGACAATGACAAGATGTTGGAAGAGGCGAGAGCATGGGTGGCGCTGGTAGAGTTGCTTAAGAGCCCGCCTGACGATGATGCGCCCCCCCCAAGTGAGTGAAGCAGCCCGTGCAAGTAGAACTGGTGTCCTGCCCTGACGCACGGACTGGGAGACTGGAGGCGCTTAGAGCGTGGTGGCTCCCCCTCATTGGACCTCTGCTTATCGGACTCATAGTACTTGATGCCTTCCGTGCTTGGTTATACTTTCTGCAGTGATGGGGAGGGCGGAGCGACATGCCTGAGAGGGTGGGGGAGGGGGGAGTTCTGGCAGGGGGGAGGGGGGTAGTTCCTTGATCTTTCATTGCTTACTGTGGTATCTGTGATGCAGTACTGGGATGGGTTGTGGAGATGGAGTACCCCTACTAGAGGGGCGTAGCAAAATCCCGCTGGGGCACTGCTCCATTGTGTGGGGTATGTTGGGGACAGTTGGTACGTGAACCACGACCGCTGATAAACTGCAACTAATGCTGGACATTTATCAACCACAGGTCTCTGCGCTCAATGTCAGCTGTATGATGTGAATGCCCAATTATCAAAGCACTGTTCTTATGTACCTGCAGATACTTGAATAAAATCTGTTTTCAACAACAACAAAAAGAGCAATCCACACAATTATGATTCCATTTATAAGTTAGACCAAATAACTCTTCAATATTCACTTTTTCATCTTCCAAAAGTCCAAGCATAACCATAATATACTCTTTTGTGTCTTGTTGAGAGTTCTCAGAAAATAGTAGAGATCCACTGATTGTGTCCACTCTATGTCGTATTCCTGAAGCAGAATGTAGTACAGTCTTATCACTTCATAAATGTTGCAGCAAGTGATACAGTTCTGAGCAGAACCTGCAGTCTGTGTTATGCTCAATTTCATTTACTAGATGTGACAAATGACAGGCTATATTCAGAACTACATTAGCCTAGCAGTTGATATCATTTGTATTTTCCAACTGAAAGCCTATGATCTATCCTTCATTTTGCTGTTTTTTCTTCTTCTTATCCTCATTCTTAATTTTGCTTCTTTTTCAGAACATCCATTGATTGCTTAGTAAGTTTCCATTTAGGACAGATTGTTTGTTTCTCATAAATGGGATACTGTCCTAAGGGAGCAGCATATAAACTGCTCAACCGATTATACTCTCTAACACAACCAGTATCAGCACAAACTTTATTTTCATCAAAATAATCTGAAAACAAACCAGACAATGTTCTAACTAATGGCAATGCAACATATGATATACCATCTTTGAATACACAACTACTAATGTTAATAAAAGCTGCATCTACACTTAAACCATGAGATTTGTGGATATTTACAGCATACGCTAGAGGGAATTGGAACTGGTGGGCCTCACATATAAGTCTTTTACAAGCAAAAAACATGCAAAGCACTGGCCAATCTGTTTCACGCCATCAATCTGTTAAAATTTCAAGCAACATATTCAACTTTATTTCTATTTGGAAAATTAATAAAATCAATGACTTTACCCATTGTTCCTTTTACTAAGCATTCCTCAACATTTAAATTTTGCTACAAAATTACTCTACAATTTCTACAAACACATAAACATTTTTCTAATCCAGCAGTCCTCAAAACAGATTTTTTCTAAAGAATCCAATTTTGCTTGCAGTTTCTCAGTCAGTAGTATTGTTACTCCCTGGTGCTCCATTTTGTCAATAGCTGTTAGTTTAAAAAGTTCCCTGTTTCCAGTTTCAGTTATTCTTCATTGAAATTGATGCACTCTTGAAGTGTAGGCATTAAACACAGTATTGATTTTCCATCTTCAATTAAATTAAACATGAGCTGTGCTGGTGTCTTCTGACAGGAGAATAGTTTTTTTGATAAGTCGACTTTGCAAGATACTCTTACCTTCCTCGGATAGAACTACAACTCTAATGTGGTTTAGAACATTTCCGTATACCTCATCAGATGCTTGACACTTATTTTTCAACAGTTCCTTGTATTAGAAATTCAGCCATATATTTGCATTCCCAATACTTCCTAGTGATTTATGTGTTTGTTCATGGACAAGTGTCTTGAAAATAGGTTCTCCGTTTACAAGGGTTAGCTGCAGGAGATCACCACACACAATTGAATGCTTTCATCTAAAGAGAACATCGTACTCTGCATTCGTAGGTGAATAAAAGAAAGCATTAAGTTTGAGACCATGCATACCTCATCAATGATTAAAACCTTCATTGTCTTCAAAACTCTTGCCACCTCAAGACATGCTTCAATAGATAACTTCTGATATTCCAGTGTATTGTCATGTTCCACTGGTAGCATTAGTAGTCAATGTAGAGCAACTCTTTAATAATGTGTGCAGCTAATCCTGTTGGTGCTGTCCCTACACATGACAAACTTGAATGCGTTGTCCTCTGTAGGTAAGCAGTCAGCTCTTTAATTAAAAAAGTGTATGTCTTTTTCTGTGACTTTTGTGTCACTCTTCCTTGTGAAATAACAGGTCATGGGAATCCAAAACCACATCTTGTGTAAAATTTTCCTTTAGATCAGTATCTTCTATGGCAGTATTTCCCACATCTATGTGTTTGGAAGTGCAGAACTTGGTGTCTCAGTCCTTTGTCAGTAGTGTCTTTCGGGATGATGCACTTCACATACTGTTCTATGAAAGAGAGCACACACTCATCACTCTCTATTCCAAATTTTGGAGCATCTTCTAACCATAACAGCATATCCATAACAGCATGTGAATATGAGGAGCACCTCTTGCTTGGTATTCTTTTCGCCAAAATAATTGAGTTACTTCACAAAGTGAAGTATTACTTTTATTACAGATGAAAGATTGCATGGCTTGGAATCTGTGATTAAAATATCTGCAAACATTAGCAGGATTCAAAAAGCAAAGTTCTCTGCTATCTTTACATTTATGTCCTCAATATTTGATTTTGCAACTCTCAAAAATTCAAGCAGATCATCCCATGCACATTCAGCACAACTAAGTGTAAAAAACTAAGTAGGTGCTCCTAGGTTTCCCAAATGCATTTGAGTTTTCCATGATAACGATACCAATACTCATTTGTTCCCCATTGGCGTGCCATCAATTTCATTAAGTTATATTCGAAGTTTTCATCTTTTTCTTGAACTTTATCAACAAATTCCCCTGCAGATACATTTTGAAGATTTGCTCCTGTTTGAATATATGATTCACAGCATAAGAAAGTCCAGACAAATCACTCTCAAAAGGAACATGAAACAAAAATGGAATGCACTGACAAAATCTTGGCTCCTCTGAGTATAATTGTGCTGAGTGGCATTCAGCTCTGGTATCTGTACAAAGCAGTCATCATAGTGTCCACCTACTTCAGTGGGAAACAGTTGCGAGAAACAGTGAGCCTCTAAACATTTTTCCCAAACACTTAAGGGACTTTCTTTTGCTAGCTTCATTTGAAAAAGTACAATAGCATCACCAATGACTTCTTTGGAATGCAGGGGGTGGGTGCTATAGTGTTCATAAATGTCTTCTGATCTAGATCAAACCACTTTTTCAATCTGTCAGCATTATGGTATGGTATCATCTTGTATGCAAATTTCATTTTCTGCAACATCAACATTTCTATAGTAAATAATATTTTCAACAAGGTATAATGTTGCTTTTTTACTTTATTCACATTTACTAACTCTTGCCAGATTTTTCTATTCTTTGTTGGAACAACATTTACGAAAATGATAAGTGGTTCATCTATCTCTCTATCTACTCCTACAGTTTCAATATTCTCCTTAAAATCTAAAGGTAAACATACAATGCTTCCTTTTAGTCCACTCTGGAGCTCAGTTGGATGTTATGTCCATGGCTTTGGCTCCATAGGAACTATTGCTTGAAAAGGATGTATATGTTGTACAAGAATTGATTCATAAACATTCAATGCTTTAAGCTCTTGTGGAATGAATACCAATTCTAATTTGTTATGTATGCCTCTAGCTGGCATTTTATTATTCTCTGTCATATCAGAACCTACTTCTGATTGGTGGAAAAATCAAATCTTTCCTCAACAAATAAATATGCACCAAATGCTTCCCTCTTATTGTTCTCTTTTTCAATTTTTAGAGTACACAACTGCATTTCGAGTTTGCCTTTTGTAGTGAGTGCTTCAACAACAAATACAAACACAGTTTCGTTTTTCAGAGGAAACTGTGTTAAACTTTGCAATGTGTTCAATTGTAATTTCTGTATCTTATTCTACACCTCCAGTAACCAACTCAACATTTTCTGTAGTTTCCTCTTCTGGACCAAACAACCAAAACTGAATATCTTCACAAACTTTTTCTACCTCTGCTAGTGTACCATACAATAAAACTCTATTCATCTCTCCTAAACATAAAGCAGGAGTTTTTGCATAGTAAAGTTTAGTAACTAACGTTCGTATTTTTGAGTGGTGAACAGCTAACATCCTGAGATGATGAAGCATGCTCCTGCAAACTTTCCTTTAAAGACATGCCATAGAATGTCCCTGTAAATTACTATATTTTCCCACTTTGCATGGATGTAATCCTTGTCAAATTGTAATTTTCTTTTTCAGACTTCTGCATGGAAAGTTGCATATAAAATGTTGTAATAAATGAATTGATTCCTGACGAATACTGACTACTACAATTCCATTTACATATCGGGGCCATGCTATGCCTTCCTTGCACCTCTTCAGCTGTCACTTCCTCTACATTCCTAGAAACCATCTCCTCTTTTGCAACAGGAGTACTATAACAACAACCACTTAATTCAACAGCATGCACTACTGTATGTCTTTAAAATAGCTTTCCTCATTGAAATATGGTTCTGTACCAGAAGTATGCTTCCACTCACCTTTAAATATTTTACAAAAATTAGTTCTATTAATAAGCCTTTTTCTAGCATTTCTTTTCTACATACACACACTGTTTTGTCTAGTGTCCTCATTCTATTCAATATTAATATAAATACCTTCCACGTCAAAGCAAATGCTTTTCCTACAACAGTCAATCAATCAGGGAATTGTAAGCACACTGCTCACCCGTGAGGGTCTCAAGGCGCTGGGAGGGGGTAGGTAGCTCCGTTCAGTCAAAGAGCCAGGTCTTGAGTGTCTTCTTGAAGATGTTCCGGGAGGGGGCGCGTCTGATGTTGATCGGGAGTTCGTTCCAGGTTTTAGCAGTGATGTAGGAGAAGGCTCTTCCATCTGTTCTGGGTCTTCAGATGCGTGGGGTTTTGGCGAGGGCGAGGTCGGTGGATCAAAGTTTTCTCTTGGGTGCATGGAAGGAGATTCTCTCGTTGAGGTATTGGGTCTGGTGTTGTGGAGGCATTTGTAGGCGTGGGTGAGTATCTTGAAAGTGACTCTCTTCTCGACGGGGAGCCAGTGGAGGTTATGCAGGTGTTGGGTGATGTGTTCGTTTCGAGGGATACCGAGGACGAGTCTGGCTGCGGTGTTCTGTATGGTCTGGAGTTTGCAGAGCAGGGATTTGTTGATTCCTGTGTAGAGGGCGTTTCCGTAGTCCAGTCTGCTGGTTATGAGTGCGTGGGTCACGGTCTTCTTTGATTCGGGTGGATACATTTGAAGGTCTTTCGGAGGATGCGGAGGGTGTTGAAGCAGCTGAAGGCGATGGCGTTGACCTGTCGGTCATGGAGAGGGAGGAGTCGAGTATGATGCTGAGGTTTTAGGCGCGGTCCGTGGGGGTGGGTGGGCTGCCGAGGGTGGGGGGCCACCAGGTGTTGTCCCATGCAGAGGGGGAGGGACCAAGGATGAGGACCTCTGTCTTCTCCGAGTTGAGCTTCAGGCAGCTGCTGCTCATCCAGGATATGACGTCCTTCATTCCTTCCTGGAAGTTGAGTCTGGTTGTGACGGGGTCCTTGGCGAAGGAGAGGATGAGCTGGGTGTCGTCGGCATAGGATACTATGCTGAGTCTGTGCTGTCTGACGGTGGCGGCGAGGGGGGCCATGTAGATGTTGAAGAGCGTGGGGCCGAGCGACGATCCCTGGGGTACTCTGCAGTTGCTTTCAGTGGGTTCAGAGAGGAAAGCTGGCAGTCTGATTCTTTGGGTTCTGCCCGTGAGGAAGGAGCGGATCCAGTCGAGGGTGGTTTCCTGTATGCCAACGTCGTGGAGTCTGGTGGTGAGTGTGCGGTAGGAGACGGTGTCGAACGCTGCAGAGAGGTCGAGTGGGATCAGGGCCGCGGTGTGTCCTTGGTCAAGGAGGGTGCGGATGTCGTCTGTGGTGGCGAGTAGAGTGGTCTCGGTGCTGTGGTTGTTGCAGAATCCGGATTGGGAGGGGTCGAGGATGGAGCTTTCTTCGATGAATTTTGTTAGCTGGGCATTGACGATCTTCTCGGTGACTTTGGCCACGAAGGGGAGGAGGGAGATGCGTTGGAAGTTCTTGAGGTCCGTGGGGTCTACTGAGGGTTTCTTGAGCAGGGGTCTGACTTCTGCGCGTTTCCAGCCGATGGGGAAGGTGCCGGTCTTGAAGGTGCTGTTGATGGTGTACCGTAGTTGTGAAGCGATGGCGGAGGCGGCTCTGTGGTAGATGTGTGGCGGGCAGGGGTCCATGGGGGCCCCTGAGTGGATGCCTTTCATGGTTGAGATGGTGTCTTCGGTGGTGACTGGGGTCCAGGAGAGACAGTAGGCTAGATGGCGTTGCTGGAGAGGTGGGTGGTTCCGGGGTCAGGTGTCTGGTCGGTGAAGTGGTTGTAGAGTCCCTTGATTTTCATGTGGAAGTAGGATCCGAGCTTGTCACAGAGGTCCTGGGAGGGAGTGATGTCTGTGGTTCCGCTGGGGGGTTTTGTGAATTCCTGAATGATGCTGAAACGTTCCTTGGGGTTGCTGGAGAGGATCTTGTTTTGGATGAAGGTCCTTTTGGTGGATCTGATGAGTTGGTGGTATTCCGTCATGGCATTCTTGTAGTTGGTGGTGCGATCTTCAGGAGTTTTACTGCTTCTCCAGTTCTTCTCGAGACGTCTGCAGGTACGTCTGGATTCTTGGAGGTTGGTGGTGAACCAGGTGGCCTTGCTGGGGTGCTGTCTGTCGGGGTTGCATAGGGGTGCGAGCTTGTCTGTGCAGATGGAGATCCATCTGTGGAGTTCTTTGGCTGCGAGGTTGGCATTGGTCGAGGTGGTGGGGGCGTGGCAGTTGAGGGCGGAGTTGAGTTGCTCTTCCGTGATTTTGCTCCAGTTCCTTCTTGGAGGGCGTGGTGCAGGTTTGGGGGCGGTGGGTTTGTTGGCGTTGAAGTGTACGCAGTGGTGGTCCATCCAGGGGGGTTGCGTGGTGTGGCTGAAGTGGGTGCTGTTACCACCTGCGAAGATGGGGTCAAGGGTGTGTCCTGTTTTGTGGGTTGTATATTGATTTTGTTTAAATGCATCACTACTCCTCTTATATTTTTTCATTCTTTTCTGCAAATTTTGTATTACCTGATGTGAAAAACGTTAGGTCTTAACTCCTTAAACTGTTTCTGTCTCCAAGATAAACCCTCTAATTTCTTAGCGCATTTCCTACTTTGTGAAACACGTACTCCTTGCCTTTGTCCAGTTGATGTGCAAATTCCATTTTTAGATAAGACTGTACTCTCATTCTGCATTTTATGACATATTTTGTTCAGAAACTGCATAGTACTTTTAACACATCTGTTTTTTACCTCTGGATATTCTCCACCATATTATGTTTTTCTCTTTCACTTTGAAGTAGTTCCTAATACTTTTTCTTCTACTTCTTTCTTTTTTGTGTTTTGTCAGGCATTGTAGTTCTTCTTCTTTTTCAAAACTGTATAGCTGGAAAAGTAATAAACAATATATTAAGATCCAGATTAAGTCATCTAATTATTAATACACTAAGTTACTACTTTATCAATACAACAATACAAGATATTAATAGTGGAGGTGAGAGCCTGTTGCTGGGTATGTGAATGAGTATATCAGAATCTCTATAGATATCTCAGAAGGTGTGAGAGTATCTCCATAGGTATCTGAATGCTTATGACAGTGTCTGTATAGCTATGTGAGAGGGTCTGATAGTCTATAGATGGATATGTTGGAGGGTGCAAAAGCCTGTGTATGGGTATGCAAATGGATATAAGGGTATCTACATGGGTCAGAGTATGTGAGAGTCTCAGTATGGCTATCTAAATGGTTGTGACACTGTCTGTATGGCTATGCGAGAAGGTGTGAAAGTCTATGTATGAGTATGCGACAGGCTGTGTGAATCTCTGTATGGATATGTGAATGGATATAAGAGTATCTACGTGGGTATATGAGAGGATGTAAGAGTCTCTATGTGGTATGTAAGGGGGTGTGACACTCTGTATGGATATGTGAATAGGTTCCAGACTGTCTGAATAAGTATGTGAGAGGGTGTGAGAGAGTCTATCAGTATGTGAATAGGTATGAGGGTATGTATATGGGTATGTTAGAGGGTGTGAGAGTATCTGTACAAGTATGTGAATAGTTGTGACAGTCTCTGTATTGGTATGAGTGAGGGTATGAGAGTCTCTGTATGGGTATGTAAATGGATAAAAGGGTGCATGTATGGGAATGTGAAAGGATGTGACATTATACGTATGGGTATGTGACGCGGTGTCAGAGTCTCTGTATGTGAATGGGTATAAGGGTGTCTATATGGGTATGTGACAGGATGTGAGAGTCTTTCTATGGGTATGTGGGAGGGTATGTGAGTCTTTCAGAGTCTCTCTATGGGTATGTGGCATGATGTCTCTCTATGGGTATGTGACAGGATATCAGTCTCCATATCTGTATGTAAATGGGTATAACAGTGTCTATATGAGTATGTGAGAGGGTGTAAGTGTCTCCTTATCAGTATGTGAATGGGTATCACACTGTCTGTATAAGTATGTGAATGGGAATATGTATGGGTATGTGAGAGGGTGTGAGAGTCTCTGTATAGGTATATGCATGGATATAAGGATGTTTATATGGATATATGAGACAATATGAAAGTCTTTGTATTGGTATGTGATAGAGTGTGAGAATCTGTATGGGTATGTGAATAGATATAAGGATATCTACATAGGTATGTGAGAGGACATGACAGTCTCTATATGTGTATGTGAAAGTATGTGACAGACTCTGTATGGGTGTGTGAAAGGTTATCAGAGACACTGTACCAGCATGTAAATGGGTATTTCAGTGGCTATATGCGGATGTGAGAGAGTGTAAGAGTCTCTGTATGACTATATGAATAGGTGTGACACTGTCTCTACACAAATATGAATTGGACTAAAAGAGGTCTATAACTATCTGAAAGGATGTCAGAGTCTGTATATATCTATGTGAATGTATATAAGGCTGTCTGTATGCATATGTGAGAGGGTGTGACAGTGTCTATATAGGTAGGTGAAAAGATGTGACAGTCTCTGTATGTGTATGTGAGAAGGTGTGACAGTCTCAGTATGGGTATGTGAAAGGGTGTCTGACTGTCTGTATAGGTATGTGGATCATAATAAAGGAGATCTGAATAGGTAAGTGACAGGATGTGACACGCTATGTATAAGTATGTGAGAGGCCGTGAGAGTCCCTCTATGGGTATATAAGAGGATGTTAAAATCTCTATATCAGTATGTGAATGGGTATAACAGTGTCTGTATGGGTATGTGAGAGGATATAACAGTGTATGAGTATTGGAATGGGTGTCAGACTCTCTCATATAAGTATGTGAATGGGAATAAAGGAGGTCTGAATGAGTATGGGAAAGGGTGTCAGAGTTTGTGTATAGCTATTTGAATGGGTATGAGAGTGTCTGTGTGGATATGTGAGATTGTGTGAGAGTCTCTGTATACATATGTGAATGGTTCTGACACAATCTTTATGGGTGTGTGAGAGGGTGTGACAGTCTATGTATGGGTATGTGAGAGGGTGTGACTCTCCGTATGGGTATGTGAATGGGTGTCAGACTGTCTGATTGGATATGTGGATAGGAATAAAGGAGGTCTGAATGGATATGTGACAGTGTGTCGGTATATGCATGGGCATTTGAGAGGGTGTGAGAGTCTCTCTATGAGTATATGAGAGGATGTCAGAGTGTATTTATCAGTATGTGAATTGGTATAAAAGTGTCTGTATAAGTATGTGAATTGGAATACAGGTAGTCTGAATAAGTATGAGATATGATGCACACATCAGCTTCCTCCCGACTATGTAAATGTATGTATCACTGTACCCGTTGCTCTGTTACTGTATGCATAGCTATATCTTTATCTGTGAAATGAAAATATCTTTAACTATACCCTGCTCTCTTAGCAAAAGCATTAGTGTGAACCAGCTCATCTTAATCTACATATCTGTGTATATCTCATTGCATAACTGTAGACATAATTAAATGCCTTAATGTCTCACGCATACATTAGCATTTCACTCCTTGTGTCACTCCATTCATTGATGTCTGTTTTGTTTTTCTTCAACAATTTTTGTTCATAGTTGCTGATCAATACACTTTACTTTAGTTTCATCTTCTACCCACTTTCAACATTTCCTTTTACTTTTCTCAAACATCCTGCTCACTTTGATCCAGCTTACTAACACTCAGTCCTTCTGTATGAAAGTTTTGTTTTATGCTGTAGCTTAATACACATACCTGTTAAATGTGATGATTATTTTTCTTTCTCAGTATCAGGGTCATCAACTTGTTTGAAGAAAGCACACAAAAACCAAGCAGAAGAATGGTAAACTACTCTCATACAAAGCATGTAAATGGGTATTTCAGTGACTAGATGGGGATGTGAGAGAGTGTAAGAATCTCTGTATGACTATATGAATAGGTGTGACACTGTCTTTACACAAATATGAATCGGACTAAAATAGGTCTATAAATATCTGAAAGGATGTCAGAGTCTGTATATATCTATGTGAATGTACATAAGGCTGTCTGTATGCATATGTGAGAGGGTGTGACAGTGTCTATATAGGTATTTGAAAAGATGTGACCTTCTCTGTATGTGTATGTGAGAAGGTTTGACAGTCTCAGTATGGGTATGTGAAAGGGTGTCTGACTCCCTGTATAGGTATGTGGATCAGAATAAAGGAGTTCTGAATAGGTATGTGACAGGATCTGATACTCTATGTATGAGTATGTGAGAGGGTGTGAGAGGCTCTCTATGGTTACATAAAAGGATGTTAAAATCTCTGTATCAGTATGTGAATGGGTATAACAGTGTCTGTATGGGTATGTGAGAGGATATAACAGTGTATGAGTATTGGAATGGGTGTCAGACTCTCTCATATAAGTATGTGAATGGGAATAAAGGAGGTCTGAATGAGTATGGGAAAGGGTGTCAGAGTTTGTGTATAGCTATGTGAATGGGTATGAGAATGTCTGTATTGATATGTGAGATTGTGTGAGAGTCTCTGTATGCATATGTGAATGGTTCTGACACAATCTTTATGGGTATGTGAGAGGGTGTGACAGTCTATGTATGGGTATGTGAGAGGGTGTGACTCTCTGTATGGGTATATGAATGGGTGTCAGACTGACTGCATGGATATGTGGATAGGAATAAAGGAGGTCTGAATGGATATGTGACAGGGTGTGACAGTATATGCATGGGCATTTGAGAGGGTGTGAGAGTCTCTCTATGGGTATATGAGTGGATGTCAGGGTGTGTTTATCAGTATGTGAATTGGTATAAAAGTGTCTGTAAAGTATGTGAATGGGAATAAAGGTAGTCTGAATAAGTATGAGAAATGATGCATACATCAGCTTCCTCCTGACTATGTAAATGTATGCTTCACTGTACCCGTTGCTCTGTTACTGTATGCATAGCTATATCTTTATCTTTGAAAAGTAAATATCTTTAACTATACCCTGGTCTCTTAGCAAAAGCATTAGTGTGAACCAGCTCATCTTAATCTACATA
This sequence comes from Calotriton arnoldi, assembly GCA_963921515.1. Lineage (NCBI taxonomy): Eukaryota > Metazoa > Chordata > Amphibia > Caudata > Salamandridae > Calotriton > Calotriton arnoldi. The sequence continues at coordinate 567,816 of CAWUFW010011662.1, read as the reverse complement.
TCTGTGTATCTCTCATTGCATAACTGTATACATAATAAAATGCCTTAAAGTCTCACAGCATACATTAGCATTTAACTCCTTGTGCCACTCTATTCATTGATGTATACCTCTGGTTTTTTTTCGTCACCACTTTTAGTTCATAGTTGCTGATCAATACACTTTACTTTAGTTTCATCTTCTACCCACTTGCAACATTTCCTTTTACTTTTCTCAAACATCCTGCTCACTTTGATCCAACTTACTAACACTCAGTCCTTCTGTATCAAAGTTTTGTTTTATGCTATAGCTTAATACACATATCTGTTAAATGTGATTGATGATGATTATTTTTCTTTCTCTGTATCAGGGTCTTCAACTCGTTTCAAGAAAGCACACAAAAACCAAGCAGAAGAATGGTAAACTACTCTCATACAAAGCATGTAAATGGGTATTTCAGTGACTAGATGGGGATGTGAGAGAGTGTAAGAATCTCTGTATGACTATATGAATAGGTGTGACACTGTCTTTACACAAATATGAATCGGACTAAAATAGGTCTATAAATATCTGAAAGGATGTCAGAGTCTGTATATATCTATGTGAATGTACATAAGGCTGTCTGTATGCATATGTGAGAGGGTGTGACAGTGTCTATATAGGTATTTGAAAAGATGTGACCTTCTCTGTATGTGTATGTGAGAAGGTTTGACAGTCTCAGTATGGGTATGTGAAAGGGTGTCTGACTCCTGTATAGGTATGTGGATCAGAATAAAGGAGTTCTGAATAGGTATGTGACAGGATCTGACACTCTATGTATGAGTATGTGAGAGGGTGTGAGAGGCTCTCTATGGTTACATAAAAGGATGTTAAAATCTCTGTATCAGTATGTGAATGGGTATAACAGTGTCTGTATGGGTATGTGAGAGGATATAACAGTGTATGAGTATTGGAATGGGTGTCAGACTCTCTCATATAAGTATGTGAATGGGAATAAAGGAGGTCTGAATGAGTATGGGAAAGGGTGTCAGGAGTTTGTGTATAGCTATGTGAATGGGTATGAGAATGTCTGTATTGATATGTGAGATTGTGTGAGAGTCTCTGTATGCATATGTGAATGGTTCTGACACAATCTTTATGGGTATGTGAGAGGGTGTGACAGTCTATGTATGGGTATGTGAGAGGGTGTGACTCTCTGTATGGGTATATGAATGGGTGTCAGACTGACTGCATGGATATGTGGATAGGAATAAAGGAGGTCTGAATGGATATGTGACAGGGTGTGACAGTATATGCATGGGCATTTGAGAGGGTGTGAGAGTCTCTCTATGGGTATATGAGTGGATGTCAGGGTGTGTTTATCAGTATGTGAATTGGTATAAAAGTGTCTGTAAAGTATGTGAATGGGAATAAAGGTAGTCTGAATAAGTATGAGAAATGATGCATACATCAGCTTCCTCCTGACTATGTAAATGTATGCTTCACTGTACCCGTTGCTCTGTTACTGTATGCATAGCTATATCTTTATCTTTGAAAAGTAAATATCTTTAACTATACCCTGGTCTCTTAGCAAAAGCATTAGTGTGAACCAGCTCATCTTAATCTACATATCTGTGTATCTCTCATTGCATAACTGTATACATAATAAAATGCGTTAAAGTCTCACAGCATACATTAGCATTTAACTCCTTGTGCCACTCTATTCATTGATGTATACCTCTGGTTTTTTTTTCGTCACCACTTTTAGTTCATAGTTGCTGATCAATACACTTTACTTTAGTTTCATCTTCTACCCACTTGCAACATTTCCTTTTACTTTTCTCAAACATCCTGCTCACTTTGATCCAACTTACTAACACTCAGTCCTTCTGTATCATAGTTTTGTTTTATGCTATAGCTTAATACACATATCTGTTAAATGTGATTAATGATGATTATTTTTCTTTCTCTGTATCAGGGTCTTCAACTCGTTTCAAGAAAGCACACAAAAACCAAGCAGAAGAATGGTAAACTACTCTCATACAAAGCATGAAAATGGGTATTTCAGTGACTAGATGGGGATGTGAGAGAGTGTAAGAATCTCTGTATGACTATATGAATAGGTGTGACACTGTCTTTACACAAATATGAATCGGACTAAAATAGGTCTATAAATATCTGAAAGGATGTCAGAGTCTGTATATATCTATGTGAATGTACATAAGGCTGTCTGTATGCATATGTGAGAGGGTGTGACAGTGTCTATATAGGTATTTGAAAAGATGTGACCTTCTCTGTATGTGTATGTGAGAAGGTGTGACAGTCTCAGTATGGGTATGTGAAAGGGTGTCTGACTCCCTGTATAGGTATGTGGATCAGAATAAAGGAGTTCTGAATAGGTATGTGACAGGATCTGACACTCTATGTATGAGTATGTGAGAGGGTGTGAGAGGCTCTCTATGGTTACATAAAAGGATGTTAAAATCTCTGTATCAGTATGTGAATGGGTATAACAGTGTCTGTATGGGTATGTGAGAGGATATAACAGTGTATGAGTATTGGAATGGGTGTCAGACTCTCTCATATAAGTATGTGAATGGGAATAAAGGAGGTCTGAATGAGTATGGGAAAGGGTGTCAGAGTTTGTGTATAGCTATGTGAATGGGTATGAGAATGTCTGTATTGATATGTGAGATTGTGTGAGAGTCTCTGTATGCATATGTGAATGGTTCTGACACAATCTTTATGGGTATGTGAGAGGGTGTGACAGTCTATGTATGGGTATGTGAGAGGGTGTGACTCTCTGTATGGGTATATGAATGGGTGTCAGACTGACTGCATGGATATGTGGATAGGAATAAAGGAGGTCTGAATGGATATGTGACAGGGTGTGACAGTATATGCATGGGCATTTGAGAGGGTGTGAGAGTCTCTCTATGGGTATATGAGTGGATGTCAGGGTGTGTTTATCAGTATGTGAATTGGTATAAAAGTGTCTGTAAAGTATGTGAATGGGAATAAAGGTAGTCTGAATAAGTATGAGAAATGATGCATACATCAGCTTCCTCCTGACTATGTAAATGTATGCTTCACTGTACCCGTTGCTCTGTTACTGTATGCATAGCTATATCTTTATCTTTGAAAAGTAAATATCTTTAACTATACCCTGGTCTCTTAGCAAAAGCATTAGTGTGAACCAGCTCATCTTAATCTACATATCTGTGTATCTCTCATTGCATAACTGTATACATAATAAAATGCCTTAAAGTCTCACAGCATACATTAGCATTTAACTCCTTGTGCCACTCTATTCATTGATGTATACCTCTGGTTTTTTTTCGTCACCACTTTTAGTTCATAGTTGCTGATCAATACACTTTACTTTAGTTTCATCTTCTACCCACTTGCAACATTTCCTTTTACTTTTCTCAAACATCCTGCTCACTTTGATCCAACTTACTAACACTCAGTCCTTCTGTATCAAAGTTTTGTTTTATGCTATAGCTTAATACACATATCTGTTAAATGTGATTGATGATGATTATTTTTCTTTCTCTGTATCAGGGTCTTCAACTCGTTTCAAGAAAGTACACAAAAACCAAGCAGAAGAATGGTAAACTACTCGCATTCAAAGCAGGCTTTAATGGCACCCAAATCAACTTTGCTTTCAATGTTACAGAGACTGCAAACAAATAGAAACACTGCTTGCATTTAATTTCCTTCCTAATCATAGAGCTCTTCTGAATGGTCACATTTTTTAACCCTTTGCTTGACTCCTCTAAACAGATCCCAATTCGGTAGTGGTTTTGGGTGGGATCTGCAGATTTACATAGGGATTCAGGGGTGTCAGCTTGGCCCCCGTGTAACCTCATGGAGAATCCGTGGATACACTCGGCAAACCAAGATCTTTCTTAAAAAACATTCTCTAAACACTACCACTTACACACCACTTTCTACGAATCTCTAAATTTAGACCCAAACAATTCTTATTAACTATTTATTTTAAGAACAATGTCCCCTCACATCGACATTCTAGCCTTTTTTGTTCCCTTCCTCCATACTCCTGTAGCTCTGTTTCCATAGTGATCAACAATGCAACATTCTAAGCTAGCAGTTGGTCAAACTGTCTCTATAGCAGCACACTAACTTCTGAATCAAATTTTGCAACTGTAATTGAATGTATACAATTACAAACATACTCCTCATAACCAATCACACATGTACTTATTTCAAATGTACTGCACAACCTACTTTTGATCACTACCTTACTTACACCATACAATCAAATGTGATGTAGTAAACTTTACTTGCTAGAGTAATTTTTAACTGACGTCATTTTCAAAACTGCCTCATTTAGCTGTAGACTTCTTCTGAGTAGCAAAATCAAAGGGGATGATGGACGGAGTGTTGAACATTGCAAGCACTCACCCCCAGTCAACTGATCTGGGTTTAATCCATCATCATTCTTTAGCTCACTCCGCCACCCCAGTTCAGACATGGCCATATGCAAATCAGTCTGACCCTGTGCCTCATGGGAACAGTCCAGCCCAAACTGCCAAGCCATGTCTTCCCTGGACCGGAAACAAGCATCCTGGGGGAGAATGTTTGCATTGTCAGCATTCCGTCCATCATTTGTTTGCTGTAACATTTTTCGCCCTAAGTGGGATGGGTATGCCCAGACGTGGGTCCCTTGCTCACTGTGCCACTGGATTCAAGCTAGCCTGGCTGAAGAAGGGTGACATACCCTGAAACCGGTCCCAGGATGCTTGTTTCCGGTCCAGGGAGGACCTGGCCTGGCAATTCGGTCTGGACTGTTCCCATGGGGCACAGGGTCAAGACTGATTTGCATATGGCTGGGTCCAAACTGGGGTGGCGTAGTGGGCAAAAGAACGATGGATTTAACCCAGATCTTTTGACTGGGGAGAATGTTTGCATTGTCAGCATTCCGTCCATCATTTGTTTGCTATAACACTTTTTGCCCTAAGTGGGTTGGGTATGCCCAGACGTGGGTCCCTTACTCACTGTGCCACTGGATGCAAGCTAGCCTGGCTGAAGAAGGGTGACATACCCTGAAACCGGTCCCAGGATGCTTGTTTCCGGTCCAGGGAGGACCTGGCCTGGCAGTTCGGTCTGGACTGTTCCCATGGGGCACAGGGTCAAGACTGATTTGAATATGGCTGGGTCCAAACTGGGGTGGCGTAGTGGGCAAAAGAACGATGGATTTAACCCAGATGTTTTGACTGGGGGAGAATGTTTGCATTGTCAGCATTCCGTCCATCATTTGTTTGCTGTAAGACTTCTCCTGAGTGCCAGTGCTGCATCGTTCAATTTGGTTAGAGTGTGGATTGTGGGTCATAGCTTTGTGTTCTGAGTGAGAAAGTTTGCTAGAAACAGAGTGATTGACAGGGGCCTTGGTTTGCCTAATGGGGATATTAATTGGTTTGGTCAGAGAGGGTTAAAGTGGCATCAACTGCTTCCATTGGATGAAAGCATTATGGAGAACCAACATCCAGATCTCATGATTTTGCACTGTTGTGGCAACGACCTGGACACATTGACTGAGGTAGGACTTGAAATCCTAATGAAGAATACCTTTGAACAAATAATGCAACGTTTCCCTCACACTGCCTTGGTGTTTTCTAACACATGCCAGAGACAGAAATGTAATTGGTCTTCTGAATTCTGTCCACAGATAGTGAAAGCCAGAAACATGTTAATAAAACTGTTTCAGCATTCCTCAGAGACCATAACAGGGGCTCTGTCTACAATAATAACCTGTGCTTCAACATGCATGGAATATACAGGAGAGATGGTGTTCACTTCACAGTTTCTGAACAACTTGAAACTCTGCATTCACTCATATATGTAGTCATCATACACTCACAATTAACACAACAGCTCTTTTTAAGAGCCACCCTATGTCTCAAGCAGTTGCTATTTTTAAATGTAAATCCTTTTTTTTTTTAAATCGAATGACTTCATGGAACCCTTGCAGATTCCCAAACCGAAAGCACACATTCAATGCAAAAGAGCACATTTAGGGCCCTATTTTGATGTCGGTTGGAAAGCCTCTGACCTGCGGTTGGAGGCTTTCCGACTGACATCTTCGGTTTCACTTTTGACGTTCCGCATTACAATGCCGGCAGTCGAAAGTGAAAGCAGCCAATCAATCCGGCTGGATTGCGATGGGTTTAAATATAAATTATGACCTCATACATGACATCAGTCATGACATGACTCACTCTGTCTACTCTTTACATTTAAAGTAAATTCATTATTTTTGAGTGTATGTATGCTAGAATAACTGAGGAATACATCCTGTGTGATGACATTATTTTGAAAGGGAGTGGCTTTGTTGTGTAACATAACGGGTATGTGCAGTAGGGTGTGGGGATGGACTGACCTCTCCTTTCATACCTCTCTCTCAGATGACAGGTGTACATAGAAGGATGCATAGGGACCTTCTCCTTTGTCTACTCCTTTGAGACCTCTATTTCAAATGATGGGAGTGTGTAGTAGTACGCAAAGAGGGACTGGCCTCTCCTTTTAGACTTCTCTCTCAGATGATGGTTGTTCATGGTAGGGTGTGGAGAGGGATGGGCTTGCACACTAAGACTACTCTATTGTATGATGGCTGTGCGTAGTACTGTGTGGGGAGAGACTTAACGCTACTCTCAACTCTTCCCAAGCCAATGTTTATAAGTAGTAGACTCTGATAAACACCATCTCCACTAAGACTCCTTCCTACAGTAACAAGTGTGCATATCAGAGTGTATTGAAAGATCACTTATCCCTTCCTATTTTTCACAATCTGTCAAGAGTCTCGTGAGATTGTAACATTTTCTTAAAAAGAATTAACATTTTATTAATCACATTCCAAATGTCTTACTCACCTACTCTCAATAACCAGGGCCACAAGATGGAATTGTACTAGTAGAGTGCATTGAGAACTCACCTACACCTTTTTAATATTCACGATCCCGCGAGAGTCCATCGAGATCCTACATTTAAAAAAATAATAACATTCATTAACATTCATCACAGCAGCTATGCCTTAGAGACATCCTCTCCAAATCTAGGGGGACAGGATGCCTGTCTGCATCCCCCTTAAACAGCTTATTTACTTCACTTACATAACAGCTGATATTTTTCACAGTAAACAGTAATGGTGGCAATTTCATTTCTAAAACTCTAACAGCCAGCCAATCAGAGTGCTTGCAAAGCTCAGCAGGAGCCCCTCGCTCCTGCATGAAGGCTCATGGGAGAAACAGACCTCTCGCCCAATCACAGGGCTCCATTTTTGAATTTGGGCTCTCATGGCATGCTTGCGAGCCTCTCTGTTTTGCCTTTTATGCTCGTTTTTCTGCCCTCTGGTTTGCTTTTTGTGCTTGCTCATTTTTCTGCCCTCTGTTTTGTTTTTTTTGCTCATTTCTTCCCTCTTACCCCTGTTTCCTCAAGACCTGGCTTTTCGACTGAGACCTCGCACCCCACGCCCAGATACCCCCAGGGGTGACAGTTCTGCGCTTAGAAATGCTGATTGATTATTTGATTGACTAAAAAACTTCTATGAATATTACATGTAACAAAACATTGCAACTCCATTTCTTAATCTTGTCTTTTTTCTCAACCCACCCCCATGTTTTTTAATATAATGACCAAGCGTACCTTCATGAATCTTTATCATTGGTGAAATCTAGACTTTGGTTCACGCCAAAATCAACTTAAGTTGATTAGCACACATGTTTTGAGGCAGGGACGAGACACTGTTTACCTCTCTGCCAGCTTTTTGCAATTGCCAAAATAATCCATAAAATATACAGAGGTTTGGGCAGCACTCCCTGCCTCTGATAAAGGGTAAAAGAGAGAGGTAGCCTTGTTGGGAATACAGGGTTTGACTTTCAGGGCTGGGTCTGGTGAAATACAAGCATAAGCAGGTATTCTACTACTTTCTGGCTAAGCCTAGGCAGTAAACTCCACTCTGCTTGCAGAGTTTGTGGAATTCGGACACTCAGCGGTGGAACGAGGTGTTCCTGAATTCTGCCTTTCGGGCACGAAGTGGAGATTTTTTTCCGTTTGCACACTCGAGTTTTGTTTTGGCACTCACTCTCGAGCTCCAAGATACTCTCGAGCCACTTGCTAGCATTTGCAAGACTTCTCGCACTGCTAGGAAGCTCCTTTGAGACTTTGCACTCACTTGCACGTCTTTCAGCCATGACGGGGCCAATTTAGTGCTAATTGCGATTGCAAATGGAGGTCTCGAGCAGCTTTTGCGCTTGAGATGCAGATGAGAGGCTTTTGGAGTGGATTTTCTTCTCCAACTGACCATTGGAGTTTTTTTGTGCAAGAGGCCTATTTTTCACTTTTTCTTCCAAACAGGAAGGAAGTGCTCCAGTAACTCCAACTTACTGTTCCTGTCCAGCAGGCTCCTCCCAATGCTTTGTCCCTCTCCTCATCACTTTTCATTGGAATTTGGAGCTTGAATGGGCACAAGTAAGTTGTACTTTTATTTGAGTTTTAAAATTTAATGTGGTGGGTGGCCTGCAGCTTTATTAGGAGCCTTGTAATTTTTGCATGTAATTTTTCTTCTTTTATAAAGGAAAAATGTTGCACAGTTCAGTACATTTTCTCCATGTTTTTCAATAAGTACGCAATAGTCATTTAATTTGCTTCCAGCCAGTAGGCCCAGTACTAGTCATGGGTTCATGAAACAACTGTTTCTGTGGTGTCTGTTGAATTGAAACAACATTTAGGCCATGAATAGCATTGGATTATAATACAAAATTGTTTTTAGGGGGTATTTCATGTTTTTTTGCTGCAAACAGTGTATAGGTAGGGTAATTATATATGATGCCTTTGGAGGATGTGTGTTGTTCTACAATTTCATAGCCCAGTTAATTTTTGTTTTTGGCATTGCTGAATGAATTCCCTTTTGTCTGTGTTACCAATCCATGCCTCCTTTGTCTGGCCAGTGTGTGAGTGTGTTTGCCATAGGCCACCATTTGCCTTTGTTCCCCCTGCCATGTGGCCAGGGGCCATTCTTTATAGTCAGTGCCCATAGGCCTGCATGTGTTCTTTGTTTGTGGCCATGCCTCGTTGCTTGCTGTTTGACCATGTGGTCGGTGGCCATTTTGTGTAGGCAGCCAGCGTGCTTTTACCATGGACCTGCATGTCTTCTTTATTTGGGCCATTCCCCCTTGCTTGCTGTTTGACCATGTGGTTGGTGGGCATTTTGTGTAGGCAGCCAGTGTGCTTTTGCCATAGGCCTGCGTGTGTCCTTTGTTCACCATGCCTTCTTGCTTGCTTGTTGTTGTTGTAACAATGTGGCTGGTGGGCATTTGGTGTAGGCAGCCAGTGTGCTTTTTCCATTGACCTGCATGTCATCTTAGGTGTGGCCATGACTCCTTGCTTGCTGTTTGACTATGTGGTCAGTGGCCATTTTGTGTAGCCAGCCAGTGTGCTTTTGCCACAGGCCTGCATGTCTTCTTGTTGTGACCACTTTGGCTGGCTGCCATTTTGTGTAACCAGCCAGTGTGCTTCTGCCATAGGCCTTCATGTCTTCTTTGTTCCCCATGCCTTCTTGCTTGCTTGTTGTTGTTGTAACAATGTGGCTGGTGGGCATTTGGTGTAGGCAGCCAGTGTGCTTTTTCCATTGACCTGCATGTCATCTTAGGTGTGGCCATGACTCCTTGCTTGCTGTTTGACTATGTGGTCAGTGGCCATTTTGTGTAGCCAGCCAGTGTGCTTTTGCCACAGGCCTGCATGTCTTCTTTGTTCTCCATGCCTTCTTCGTTGTTGTTGTGACCATGTGGCTGGCAGCCATTTTGTGTATCCAGCCAGTGTGCTGTCACATGGTCCATGTGGCCATTGTTGTTTTCCCTATGTTAACATGAGCCCATGCCAGACTGTCTTCTGCTTTGCTCATGTTACTATACAAACATATGTTTGCTTTGTGCCACACTGCAACTTTCACACAGAACATACTGTTGTTTTTGCGTTCTGCTATTTTCTGGGATTTAGTCTGAACACTGCAGACAAGGTCGAACAACAATGCCCCTTGTTATTCTGTTCTGGTCAGGCCCTAGAACCTAGACAATACATGCAGTTGCAGCTGTTGTTTGGGAACATGTACTTTGCTCATATAGGTATACACGAGTGGATAACACACAGTTGGAGAGGGATCTTTCCAGAGAAGGGAGGGTGACAGCACCTGTGATGTAGATCTTTCATCTATAGACTCAGGTATGGGGTCCGCTGCAAACACCCAGAAATCTTCTGATATATAATCCTTTTGCTTTCATAGAAAGGGAGGGCGATTAGGCTATGCTGTCCTAAACAACAACAGCACCTTTTATGATTTATGGACTACTTGCTATGCCAACCGTATTTGTGTTAGGTATTTTTCTACTAGTTGTACTGCATACTAGGATACAATAGTTAAAATAAACACTTTTAAACTTTCCTCATGTCTTTGCCAGATTTTATTGTGGACTGGTACCAGAGTGTGAGCGAAAGGGTGTGTCATGCAACACTAAATTCCTGAGAGGGTCGGGAGTACTGTGTTCTGGGGTGTCTAATCACTTGTTCCTCTGTCTGTGAGTAGGAGGGCAAGTGAGACACTAAAGCTAGTCGGTCCCCGGGCTCATGGGTATTCAAGGTGCAGGATGACTCAGTCCCTGCCTACTAATGTTCCATGATCCCAAGAATAGTTCTGTGACCACAGAATCCCTACAACAGTGCTATTGCCATAGGCCTGCATGTCTTCTTTGTTCTCCATGTCTTCTTGCCTGCTTGTTGTTGTGATCATGTGGCTGGCAGCCATTTCGTGTAGGGAGCCAGTGTGCTTTTGCCATAGGCATGCATGTCTTCTCTTTGTTCCCCAAGTCTTCTTGCTCAGTGTTGTTTTTGCTGACCATGTGGCATTGGCTGGCAGCTATTTTGTTCGTCCAGCCAGTGTGTCCCATTGCCAAATGTTTACATGGATGGTTGAGACAGCAGTTTAATAAATTATATGCTTGAGGATAATTTCACTAATTTATATAATTTGTTTTATTTAATTTTTTTAATTTTAGGTTTTTTATTGTAATTTATTTTGTATTTTATTTTTTTTAATTGTAATTTTAAAAAAATATATTATTTTAATTGTTTTCAATGTAAATTTTTCCTCATTTTCTTAACAACCGGCATCACCCCCATGTCTGCTATAGGCACACAACAGCATTCATTGTCTAAGGATTATTCTATTGTCATCTGTACCTCCCTGAATGCCTTATTCTAACTTGATGCATACAAAGCAAACAGTTACATCTGTATGTTGTTGTTGTTGCTCTTTCTTATCCACCCTGATTGTACACCATGAAAGTTTATGTTGGTGTGGTTTTACGAATGGATACATTGTATTGTTAATTATTTATAATACCTTGAGTAACCACACTAAATGATATTGTTTGTTTGTGCTACTAGTTGAACTGCAACATGTTTCACTGATATTCTTCTTGCTTGCTTTTCTTTTAGGTGCACAAGAGAAGAGACATCACCCACAGTGCTACCAGAAAGAAGGCCTGTGCATGACTGTTTACACAACACAGGCATCTCTGTTGCCTCAGCTTGTGAAGCTAAGTGCCACTGCCAACTGACAGCTTCAAGCTGGCCACAAAGATAGGTGCTGCCAAGAAAGTTGGCAGTGGGGAGAAGAAGCCAATTTCCACCACTGGTGTGCTGACCAGGACTTTTTTCAGCAAACTTGTGCCTGCCGCACAGGCCCCTGGTGAACCAGCTGACAGCAGCATTTCTGCATCAACAGCACCTCTCTAACCTAAGCCCAAGACCATGTCTGTCAGTGAGGCAGCCACTACAATCAAGTCGACGCCGACGAGTAGTAACACTGGATTAGATTTGTCCCTTTCGCAAAGTAGTACACAATCATTTCAGGAAACAGAGCAAAGTGGACAGCAGCAGCAGCCAGCAATAGGATATTTGCCTAATGTTGGAGCAGAACAGGAGGTTGAGCTTCCTTCCATGCAAGAACCTCCTCTTTTAGTATCATTGGCTCTCAGATCTCCAGCAAAGAAAAGGAAGGGTACCACTCTACCACTTTCTCCAAGCACCACTTCTGATGATGATGATAGGGACATGGAGTGGACCCTGGAAGAGTCCAGGAGACAAAAGGAGAGGTAAGCCAAAAGAAAAGTTCCCAAAATACTTAGACTTTTGGAAGGGGATAATGAAGAGGATGACAACGATGAGGCAGTCATGGTGGAAGTTGACACAGAGGAGCCTGATATCGCTATTCACCCTGCTCTGAGGAATGTGGCCCCGGTAGCACAGCTGCCAGCTCCCATATTTGCAAAGCCTCAGCTGAGACTTGCACCAACCCCTACCTCAGGAGAAGCAGAGAGGCAATCAATGACATGCCCACCTTTCTCCAGTTCTTCTTCAGGCATTAGCAATGGCACAGTAAAAAAGTACTTCTCCCCAGTTTGGGAAATTTTTACGGTTAGCAAAGAGGGGGGGCATATTGCAGTATGCAACATTTGCAACAAGAGTGTTCGTCGAGGTAAGCCTGGTAGAAATTATGGTACTGGAGGCCAAATGACCCATATGAAATAACACCACATAATCAACTGGGAGGAGCACCTTAAACAATTGCTGCAGGTGATCGTGCAGGTGAGGAGAGCCAGGGAATATCAGCTACAAGTCCAATCACGGTGGAAGGTGATGATGAGGAAGAAGAAGGCGACATCTTCATGCCAAGCAGCCCTGTTCCCAGCAGGACCTCCTCCCTTTTTCTTTTGTGGAAGGAGTGGAATTCTTAGAATTTTTGGCAGCCATCTGCCCAAAATGGAATGTACCAAGTAGGACCTATTTTGCCAGAATTGCTGTTCGAGCTCTGCATCACAATGTGCTAGAGTTGGTTGAACAAGCTTTGCAGCAAAGTGTTGTTCACACCATCCACATGATGGCAGACATGGTGTAAGGCGACTAAGTATATGTGCATCACTGCACACTGGAACTCGTTTGCGGGTAAAGCAAAAGATATCTGCAGGTCTTGGCACTGAAAAAGGTTTTTAGAGCGTTCAGCGGCATGCAACAGTGGCCATGTTCGCCAAAGATAAAATCACATGCAGCTGGAACCATCTTGGAGGAATTTAACACACTGTGACCTAGAGGTCTCAAAATTTGATTTGTTGCAGTGGACAATTGCAGCAACATAGTCAAGGCCAAGTCAGACAGAGGCAATTTCAGGGTCCTGTGTTTGGCCCATTGCATCAACCTGGTGGTACAAGACTTCCTCAAAAAAGAAGGCATAGTCAGCAACATACTGACCACTTGCAGAAGAATCTGAACTCATTTCAGCCATTTTCTTAAAGCCCAGAACCGCTTACAGATTATTCAGTGTAATAATAGAGTGCAAGTTAAAGCCCTGATACAGAAGGCACCAACATGTTGGAACTCTACCTATTACATGTTGCTTGAGTAGCACAAACAGATCAATGACTATATCATTCTAAGAGGAGGGGATGCAGTTAGGAAAGCTATGCTCATGGATGCAGTCAAATGGGGCCTAGTCAAATGCCTGACAAAGATGCTACTACCTTTTGAGGTTTTCACACTGGAAGTTAGCAAGCAGGGCAGTATGATGGGCAATCCCGTTGTTGCATCTCCTACAGGATCAGGTAAAGAAGGTGTCTGAAAAGTTCGTCCCCGCAGGTGTGAATGAAAACACAGAAGCACATGCCTTGGTCGAGACCTTAATCCTTCGCTTGGCTTGTAATACAAGGCTACAAAATGACATCATTGAGTCCAAAGAGTACATCTGTGCCACACTACTTGATCCACGTTACAAAAAAGTTCTGTCCACTTTCATTCCTTTTTCTGGATGGGATGATTTAAAATACAAGAGGTGGATTATAGAGCAAGCCGGAGACTTGGAAGAAGAACGTCTGGAACTTGTGAACCACCCCCCCAGTTCTGGGGTGCCACCTTCAACTTCCAAAGAGAGTAGTCTTGTCTCACAGCAGACAACAACACCATCAACCACAACACCGGCAACTACAGCAGCAGAAGGACTGGACCCAACCTCTGCATTGTGTGGGTTTCAATTGGCAGGGCTCAAGTCCAGTGCAGAGGTTATGGCAAAGCAGATTGAGCAAGTAGCGCACCAATGACCAACCACAGGATGTTCCAGGAGTATCTAGATGATCCAAAAGAAGTTGATGTCGATCAAAATCCATTGATGTATTGGTATGGGAAGATGTGCAAATGGCCAGAGTTCGGCAGGCTGGCAATAAATTATCTGGCTTGTCCTACTGCCAGTGTGTCTGCTGTGCATGTGTTCAGTGCAGCTAGTGCAGTTGTTACAGTGAGAAGGACCAGATTGACTATGATCAAAATAAACCAACATTTTATACCACACAATTACACCATTCCTGTAACAGCACAGGATGAGGAGGAGGGTGATTGAATCAAGTGTTTTCACTGATCAACTTCTGGGTGAACCAGTTTGAGGACAAACTCTACTTCCCGGACTACATGCCCCTATAGAACTTTTTTATTATTTCTCGTTGGACTTCTACCTTTGCAAAAAAAAAGTAGCTAGTGAAACATTATTAATTTTGTTTCAGATTTATGCTGCCCCACCATTTTTTTAGTCACATATATTGCTAGATTGCAGTTGGACCAGTGTGCGTTGAAGAAGCCTTCACAATTCCTTCATGACATTGGAGACAATGCCTGCCCCCATTGCATGCCTGTTGCCTATCCCTTTTTGCATCACTTGGCACTAGAAGGTCTGTCCCAGAAGATCGTTGACTTACAAGAGTGCCTGCCAATATAAATTCCAATGTGTTGCCTGCATCAAAGATGAATACCTAATACCTAAGCTGCCCATGCTTGGATTGGAAGAGGTAAAACTACAACTATTTCAACAGTGAGTGAGTGATTGTGTGAGTGATGATGACGATTGATGATTCATGTGGTGGCAGACAGTGAGGTAGGGTGGTGAACTATAATGTGGGAACTTGCATGAGATGATTGATTTCCAATGTTTAGGACCTGAGTGATGGGTGATCATTTTTTCCCTGGAGGTGATTGGCCTTTACAAACGTAATTAGCAAAAATTAATTAAACTGTATGGTCCACCCCTATGATCCTTCTATTTTTTTCATCATCCAGGATGGCTGCCCAGACAATCGTTTGATTTTCAAGACTGCCAAATTCCAATCTGCTGCTTGCATCAAAGGGAAGATGGTGTACCTACCACCATGCTTGGATTGGAACAGGTAACCATTGTACCAATGAGTGATCTGATTATCGAGTGACTGTGAGTGATAATTGATGTATTGTCTGACAGTGCGGGAGGGTGTGTTGAACTGTAATATGGGAAATTTATTAAGAGGAGTATTGATTTGCAATGTTTAGGGCCTGAGTGATGGACGTTCATTTTTCTCCCTGGAGGTGATTGGCCCTTTCACACTTAGCCAGATTTATTTTCAGCGTCCTTTCCTTTTTTCTGGTTCTTCAGAGACCAAAAGTCACTTTAGTTAACAAAAAAAACCTATGCAAAATACTGAAATTCTTTTTCTCTATTTGTTCTTCAACAGCAGTGCATTGCACGTCTATCTTGCTCAGGTCATGATGACTGGTCTGGGACAGAGTTACTCGGAGACAGGAGAAGGATATAAGAACTCATGGTGGGAGGTGTGGAACTACCTCATCGACAGCTAGAAGCAAGAAGTTATCAACTTCAGTTAAAAGGTAAACCAAGAATTTGAAGCCTAGTACTCAGCTATGTGGAATGGAGAGAGTTGCGTTTATTTGTGAAATGCTGCAGTGTGTATGTGTGTGTGTGTGTTGGACTTGTGGCAAAAGTGAAACTCTGAGTCCCTGAGTCCCCTCTTGTTTTACCTCTGAGTTTTCTTGATACACTCCTCATAAAGCTTACCTTCCTTCTGTCCATCTCCTTGACTCTAAAATACAGTTTCTGTTTTACAATCCACAGGCTTCTAGTCTTCTGCACGAATGAAAGGCGAAAGGTGAGCTTGAAATCCTGCTTACCTACCGGACCAGTCCAGACAGGCACCCAAGAGTGGACATTCCCTAGGAGAATGCAGATGCGCCACCTAATTTTGCAATACAGTAGCATTTTTGTCTTTTATCAATCATGTTTGGAGACCTGGGTGGGTGGATTCACTCCCCAACCTAGAAGACAGAACATTTGGATACCTGATAACTTGGGTCTCGGGGCAGAAGGACTGTTTGCAATGCATTTATCTGTGCTCTGTCATACTCATTCCTTTGTTCCCTTCCACAGCAGAATGATGATGAATGGTGTGCTGCACATTGCCCAGATGAATGCTGTCCTTGTGTAGTGTTTGTCTTGTCAAGCCTTTCCCCAAATCCCCTTTCTCATCCATTCATCAAACCCCTCACCCTCTTCCCCCGGGCTGTGTTCTTTGAGGTGTGGCTTAATTGACACCATCAATGAATCACACACTTGGTGGGGCGGATGTGGTGAAAGAAACACCAACTTATTGCAGCTTCTTCCAAGCGATAGCCCACACTGCCACCATTTACCAACCCACACATGAAAAGTGATCCATATTTTAGACATAGAACAAAGAACATCAGTCGTCAGCATCATTCAGGCCTTCTGTTGCGTAACCGTAAACGCCTAACCTAAGCTTGTCCACTCCAGACTTTGAGTCCATTTTTTATGACTCGAGGAATTTGTAACTACGAGCTCCCCCTTAGTCAAATCTTTTTTGTTATTAAATCTGTGTGTGTGTGTCATCAATGTGTAGTACTCTGGTGTCAATTCTTTGTGAAGCTTTGATATATAACACGCTAAGTATTTTTATTTCCATTTAGTTGCCTATGATCGATAATCATTCTGTTAATTAATCCTACACTTGGCACTCACCTGGGTGGAACTGGAAGTGGGACCTCGCTTGTGAAATTGTGATACCTTCCCTGTTATTGCTTCTTCTATATTCAGGTAAGACTACTATAGAGTGAAGTGAACTAGTTAACTTAGTAAGTAAGTAACTAACTGCTACTATTGTTTATCTAGGTTGTTGTAGACAATGTAGGTCATGGAAGCATCCACCCTAATGGTCAAGATAGTTAGAGAGATATAACTCTATAACTAAGTGGTACACTCTCCCTTAATAGCATATAAACAGATGGAGTACAAACTAAAGGTAGTGGGGCAAATTAAAAGTAAAACAAACTACTTCAGGCATACATTTAGATAACATATAAAATTTCCTTAGTTTTTTACAAAGCTACCCACCCTCTCCACCCACACAACATGCCCACCCCTCTCCCAAACAAACTGAACTGACCCAAGCCCCAATGTCTCAAATGTCCAAATAAAGTCAAACCGGTCCACTCCCAACTCCCTTCCCATCCTCTCTTCACCCAGCCAGTCCCTCCAATCAAAACAAAAAATTAAAAAGAGCTACAAGAGGGCATTATAAATGTTGGTCCGGAGGTGGTCCAGGCTGTGCTCCATCATGGTGAGCCGGCCCTTAATAGTTTCCAGCCGCTGCTGGATGCGGTGCTGCAAAGGCTTGCTGTCAATGTAGGAGGGGGTGGCAGCAGTTGGCTGGTGGCAGTGCCAGTGATGGGATAGCTGGTGGCTGAGGGGGACCAGCCACACTTGGGCCCAACAGAGAGGCATTTATTTCTTCCTCCTCCTCTTCCAGGACCACCAGTCACAGGTATTCTAGCAGGATACGCTCTAGCCTCTGCAGCAGCACATGGGCCGCTATCTCCTGCTTGTTAGGTCCTACAGGTGCACCAGCAGGAGTAGCTATATTGAGAATAACAAAAAGAAAAAAGACAAATTGTAAATAATGCTCTGTGCAAACAATTGTTTTAAATTAGTGGGTGGCACAGTAGCAGGTGCTACTGGTCCCCTTGGGCCATTGCAATGTGATCATGATTAGGAGAATCACAAGGCCAATTTTGTTTTACCCACACATGCCTTTCATAAAAAGCACTGACTGTCTGGTAGAAAAGTATTAAGGCAGAATAACACCTGATTAAACAAACAGTGATTTGAATTTGTTTTCTTCTAAAGACTTTTCAAGGAACTATAAACTGGCACTTTGAGTGGAAAAACAGATAACTTCACATTAATGAGTGTGGTATAATGCAATATGGAGTACAAGTTATGTCCTGTGCTAAATAATGGAGCCATGCTTATTGCTAGCCAGTGCATTGGATATGTTGCTGCTGTCTTCAGCTGGGGCAGCTATATTTGACAATTATCTATTTTTAATTCCAATGGCCGTGCTCTTCTCAAAATGCATTTCTCTTTCTACCCTAATTCCAAAGCGGCAGATGAATAAAAGATAAGATAGTACACCACACTCCTCACGTATGAAATGCGAATATTCATATTATCCTGTAAGTAGATGTGGGTAAAATAATGGACTGCACCACAGGGAAAGGAATGGGCTATATAGATTTTATTTGGCACATTCGTCACTGTGTATCCCATGTGTCAAATTTGCCATCAAATCATGCACTTGCTCCCACTTTACTCTGTGGCCTCGCCCACCACCACACATTAATTCCAACAAATTAATTCACTGGGCAGTATGCAAGGAAAGAAAACTTGAATTACTCTACTGCAGAGTAGGATAGAGGGATTAGACAGGTAGGGTAGAGCTTATTTGATATAGAATAGAGGTGCCACTCCACTGATCATCGATTCATCATCCTTGGCTTGTTCAGTCACTGTACAAATTGAAAGGGAAAAATCTGAACAGGTGTAAAATAGATCTGTGATTGGAAACCATGTAATATTTAAATTCTGGAATCACTTCACTTCACATGGTTATAAAATGAAATGTGGCACATGCCAAGAATAGATTTTCCAATTTGGTAGGCTGGGATGGAAGAACTTAGGAAAAAATAAAAGGAGTGAAATACTAAGAGGTGACTGAGTGGGAGAAGAGAAACAATGCACCTTGTGTGTTTGGGTTGCAATGTATTGAAAACATCGTAAATGTTGCATTAACTGAAGTAGACGCACATTATACAGCCAACACTGCAGTCATGAATTTACCCATACTGCACTTTGGTCATAGGTGGCAAAAAAATGCTGTAGGTGGGAAGAGGGGTGATGAATGATTGGTGGGATACATCTGGCTCACTTAACAAATACAGCGAGTCAAGGGAGTAGAACAAAATATAAAAACTACCCCCCACTTTGATTCATTGCTTTGATAACCCTGCATAAACAAAGTAGCATGAGAAGAGCTGCCTTGCTTATTCATCCAAAAATCCAAATGTTCATTCATCCTTTCATTCTAATTCACCCATAGCCACCATGATTAAGCTTTACTTTCTCACATCCAATCTTTCACCAAAATGTCCAATCCACTATCCTTCCATTCAATTATCCACCCTTTCGTCTAACCAACCTTTTGCCCATCCATCCCTTTACCCACACACACACCCTTTCATCCTTCCACCCTTTCACTCACATACCATTTCCTTTCTTTTATCCTTCCATTCTCTCATGTTTCCCTCAAGCCTTTAGTGCTCATTATGTGAGCTTTTAGTGAGTTGCAGCTAGAAGAGGCCATAATAACTCAACAACTGCTACAGCTGGTAAAGCTGTGGAGGGGGAGCGATTCATGGTCACTTGTTGACGACGCCCTGGTACAAGCTAGTAAATATAGTAATTGGAAGAAATTATGTGACTTCTTAGTGCCCTTCCATGCTGCAGCTTCACCCCCTCCAACTGACTCATCTCCTCCTGCCACTGGAGACGGCATCACTGGTGTTCTCTGTGGCTAGAAAAAAACATTATATATATTTTAGATGCCAGATACGGCACACCAAATACAACTGCAATACATCACTAGAGTTCAGTTAGCACTGCATTATCTTAGACAAACCAGGGGTGGAATAATGGTCAATGAAAGACGTGTTGTGTTGGTTGACAAATGCAATGGGAGTGGGACCTCATACTTATTGTCCAGCCATGCTGCACTGTCATGGAAACTGCTGGTATACTGTATAAATCAATGACACAGCAGAACATTACATTGGAGGGGTGGTCCATGATGACCATGGCCATTCTCTTGTGAACTCATATGTTAGAACATAAGCAGGAAAAAGAAAGCCTTCTCTCAACAAACATACATGGTGAATATAATTTATAATACTAGCTTCCTTAGGCCTGCAATCGTCACACAAGACAGTAGAGTACCAAAATGTGTTATTCTTAGTCTTACAGTACCACAAGATATATGTGTGAGAGAGGGAAAGATTATCAATAAAGCAGAAGATAAGTGAACCAGAGACTAGAGTAGAGACCTGAAAAGGTCAGCTACCAAAAAGGAAAACCATATAAGTAAAAAAAAGATAATGCAGGGATAACAGGAATAAAACATAAATTGAATACATTGTGCTTTGCATGAGTGGGTTCATATCCCATCCTCATCACCATGTGGAAGGGAAGACAGCAGGTAAGGGTGTCAGAGAAACTTTATTTCTCACCAGTGACACCAGCCTCCAGGCAGTAACTCCTATCCTGGAACACAGCACCAGCATTCCAATACCCCAATATTCTACCCTAAGCCCACAACAATAATAAAACCCAACATTAGGTAAATAATAATAATAAATAATAGGACTTACAGGGGTCAGCAGTGCCCTCAGCAGAGGCGTTGGTGGTGAGCCCCTCCTGACCAGCTTTTCCTGGAACCTGGACAACATCCCTCTTCTTCCCCTTAGGTGCGGATGTAAGAAATGAAGAAGATAAAAAAAATAGATTGGTGATTCAATTAATCTCCACAAAAATGTTATGACAAGCAAGTGCAGTCACATTGTACTTCTCTAAAACAGATTGCCTATAATACTAGTTTTGAGTCTATCAGCTATCGTCGACTTGCCCATACTAATCCTGAATTCCCAATTCCAAATTTCCTTAACAAAAACTACATTTGAAACTAGTGCATTGCAGTGAATGATGTTTGATTCTATTCCCCTTTCTCAAACCCCTTTATAGACCAACTCAGTCTCCCTTTTTGCAATGCATAGATGCATGCTACACATCGATGTAAAATAATTTGGAGCTGTAAGAGCTAAATAAAAAAAGTCACAGAGAGAACGCACTACTCACTGATATTACTGATTTACTATAGTGACAGGAGAACATTCTGAAATGGTGTCTTAATTAATCAGCCAAAGCAAGCGCCAATGATGAGTACAATTAGGTAGGGCTGAAAACCTGCCTAGAAGTAACTAGAAACTGGATCACGCAATAATATTCCAAATAAACTCAACGTAACTTACCACTGAGTGTGAGGAGTATGCTATTCGGAATTTTTGTTTTAGCATTGTAGAACACAAACACACAGAATAAATTATAAATACTCACCGTACCCCGGAATCTTGATGCCTAGCAGGTCGAGCAGGTCCAGTTCCTTGTCCAGGAAAAATGCCCTAGCGGTGTGTCAGCTGCAGGATGGTGCACCAAACCTGACTGGTGCACTGCACGCACCTGTGCACCCTCCCCCAGCGCCGCCTAAGCTTCCGCAGGGGGTACCCACTACCAGGCCTACCACCTGCTGCCAACATGGAGGGGAGTTGGCACTGCACACAAAAAAGCAGTGCTGCCACCTCCTCCTCACCAAAGATTACCCAGGGCTGCACAACTGGGGGTTAAGCTGCCTGCAACTTAGCCACCCTGCCTCTGGCATAGTGCTGGGTGGGTTTGAAAAAAAAAAGGAAAACGAAAGAAATAAGGAAGTAAGGGGAAATAAACAAAAAGTCACAAAAACATGAGCAAAATTTCCCAAAAACTTTAAATACACAAACACAAAGACACACACTAATATAAAAAATAAAACTGAAGGGTAGATTAGTTTTAAAGTGGGATATTTACACAGATGAAAGAAAGATAACATTTTAGGCCCAGCACCACAACAGAGAGCAGAAAAACTGGAATGTGATAACAGACATGAGAACTGCGTGGTGCCGTTAGGGTGTGATTTGGAATGCGAGAACACACTCAGCATTCCCATTGCAACTAGGCCTGGGCAGAGAACTCCGCTACATTCTCAGAGTTTACTGAGTTTTCTCTGCCCAAGCCTAATTGCAACGTGAACTGGTGCATCGGTAAACTTTGCCCTCCAGAGTAGCTCAGCGTAGTGTGACAGAGTTTTTTTGCGACTTCATGGAGTTCCTCGTAGCGCAACTCCACAAATTCCTCCCAGGCCTATTTATGACCACAGAGGATGTTACCAAGGAGAGTGGTGGGTATTCTGAGGCATAGAAAAGTGTAAGTAGAATCTAGGGTTTAGCGGTGGTGGTTGGGAGTGAGGAAAGAAAGAAGCTTTCTTCAGAGAGGGATACATCACTAATGATTACCTGTGCACACTAAATACATTTGGTTTTCAATTAAAATGTAGCTACACATGTTTCACAGTTATTCAAAAAAGTTCAGAAGGACTTTCACCTGTCACTGCTTTCCTCACACAGTACTTAAGTCGTGCAGTTCCAGGTATGTTGTGGCCAGCTAGCCTTATTTCAATTAATCAAGTGTCAGACGGTCTTTGTGCAATGGGATATTCCTCGTATCTTGCGTATTTAGCCAGTTATATCTGTCACAGCATGTTTGACGAACGCCTCTTGAGGAAGGCCTGCATGCATGAATAGAGCAAAGGTAATAACCTCACCTCACAGGTTACATTGCTTAATCTGTTTTTGTTAATCAAAGGAGGAGAAATTGTGGCCCCGAGGACCCCACCCCCAGGGCCCATCCATGTTTCCCTGGGTGCCTTGGAGCCTACCCAGCCGACTCTGCTGCTGCATGCAGGGAGCTGCTAGAAATGCATCTCACTGCATCCAGGAGAAATGGTTTCATCTATGAAATGATACCGCCGCCTTCCAGTGGGTGGGAGCATTTTGACAGCTCCCGCCCACTGGAACCAGAGTCTTTCTTTTTGGTTGGCGGGAGCTCTCAGCTCCGGCCAAGCAAAAGCAAAGAGCTATGACCCGAGGACATAGCAGGAGCTGGCCCTAGGGGGTGGCAGTTACAAGAGCCATAATGGCTCCAGGAGGGGGGCCCTCCTCCTTCTCTGTGTACGGGCCAGCTCCGGGGATATAGTGGGCCCCAGGGCCTTCTATGGCACAGGAGGGGGTCCCTGCGGCTCCTCTCAAAGTACTATTTATTATTGAGACCCCGGGGAGGTGGTGGTCCCTGGGGCCTGTGGAGTCTGTGCGGCCCCCATAAATTGTTATTATTGACCCGGGAAGGTGGGGTCCCCAGGGCTTCTACAAATCCAGGTGGGAGGGCTGCATGGCTGCCTTCCTTTATTGAAAACAAAGTCCTGGTGAGGTGATTTCCCCTGGAGCTTGTAAAAGCCCTGGAGGAGGGTCCGTGTGACCCTCCTCCATTATTTTAAATAAAGCCACGGGGAAGTGGTGTGCCTCCTCCTTTTTTTTATATATTGTCCACCTGGAGGCCCTTTTCAAAACAAGCGTGGGAGCCCATGCTTGGGTTTTTTTTCGTAAATTCGTGAGTTGTGTGAATTCACTGCAATTGTTTTTATTTAATGCATTTTTGCCCTGCAGGTTTCTTGAGGGACTTGGCTGAAGCTGAGTCCCAAGATGGCTGCCTACACTTCCTGGTTGAACAGTTGGCAGCCAATCAGACCTCTTTAGATCTCTGCACAAGCTCATCATTATTTGTGACGGCTTCACGATCATAGATATACCTCTTTTGGCCACTGTTTCCCTCCATAGTGTGTTGTGCTTCCAGTGCCCATCCTGCCTGCCGCCCATGGTCAGCTTGCAGTTCCTGCCCTGCCTCCTTGCCCCTGCCCTCCATTTTCAATGTGCAGACCCCTGTCCCCTCCCTCCTGCTTTGTCTGGTCTGTTGTTGGGCCCCTGCCCTTTCCCTCCTGCCCTTCATGGTCTGTTATGCTGCAACTGTCCCTCCTGTCTGTCTACTATGATCAGCTTGCTGTCCTTGCCTCTTTCCCCTCTGCTCTCGGTTGTCCATGTGCATGGCCCTGTCCCCTCCCGATTGCTTTCCATGGTCCATTGTGCTGCACTGCCATCCCGCTTGCCCTGTGTGGTGTATTGTGTTACTGCAACTCCTGGGGACTGCCCCGTAAGGTCAGTTTGGTGTCCCTGCCTATCGTCCTCCTACCCTCTGTTATCCGAGTTCACATCCCTACCCCATTCCTCCTGCCCTCCGCGATCCAATGTACCTTACTTGCCAACATTTTTAACTTGATAAGAGGGAGATTATGGAAAAAAAGACCTGGGGAAAACCAAATGATTTTCCCCATTGACTTACATTGAAAAAGAGGCAGATAAATAAAATAAAGCCCATTTGAGCTTAAAAACATAGTGAGTCTCCTACCTGAATCAGGTCTGTTGGCATGCATGGTTGTACATTTAAGGAAGATGATGTTACAAGGATGTGGGTAAGGATCATGGGCTATAGAATGAGCATTGGTGGCCTACGACTCTAGGCACGCCCCCCCCCCCAAACAGGTTGTAAAGAACTTGGGGGTTTGGATGGACGCCTCCCTCAATTTTCAGATTCAAACGAAAAAGGTGGCGGGTACCTGTTTTGGCTTGCTGCGTGGACTCAAACCGATCTTGGTTTTTTTTTACGCTCCGACCAGACAGATCTTCATTCAGGCTCTGATTACATCTAGGCTTGATTATGCGAGCTCTCTGTACCTGGGGGCCAATAAGGCGGAAGTACATAGACTACAGAGAGTACAGAATGCCACAGCTAGATCTCTCCTTGGTCTACGTACAGTTTGTTCAGTGACCAACACTATCCGCCGTCTTCATTGGTTGCCTGTGGCTAGACGGATAGAGTTCAAGGCTCTTTGTATAGCCTTTAAAATCTTGAAGTTCGCCTCCCCTAACATTTTGACCGGCTTGCTCTCTCCTTATGTACCCTCCCATCAGCTTCGCTCTATGGACCAACATTTGCTAGTGGTCCCTCGAGTCAGGAGGATTCGGGCTGGAGGGCGCTCTTTTCGGTATAGAGCGGCGACGCTCTGGAACACACTGCCCCTCCATATTCGAGGCCTTAGTAATTTTCTTGAATTCAGGAAAGCTATTAAAACTTTCCTTTTTCCCACGGTGTAGGCCTTTCTGGCCCCACTCTGCGTTGTGGTCTCCTATTTGCTGTTAGCGCCGGGACGCCTCTTGGCTGGGGCAGCTGTTGCGCTTTAGAAATCTTTCAAATAGAAATAGAATGTTGCGCTACAGCCAGAGCTGCGGACTTTGCAACTGGGGGACCAGGTTCGAGTTTTGGCATCAGCTCGATATCCTGTGATTCCAGGCAAATCACTTAGGGCCTGATTTAGATCTCGGCAGACGAAACATAAATCCTATTGTATTCTATGGGATTTATATTTCAATGGATAGGATATCCATTCCTGTTGTGATGGAGTAACCAGTCCGCCAAGTTCTAAATCAGGCCCTTAATCTCCCCATGCCTAAAACTAAAATGAATGTGTTCTTGTGTAATGTAACTGATATCATGTAAAGCACTCAACTACCTTCGGGTCAAGTCTGCGCTATATAGAACTGCAAAAAATAAATATATATGTGTGTTTTGTACACTTCTGTCATGGGCTATACTTGGGTTGCATGTTGGTGATATTTGTGCTACATTTGGGCTTCTTCTTCTCTGACAGCCATCTTGGGAGACTTATTTGTTATGAAGCTCCCTAATCTCCTCATTTATTGCAGTATCCTCAGAGGAAAATGCTTTCAGTTTTCCACTTAGATTCCATCAAAATGGTGTTCCAATGTGCCACACTTTTGGCATAAATTCAGAATGTTAGAACTCTAGTTGCTCATTGTAACACTGTATTAAAGCTTCTGATCACCAGTTAGTTAACTGGCAGTCTTCTGCTGGTATTGACAGTGCATGTTCCAGTCTGCATGCCAGAATGCTTTAATGAAATAGAAGAGGAAGATATTTGAAAATTCACTTAAGAAATGTCCTAATTTCTTTTTTTACAGCACTAACCATAATTTTTCTGACAAACTGAACAACCTCATTTTCTAAATTAAATGTTTTAGGTTTTACCAGTTTGATTCAATCAACATGGCTTCAGGTGTGCCACACGTTTGTCATAAGTAAGACTGTTAGCACTCTTGTTGTTCTTTAGAACACTCTGTGAGGCTGCAGTAGAATCAACTGACAGGCTGATCCTGTTGGAAGTACATGATTTATTGAGAATGTCAGACTTCATTTTCATATGGCTGAGAAAGATAGTGTCAATTTGCAGAAAATATGCTCTCATTGTAGCTTCCGTTGCACCTTCCATAACATCTATGGGAAATTCATGAGAAAGCAGTTTTCTCAAACATGATTCATGAAATCCCAGTAGAAGGCTTTTCCACTGGATAAAATCACCTCAGCAACAAATGATTTATATTGTACCAAAATCTGTTATCAACCTTTATACATTCTCCTTTTTGTGACCCTCAAAACCAACTATTCACTACAATGCATTTAATAGGGTGATATCATGTATATTGGTCTCAAGATGGCTGCCATCACTTTCTGGTTAAAGTGTTGACAGCCAATCAGATCTCACAATGAGATCTGTGCTTAAACTCCGCCCAGATATAAACATTTGGATTTCCTTTAATTTTAATATCTCGAAAACTACTGAGCGGATTTACACCAAGTAACAAAAAGTATGATCTGCAGAACAAAATCTATCTTTCTGCCAAATTTGGTGTAATTCCGACATCGCGATTTGGGCTGCAGGTGTATCTAAAGACTCTGTGGGAGTTTAGCATGTGAAAAACACTTTTTGACCCCCCCCATTTTTCTCAGCCTCCATTTGACAGATCACCCCAAAACTGTCCATGCACAACTAGAATCGGGAGGACACTTCTTTTGGAAAAATTCATAAAGCTTTGTCAAACGGCATGAAAGTTATAAGCAAGTCAAAAAAAGCTTTTCCTATGGAATCATGCTCCGAACTATAATAACATTATAGTTAGGCTCACATTTCACTCATACAAAACCATTGAAATTCAGCAGATATAGTTACCTGACCTAACTATAAATTATGCCACCACAATGCATTGCTTATGACTGCACATATTACATCACTCATGGCATGGTCAGTGACATCACTGATGACATCACTGATGACATCTCAAATGACATCAATGATGACATCACTGATTACATTATCCAGTGAATGTAAGGGTTTTCTAAGAGTATATGAGTGTTAAACATATATACTAAGCTACTACAAAGTTTAATTAGTATACTAGGTGTACTACTAATGAATGATACTACTTCTAACATATATTATGTGAGTGGCTGTGTGGCTGTGCATATCTGTGTGTGAATGGGTGCCTGAGAGGTTGTATGGGTATGATAGTGGGTGTGTGAGTGGCTATATGGGTGTATAAGTGTGTGTGTAAGTAGCTGTATGCATGAGTGAGTGGTTGTATTGGTGAGTGAGTGGGTGTGTCAGTGGCTGTAAGGGTGAGTGAGTGGCTGTGTCAGTGGCTATATTGGTGGGTGAGTGGGTGTGTAAATGACTGTATGGTTGAATGAGTGACTGTTTGAGTGGGTGTTTGGTTAAGTTAGTTGGTGTGTGAGGGGCTGTATTGTAAAGTAAGTGTCTATGTGAATGGATGTATGGGTGAATGGGTGGATGTGTGAGTGCTTGTAATGATGTGTGAACGGGTATGTATGTGGTTGTGTGGGAGTGAGTGTGTAAGTGCTTGTATGGGTGAGTGACTGGCTATGTTGAAAGGTTGTATGGTTGAGTGAGTGTATGTGTGAATGGCTGTATAGGTGAATAAGTGGGTGTGTGAGTAGCTGTATGGGTGAGTGTATGGTTGTGTGACTGGTTGTATGGGTAAGTGACTGGTTGTATGAGTAATTGTATGGGTGAGTGGTTGTGTAAGTGAATGTATGAGTGAGTGGGTGTGTGAGTGGCTCTATAGATGAGCGAGTGGTTGTGTGAGTACTTGTATGGGTCTGCCAATGGGTATGTGGATCATTGTGTGGGTGACTGAGTGGGTGAATGAGAGTTTGTATGAGGTGTTAGTGGGTGTAGGAAGGGTTCTGTGCAGGATGTATTTGGTGATGTCATCAGTGATGTCATTTGAGATGTCATCAGTGATATCACTGACAATGTCATGAGTGATTTAATATGTGAGGACATAATCAGTGCATTGCAGGGGCAAAAGTTATAGTTAGCGCATGTAACTATAACTGCTGAATTTCTATGATTTTGTACCAGTACATTCTGAGCCTAACTATAATGTTATGTTCTTTTATGTTTTTGTTATGTTATAGGGGGATTTGTAGAGCGCATGGCTACCCAAAGGCTAACCAGCGCTAAGCATAAAATACGGTACAGACAGCAGGAGAGGAGATTAGCAGAACTGGTGGAAGAACCAGGTCTTCAGATTTTTGCTGAAGGTCGATTCTGTAGCTAGGAATCTGAGTTCCAGAGGTAGTGAATTCCATAGCTTGGGTGCCAGATGGGAAAAAGATCTTCCGCCCCATCTGACCCTTTTTATTCTGGTTGTTTTTAATAGGCGCTCAGTGCCGGATCTAAGACGTCTGTTGGGGAGATATAAGCCCACCAGATTTCAGATTTTACAAGGTCCCTTGTTATTTATGGCTCTATGCGTTAGGCAGAGTGCTTTGAATTTGACTCTAGCTTCAATAGGGAGCCAATGTAGAGTTTGTCGATGCCTTCCCACTGGTTCCTGTATTGGGATCTTACACAGAAGTCTGACCGCAGCATTCTGCATGACCTGTAATTTCTTGATGACATATTTAGGTGATCCCAGAAAGAGGTAGTTGCCATAATCCTAATGTGATGTAACTAGAGCATGTATAACCATCTTTCTTAGCTGTAGGAGGATAAGCTCAAGGCTCTTGCGGAGCATTCTGAGCAACCCAAAGCAAGTACCTGCCACTTTGTTAGCTTGGGTTTCCATGGTCAGCTCTTTATCCATCCAAAATCTGAGATTTTTTATAGCAGGACTCGGGACTGGAGCAATCCCTAAACAACTTGGCCATCTAGTTAGAGACCTGGGGACTCCTGAGTTTCCGAGGACCATCAGTTCAGTTTTGTCCATGTTAAGTTTCAGACAGCTCCCTGTCATCCATTTCACCACACTTTCCAGACATGGCACCAGTTGATCCGATTCCCCTTTGATCCTAGAATCAAGCGAAACCACCAACTGAGTGTCGTCAGCATATGATATCATCGAGATGCCATGTTCCTGGACTATGTCGACCAATGGCCGCATATAAATGTTGAACAAAGTGGGGCTAAGCGACGAGCCCTGTGGCACCCCGCATGTTAGCGGCATTGTGTCTGAGAAGAGGTTGGCTTCCGTGACTTGGAAGGATCTTTCCTCCAGGAAGGACCCTAACCACTCCAGTGCTTTGCCCTGGATGCCGATATCCCGAAGTCTATTAGATAGAACGGAGTAATCGACCGTGTCGAATGCCTCACTTAAATCTAAGAGTAGTATTGCGGCTGATCCACCTTGATCTAGGGTCATTTTTAATTCTTTGGATACTGCTAACAATGCACATTCCATGCTGTGCTGTGCCCGGAAACCCATCTGTGTGGGATGAAGCCAAAGGTGGTCTTCCAGAAATTCTGACAGGATCCTATTTACATGTTTCTCCAGCAGTTTGCCACTAAATGGAAGGAGTGATATAGGTCGAAAATTCTCTGGTAGAGCAGAGTCTAAATTCGGTTTCTTTAATAAAGGTTTAATTATTGCATGTTTCCAGGCTTTTGGAACTTTGCCTGTCTGTAGTGAAAGATTCAGAGTATACACTATTGATGGCAGAAGAGCCTCCATGACCTTAGCAAGCATGTGGGGAGGGGCCGGGTCTAAAGCAGAGCCTGATCTAATCTTCCTCATGAGCTTTTGAACAATGTCCTTGTTCGAAAGTGGAAAGTGGGTTAGCGCAAGCGTTAAGGTCAGCGCCTGATCTCTTTCTTGGCTTGTCGTCAGGCCTGGGCGGTAAATTCCGTTCCGCTCGCGGAATTTGCGGAATTTGGGTAATTTTGCGTTCCGCAGAGAACGCGGAATTGCCAAAAATTCGCGAATTTTTTGCTTGTTCGCGCTTTCAAAGTGCGTGTCCGCGAGATATTTCCCCCGAGCACGCAAACAGCGTTCGCGAACAGGAAAAAAGCATTGCGAACGGGTGGAACAAGCAATTCCGCGTGTTCGCAGAACTTTTGCGTGCTCGCAGAGATTTTTTACCGTTTCGCGGAACTTTGCGTAACGCGACTACGCAAATTCCGCCCACCCCTACTTGTCGTAGTGTCCAACTTAGCATGGAGGGAATTTTTATGAAAATAGGTGTCTAGTGCATTGCATTTTTCCTCTGACCACCTCTCAGCAATCCGGCTGTGTGGGACTTACTAGAGGTAACAGGGGGCAAGTTGGCCCCCAAGGACCTTCAATAGCCAAGGGGACTTCATCCCCCAAATAGTAGTACACCTGGAGGCGCGTTTGAGGAGAGGAGGAGAAAGAGGGCATGGCCACTGAAAATCTCTCAGCAAAAACACTGCGTGTGACTTGCTGGAGGTAACAGGAGGGGTACTTGGCCCCCAAGGACCCTCAGTAGCCATGGGGACTTAATTCCCCTACTAGTAGTGCATCAGGAGGTAAGTTTGAAGAGTGGTAGAGAAAGGGGGCATGGCCTGCTATCAGATCTCAGCAATCCTGCTGTATGGAACTTACTGGAGTAATAGGAGGTGTAGTTGGCCCCAAGGACATCCTTGGGGGGCAACTACCCCTCCTGTTACGTCCAGTATGTCCCATATAGCAGGATTGCTGAGAAGTTGTCAGAGGCCATGCCCCCTTTCTCTACCACTCAGCAAACATGCCTCCTGGAGCACTACTAGTTGGGGGATAAAGTCACCTTCGCTCCAGAGGGACCTTGGGGGCCAATAAGCCCTCATGGTACCTCCTGTAAGTCCTACGCAGTGGAATTCCTGTGAGCTGGTCAGAGGCCCAGCCCCCTTTCTCCACCACTCTGCAAACATGACTGCTAGTTAAAAAATATTAGAAATTCACTAAAAAAAAATCAAAGCTTACAGGGACGTTATAGTTATGAATTAGCATTTAAAAAACCTTCGAAATTCACTGAAAAAACCAAAGGCTACAAAGGCATTACAGTTAGCAAATAACATTTTGAAAAACCTTAGAAATTTGCTAAAAAAACAAAGGTTACAGGGACATTATTGTTAGGGTTAGATTGTACTCATACAAAACCAGAGAAATTCAGCCATTATAGTTATCTGAGTTAACTATAACTTGCACCCCTGCAATGCACTGCTTAGGACCTCACATATTAAATCATTCATGACATGGTCAGTGACATCACTGATGACTTCTCAAATGACTTCACCGATGACATCATTCTCATCAATGAAGGATCAATGAAGGTTCACTGTTATAAGTCTTTGATTAATAATGTGCATTAAGTCTTATTTTATGTTAATCCTTAACATTATGTTTTTAAAAAACAAATTCTATATATGGCCGTAATACATTTGAGTATTATTTGATGAGCTGGTTACACACTTCAAGTAATATACAAACTCCTTGTCATAGTCGGGCAATAAGTTAAATTTCTACACCTGGGTACCACTCAATCATAGCCATGGCACCCACAGGCTACTGACATGCATAAAAATGTTTTGTCAAAATGTTTCAAACGATCACTATAATAGAAACAAATATATACAATAAGCATTATGTTAAAAATGTGCAATTTATTATTCAAATTGACAACTCTAAAACAATATAAACTACTGTGAACAGTAAATAATATTGATTTGAATAGAAAATACTTAAGTAATTTTAAAAGTGGTAATATAAAATGCAGGAAAAGGGTTTGTGGTAGACCATGAGCCACTTAAGAAATACAAAATACAGATATTCCATCCCCGGAACCTAATGTGTGTATCCCTCTGCCCACATGAGGCACCCACAAGATAAAATGTTAAGAGTCATTCAAGGGCCCCATTTGTCTCACAGGCTCTCTGCATGCACCCATCCTAGTTGCAGCGGGACCCGGCATTACAGCTGCTCGGTGGAAGCAGGTACTTTTCCATGTTCCCTGCTGGGCTGGAGCAATATTTTTTTCTTCAAAGCAAGTGTTTGGGAGTGTCCCCGCCCCTGAAGAGCATTTTTGGAGCCCCCACCAGGTGGGAGTGCATATTGTTGTATTTGCCCGCGTTCTTGTGGGCAGGGAAACTGTGTCATCGTATTGAGATCCCCAGGACACACAATTAAAGTTCCCAGGGCCTCTAAAGGCTCAGGGAGGGGGGGCGGCATCCACTCCCCCTTTAAAAATGTGTCAGCTGTGGATGATGGGCTCCCCAAGACCTTTTCAGCTCGAGGAGGGGGCTGCGTGCCAGAAAAATCAAAAAAGTGCATTTTTAATACTGGGGCGGGTGCTGCACCCAGCAGCACCCGCTGCAATGTAAAGTATGCAAAAGAACAATTGATGAACAGAATGCAGAACAATGTCATACATTCACCCCAGTGCAGAGATCTGAACCTAAATCCATCGTTTTATTGCTCCCCATGCCATTCCAGTTTGGACCAAGCCATATGCAAATCAGTCTTGACACTGCTCCCTATGGGAACAGTCCAGCCCGAACTGCCAGGCAAGGTCCTCCCTGGACTGGAAACAAGCATCCTGGGACGGTTTCGGGGTAACACCCCTCATCAGCCAGGCTAGCTTGACTCCAGTGGCATGGAGAGCATGGGACCCACGTCTGGGCATACCCGTCCCACTCGGGGTGACAAATGCAAAAGAACAATTGATGGACAGAATGCAGAACAATGTCATACATTCACCCCAGTGCGGAGAGCTTGGCAGTTCGGGTTGGACTGTTCCCATGAGGCACAGTGTCTAGACTGATTTGCATATAGCTGGGTCTGAACTGGGGTGGCAAAGTGAGCTAAATAACGATGATGGATTCAACCAAGATCTGTGACTGGGGGTGAGTGTCTGAAAAGTTTCAGCGCTCTGTCCATCATCTCCTTGTGTTTGCAATGTAAAGTATGGCACTTGCGGCCACCGTGGTGGCGGCTGCATTGTAATACAACCTGTGGGACCGCCGCCTTGTAGGCGGGCGGTCCCACTCCCTGAGACGATGGCGAATGGGCTGAAGTCCGTCTGCTATCGTAATCAGCCCCTAAGTCCCTGGAGTTTTGTAATGGCTGTAGCAACATTTGTTTCCATGTTTCGGCTAGCCAATCAGAATGCTCGCTCCTGCAGGACCCTCTCTCCCATTCAGTTGTTTGGGTGTAGGGTATTTCAAAATTGTCAATGGAAATTGCATGGGGATATTGAAATTAGAATCCCCACCTCTTTCTTGGCCCCTGCTTGACAAAATACCCAGAACATTCGAGGAATGAGCTTTAGCAAAAGAGATAACTTTTTTAAAAGCTTTGTGAACATTCATCAAACGGCATCAAAGTTATTGGCAAAACAAAGAAGCCATCCTAAGTACATATATATGAAATATGTTAAAATGACAGCAGGCACCACAGTAGTGCACACTTAAGAGCATTAAATCTGCTGATCCACTAAACCTACATGCCCTACCATATAATATGCTTGTCAGCCCCAATTGTAATTATACCTAATTACCATGTACTTTTAATCAGAGCACAGGCCTTAGGTCTCGTTGGCATAGCCCAGGGCACAATCATAGTCCGTAACCCACCATCTAATAGTCAAAATGGGGCAAAAAGTAGGGGGACACTGCAAACAGGTCCTGGTTTTCCACTATATATATATATATATATATATATATATATGTATATTATCTACTGGCGGTCACCAGTAGATAGTTATAGTTAGGACCTATTTTCCATAGGAAATCCGCGACATTCTATTTGAAATAACTCTTGCGTCGGTTGACGAATCTTCGCGGAATTTTCAAACTTTATGGCCCGCTCCTACCCTGAAAGTTTCGGGGTGATTCGTCAAGCAAGGGCCGAGAAAAAGGGGGTCCCAAAACTTGTTTTCCCCATTCATTTTCCCATAGGAAACTTTAGCCACGGCTACAGCCCGAACTGCTGAACGGAATTACACCAAATTTGGCAAAGAGGTAGTTCTTGGTTCAGAAAGAACCCTTTTGTTAAATGGTGTAAATCCGTTCAGTAGTTCCTGTGAAAATCAAAAGGAAAATCACATATATATCTATGGCCGCGTCGGATTTGCGCACCCTCCCGATCACGAGCTGCATGCTAATTGGCTGTCAACACTCCAAATCAGGAAGTGTTGGCAGCCATTTTGACCCTCGGTAGAACCGAGGGACAGAAACAAGTGCGCAAAGCGCAAAAGGGGGCAGGGTAGAAACACCCTGACCCCTAGGTCTGCTCAGGGGTCCCACAAGGACCCCTGGGCAGAAAAAAGCATTTTTTTTAAATCGGCAGGATGCGCTCAGGGTGCGCGGATCCTCCCGCGCTTCGATGCAAATTTGCCCCCGGGTGGCCCAAGTCCCGGGGGCATGCGGGGGGTGGGTTTATTGTTTATGGGGGGCCTCTAAGGCCCCCAAGCCCGGGGACCACCACCCCCGGGGCTTTTAAGAAAAATGATGGCGGGAGGGCTGTGCACCCTCCCGCTGCCCCGGGACCGCCACCCCCGGGGCTGTTTTTTTATTTAAAAACCTGTGTGGGGGCTCCAGCCCCCACACGCCCCAGGGACCACCACCTCCCGGGGCACTAAAGATTTAAATATGGGGGTCCGTTACGGACTCCAGAGCCCCGGGACCACCACCTCCCGGGGCTTTGAACAAGTTGGGAGGGGGCCGCGCGGCCCCCTCCTGGAGCCAGTGATGGCCCTGGGGACCACCACCCCCAGGGCCAGCTCCTGCAGTGTCCCGGGGTGCCTACCCCGGGACACTGTAGTTTGCTATGACAGGACGGGAGCATCGCGGCTCCGTCCTGTCATAGTAAGCTTGGTTTGCATTTTGAAAGAGAGAGCAGGAAACCTGCTCTCTCTTTCAAAATGCAAACTCAATTGCTTTCCACACGGGGAGCAGCATGTTAGCTGCTCCCCATGTGAAAAGCAATGCCCGGCTCCCGCAGGAGGCGGGGAGCCGGCTGGGACTGTGGGGGCATTGGGGACCCCCACAGTCTCCAACGAGAGGCCAGGCCCCGGGGATGGGGTCCCCGGGGCCATAAGTGGCCCGGGAGGCGGGCCACGCAGCCCCCTCCCCAATAAAAAAAAAAAAAGAGGGCAAGGCCGGCCCCGGGGGATGGGGTCCCCGGGGCCTTAAATGGCCTGAGGAGGGGGCCACGCAGCCCCCTCCAAATATATATTTTTTAATTAAAAAGAGGGCATGCCCCGGGGGATGGGGTCCCGGGGCCAATAGAGGCCCAGGGAAGGGGGCCACGCGGCCCCCTTCCCGTTTAAAAAAAAAAAAAATGCTCAGGCCCCGGGGATGGGGTCCCCGGGGCCAAAAGTGGCCGAGGGAAGGGGGCCACGCAGCCCCCTCCCATAAAAAAGGAAAAAAAAAAAACGGCATTGTGCCGGAGGCCCGCCCCCTCCCTGCAGCAGTGTGCAAACACGCCCCTGGCGCGTTTTAAGAAGGGAAGTAATTCCCCTTGAATACTGGGGGTCCCTGGGGCCAACTAGCCCACTAGGAACCTCCAGTATGCGCCAGAGGCTGTGTTGCAGAGAGGTGTACAGAGGCCATGCCCCTTTTTACACATCTCTGCAACGCAGCTCTGTGGCGCTTACTGGAGGTACCTGGTGGGATAGTTGGACCCCAGGGACCCTCAGGATTCAAGGGGACTTAATCCCCCAACTTAAAACGCGCCACAGGGCACGTTTGCACAGTGGTGAAGGGAGGGGGCGGGGCTAAAGGTGACATGTGTGCAAACAGGCCCCGTGGCGCGTTTTAAGATGGGGAATTAAATCCCCTTCAATCCTGAGGGTCCCTGGGGGCCAACTAGCCCACCAGGTACGTCCAGAAAGCACCACAGAGCTGCGTTGCAGAGAGGTGCAAAAGGGCGTGGCCTCTGAACACCTCTCTGCAACGCAGCTCTCTGGCGCATACTGGAGGTATCTGGTGGGCTAGTTGGCCCCTAGGGACCCTCGGGATTGAGGAGGAATTAATTCTCAAACTTAAAATGCGCCACAGGGCGTGTTTGCAGACATGTCACCTCAGGCCCCACCCCTTCCTTCACCATTGTGCAAATATTCCTCTAAAATCAGCCGAACTACGAATTCCGATTTACTCACCTGTTATCAGGAGAGACCTCAGTGCTGCATCTTTGAGCCCAGTACTGATCCTGAAAAGTAATTTTAACCATACTTACCAGTAACTTGAATTTCCTTCCATAGGCTAACATTGACTGGTTTCACTTGGAAATTCTTCTAAGTGTGGAGTTTTGGAACTTTATAATATTCCTCTAAAATTAGCCGAACTACGAATTCCGATTTACTCACCTGTTACCAGGAGAGAACCCAGTGCTGCATCTTTTAGCCCAGCACTGACCTTGAAAAGTAATTCTAACCGTACTTACCAGTAAATTGAATTTCCTTCCATAGGATATCATTGCCTGCTTTTTGCTGAAAAAGTTTCTAAGTGTCGATTTTTGAAACATACAAATATTCCTCTACAATCAGCAGAACTACGAATTCCGATTTACTCACCTGTTATCAGGAGAGACCTCAGTGCTGCATCTTTGAGCCCAGTACTGATCCTGAAAAGTAATTTTAACCGTACTTACCAGTAACTTGAATTTCCTTCCATAGGCTAACATTGACTGGTTTCACTTGGAAATTCTTCTAAATGTGGAGTTTTGGAACTTTATAATATTCCTCTAAAATCAGCCGAACTACGAATTCCGATTTACTCACCTGTTATCAGGAGAGACCTCAGTGCTGCATCTTTCAGCCCAGTACTGATCCTGAAAAGTAATTTTAACCGTACTTACCAGTAACTTGAATTTTCTTCCATAGGATATCATTGCCTGGTTTTTGCTGAAAAAGTTTCTAAGTGTCGATTTTTGTAACATACAAATTTTCCTCTAAAATCAGCCGAACTACGAATTCCGATTTACTCACCTGTTATCAGGAGAGACCTCAGTGCTGCATCTTTCAGCCCAGTACTGGTCCTGAAAAGTAATTTTAACCGTACTTACCAGTAACTTGAATTTCCTTCCATAGGCTAACATTGACTGGTTTCACTTGGAAATTCTTCTAAGTGTGGAGTTTTGGAACTTTATAATATTCCTCTAAAATTAGCCGAACTACGAATTCCGATTTACTCACCTGTTACCAGGAGAGAACCCAGTGCTGCATCTTTTAGCCCAGCACTGACCTTGAAAAGTAATTCTAACCGTACTTACCAGTAAATTGAATTTCCTTCCATAGGATATCATTGCCTGCTTTTTGCTGAAAAAGTTTCTAAGTGTCGATTTTTGAAACATACAAATATTCCTCTACAATCAGCAGAACTACGAATTCCGATTTACTCACCTGTTATCAGGAGAGACCTCAGTGCTGCATCTTTGAGCCCAGTACTGATCCTGAAAAGTAATTTTAACCGTACTTACCAGTAACTTGAATTTCCTTCCATAGGCTAACATTGACTGGTTTCACTTGGAAATTCTTCTAAATGTGGAGTTTTGGAACTTTATAATATTCCTCTAAAATCAGCCGAACTACGAATTCCGATTTACTCACCTGTTATCAGGAGAGACCTCAGTGCTGCATCTTTCAGCCCAGCACTGACCCTGAAAAGTAATTCTAACCGTACTTACCAGTAACTTGTATTTCCTTCCATAGGAATCCATTGTCTGGTTTTCAGCAGAAAAGTTTCAAAGTGTCGATTTTACAAACTACAAATATTCCTTAAAAATCGCCTGTATGACTTAAACGCATTCTTTCACCACTGAGTAAGAAAAAGTAACGATAACACTACTTACCTGCTAAGTGAATTTCCTCCCATAGGATAACATTGGTGATTCTATGTGAAGAAGTTTCTAAGTGTCAACTTTTAAAATACAATAATATTCCTTAAAAATCACTACTGTAACCAAAACGCTTTTACTAAACTGTTTACAGGAGATGTCCCAGGACTGAATCTAGGATCCAGTCCTGTGGTTAGAAAAGTAATCCATAAAGTAACTAATTGCATTTAAATAGAAATTCACATTGAGCTCAATGTTGCATTGTGTTTGAAATTGTGTTGCCCATTGCAACAACTGTAACTACTGTACTTAAAAGTCTATTGCCTATTTGCAAAGTATTTAAACTAAAGTAATTCATTCTGAGAAAGTATATTTTGTAATGTAATGTATAATGTAATTACAATGTAATTTTAAAAATAAAATATGTAAAAATAAATAGTTTAAAAAAATGTAGTAAATCAGTATCAAAAAATAAATATAACAATTAATACATTTAAAAATTGTCATTTACAAAACCTTTGAAATTCACTGAAAAAAAACCATAGGTTTCAGACATGTTATAGTTAGGAATTAGCATTTAAAAAACCTTTGAAATTCACTGAAAAAACCATAGGTTTCAGGCACGTTATAGTTAGAAATTAGCATTTAAAAAACCTTACAAATTCACTGAAAAAACCATAGGTTTTAGGGACAGTTATAGTTAGTTGGACATTGCACTCGTAGAAAACCCATGAAATTCCCCCGTTATAGTTAGTTCAGCTAACTATAACTCGCGCCCCCGCAATGCACTGCTGATGACGTCACATATTACATCACTCATGACATGGTCAGTGACATCACTGATGACATCACTGATGACATCTCAAATGACATCACTGATGACATCACTCATGACATCATCCATGTGATAATTTCATGCATCTTCTCACACCCTAATATAACTTTTGATACACCCACTCTAAATTACAGACTGCCATTCGCAAAACCATAGACACTCCAACACCAATAACTACATACCCACTCACTGATTCTTAGGTCTACACACACTCCACTCACTCACCCGTACAGTCACTCATACTTACGGTCACTCAGTACAGGACTATCATATGCACTCATACTCCTATATAGACACTCAAACACCGCCACTCATCCATAGAGGTACTCACACACCTAGTCACTCATGCAAATAATTAAACACACTGCCATTTACTCACCAATACAGTTATACACAGACCAGCTCACTTACTCATACAAATACTAGCACATTCTTACGCTCTTATACGATCAGTGATACAAGCACACACTCATCCATACAGTCACTCTCACAATCACACACTCTCGCTTATAGCTATTTGTATACTCCAACACACATATATACTGCCTTTCACATATGTAGTTACTCACACATGTACCACTGGGACATACATTCACTCACTAACACACTCTTACACACACTTACCCACCCATACAGTCTATCACAGATGCACTCTTGAAACCATGCACCCAGTGAATCACCCACTCACACATCTATCCACAGAGTCGCACACACCCCACCCACACAAACACTCAGGCACCCATACAGATACTCAGACAACCAATCAATAACTCATATAGACACTCTTGTAGCTATTCACAAACCCATGCAGCCACTTACACAGCAACAGACAGACGGATACAGACATTCACCCAGTTTAGTCACTAACCCATGCATTCAGTAAGATACGTTTAATCACTCACTTATAGAGTAAGTCACGCACCTTCTAAATCATCCATTCAGACACTTATACACCCACTCATTCTTCAATACGCCTTTCCCTATATATATTAAACATATTTAAACTTTACAGAAACACACAGTCACTGGATGATGTCATCAGTGATGTCATTTGAGATGTCATCAGTGATGTCATCAGTGATGTCACTGACCATGTCATGAGTGATGTAATATGTGACATCATCAGCAGTGCATTGCGGGGGCGCGAGTTATAGTTAGCTGAACTAACTATAACGGGGGAATTTCACGGGTTTTCTACAAGTGCAATGTCCAACTAACTATAACTGTCCCTAAAACCTATGATTTTGTCAGTGAATATATATATATATATATATATGTATATATATATATATATATATATATATATATATATATATATATGTATATATATATATATATATTCCAAACAGTCTGATGTTTCGGCCAGAGAATTACGTCTGAACCAAATAACAACAATGCAGCGGCTCCAATAAACAAACGTGTTTATTTCAAAAGGGCAAAAGACAATCCAGACGCGTTTCGGAGTTTCCTCACTCCTTGGTCACGGGTTAGGTTTTTACTTTTTCCATTTCTCTTTTAAAGAGACCACCACAATGTTAACGTGCAAATGATAAACATAGAGGAAAGATTCATGTTTGTTTCGACGTTGTCGTTTTTCAATAAAGTTACCGTGGAGCTGACACACTTGGTATTGAAAATTAATTTCACAACATTACTTGATTAGTATTCAATAAGTAAATTACATATTGTAGCAATGCGTAACTTCATATAGTTTTGTCTCGATCAACGAGTATGAATAAACAATTCTGCAACAGTGGGCAAATATCCCTGAAATCAAAACTGAATTTCTACACTGTCTGTACAGTTTGATCCTCGCGCACAATTAAGCCCAAGTGGGCCATGAATTGTTACTGCAACTCAAGTATCTCACCCTTAGTTTGCTACAATCAAAAGAGGCAATACATTATTACACTGCTTATATTCAAATGTCAACTACTAATCAGTTTTATCAGTCCTTATTTTTGCCACCCTGGGCGTATCTGAACATTTTAAGGTCCAAAACCACAATTAATAAATTCAACGTAAAATTCCTACTGTGCAACAGTAGACAGATATTAGAGCTCCTCTGCATTTTGGTGTCTTCACATCTGTAAAAAAATACAAACATGAACCAGTGATTAAAATGTGATACACGAAAACCTAATATTGAAAACTTTAACAAACAAAAACCTTAAAACACATATACAGGGGGGACCACAGCTGAGTTATCACTATTATTTATCCTAAGTGTACGGCTAATTCTTCATCCAGATTTAAACCCATTGGGTGAAGTTTATTATATTTGATGATCATTTTGGATTCTAATCTCCTTAATTCTAAGGTCCTGTTACCGCCTCTTTGTCTTACTGGAATTGTATCAAGGACATAGAATTTTAGTAGGTTGCCATTCTGATTGCGGCTAGTCTTGAAGTGACGAGCAATTGGATATTGCTTGTCGTTGTTTTTGATTGCTCGTAAATGTTCTGGCACCCGCTTTTTGGCCTTATGAATGGTGCTCCCTATATAAAAATTGTTACAGGGGCACTTCAGGGCATACACTACATACTCTGTGTTACAGGTAAGATGTTTGCAAATCCTGTGGGGAGGTTGTTTATCAGAAATTTTGAGTGTTTTACAACTTTCACTACATATGCAAGCTTTGCACTGGTTGCACGTATAGAAACCCTGATCCTCATTTTTGTTTTTTACTTGATTAACTAAACAAGTGCTCAAAGTGTCTTTCAAGGGTTTTGCTTTTCTAAAAGTCACTGCTGGATTACCTCCACTTCGTTCAGCCAAATCGGGGTCCATCTTAAGGACTTCCCAATATTTTTTCAAACCTTTTTTAACTTCCCAGGCTTTATTATGGTATGTCGTGATAAATCTGATCTGTTCTTCCCTGTTTACGGGCTGTTTCTTAGGTATAAGCAGATCGTTTCGTTTTAATTTCTCTACTTTCCCCGTTGCTTGCTTAAATGATTTTTTGCTCTATCATCTGTCTATGAACCTC
The DNA here is from genome assembly GCA_963921515.1 of Calotriton arnoldi. Classification (NCBI taxonomy): domain Eukaryota; kingdom Metazoa; phylum Chordata; class Amphibia; order Caudata; family Salamandridae; genus Calotriton; species Calotriton arnoldi. The sequence continues at coordinate 526,063 of CAWUFW010011662.1, read as the reverse complement.
TGGGTCATGATTGCCTTCTCCTTTAGGAATCCATCTTCAGTGCTGCAATTCCGTATGGCTCTTAATAATTCGCCAAAGGGAATGCTGTGAATTAGATTGCTTGGATGACAGCTATCTGCGTGTAGCAGACTGTTGCCTGCTGTTGCTTTGCGAAATAACTGGCTAGTTAATTTACTCTCTTTGATTTCCATTTTTAGATCTAAAAACTCGATAGTGGTGTCACTTGTATGACTAGTGAATTGTAAATTCATCGAATTGTCATTTAGTATGGTGATGAATTCTTGTGCTTGATAGTCTGTCCCTTTCCAAATACAGAAGATGTTGTCAATGTATCTTACCCAGAGGAAGACGTGGTCATCGAACTGTTTGATGGTACTCACCACTTGCTTCTCCCACCAGCCAAGATACAATCCGGCAAAGCTGGGGGCGAAGCAAGTTCCCATTGCCGTCCCGTGGGTTTGTCTATACAACTGTTTATTGAAGAGGAAAAAATTGTTCGTAAGACAAATATACATCATTTTAAGGAGCATCTCCTTGACGACATCTCATTGATTGACTCATTGACTACATTGACGACATCTTCTACACATTTGATGATGATACTCTTCTGGCTACATTTGATGTTACATCATTATACACCAATATACCACATGAGGATGGGCTTATGGCATTATCTGAAGCTCTTAATAAAAGAACTGAGAAAAAGCCATCAACAAATGTGCTTACCAACTTTGCAAGAGTTATCCTTAAATCCAACAATTTTACATTCAATGGTAAACACTATCTGCAGATACAAGGGACTTCCATGGGCACTCGGATGGCTCCATCCTATGCAAATATCTTCATGGGCAAACTAGAGAACTGTATACTTGCTACTTATAGCATCAAACCACTGGTATGGCTAAGATACATTGATGACATATTTATAATATGGAATGCAGGAAGTAGAGCATTGGAACAATTTACAGCTTATATCAACAATATCCATCCTACCATCAAATTTACCAGCAGCAATACTAAACAGAAGCATCATCTCCCTTTTCTGGATGTGCTACTCACCATTCATGAACAAAAAATTACAACTGATCTGTACCACAAGCCTACAGATGCTCATTTGTATCTAAACTGGACTTCATGTCACCCACACCACACTAAACTGAGCATCATCTACAGCCAAGCACTCAGAATAAGACGCATCTGCAGCAATGAGGAAACCTGTAAAGACCATCTACAGGAGCTTGCTACATTATTTAAAAGGCGAGGCTATCCTCTGCATATCATACAGCAACAAATTGACAAGTCTTTGCAGTTACCCAGAGAAGCACTTATTTGGAATACCAACGGCAGAAACAAAAGTGACAGAACTCCATTTGTGGTTGACTATCATCCATCAGCTCCCAACTACAGAAATACAATGCAAAAAACATTTCCCTTACTGTCTACTTGTGAAAAATTGCAAAAGGTTTTTCCAAAACCGCCAGTCATTGCTTACCGCAGAGCTCCAAATTTACGATCTCTTATTGTGAGAGCTGAACTCAAGCAAGTTGTAACAAATGCAGGGGTTCATTGCTGTGACTCTAAAAGGTGCATCACGTGTGAATACCTTTTACAAACATCATCAGTAACTAGTTCTGTTACAAGAAGGACCTATGGAAGTTCCGCAGCAACCACAGCACCGAAACCGCCCTCATCGCCGCCACCGATGACATCAGGACCCTGCTAGACAACGGAGAAACAGCAGCCCTCATCCTCCTGGACCTATCAGCCGCCTTCGACACGGTCTGCCACCACACACTACGAACACGCCTTCACGACGCCGAGATCCAAGAGAAGGCCCTGGACTGGACCACATCCTTCCTTTCCGGCAGAACACAAAGCGTCCGCCTCGCCCCTTCCGATCCAAGGCCACCAAGATCATCTGCGGCGTACCCCAAGGCTCCTCCCTCAGCCCAACGCTGTTCAACATCTACATGGCACCCCTCGCCCACGTCGCCCGACAGCACAACCTCAACATCATCTCTTACGCCGACGACACCCAGCTGATCCTCTCCCTCACCAAAGACCCTCACACCACCAAAGCCCACCTCCACGAAGGAATGAAGGCCGTCGCCGAATGGATGAGGACCAGCCGCCTGAAGCTGAACTCGGACAAGACGGAGGTCCTCATCCTTGGTTCCAACCCTTCAGCCTGGGACGAGTCCTGGTGGCCAACATCACTGGGAACAGCCCCGCCACCCACCGACCACGTACGCAACCTAGGGGTCATCCTCGACCCCACCCTCTCCATGACTAAGCAGGTCAACGCGGTTTCCTCATCCTGCTTCAACATCCTCTGAATGCTCCGCAGGATCTTCAAGTGGATCCCCACCGAAACAAGAAAAACAGTCACCCAGGCCCTTGTCACCAGCAGGCTGGACTACGGAAACGCCCTCTACGCAGGAACGACGGCTAAGCTCCTGAGACGGCTGCAACGCATCCAGAACGCCTCTGCATGTCTTATCCTCGACATCCCCCGACGCAGCCACATCACACCCCACCTGAGAGACCTGCACTGGCTCCCTGTCAACAAGAGGATAACCTTCAAGCTCCTCACCCACGCACACAAAGCACTCCACAACTCCGGAACAGCCTACCTCAACAGACGACTCAGCTTCTACACCCCCACCCGCCAGCTCCGCTCGACCAGCCTTGCCCTCGCCACAGTCCCCCGCATCCGGGAAACGACCGCCGGCGGCAGATCCTTCTCCCACCTCGCCGCCAAGACCTGGAACACCCTCCCCACCAACCTCCGACAGACCCAAGACCTACTGGCCTTCAGAAGACTCCTCAAGACCTGGCTCTTCGATCAGTAGCAGCACCACCCCCCTCTTCCCCCAGCGCCTTGAGACCCTCGCGGGTATGTAGTGCGCTTTATAAGTGACATGATTGATTGATTGATTGATTGATTGGAATAAGACAGCATCTTACATGTCGCTCAACATGCATTATTTATGTGATTCAGTGCCAACGGCAAAGCTGTAAAAAACAATATGTAGGCCAAACAGTGAATGACCTCCGTACACGATTCAGGAACCACAAATCGGCAATAATTAATAAGAAAATTGACCAGCCTGTAGCCAATCATTTTAACCTTGTGGATCATTTACTATCAGATTTGAAGATTTTCCCCGTGGAACATGTCTCAAAGGAAGAACTACTGGACTCCAGAGAAAACTTCTGGATGTACCGTTTAAAATCACTGCATCCAGATGGACTGAACATTACTGATAATACAATCTGATTACTGCATATCTCAAGAGCTCTCAGGACTGCATTGATTCCACATTCCAAATGGAATCTTCACTCATGATGCTTTTTGAAAATTCAGCTGTGTCATCTGTGCAGCCACTGAGCAAACCATCTTGTACTACCTGAGGAAGGCGGAAGCTGAAACGTTGTAGTGGAAATATATTTTTGTTCTTTGGTGAATCTATCTGTTTGAGTCACTTCTTTCTTAGATATAGATATATACATATACATATCTATATCTATATCTATATCTATATTCAGATGTCAATATCCTATGCCATAGTAGGATTGGTTCCACTTTTATGAGATCTGTTAGGTATGAGACCCCCAATTCAGAATGGCAAACATAAGAGGAGGTGCTACCTGGGATTGCCAAAATATATTTAAAAACAGATTTTCAATAACTTGCAAAACTTGAATATCGTAATATCCCCATACCCCTGCACCATACATGGCCGTCGAGATGCACTTGGCCCTGTATTTTTGTAGTAGCTCATGTGGAGGCCTCCTGCCCAACTTTTTTGAAAAATTTACTAAGGCAGCAGTAGTTTTCATAAAAGCCAGTTTTCTTGCATGGACCGCACGAGTCCACGTAGTGTTATAATCAAATAAGATGCCCAAATAGCTAAATCTGTTTATAAAATCTATTTTTTGTTTGTCCATGTACATATCTCTACACTTTTGGCTGCCAATACCACATCTCATAATAAACGTTTTTGTCGTGTTTACCCTCAGCCCTAGATCATGCATAATTGCTGAAAAGCTATTTAACATTCTTTGCAGGCCCACTTGGGTACGGGACATCAAAACGGCATCGTCTGCGTACAATAAAGCTGGTATAGGCCATCCTTTTATTTGGGGGGGGGTCTTGACATATGTTCGACGAGTGCTTGGCCTAATCCATTTATATAGAGATTAAAAAGAAAAGGTGCCACCACGCAGCCTTGCCTTACCCCCTTGTTGATTTGAAATGGGGCTGTACATTCTCCATTGGTACCATATTGTACCCTGGCCTTGGCATTCCTATACAGTTGTCTTAAAAAAAGAATGATGGTGGGCTCTACTTCTAAATCCTGGAGGATCCTCCATAGCTTGTCATGCCTCACGCAGTCTAAGGCTGCAGTGAGGTCAACAAAGGCTAGGAACAACCTGCCCTTTTTTGCGATGGTATACTTCCCTATGATAATATTCAGGTTTAAGCTTTGTTCAACAGTTCCTAGCCCCTTGCGAAAACCAAACTGTAATTCGGAGATGATCTTGTTATCCTCAGCCCAGTCCTGCAGTCTTTCAAGCACTATACGCAAAACTACTTTTGCCAAGGAATCTAGCAGCGATATCGGCCGAAAGCAGGCGGGGTCTTGACGATTTATTTTTTTAAATATTGGTACTAGAATCGATTCAGTCCACGTCTCTATTATATGGGAGGAACAGCTAGCTGTAATTACCTGGGTTAACAACGGGTCCCATAGCGCGGTATTATTTTTATATAAATCTACGGGGATCCCGTCGGGACCAGGGGCCTTCCCTCCCATGCTTGCCAAGATTGCATGATTTACTTCATCCAGGGTTACCTGAAGGTCTGTCGCTGTTATTAGAGGTGCCATGTCGTCATCACCTACTGGTTGGCTTTCTGCAGTATTATTGGACAGGCTGCTATTTTTTTTTTTTTCCAGAGTTTTATATAGCGCAAACTTGACCCGAATCGGGTATCAGAGCGCTTTACATAGCGCCTGTTGCATTACATGAGGACACATTCATTTTTGTTAGGCACGGGGAGATTAAGTGATTTGCCCAGAATCACAGGATGTTCAGCGTCATTGCTGAGACTCGAACCTAGTTCCCCAGATTCGAGGTCGACCGCCCTAGCCGTTAGGCCAACTCCTCTCCCCTATTAAATATGTTAGCAAAATGCTCCACCCATTGCTCCTCCGTTATTGCGATTTCAATAGATGGAGCATCCCTGGGATCTAGAAAAGGGGTCTTAACAGCCCTCCAAAAGGGCGGCCCATCCGAAGACATCGGGGCCTCATGCAGCGCCGTCCATGCCTCGTCTCTCAGCATCGCTTTTCGTAACTTCAGTGCGTTTCTATAGTCCCATCTGGCCTGCCTTATATCACGCTGATTTCTATGGGTTTTATGTGTCTCGTGTTTTAACTTGGCCTAAGCCTGTGTGCACTTTGTGTCAAACCACCCTTTCGTGTTCCTATTTTGTTTTCTTTTTCATACAAATAGGGCCTCCTGTAAAGCTGCTGTGATGTGCTGGAAAGAGGTCAGGACTACTTCATGTATGGCGTTCTCTGTCAAGCAAGCCGCAACAGCGGACTTAGTCTTGCTTAAAACATTCCTTGTAATTTCTGAGGGATCCACCATTGCCCAACGGAGGGAATAACCATTCACTCTATCTATTGATAAGTTTTGGGAGACATGCATACCTTTAATCCCGCAATGTGTCGGTCGGTTTATGTATGAAATAGATACATTCTGTGGAAAATGGTCACTCAGAATTATGTTATAGGTGTTGAATGACTTAACTTTATTACAATATCTATTTGATATCAGAATGTAATCTATTGTTGTAAAGTAACCTCTGCCATTAAAAGTGCTTTTAAAAGGGGAAGGTGAAGCACATATCTCATTTGCAAAACCAATATTGTGGCCAAACATTATTTCGTTTAGGGATTCCCCGTATTGTGAATGCGGGAAGTGCGTATCACTATTCCCCTCTTCTGTCGTGAGGCCACATACTTCCCTCCCATTATTTGAACACAAAGCGGTATTAAAATCGCCCCCCCCAAATGATGAACACATCCCCTTCATTATCATATTGGATTGATTTCTGATCATTTTCTAGTTTTTTCAGAGTCCTCCCAATCTGATCGGGCGGAGCATTGTTATAAAAGTTTATCAATACAACACAGTGCTTTTTATCAGTATGCAATGTTATTACTTGATAATATATTTCAACAAATTTCAATTCAATTTTTTTTTACAATTAGCATGTTGGATATATAAGTAGACAATCCCCCCTTTGCCCTCCCATGACTCCCAGCCACAGCTGCAGTATGGAAAGTGCGATAACCGTTAATATGAATAGCATCCTCTACCCAGGCTTCTTGAAAACACATAATGTAAAACTTTGATATAAAATTGCACCATAACGGGTTTGCTATCTTTGAACAAATTTCTGCAACATTCCAATAAACTATATTAGTTATCTCGGAGTAATTTCTATCATTGCAATTCTTTAGGGGGTCATCTACAGTGATAGCAGTAGGAGCACTAGATGGTATCTGGATCTGGCTTGTACCTGCAATGATGGTAGCATCCTCAATTGTGTGACTTATAATTTGCACTTTATCAGCCAAGTGAGGCTGAGTCGATAACTGAGCCACTGTGAGTGGTATCCATTGTTTATTTTTAGAAGTAGGGTAATTTGGAAGATGCTTGTGACTACTTGCTTTGGTGGGCAGATTTCTAACTCCAACCTTCTTATCTTCAATTTGTTGTTCAAGCCCCTTCTTCAGTCAATCAATATCTTCCAAGTTGTTTAGACTGTCAAAATGATTAGTTACTGGGACAATATACCTAGGGAAGGTTTTGACTGGGTGGTGCCTAGTCCTGTTTCTATTACTCTCCATCTATAGTGGTTGGTAAAAGTAACCCAATGGGACAGTATTTACCTCCTGGGGCCTAATGACATGGCTACCTGCTCTTTCAAAAATTGTTTGCACCAGGTGGGGAGATCTAAATGTTAACACCACGCAGTCCCCTTCCAGTGCTTTATGGGTTTTGCCTATCCAAGCTATTCTTCTGGCCATTTTGAATTCGGAGAACAGAGCCTCGGTTAATCCTATCTGTGTGCTAAGCCAGTGAATAGATTTATTTCTCAGGGCGATCCAGGATTCCCCTTCATGGTCAGGGAGTTGAGGTACGTTTGTTAGAACTACAGTATAAGGAGTAGCTTCAGGTGGGAGTTCTAAGGATTGTAGATTAGTTTGAAGGGAGACCCTTGTATTGCGTAAAAAATCGGGGTTAGATTGATTATTTAGGGATAATGTATCATTTTGGGCCTTCTTCTGGGAATTTATATATGTATCTCTCCTGCTATTATGACTGTTGTGATGGTGACCTTCAGGACCAGGGCAAGTTTTCAACCCCCTCAATCCTGTCGGGTTCCCCTGATTCCCCTGGTTTGCCAGATTTAACGCTCCATAATTCCCTTTGTGTGTAACTTGCCTATTTAGCGGTTCTAGTGCTTTTGACTGAGATACTCAGTCAGACCTAGGTCTTGTGTAGGCCTGGGCAGTGAACTCCGCTCCGTTCACGGAGTTTGCAGAGTCTTCTGCACTCCGCGCTCCGCGGAGCTCGCAGAGTGCAGAAAACTCAGCTTCGCGTAGTGCAGCGGAGTTTTTTCCCTGATCGCGCTCGCAGACGGTAAGTTCGCGAGCGCAAGCTGCCGCTCGGGTAGAATTTCTACCTGAGCGGCAAGAAGGCCAGCGCGAACAGCAGTTCACACTACACTCCGCCACTTGCGGAACTTCGCTGAGTTTTTTTGTAACTTCGCGGAGTTCCGCGTAGCAAAACTCTGCAAACTACGCCCAGGCTTAGTCTTGTGGAACCCACACGCTTATTTATGTCAATATCACTGCTAGGGGTAGCATTTCCTAAGTGTTTTTCTATTGATGCCTCTATGGATTTTATCCTCTCCGCTATCTTTGCTAGGGCTTCCTTTAGTATACTCTCTAACCCCTCTATCTGCTTAGATAGCTTATTTAAATCATCTTTTGAGCAATAACGCTTCGTAAGAGTTGGTGTCCCCTCCTTATGTCCTTCATATGATGAAGTTAATACTTTTTTCTGCTTTGTTACCCTTTTCTGTGGCTTTTTGCTCACTGTTTTTAGGTCTACCTGGCCGCCATATGCTGCCCTATTATCAATTCCTGGGTTTCTAGGTCACTTTGGCGGAAGTTGAGTGTCACTATCTTCGTCACTAACCCATATACTGTCCGGTACATTTTGCACACAGCCGTTTTTAGACAATCGACGTTCAGTACCTTCGGGTATTGGGGACTCCTCTCTTAAGTTTGTCTCCTCTCTCTGGCTTTCTCCCCTAGTTTCCGTATTTAAGGTCTCCTCCATGCTCGATTACTGCTTTTCAATCACCCCCATCGCCCATGTGAGATAGTTTAAGAGAGATAAACGAGAGCCCATCTTAGATGCAGACTTCGCCTTCCTTTTCCCCATAGTTCGATCTTGGCCAGTAGTCACCAATATTTGGAGTCCTTTTAAATGTTTATAAGTCTAGGAGGGGATAGTGGCGTGTAATCCGAACAGTGGGCCTCGCAGTCACTCTTAGAGTTCTGGTCACATGATTATCTTAAAAGGCCCGTGAGGATATAAACGTTGCTAAGGGGCTCTCCCTTTGGGTACTCACCAGCAGAAAAACAAGGAAACTGCTCTTTCCGTCCCACACGACCAAGAGGGGTGGCCCGACCCGGCCTCTTCCGGGCTATGATGGGCTAAGACGGGCCCGTCTTGGCCCGGGCCAAGCCGGGGCATGCCCTACGCGCGTCCTGTGCTGTGGGATGCCTCCGGTACAGTTATAGTGCTCCTGCACTGTCTTCCCACCTCCCAGCAGGGTTCAGGGATCGTGGGAAAAGTGCAAGTGCTTCGGTGATTCCTCTGCATGCCCCGTGCTGCAGGATGCCTCCGGTACAGTTATAGCGCTCCTGCGCTGTCTTCCTGCCACCCAGCCGGCTTCAGGGATCATAGGAAAAGTGCAAGTGCTTCGGTGATTCCTCTGTGTGCCCCCCGCTGCGGGATGCCTCCGGAACAGGTATAGCGCTCCTGCGCTGTCTTCCCGCCTCCCAGCAGGGTTCAGGGATCGTGGGAAAAGTGCAAGTGCTTCGGTGATTCCTCTGCGTGCCCCTGTCTTTGAAGCACCTTAGTTAGTCACAGCCTGTTCCAATAAAGAACTGGTTCTTCACCATATCTGCTTCAGCGCTCTTCATCCATACCGTCAGCACAATTATGATCTCTTATTGCAGCATAATTACCTTATTAAAGCCCTTTGGAACAGTATTACCCTGGCCCGTTGGCCAAGGCTTGATTGCAGTGAGTTTCCTTCGTCCTCTACGTGGCTGCTGCACCTCCACCCTCTTACCACCTGCGTTCAAATTCAATAAACTGTGCCCACGCTGTTCTGCTCCACAGCCCGCGCTTCCTCCAACACGCTCGGCATGCTTCACAACTCAAGTGAGACTCAGACATAGCCATTCACGTAAACCAATCCCCTGGACCATGGCTTCCAGACGGATGAAGTTTAATGCTTCCTTTGTTAATCATCCAAATTTTCTAAACTATATCAAAAGTTACATCAAAGTATTTGACTTTAGGTATTCACAATATACATTATCATGTTAACAATAACAATAGCAGATCCTTACATGAAACACTACAATCATTTAGTTGCCAAAAAACGTGCATTTTCATTCATAAACATATAGACGTATTGTCTGAAATAATCAATCAATACTATTTAAAAATGCTGCACTATGTCTAATATTTATATGTCACCATATTTTACTTTACACAGCATTGATGTAGTTTTATGAAATTTTTGAATGCTAGAAATCACAGAGCCTCTATAAGGCCCAGGGACCCCACGTCCAAGGACCAACTTATTAATAATGGGAGGGGGGCTTGTGGCCCCCTACCCTTGCCTCAAACAGGCCCAGGGATCCCATCCCCTCGGGTCAAGTTAATTATAAGCGTAAGTGGGGCATGCAACCCACCTTCCTGTGCCTCAAAGGAGCCGCAAAGACCCTATCCCCGGGGGCCTAAAGCATCTTATCTTAATTACTTATTATACAAAGTTGTGCCTAGTGTGCCACTTTATGTGTACATATTTACAAACAAAAATTATGTTTTGTTCATCATCAACAAATGCGATATTTACAAACGTTAAATCAGTTATTTCTTGTAATTCTAAATAAAATATACATTTAATCAAGCTTTCACTTTTAATAAAGTACTATCTAAATTATGGAACATTGAGTAATAACTATGATTTGTCATATTCTGAGCTTATTTGGCAAAAATGGCCATAACCTTTATCTGGAACTCTGATAGGGTTCTGGAGAAGGGTCCAAGATTGACACACACACACACACAACATTACTGCAAACCATAGTAGTGAAACATCATGAAACATTTAAATACACATTTTTCATCTGTGTAAGAATAAATGAACAACAGCACATGCTTTTTGCCACTGGTGCTGATGCTAAAGACTATTTTTTGTTTAAATAAATCAGCTTGTTTACAGAAATAGAAATCTGTTTTAAGGCATTTACCTGTCTTATTTAGAAAACCAAAATAATCAGAAATCTTTGTATGTAAAATAATGTTTTCCGCCACATACATATTTTACATTACAATGTAAGACTCTGTTAATATATAATTAACACAATTGTGTGTTGAAATACGGCTTATTAAACTATTCAATTTAAGGACATTGTTGATTCTCAGAGAAGATATTAATTTAACTTAAATAAATAGAAACACTTAAGGGTGATCTACGGTTCTACATGCCTGTGACACACTCACCTTTCATAGAGTGAGACTTGTCACATGCAAGAAGTCAGTATAAATATTTACTAAGAATACAAACTAAATACTGCTATCAGATAACACAGAATCTGATAATCGTGTACTCCACAAGGCACTGTAATGGATGTCATAACGTTTGGAACCACGCGACAATTTTACCAACCTTAGAGGTCATGGAGTGCAGTTTTGGGTTTTTTGTTTATATCTTTAGCGCCATTTGATGAATCTACACAAAACGTTTCTTCCTGGAAAATTTTGGGGTGATCCATCATGCAGGGGCTGAGAAAAAGGGTGGGGGTCCCAAAACGTATTTTCGTCTTTCATTTTTCCATATGAAATTTAGACGCAACTATAGCCAAAACTGCTGAATGGATTTACACCAAATTTGGCAGAAAGCTAGATCTTAGAACCGAAATTGTGCTTTTTGCCATTTGGTGTAAATCCATTCAGTAGATTTTGAGCAATTAATAAGTTGTATATCTCACACCACAGAGGATAAGCTGGGCCTCCTGATCTCTATGGTGAGATCTAATTGGCTGCCATCACATCAACAAGGATGTGGCGGCAGTCAGCTTAGGACTTAGGACTCAGTCCTGAGTCCTATAAAAAAAAGTTTTAAAAAAACATAAGTTAGAAGGGATACCCTGACTCCCTAGGCCTAGTGGTGGGATCCCAAAAGGACCCCGTCTGGGGCCAAAATTGTTTTTGTTATTATTTCTGACACATTTGCAGAGGATCCGTGAATTCAATTCATGGCAACATTTTTTAAAAAGCCCCTCCCCCAGTGTGTCAGGGCCCAGGAGGGTACTGTGCATTAACTTTTATAGGAGATTGGTGAGCGCGGCCCCGCACTCCAAGCCTGGAAAATGCCCCGGGGACGACATCCTTGGGGCCAAGTAAATGACTAGGGAGAGGGCATGCGGCTTCCCTACCTGTGCCTTAAAGAGACCCCCAGGATTCCAACCCATGGGGAAAGTTAATATTAAGGGGAGGAGGCATGTGGTCCCTATCACCTTGCCTCCTTAGGGTTCCCTCTGTATCCCCCAACTTGTCGGCGGATTGATAGAGCTATAAAGGTTCAGGGATGGAGGCAGGAATAGCTCATTTATTACTTGCTGCTCAAGCATGGAGTGTCGAATAATGTCCGGCGAAGGCTATTTTATTTATTAATTTTTTTTAACTTTGTGGTGCCTCTAAAATAGGGAAGATCACCATCAAGCATTTTTTTATGTTGTCGGGCGCTGCAGGGAATGCAGCATCCCCCAACAATATTAAAAATAAGAAGTCTTGTGGGTAATTAAATTCATGTCCCCAGGAGACCTTACCATATTTTCTAAATCAGTCCTAGTTGGATCTCTATATATCTTTAGCTGGAGTGCAAGGCCCTCCTGTGGTTGTTTATATGATTGAATTTTGCAGGCTGAAAGATTTTAAAAGAAAGACTCAAAGACATGTTACTTTTATTATTTTTTGTGAACAATATGTCTGAGTCTTCCTCCTTATGTGTTTAGCCCACAAATTGCAATAATAAAGCTATTTTAACCCGTTTACCGCGGCGGCAATTCCGCCGCGGTGCGGGCGTTCCACGGAGTGGGCGGGGCTGCGTCGGCCAACGGTCGTTCGCAGCACTGGGGAGGTAGTGCTCGCGACGGCCGTTGGCCGACGCGAGCACGGAAGGGGTTAAAGAAAAACTCACAGACATGTTTATTTATTTAATATAAATTTATTAGGCATTTTTATAAAAAGCACCATTATTAAACATTGCATAGTCTGAATTACTGAAATGTACACAAGAGTAAATATACTGGTGATTTATGGAGAAAGATAACAGGGTAACATTTTATATTTTGGTAAAGCTAGTAATTCTACTTGAGTGCAGCCAGGATCCGTGTATGCAGAAGGCTGTGCATGGGGTTGGATGCTTTCAAGTGACTGGATGCCGGGCCCTGATGCCAAACTCACAAAGGGTGTGCATGGTGTGGGGTTGGCTGTAGGCGGGGTGTTGTACACAAAGTCTCGCCGCATGCCAGCCCCTGCAGCCAACCCCCCTCCATGCATGACTCAAGGCCACTTGCTGGTGGTTGGCATTACCTATGGTGATAAAAGATTACATTATCTTAAAGAAACACTAGAACATCACTATAAAAACAGAGGTTAAAGTGGCATTACGGTAAGGTAAAAATGTCAGTAAATACATGATGTTTATACATACAAACCCACTGAAAATCACCAGTTATAGTTATCTCAAATAGCTATAACTCGTGCCTTAAGGTAACTATGCACATCTAATTGCACCACATATCACATCACTCATTTCATCTATGACATCATTGATAATATCACTGTAACATTTGCACTGAAATTATTAATGACAATAATATACATGGCAAGGATTATAGTATAATGCAGAAATGAGACACATTCACACTTTGGAACCAAAACATATGTGCCATTATGATAACCAAACCACAGTAGTCTAATACCATTAATGTGAATATCAATAAGCGAACAAATACTTATGTTGGGTATCTATACCATCACTTATCTGGATGTTGGCTAATGACAACATCCTCCTCGTTGATGATGATAACATTAACATTATTTACAAATACAATATATAATTCCCTAGACATAGTGTTAGCCAAAAATACAGTCGAACAGTAGCCAAGGGTTTAACAATGATAATGCCAACCTCATACATAAATCATTCCTTTTTTAAAGAAAAAGTAACAATATATTTATGTGATAATGCTTCATATCTTACTTAAAAATTATCATGCATCAGTACTTGTTGCCTACATACTAAAATGTAAGTATTACACATATTAGGGGATACATTAAAAAATAATGACTATTATATCATGTTGAACTCCATATTTTTCACAACTACTGCTCCCAACAGAGAAAATCATAGATTAAGGTGTCCGTAGTCTGATTTTTGTATGTTAGAGTATACTTAAAAAAATCTGTATTAAATAATCGGATGGCATGTTTGTTATGCTTGAGGATTTAATGTACACCTCTATTGACATAAAGTCCCTAAGGTCCGACTCATCTGACTTCATTTTAGGTAGGCCCCGTCGTCATTTTAGACAATGAATGTCGCCATTTTTAGATCATAGAGGTCGCCAGCTTTCTCCATTAATAGAGAATCATTGTCATATCTGGTATTTGGCACAGATGTCGTCTGACCTTATCCTTCTAAGCACTGTAAAATGGCAGGTGGTTCGAATGATGACACAGATATAACAATGCGTCTACTTAGCACCATATCTAGCTCAAATAACAACAAGTACAGACATATAAGGACTGCCACTTGATCACTTGAGTGAGAGGTCTTTCATCCAGATTATCACCCGAGATTCTGCCACAAGATGGTGTCACCTACCGCCAGCACACTTATAAAATGCTACATGTTTCTCACTGCAGACAAAGCCAAGATCTGAAGGAAGGCTGCACATGTGTGCCCTTCGGAGAGAACACTGCCTTCACGCCTCCACTAATAACGATAGCCTTTGCTGTCAACAAGGCATGCAATGTGTTGCTTTTCCCTGAGAAACTCTAGACTGCAAGTTGCTCTGCTTTCCATGCTCTCTCGGTGTATTGCATAGAAGTAGGTTTTAGGGTATTAAGTTTCAGATGACATTTTAGCCATGTTAGAAATGTTCATTTTATTCTCAGTGCTCTGAATGCTCTGAATGTTCCTTCCTGCTGTTTCTATTATATCCTATGTAGTTGTTTTAGATGTACTGAAAAAAAGATTATTCCTTACTTATTTAAAGTGTCTATTCTTCTTAGTGCAGTGCATGCGTGCGATACTGTGAATAAAGAAATAGGTTTGCTTATGTTACTACAGGGCCCCTGATCCCTTTATAGGGATTGCCAGTAACCCAAAAGCAATAACCCTATTTCAACAATGTATTGGATAGGGTTCTGTCTAACCTGTCTTTCGCATTCAGCGCTGGTGCACTAAGCTAAGTTCTCTGGTGCCACCTGTGGGTGGGAAAGCAAACCTTGTAGAACTAAGCCAAAGCTGTAGTTTACACTACAATGTGTGCCCAATGCGGGGCTCATGTCTTACGGTTACACCTTGAGTACTTTTTTACTATTCACACACATGTGAACCATTATTACTCCATTATGGATTTATCCGCAGTAATCATGATTACCTCCTTCTGGGGTATGGGAGCACCTATTTCCATAGGCTTGTCAAGCTTGACGCATACAAGGTTATAAGGTTTTTCCCCATTCTGCAGGTTTTCAAATTCTATATTCAATTGAATCTGTTCACTATGGCAGCACCTATTGTGATAGGGGCCAATTACAGGGAAGCAGTTACTTAACATATCAAAGCTCATGGTGTCCCCAA
This sequence comes from Calotriton arnoldi, assembly GCA_963921515.1. NCBI lineage: Eukaryota > Metazoa > Chordata > Amphibia > Caudata > Salamandridae > Calotriton > Calotriton arnoldi. Next base: position 510,795 of record CAWUFW010011662.1, on the reverse strand, counting down.
TGAGGGGTGGGGAGTTACGTTTGTAATAGCTGCACACATGGCGTATGTTTGTGGGTGGAGTTCGAGCATATCGATGTTGCCACAGGACAATTTTGTACCTACATGGAAGTAGACCCGCCTGCACATTATAGGCCTTACCAAGATTTGGAAATCTTACAGACCTATCAGGAACACCAGAACTAGTTTGCTGGTCAATTGCCACACATGCACAGAAATGTCTGCTTGGGGCATCTGAGCAACGGAGGGGCTCCATGGCTGGTCTTGGCTGGCTACATGCCCATCCCTCACCCCGATAACCTAACACTGGCTGAGATGGTCATTGTTTTAAACTATACAGTCACCTTATACAGGAGACTCGTACAGTTTGTACCATATAGATTTAGCTCCAGACCTGCTCTCGGAGCAGGCTCTACTTCTCCTACACAAGGACAGACCATTAGACCCGATACTAGTAATACTACCACAAGAATAGCACCCAACAAGTGTGACCAAATAGCCTTCTGGATTGCTTGACAAACCAACCAGTTGGAGGTAGTGTACCCATACACTACAACCCAATACAAACATAGAATACTGACTATGCATCCTCCTCTTGAGATGGTGCAACCTGTAGAGGAATGTAACACCTAAGGAAGCATCTTTGCATGCATTTACACTAGCACGCCTTCATTGTCAGTTCTCCCTGATGTGCCTTAGAAGGTACAAAATGAATACAAAGTAGCATCAGCTTTGGATTTAGGAATCGCTAATGGGGAACTTTTCCACAATCTCCTCTTCATCCTAAGTAATATTAAGGGAGAATATTTGGTTCTGGCCATCCGCCAGACACTAGAAGCATTTCCAATTCAAGTTTGTGAACGGGAACTACCAAAAATAATTGCTAAAGTTTACACCTCTGAGGGGAGAGATGCCCTGGGTACTCGAGCAGTTAAACAACAAGTGAAACCTATGGTGGACACAATGGGTTCCATTAACGAGAAATCTGCAATAGAAAGGAAGAAGAAACAAAGAAAAAAGAAAAAAGACAGAGTGTATTGTCTGCTTCTTGGAATCTGGTAGACAGTATGAATTTAGAGAGTGCAAAAAAAATAAAAAACCTGAACGTATCAGTATTCTGAAAGCCACTCTTCACAGTCTGTTCAGGACACTGATGGTAAAAGAACAGAGAGGGGGAGCTGATCCTCATACTGAAGAAAAGAGGTGCACAGTAGGAAAAGTGAAGCAGGATGCGAGACTGACGTCAGAATAAAAAGGGAAGCGAAAGGATTGGACTCTAAAACCTCAGTAAAGAAAAAAAGTAGCAGGACTTTCTAAGAAACTTTCTGATACAGCTACGAGGCCTCCTGCAAAACAGGACTTGGGCAAGAGCACTTCTAGATGGTGCAGCAGACGTCACGATAGTGCATCAGATGCTTCAGAGGCTTCTGGATGCGAATCTAACTGATGAATATATGCAAGTCAAGACACCAAATAAACATTTAAATCCTCCTAATAGGATTTACAATTTAAGCATACAAATTTAAGGTGATATGCCACGTACCATTACCGCAGTATTCTGTTCACAATTGTCAGATGATTATGATAGCGGAAGAAGACTGGCCTCCAGTCTTTATTACGAAAGCATCCCAGGAGGAAGAAGTCATAAGGGTAGCTTTCTCTCCATAGTACCTTAGGATATCAGGGAAATCTATACCAGTGAATGGGATGTAAGACAGAGTCCAGCCTTATACTGAAATCAAGCAAGATGGGAGAAACACTCAAGCCCAGATGTCATTTCCTTATGCAGCAAACCCCAACCATAGGCACAATACCCCTTGAAACCAAAAGCAAAACACGGTGTGAAAGCAATATTAGATCAATTGCAATATTGGGGCAATATTGGGGGCATAATAGCAACTTGTCTTTCACCAATGAACATGCCCCTTTTTTCGTCTCCAAACTCGGCAGCTCCTATAGAATTGTTCTGGACCATAGGAATCTGAATTTGCATATTTCGCATATGCAAACCTATGCGGTACAAAATGTGCATAGCAAGGATTTAATGACCAACCTGGTGCGGACAAAATGCAAAATGACCCAGTGTATTGCAAATGGCTTTTTAGTGAAAATATAGCACCTGAAAGTGAGTATCTAGCTGCTTTTAGTTTCAACGGGGTGCAGTTCTCATTTTGATGTTTGCCTATGGGCTATAGGAACAGTCCTGGCTTCTTTTCCGCATGCATCATGGAGATCTTACAATGAGATCCTGAGGTATTTACATACATTGATGATACCTATCTTTCCATTGATGATTTAGATCTATGCTTAACTAGAGTGGACAGGGTGGTGACCATATTAACATCACACAGTCACAAAATCATGTACCTGACTGACTTTCCTAGGATATTTGTTATCCAGTGAGGGCAAGGGTTTAGCCCTGAACTTACTTCAGAAGTGTTACACCTTACAGCCTCCAATACCCAGAAAAAGTTGCAATACCTGCTGGGGTTTCTCAACGTTGGACTATGCTGAGCGAGTTAAGTCCTTAACCTATTCAGGCCATAACCTGATTTCTCCCACATTTTCCTCTAAACAATGGCTGAGTGCGCACACTGATATCTTGTGCACTCTACAAGCAGCCACGCTTGAGTCTAACTATTTACAGACTATGGATAGAAAAAACGAACCTAGTTATCAGAGTCATAATCAGTCACTATGGTTATACCTATGTGACCTACAACGAAGGACAGACTGTTCCTATTGCTTACAAGTCCCACTTGTATTTCAGTGGTAGTTTTTTCATATGAGCAGAGGAGCGCCGGCCCACCATACTGCTGCGTAGAAAGCTGGAAAAGTAAAATGGTAATTAAAGGATTTCATTACCATTTTATTTTTTTAGCTTTCTGCCAGATAGAGAGAGGCGGGGGGGCAGTGCGTCATTGCTGCTGATTGGCAACAATGACAAGTGGCCCCTTCAGTATGAATTGCACTTGTCGGTTTGGCCGGCTATCTTGCTGTGGCCAAACCGACATGCCCAATTCAAACTCTCTAACCCGACTGTCTTAGACAGCCGGGATGGAGAACAGGCACAGGCCTTCAGTGCTCTTCGGAGCACTGCGGCAGCCTGCTCTAGCCAATCCCGACACTTCACTCATGCTGCTTAACAGCATGAAAGCAGCATCTGGATTGGATAGGGACCTGCTGGAGATGTGGGACCTCACGCTTGGAGGAGTCTGGAGCCGGAGACTGCATGTGCTGCAGACTAAGGTAAGTTTATTTTTCTTTTTAATTTTTAACCCGTTGCGTGCGTCCGTCGGCCAATGGCCATCGCGAGCACTACCTCTGTAGTGCTGCGAACGTCCGTTGGCCGACGCGGCCCCCCCACTCCGCTAAACCGCCGCACCGCGGCGGAATTGCCGCCGCGGTTAAGCGGTTAATAAATGTTTCTTTATTTGTATGTATTTTTGTATTCGGTTTAGAAAGATATTTGATGAGGAGAGGATGTGGTGTAATGGCCAGAGCGGCTGACTTTGAAGCTGGGGAACCAGGTTTGAATCTTGGCGGGAGGCTCAAGCTTCCTGTGATTCTGGGTAAATCACTTATTTATTTTATGCATTTTTATATAGAGCATACTTTACCCAGAAATGTCAGAACGCTTTACAATAGAGCGGTAAACTCCCTGTGCCTGAAAAATGAATGTGCCCATCTGTAATGCAATCGGTGCTCCTGTACAGTGCTCTGATACCTTTTGGTCAAATTTGCACTATATTAAAAAAAACAGCAAAAAAATGTCACCCCCCCATTTTTGCCGGTCACCAACTGCCACTATTGTATTCTCTAGCTGAGGTTCGCTTTTCTTCCATAGAGAAAATCCTTTCAGATGTACAAGAGGCTATTTTGGTGGAGGGAAAAACATATAATTGTTGTTTCACCCCTACCAGCATTAGAGGTGGCTACAAGGAAAGCATTCCTAATGCTAGCGAACAAAATCCGCCATAGGTGCAGTGGACCTCTCCTTTAAGTGCAGTGGATGTAAAATTTCAGTATGATCCTACTTTTCATATGCAAGATTTACTCCAATATAAACAACGCATTGCTCCATCCCCAACCACCCTGCCCATCAAATCTTACCAGTGCATTTTCTATGCGGCTGGCTCTGCCCAACTGGCAGTAGGAACAAAATATAAGTACCCTGAAGCTTGCAGAGCACTGTGAGGTGTAGTGAAGGATGGTGAATTCCTTCCACAGCATACGCACACTAAAATTCTGGATGACAGCACTGCACAACATGCAGAATTCCATGCCCTGCATTTACACTACAAAAGGCTGACTCCTCAGTTCCCACATTCATTGTGTCTGACTCATCCTTTTGTATACAGGGTTACAATGGTGACTTGCAGCATTGGTGTTTGAATGGATTCAAGGATTCAAAGGGAAAACCTATAAAAAATAAAATAAACAGCTTAGGGGAAAAGTATCTGTCTTGCAAGATAGCCTTCCACTGGTCCATGGGAGGCACACTTTGAGCCATCAGCTTGGTGACATTCACGCCAAACGGAACTGAGCAGCTATTCTAGCAGTGAAGGCTGCAATTAAAACTGTTAGAATATCAGTCCTAACCAGACCTAAAACAAAGATCGACATGGCTAACTTAACAAGCATAATTTCAACCAAGCAGATTGGAAAACCTCCTGCAGGGTTTCCTCCCAAATACTCCTACATCCTTAATTCAGAGAACACTCCTGAAGTCACACAAACAGAAGTGGGAGACAGGATAATACCATATATTCTGCCCAGATGATATTTAATAAAAGAAGCCCATGAGGGATTGGCATCTGCACATGTAGGGGTTAACACAACTGTGTCAATGCTACAGCAACGCTACTGGTCACCTGGTTTATATAAACAGATTAAGGATTGTGTTAGGTAATGTGATATTTGTCAGCAGATTAAACCCTCCACTGTCAAAAGACTCTTGCCTACTCCCCGCACAATGTCCAACATCCCCTTAAATAAAGTGATTTATTTGGATCCCATTGGTCCCCTTCACTCAACCAACTGATATAAATACATATTGGTGGCATTCATGTTTTTGATTCCTATGGGTGTGGCCACAGAGAAATGTAAGTGTCTCAGCAGTAGTAAAGGATTTTTTGAGTCTAGTAGTGATTAGGGCAGTTTATTCATTTCATTCGGATGATGGCCCTGCATTTGCCTAAAAGCCTTACCATTTGTCTACAATTCAGCAACTTGTTCAAAACTTAATTGAATGGCATTGTTGAATGTGCTATCAGCATGATTAAACAAGCCTTAACTGCCAGGGTACTAAGTTCAAGTCTTTATTGGTGCCATAATCCGTATGGAGTTCAGAGAGCATTGGATAACCTGCTTAGAGGAGTATTGGGAAGACGCACCTCATATGAGGTTATCTTTGGAGCTACTATGTATGTGCCTGGATTAAATATTCCTGGGAAGGTGGCAGATGAAGAAACATTTGATTTGGAGAAATGTTTAAATGCTTTATAGAGATATCTAAGAAGTTATAGACAAGTTGTCTAGAGTCACTTTGATGGCGCCACCTGTAAGAAAAAGGTAATCACTGTTGCTGACTCATGAGTTCACAATGTTGTGAAACTAGTTTGTGAAAAAAATCCACAAGAAGCAAGCTTTCAAACAATCCTACAGGCCACCCGTCACTGTTATTGGGGTAAAAGGTATTAGAACTGTTATTCCACCTCCTTTGCCTGGTTCAAGGCGAAACAGACAGATGTCCATCAACAACGTAAAAAAGCATGATGTGGCCAGTCCTCTACAGCAGGCCCGAGCAGACACCAAGTAGGTTTTAGAGTAATACCTCTCAACCTCTTCCTACTCTGAATACCATACCCCTTGAACAAAGAAATAGCATTACGAGCTTAAGTTTCTAATCAGTGTTATTTGAGTGCAACTCTCTATGAAGAACACTGAATTCTACAAACACACGTGATGCTGCCAATCTGACAGTGGCTACTATCCAGTGCAATTCCATTGTGTACTATGAAATTCCACCTAATGCTACGTCATTTGAACTGGTGCACTTTCAAGGGCCTCAAGAGAACACCGATGTTGGGAATGACTTTGGATATTTTGCAGAGGACTTTCCATCTCCTTCTACAGTCACTCACTGCCAAACACTGTTTTATGCTTATCAATGATTTTGTGAGAAGTACCTAATTCTTCTGTGGTCCTATCCCTGGGTTGCTTTGAGAAATTCTTTTTCATTATGTGGATGTCGTTGTTTTACTGCTACTCAATGGACATTTTTCCCTGCAAGAACAATTGCATCACCTGTGGTTCGGGAACTACAGCCACAGTCTTCATCCCTCGTAGTACGAAGAGATCCCTACGCAGCAAATGTCACAGATTATCCTGTGCCTGAGGACATAGCATGGGAAAAGGATCTATATCAGATTATGTGACCTACTGAGACATTGCAATTGCCATATGTAATCAAAGTTTCAATGAATAATGTTGTCAGACCGGCTCAATTTCAGATGATTTGGATATTGAGACTGTTAAAAAATGATGTCTGATTTAGAGCCATTTGTTACTATGAATAATGAAAAATCTTTTTTCAATTCAGCTAATTACAAATAAATTATTTTTTATCATCACTATGCACATTATTACATACACAGGACATGGTATCCTAAAGAAATCCATAAATACACACAGTGGGAACATTGTGAGGCATCACCTCCTAATAGTCATCCTAATATCTTAAAGAGACTCCCTTATTTACAGAGTGCTGACAGATCACACCCTTCAGCTTTCTAATTCATACAGAAGCTGCAACAGCTTCCAAAGAATCTGATCACTACCAACAAGTTAATTTACTCTACTGAGATTACAAATTCTGGCTAATAAAGGTTATGAGTATTGGAAAGCAAATGTTGATTAGAAAAGTAATTAGGGAACCACATTTTGCCTGAGCCAAGGCAAAGAAGCCTTATTTCGGGCATGCAAAATACCGAAGGAAATAATTGTCCTGAACAAACAATCCAACAGACAAACTGTCTGGGATTTGGAACAATGAAAGACTTAAAGAAACCCTCTACCAAAAGTCAATGTGACCATGTTCAATAATTGGCAATTCTGTACGAATGTGTCTGAATCAGACATAAATGATATGATGCAAAATGGAGCCTATAATTTAACTCGATTTCCTACTGAAGGTTTAGCCTTATGGCCACAAGATTCTAAAATTTTTATGAATTATTTTCTTTTCAACACTCCTGGACCCAAAGCTAATCGCCCAGCCCACATAATAACATACAAATACATGTAGTAGTTACTACACACAGTGTAGGTAAGCTATTCCAGCGCTGGCTGGAACATTCCAGTCTTCCACCGGTAAAAGAACATTCTTCCTTAATTAACGGAAACATGGACTTTTCTGACTTTCTTCTTGGACCACATCCTCAAAGAAATAACAGATTCCTGGCTACAGCAATATATGCCGTTTATAATGCATTAAGTTAATATTCAGAAAAAAAGCTGCAGAATGAGTTAGACAAATATATTAAGAAAAATTGCACACAGTTTTTAAATTTATCGACAATGGGATGCACATGTTTTCTAAGAGAGTGTATTCGTTAAATCATATTCTGTCCTCAGCCTTAGACCTCATAAAAGGAGAACTGGGTTTGCCACAACATGGGCAGGCTCAATTACGAGCTATTATACAATTAAATTGGGCCGTACATACACTTTGAGCAGATTTCATGCATTAGAAACTTCTCAATGAAACAGCCATACTTGAACCATTTAATTTGACACTTACCCAGAAAACAATATTAAAGAAAGAATCCATATACATGTTATTGAGTATAGAACAAATTGAAGATGCTCCATTTACAGTTAATGACACTCTACCTATTACTTGGTTAATACATGGTGTCATTTCTCTACCCATTACTACATTTAATTTTCATGATTGCCAAAAATACAAATCCATTGGCTGGTATGAAAATATGCATAATTCACAATTGCTCCAAATCATGAAAGTTTCTAAAATGATCTGACTGAAAATGAAGATGACCATGGGTATATTAATACAGCAAATTGGAGAAATACTCTTGAGTACTCCCTTCTGTGTGATGCTCTATTGTTAAAAGGAATGTGTAGTGCTTTGATGCTAAGGTTAAATTGTCTTCTCCTGAACAATGGTTCTCATATATTTCTAACAAATGTTACTTACTGTGGGTTGGAACCCATTCAGCCATACTTGATAACAGTTTCTGAAACAATACAGTGTTGTGGAAAGACATTGTACTGGCCACCTCAAAACATAATTAGGAACAACCCTTGGCCAAGTATAGATATTAAATTCAGGAGCTTTGATGGGCAAAACAAGCTATTATCTATTTTATTACAGAAAGAGATCCCTTTAACTTCAGCGGTTGAGCTCAGTAACCTGCAGACAGCCTTGCTTTAGAAATTCCAAGGCTGTATGCAGTACCCAACACATTTTGCTGATATTGTACAAATAATATTTAATTTCTCTTTGATGACTGGCGTTGGGCATCTTTTAAAGAACATTGGGTCGAGTCTGGTGACTGGATTTAAAGCAGTATTTTGGACTGAGTCTATTGTTTTTTCACTCTTTATTTTCAAGACTTTTTTGGAGACGTTTCCGTCATCATACTGCTAATCAGCTGTGGCTTTCTCCTGTTCTGATGAGTAAATCAACAACATGGAGTACATGTATTCAGCTGAACTAGGGTGCAGAGAGACTCTAGCTCATTATATGGGAATGCTTGGCTATCTGAACTCAGTGAGCACTGGATGCTCACCTTTCGCAAAATTAGCTCTACACAAGTGAAAACTGTTTTCTGGTGCATAAACTGTCCGACTGAAATAAACTTGTACTTGCAGCTGTGACACCTCCCAGTGCCTTATCTCACTATAGAAGCAATAATTCAACCTCTATGAGAGCACCAGAGATAATGCAGAGCAATGAATCTCTCCCTTCTACAGAATGCTACCAAAGTCTCGAAGTTGCTACATCTTGCTCAGTGCTGATGCCAAGTCCCAGAGGAAGGCTGCTACCGCAGGGCATATGTTCCCTACGCAGGGAACACTTCCTTCACACCTCCACTGATAATGATAACGTTTTCTGTTACCGAGGTATGCAGTGCATCGCTTAACTTGAGAAACTCTAGATTGCAAGTTGATCTGCTTTCCATGATCTCTCAGTGTAGCTCATGGAAAAGGTTGTTAGGGTGTTAGGATTTAGATGCCATTTTAACCTTGTTAGGAATTTTCATTTTATTCTTTCTGTTTTTAATGTGCTTTTTTGCTGTTTTTATGATATCCTGTTTAGTTGTTTTAGATGTAGTAAGAAAAGACTATTCCTGTCTTAATAAAGGCTTTTATTGAAAGTGTCTATTCTTCTTAGCGTAGTGTGTGATACTGTGAATAACAAAATAGGTTTGTTTCTGTTACCACAGTGCCCCTAATCCCTTATTAAGGATTGTTAATAACCCAAACAATGTATTGTGTAGGGTTCTGCAGGCCATAATAACCTGTCTTTCACATGCAATGCTGGTACATTGAACTAAGTTCACTGGTGTCACCCGTAGGTGGGAAAGCAAACCTTATAGAACTACACCAAAGTCATAGTTTACGCAACACTGTGTCCTCATTACTTACTAAAAATTAAACTGAGTTATGCATTATTTTTGTGTTTGTTTTGTGGATAACAGTGTGCCACTGCACACTGGGAAGTCAAGCTAATGCATCAAAGATAATACTAAGAAATGTATAATATTAGTAATACAATACAACAAAACAGTAAACTTAACTTGGAAATGTCATAATGTGATCCATTCTCTTCATGTACAATTATCCACTGAAGTGTATGGGGTATCTCAATGTGGACATATAGTCATGTAAAGATAGTGCCTCACAAATAAGGGTTGTTAGAAATTGGATTCCGGGGTAAGCTAGATACACACTAAAAGATAACCTGTGCTCACCCTTTGCCAGCTTGGCACAGAGCAGTCAAGCTTATCTAAAGAGGCAATGTGTAAAGTATTTGTTCAACACACACAGTAACACATTGAATACACTACAAAAAGACTCCACACAGGATTAGAGAAATAGGGAATATTTATCTGAGACAAAAACAACACAAATCAAATCAGTAGAAGTCGACATATGAAGTTTTAAAGGTTAAATGCAAACACAGTGCTTAGAAGTCACTAGTGGTCTAAAGGTTACTTGAGGTCGTGATGGACTGGTGCAAATCTAACGTTCAGGCTGACCGCGATGGAGGGCAGGCCGGCTACCGGACCCACGCAGTACCCACGCAGGGAGCTCTGAGAAAGTACCTTGTATGGAGCAAAGTGTTGACGCTGAGGGCTCCATGTGTCAATCTTTTCCAAGCAGTCGGGTCGCTGCGTCATCATTGAGCTTCACTGAGGTGAAGGCAATGCGTAGTTGTCAAGCCACACAGACCGTCGTCATCGGGCCGCATGGACTGTGGAACCGCTATTGTCAAACTGCCTCTATATCGGTGTCGAAGGGCGATGGGTCGGTTCTGATCGACGCAAAGGTGACGATGCATTGGTTTTGTAGCAAAACAACTGCCAGACCGCTGCTGGGCCAAACCCGAACCTCTACCTCGTCCATTTCCCCTTGCAACCTGCTGCATCAATACCCTCATCTTCAAATCCTTTGACTTTTTCTCCACTCTTTCCTTGTCCTCATTCTCTCTATGTTCTTAATATTGTGCCATACTCAATATCACGGACAGGGATGATGTCGTCCAAGTACTTTCCGACGCCTGCAACCGTGTTGCAATCTCGGGAAGTAAGTTAGTGACAAATCTGTTGACAAATAAACGAACACCACCCTCCTGCGACAGGTCCTGTCCACTAAAATCTAAGAACATCCCTTCAAATCTAGTAAAGAAATCCGACACACTTTTATCCTTCTTCTGGCGACACGCAGTCAACTTATCCCAATCCACCCTCTTTGGTGGGATAAGTGAATGCATGTATGTGATAATACGCCCTGGCAAAGCGAGGAACTCCGCTTTCGGCTTGTCTCCAGGCTTACGCTCCTTATCCCAAGCCCTGATCTTATCCCATGTTCCTCCCAACTCTAGTGCATGATCCTGCATATGGACTTGCCCCCATATGTCCACTGGTACCAACAGGCCGAAAAACAACTCTATGTCAGCTAACGTCATTACTGTAGAGGAGGCCGCCTCCGCCAATTCCTTATAATATGCAGTAGGGTTTTTTCGGGGGTCCGGCAGCTGGCCCTTTAAGGATAGGACCTCACTCCTCTTCCAAGGAGTATAAATCCATTGCTCCTGAAACCGAGCGTGGACCTGTTGTCTAATCACAGCATTAGTGGAATCGCGCAGTTCTGGAATTTCAGGGTGGTAAATGGGATGAACTTCCCTCATGGGATGCTGTGTCCCCATTGTCGGAATCTTCTGGAGCAATCTACCTCTGTAACCCACTAATGTTGTTTTATTGCTAAAGACCTCATTAGGAGCCATACCTGCAGCATATACCCTATCCTGTATGTCATATATTATTTGCAGTGCAACACCTTGAAAACACTGTTCCCACAACTCTATCAGCATGGCCGATATGTGCTTAAGGACATGCTGCTGTATAAACGGCTCGTAATCTTTCATCACACTCCACACATCCTCCACGCTATAGATCGGATGCCGAGCCCACTGAGCTGCCTGATTCGCCACCATTGTCTTTTCCTCATCACCCACCGCAGAACGCACCAACACTTTATCCAATCGATCTCGTGCTGCTGTCCAGTTCACATCATGCACTCCACGCGCGGGAGTTTCCACATTCAACTTTGCCTGGTGTGTCACACTCACGGGGGAGAGAGCGGACACAGAGACAGGCACCATCAGGTAGGGAGACAAGGTGGTAGGGGTGAAAGGGGGAGTAGCAGTCGACACAGAACTAACAGACTGGGCAGGGGAGCTAACAGCACCCGTCCCGGTGACTGGTGTGAATAGAAAAGAAGCAAGAGGGGCCGGGGCAGAAGCGGTAGTACCAGAAACAGGGATGCTAGAAGGGGCGGCACTAGTGTTGTATTCCGCTTTAGATGTCCGTATATAGGTTTTCCTGAAACATGTCCTTATATAGGCACAATTCGCATTGCCCTTATATAGGCATAAGATCCCAGTCCTTATTTAGGCATTAGCCATGCTATCCAAATACAGGCATGGTCACTTACATCCGTCCACCCTAACGTCACAACGAGTTCTTAGAAACCAGACCCTTAAGCTCTTGGGAGTTCCCCTAGCACAGGATTATTGATTTCTCCAAGAACTCATTTATTATGCATGAACCGCTATACCTTAAGGGTTCATTCCTGACGTCTTCCTCTGCCCGACTTTATGTCAATACTAACATTCCAGGGCACCTACCAGGTATAAATATACCTCCCCTTGCCCAAGCAAGTAGGAGGAGACCTCGACTTTAGAGGAGCCCGTGTCCCGGCCCGACGCACTGACAAGAGACGTTGTCATCCCTGCTTGCAGAGAATCCAGCTCCCAGTGTTCTGACTCCCTTCGCGGGGTGTTAGAGTTCGAGACCCAGAAGGAGATTCCCACCTCTCTCATTCTCAAGGTATGGAGCTGACTAGAACCTAGAGGGACTCTTGGCATACTAGACTTGGCATACTAGACTATAGCATACCATACTATAGAATACTTCACCTACTTCTTACCTTGCACTACACTTAGGTTAGGTACACTGGGGTAGAACTAGTTAGAGAAGCATCTTATGAGTACTCGCATTTTTAGCTTATGTTATTTATGTATATGAATATATGTGTCATAGCTAAAAGATAATGCTAGCGCAGTATTATTTCTTTCTACTGCTTACGCTGTTCATTATATATCTCGCATACTGTCTTGTGATCATAACAGCTCATATCTCTTACACTAGAAACAAGACTGTTCAATAAATACTTTTATTGAAACGCCCGTCTATTCTTTCTGTGTAACTCTGAAGAAACTAAGCATGCACGATTAGCTGAGTGAAACTGTTATCTATTGTTTCCACGATTCTGAGAGTGTTCCGATTCTAAAGGGAAACAAAGTTGTCATGTTTATGTGGTTGCCAGAAACTACTCCCTTCTTGTTTACAAGGAGTTTCTAGTGGCCTCTGAGTTAGCTGGCACAAAGTAATTAAGTGTAATATACTCGATAGGGACATACTGACCTCAGTCCTATGTCAAACCTATAGGGTATATTATTCCAATGCGCAGAGCCTATTAGGGAAATAGGAACTACACTCCGTGGCGCCCAACGTTTGGTAAGGCACTAATTTAACGCTAGATACTGAGTAACTCAGTCGTGCTTTTCTCTCAGAGACCCCTACTCACATACTCCATAAGACGTCTGGAGTTGGTAGGGTTAAATATCCGCCAAAGCAAAATAGGAGAAAAAATCCTATATATATTAGCTGTTGGGTTTGTTCAACGTTGAAGGATGCAGTGTTCCAAAATATTGTGCACCTTATCTTTTGTTTCCTTGAAACTTGTTCTACATTTTTCAAAAAACAAATGTCCATACACGGGGATAATGGCACCGAGAACGGTGTAGCTGCGGCTGACCCAGTCATAACAGCTTTTAATTTTACAGGTTTAAATGAAGCCGATGAGGGTGTTATAAACATCCATCCAAACTTAAGGAGAGCCATCACTCTAAAACTTATAAAACATGGCCTACCACCAAGAGGTGGTAGAGCAGTTTTCGTGATAGAGGCATACAAATTAAGCCTGGGCGTAGTTCGCGAAGTAGCGCTACGCGAAGCTACGCAAAGTGCAGTTCGCACTACGCGAGCTACGCGTAGCACTACGCGAACTGCGTAGTGCACTGTTCACAATGATTGCACAGTGCTGGATGCTTGTCCGCACTGTGCAATCATTGAAAACGGCATCTTGCACAGTGCGAGCTGTCTTTTACTGCCGCTCGAGTAGATTTTTACTCGAGCGGCAGCTTTCTCAACGCGGACTGGTAGTTTCTCATCGCGAGCGGTCGCGAGCATACGCGACCACTCGCAATGAGAAACCTGACCTCCCCGCGTTGGAGAATCTCGCCGGGAGGTTTATTTTCCACGCTCGCGATCGGCAACTTGATGTTGCTGATCGCGAACGAGAAAAGTCTCGCCGGGATGTCATTTCGCTTGCTCGCGGTCGCCAACTTGACGTTGAGGACCGCGAGCAAGCAAAGAATGACCGCTGCACTACGCTACGCTACGCGTGTTTGCACTGTGCTACGTGCAATTCACGTTGTGCGAAGTAGCGCAAACTTCGCAAACTACGCGAGCGTAGCGTAGTGCTTTGCCCAGGGTTAATACAAATCCTTTCAGACAGAGGTATTCTATTCATGGATAGTGTTCCCAGAATCAAATCCAATAACAAAACTATTTCACTTCTTTAAAGAAGATGAACCACCAGAGGAATATATTCCTTTCGAGGATATTGAAATTCCACTCACACCAGGAGCATGATCTCTGGTTTAAAGGCGCCCTAAAACATCACAAAAACATTACCAGGCTCGATCCACTAGGTAGACCAGGAGCAACATGGCCGATTCTAGCCGGCTACACACCTCATCCTGACATCGATGTAATGTCAGACGAGGAATTACTTACTCAACTGCAAGAGTTAATAAAAATTTACAGACAATTAGTCCAATATGTCATGCAGACTTTCACAGTCCAACCACCAATGACCATTCCAAATCAAACCCCTCAACAGGGAATACACTAAAAATTACTCCACAGACTTTACACGCAGTCATGGGTAAAATGCCCACAAAACGTGAGCAAATTCCATTCTGGATAGCTCAAAAAAGTACTCAAATCGAAGCAGTATTTCCAAATACTAGCCCTTATGAGAAACACAGATTCCTAACAATCTGTTTACCAATGGGGATCACACCACAACTGGAAGATTGCACCACTTGGGGCGCAGTCTTTGCTGCCATCTATACTAAAACACATGGTGTTCCATCAATTGCAGTAATACCAGATGTCCTGAAACAAATTCAAAACGAATACGGGGCAGAACCTGCTCTGAATTTAGGTATGAAATTACTGAAAAACTTCGACCAGGTCTCAACAATAATATTATCTAATATTAAAGGGGAGGCAGCATCAGTGGCGATCCGCCAACGCTTAAGGGAATTTGATGTTACAGAACATCAACATGAACTACCCAGAATAATAGAACAATCTTATGCAGAATTAGGCAGAGATAGTTTGGGTGGAAAACCATTGAAGCCAAAACTATCTGAAAGTCCTGAGAAGGACTCTATTAAACAAAATCCTACATCTTCTAAAAAGAAGTGGGAAACTAATAAACAAAATTCAAAAGAGAGACGTTCTCAATCCCGATGTAGGTCTCCTCAAAAGGAGCCCTCTGAAGAGGTATAACCTCAGGAATAGGGATAATTTAAGAAAACCTGACAGGTATCAAGATACTGATACACGTTCCTCTCGTACCTTTCAGATATCGTCACAGACATCAGAAAGAAGAGGACGGTCAGAACACAGAGAAGAATGCGTGAAATCCAAAGACGATAAACACGTTCAGAAAAATAAATCAAAACCTCAATTCACAAAAAAGAAGGTAGCAGGTCTGAAGATCAGACATGCCGAGAATACTGAGAACACAGCTCAAGAACGGAGAATGGGCTCAGACAATGCTGGACAGTGCAGCAGAAGTAACAATAGCTCGCCAGAACCTGAAGGAACTTCTGGAGATAGTGGACTTGAATGAGTACATCACAGTAGAGACTGTAGACACCAGGGTTAGTACTCCACAAAAGTTATATGAAATAACACTCTGAATGGAGGGAGACATACCAAGAAAAGTGAAAATACTCTTTTGGGAGAAACTTTCAAGGGGTTATGATATACTTCTAGCAGAAAAGGACTGGCCACCAAACTTTGTCACGGAGTGCCCACATGGTGAGGACATCATTATGCCTGCCTTCTCCAACCATATTCCAATTCACCTAAAATATACTTATGCCAGGAAATGGGCAGTTGCCCAGGCCCCAGCATTATACAAAAATCATGTAGGATGGGATGAGGACTCACCTCACCACAAAATACATCTAAAATCAACCTACTGCACAAAGGCAGTACCCAATAAAGCAAGAAGCTAAAAAACAGGTCAGGGAAATCTTAGATCAACTTGAATACCAAGGGGTGATTGAAACATGCACCTCCTCAATGAACAATCCTTTGTTTCCTGTATCCAAACCAGACAATACATATCGTCTAGTTTTGGATTACAGACACTTGAACACTTGTTCCAAAACATTTGCAGTGCAAAATGCACATAGTACAGCATTAATGAATAACATTGTGCGTAAAAAATATAAAACGACATTATACATTTCAAATGGTTTCTTTTGTCAAAACATAGCACCTGAAAGCAGGTACTTAACAGCTTTCTCAATAATGGGGACCCAGCGTCAATTTTGTAGACTCCCACAAGGGTTCAAAAACAGCCCAGGGTTATTCTCAGCAAGAGTAACAGAGTTACTACAAATGTATGATAATGAGGCATTGTCATATGTCGATGACATCTATCTGACAGACGATGACCTAGATAGGCACTTGAACAGGGTGAGTACCATTATATTGGGCTTCGCCTCTGAAGGCTATAAATTCAACTTTAAAAAATCCAGAATTGCCCATCTCAATGTCCTTTTCCTAGGATATGAGCTTTCAAGTGAAGGCAAGAGCCTGGCAGCTAACTTTTTAGAAAAGTGCACGCTGCTCCAACTTCCAAAAACGCTGAAAAACGTACAATCCATCTTGGGTTTCCTAAATTTTGGAAGAACTTACATTCTAAATTACCCAGAAAGGGTTAAACCTCTCTACGAATTAATCAAACCTGATTTTTCAACAAAACATTGGACACAGGAACACACAGAAATCCTGCGTTCACTCCAAGCTAACATGTTAGCAACAAATCACTTACAAACACGGGTAAATATACGCAATTTAGTGATCCGAATAATTTCGGGTCAATGCGGATTCACCTATTTAACATTTAATGAGGGTGAAAAAGTACCAATAGCATACAAATCACATTTGTATACACAAGCAGAAATGCGCTTCACTTCAACAGAGAAAATACTTACAGCAGTTCAAACCGCTGTAGCAAAAGAAAGAGCTGTAGCCCAAGGGAAACGCATTATTGTCGTAACTCCAGTACCAGCCTTAGAGGCGGTTACAAAAGCGAGCATTCCAAATGCAAAAGCTTTACATCCTAGATGGATACAATGGGTTAATTCTCTTGCTGCAACAGATGTTGAATATGTTTTTGATCCTGATTTAAAAACACAAGCGTTCCTGCAATATGAACATGAATGTCCTCTGCCCACTTAAATTCTGCCTCTCGATCAGTATGAATTTATAATTTACACTGACGGATCAGCACAACCCGCTACAGGGAGTAAGCAAGCTTACAGTGCAGCGTGCGCAATCGTTAAAGGTCGCATGCAAGATGGTAACTTCAGACCAATGGTCACTAAAACTCAATCTCTAGGAGATTGTACAGCTCAGCGAGCTGAACTACAAGCATTCAAACTGGCACTTGAAAATATAGATCGCGAATTCCCCACACTTATAGTGTGCGATTCTTTTTACTGTGATCAGTCGTATAATGAATATATACATAATTGGCTTGAAAACGGGTTCAAAGATGCAAAAGGTGGCACAATAAAGCATAAAACGCTTTAGGAACAAGTAGTTCAGTTGAGAAACGAACTACCAAAAGCTCAGGTGATACACACGCTGAGTCATCAACGTGATGGCGTTCACGTTGCAGGGAATTCATTGGCTGATGAAGCCGCAAAGGGGGCTGTTCAGACGGCTTCCGTAGCTGTGATCACTCGTTCAAAAACGAGAATAGACAGTGAGATATTGTTGGCTGTTAATGCTTCAAGCAAAGGCAGTGGTGCAGCGTTACCAAAGAAATTTCCACTCAAGTACTCTTATGTAATTGATGCGAACAACGTTCCTTTTGCTCGAATCCCTGGAGTGGGGGATAGGGTAATTCCAAACATGGAACGTAGATTAGGACTGATCCTAGCAGCAGATGAGGGGATAGCCTCTGCCCATGCAGGTGTTTCTGCAACATTATCTTTACTAAAACAAAGATATTGGTGGCCTGGCATTAGGAAACAGACCAAAAACTATGTTTTGGAATGTGAAATATGCCAACAGATGAAAGTCTCCACAGTGAAACATCCTGCGCAGACACCCCTGTTGATTTCAGACAAACCATTAGCTTGTGTTTACCTGGACCACTGCGGTCCCTTGCAAAAGGACGGTAACTATAAATATATAATGGTCGCAGTGGATTCGTGCTCAAGGTTCCTATGGATATGGCCTCAGCGCTCGGCTAATGCTCGAACTGTTATAAAAGATTTGCGAGTCTTTATCGGCACATACGCAATTGGCACACTACATTCTGACCAGGGCCCTGCGTTTAGCTCTCGGGCTTACAAAGAAGCCATGGCAGTTTGGGTGTAGCATTGCGGTACTCCTCTCCATTTCATCCTGAGGGAAATTCTGTTGTGGAAAGGAAAAACCGGGACATAAAACAGACTATAACAGCTAGAGTATTAGGTTTGGGTGATGGGTGGGTCAAACATCTTTATGGGGTCCAACGCTCATTAAATAATTTGCCAAGAAGTTCTCTAGGGGGGGTCACTCCATATGAGGTCCTATCATTCTGGCAGCCGCATGCATCAAACCAACGCTGCATGCGGCTGCCAGAATGATCACCGGTATCAAGAAATTCGATCATATCTCCCCTGCACTCAGGGAACTTAAGTGGCTTCCAGTCGAAATGCGGATTAGCTTCAGAACAGCCTGCCTCACACATAAAGCCCTTCACACCGGCAAACCCGAATATCTGGCGAAAAAAATCAAAAAGCCGGCCAGACCAGGAACCTGAGAAGCTCAAACTCCCTCCTACTCATCCCACCAAAAACTAGAAGAAAAAAACTGCGGACCGATCCTTCGCCGGAAGCGCTCCTAAAATCTGGAACTCTATTCCCCCTCACATCAGAACCATTCCCTCCTTTGTAGAATTCAAAAGCCAACTCAAAACCCTGTTCCTCAACCGCTCCCTAGGGAGTGGATAGGATCACTCGGGACAGCTAGCGGACATCGCGCTCTGCTCCAGCTCTAAGACTCCGAAGAATCCTGAAGACTAACACTGTCCTGCACTATAATGTCACTCTTTTATTTTGCGTTCTTCTGTTAATATGTCGCTCTTCTATTTTGTATCTGGTGATTATCTGATATGTACCTGCTGTAAAGCGCTCCGATACCCTAGGGTCAGGCCAGCGCTATAGAAAACTTCTTAAATAAATAAAAATAAATAAATACATATTTGGGACAAGAATGTGGGTTCCTGATCTCGAATGTAAAGGCACAGTGGTGGAAAATAAACCCCTTGATATCAAAGATCGTTTGGCTGTTTTACAGGATCTAAATGAACTAAGATCGAAACAAAGCAACGTGTTCCTGAAGCCAACCACCACTGGGGAAACACCAGCAGTCCCAGCAAGGCCTGTCTGGATCCCAAAAGTTGGGGATCTAGTCAGAGAGAAGATTGCGGACAAGAAGGAATTTGGACCTTCTTACAGACAACCAGTACTTGTCCTAGCCGTACATGGAACAAGAACAGTACTTCTGCCGCCCCTTGCTGGAAAAAAGGAGAAAAGTTTTGTGTCAATCGACCTCATCAAACCACAGTATGTGGCCAATATTAATAGTAGGCCTCGTGGACTCCGACGTAGTAGCAGACGCACTCCTCTCACTACTATCCAAGAGGTTCAGACTGAAAGGCTCATAACGATCGAGAATTCAGCAGTAACAGATGAAGGACTAAGCAACAATGCTATGGAACTCATCCCTCTTGAAACTCAAGTAACAGTTCATCCAGATACACTTGTATACACCAACGTAACACGTGATCAATTGGTTCCAGCGATTTCAACAAATCCTGATGCAATTCCAACAATTGACCGAACTGCTTCTGGCTATTTCATTAACTTTGATACGTTTTCTGAGGATCCGAGTGAACCTGAAGCGACGCCAGCACTACAAAAAACTTTCAAACAACAAGTACAAGACCTTTTTCATTTCCTGAAAGAGACTTATCTGGTTTCACCATGGATTGAATTATTTATTATTTCTGGAATATTTTTCTTCCTGCTTTGGCTAGCTTTGGTTATGACTCTTAGCGTGCTTATAAATGGCAGATACATCCATATGGACACTGAAAGTAAAAATATGAACTTACTTTTAAAACCACACAAATCATCCCATCGTGAAGCAAGAGACTTGTCAGCAGTGAACATCACAGCCGTTCCTATACAGGATGGTATAGTGTGGGACAAAATCGATTTCGATATATTCGGCCTGACGGAACTTTTGAACATTCCACATTTATTTAAAATTTCATTAAGTGATTTTATTACCTCCAGTACCTATTCTGATGATTGGGACTTTGAGACTGTAAATTATATGATGTCTGATCCAGAAAAGTCTGCTGCATTCTCTAACAATGAATACTTGGAGGGTTCATCAGACTATGAACAGCTTTATTGTTACAACCACTATGGTCATCATTTTTTGCATAAATCTGCAACACCTAGAAATGTGTTTATGTTTAACCAATGGGAACATTGTCCTACACCGCCAAAGGGTAGTTCAAAAACGTTTGCCAAAAAGTTTCCATATTTTTCAGGGTACAATACATCTGATCCAGAAACGTTTTACTATAAAAATGTAAACAAAACAGGACAGAAAAGTATGTTAACTAATACAAAACAGATTTATTCTGCAGCCTTTATTACCCAACTGTCTAGACAAGGATTTGACTTTTGGAAAGACACAATCGACACAAAATCTGTCTGGGGTTCTAAAGATTGGCAAGTACAGGGATAGAAGCTTTGTTTAGAGCATATATCATCCCACATCAAATAATGTTTTTGAATGACACTGTGCAACAAACGTCTTGCCTTGGTTTAGCCAAGATCAAAGACATGAACACACCTTCTGTACAAACACCTTCAAGTAATAGCACTACACAGGGAGCGGTCACAGTAGACACAATACTTCAAAACAACAGAACAGAACCTGATTGGAAAAAATGGTTACTCTGGCCCACAGACACAAACATCTGTCAAGAAAGATTCCTGAATAGAAGACAGGGCTTTACTATCCATAGGCCAGACCCACGTTATGTTCAACGACAACATCCGGGGGTAGTAACAACATACAGTGTAGGAAAATTGTGCCTCGACTGGTTATAAGAATCTACACTCGAGGATGTGAAACAACACTTATCTTTACTTAAAGAAGACGCAGACCATAGGGATTTCTTGCTAGGACCAAGAAAACCGCATCAAAAACGTTTCATATATGCCGACATTTATGCTGCTTATAATGAAGTATGGAAGGTTTCACAGGCAGAGGCCGCAGAAAGAATACGTGAGCTTGATCGCATTAACTTAGAGAAATCTCTCACTGTGGTCGACAATGGGTTAACAACCTTGTCATCCAGAATGTATTCATTGGACAACATTTTATCCTCTGCTATTGACATACTGGAACAAGATTTAGCCATGTTACAACAAGGCCAATCTCAGTTACGTTCTATTATGTTATTAGGCTGGACGCTGCAATCTTTGCGTGCAGGCTATGTGCCTTGGCGTTTTATCAACAATCAATCAATCAATCACAGAATTTGTAAAGCGCGCTACTTACCCGCGAGGGTCTCAAGGCGCTGGGGAGAAAAAGGGGGGGGGTGCTGCTACTGGTCGAACAACCAGGTCTTGAGTAGCCTCCTGAAGGTCAGCAGGTCTTGGGTCTGTCGTAGGCTTAGTGGAAGGGAGTTCCAGGTCTTGGCGGCGAGGTGGGAGAAGGATCTGCCGCCGGTGGTAGTTCTTCGAATGCGAGGGACGGTGGCGAGGGAGAGGTCGGCGGAGCGGAGTTGGCGGTTGGGGACGTAGAAGAGGAGTCGTCTGTTGAGGTAGGCTGGGCCAGTCTTGTGGAGTGCCTTGTGTGCGTGGATGAGGAGTTTGAAGGAGATTCTCCTGTCGATGGGGAGCCAATGCAGGTTCCTCAGGTGGGGGGTGATGTGGCTGTGGCGTGGTACATCGAGGATCAGGCGTGCAGAGGCGTTTTGTTTTCAGAATACAATCTAACGGATAAACAGATCGAACTGGCACAAAGGGGAGCAAAGTATACAGTGCTGAGCATTGAAAAACTGGAAAAATTACCATTTACGGTAGCAGAAAAACCAGCTACAGAATGGCTGATTCCATGGCAAAATAACTCTGCCTGTCACTACTTTTCATTTTCAGTATTGTCTCAAACAAATGCAAGCAGGCAAATATGAAAGGTTGGGTAAAGAATACATTAAGACATCCTGGGATTTACCTTACGAATACAGATGTTGGAGTGGGGATCGTGAAGTGTTTCTAAGCGGTACACACTGTGAAAATGCACTAAGCGGTTCACTCATATGTCAGGACATTTCTTTACACGGGGCTTGTAATGGTTCTGTGGCAAATTTGTCCTGCCACCAGCAGGGTACACCAGCTACTGTGATTAATCCAATGTTTGGCCAACTTTCTAATGGGAGTTACCTCATGTTGAATTATCAGAGTTGCTGTGGCATGTTGCCAGGCATCCCATATCTGGTAACGGTCGACTCCAGGGTTACTTGTTGTATGCAAGTATTGATCCCCCCAATAGACACAGTCAGGGAGTCGCCTCTATGGCCTTCATTGAATGTTTCTTTTATACGTTTTGATACTTTAAGCAGAATGAAAGCCATGCTTTTGCAACAAACCGTGCCTTTGACCTCGGCCAAAGAAATCTATGATTTACAAATTGCAAGGACTTCGGCTGAGATACAGGCTCTAATTCGTACAAACTGCCCTATACATTTCGTAGAAATGATGGGACGTATCTTAAACATGTCTTATACGAGCGGGATTGTACATGTATTTAAGACCATCTGTTCAGGACTGGTAACACCTTTTCAGGCAGTCCTGGTAATCATTCCAAACTTCGCACATTCGGTGTTTGGTGGTGTGCCATTAATTCTAGCACTGGTTGCAGGAATCCTGTTTTTATTCCTACTACTACGCTATGGCAAGCCTATCAACCGGCGTCACTCCCAGTAATTTGGAGAAAGCTCTCCTAGAACGGAAGTGCCGTGAGCGCTTAGCGCCACTTTTGGGCATACCTTGTCTATGGGAACTTAATACAATGTGGTTTCTGTCATTTAGACCAATCTGGCAAGATTGCATCTTACCTGTTCTACGCTGCCTGCTTTGCGGTGAAGAATGCGTGCTAGACACCTGTCTAACACTCCCATCAGTCGTGCCAATGGATATCGATACTCTGCTGGACCCGATAACGGCCCATGCTCTGTGTTGTCCCCAGAGGCTACCAATCCTGATGACGGCATTCCTTGAGATCTCACAGACGCTTCCTGCTGCTGCTGAGGTACGAGATGGATCAACAGGCACACAGGTAACAACGGACGCGAACATTGCTGCGGCATCCTATGCTGAAGGCGATGCTTCACATCTCTGTGCAGTTAACCTTCTGAACGAGGTATTCCAACTGTCACCGACATCGGTAGACGATCTTTTGTCTACAGAAATAGATGATTTCATGTTTACACCAGACCCATACACTGACTTTGATTCGGCTCACAGTGTACCAGGGAAGCAATGAATTTGGCCTCCGTATTTTCAAAACAGAACAAAACTTGGAACTCTTCCTAAAAATTGACTTTTTTCTTTTTCTCTATTTTTTGAAAATACATGGCAATTCAATCTGCTTGCAGTTGAACTATTCATATAAAACGGACTTCTTTGAATACTTCCAGGGACACATTGTCAACTTACTTACCACAATTTCATTTAGTACCATGATATGCAATGGCTTTGATTTTTGAAAACTTGTCAACCATTTTCATCATATGTATATATTTCTGTTTATTCATTCATGTTGCATTTATTTCCAATATATGCTTAGAATGAAAAAATGCTTTAAAATGTACAGTACCTATTGCATTACATGTTTTAGCAACAGTTCTTTCAAAACTTCTTTTAATATGCTTTTAGAAATGTTTTTAGCAACATGTGGTACTCAGTTTAATATTTAGCATTTCATGTTTAGCATTTAGTACTATCGTTCATTCGAAAGTGGAGTGGGTGTTGTATTCCGCTTTAGGTGTCCGTATATAGGTTTTCCTGAAACATGTCCTTATATAGGCACAATCCGCATTGCCCTTATATAGGCATAAGATCCCAGTCCTTATTTAGGCATTAGCCATGCTATCTAAATACAGGCATGGTCACTTACATCCGTCCACCCTAACGTCACAACGAGTTCTTAGAAACCAGACCCTTAAGCTCTTGGGAGTTCCCCTAGCACAGGATTATTGATTTCTCCAAGAACTCATTTATTATGCATGAACCGCTATACCTTATGGGTTCAATCCTGACGTCTTCCTCTGCCCAACTTTACGTCAATACTAACATTCCAAGGCACCTACCAGGTATAAATATACCTCCCCTTGCCCAAGCAAGTAGGAGGAGACCTCGACTTTAGAGGAGCCCGTGTCCCGGCCTGACATACTGACAAGAGACGCTGTCATCCCTGCTCACAGAGAATCCAGCTCCCAGTGTTCTGACTCCCTTTGCGGGGTGTTAGAGTTCGAGACCCGGAAGGAGATTCCCACCTCTCTCATTCTCAAGGTATGGAGCTGACTAGAACCTAGAGGGACTCTTGGCATACTAGACTTGGCATACTAGACTATAGCATACCATACTATAGAATACTTCACCTACTTCTTACCTTGCACTACACTTAGGTTAGGTACACTGGGGTAGAACAAGTTAGAGAAGCATCTTATGAGTACTCGCATTTTTAGCTTATGTTATTTATGTATATGAATATATGTGTCATAGCTAAAAGATAATGCTAGCGCAGTATTATTTCTTTCTACTGGTTACGCTGTACATTATATATCTCGCATACTGTCTTGTGATAATAACAGCTCATATCTCTTACACGAGAAACAAGACTGTTCAATAAATCCTTTTATTGAAACGCCCGTCTATTCTTTCTGTGTAACTCTTAAGAAACTAAGCATGCATGATTAGCTGAGTGAAACTGTTATCTATTGTTTCCACGATTCTGAGAGTGTTCCGATTCTAAAGGGAAACAAAGTTGTCATGTTTATGCGATTGCCAGAAACTACTCCCTTCTTGTTTACAAGGAGTTTCTAGTGGCCTCTGAGTTAGCTGACACAAAGTAATTAAGTTTAATATACTCGATAGGGACATACTGACCTCAGTCCTATGTCAAACCTACAGGGTATATTATTCCAATGCGCAGAGCCAATTAGGGAAATAGGAACTACACTACACTAGGGGCCAAGGACTGAGAGGTCGGGACTGCCGGGTATATACGTTCAGGGGCATAAGGAGGAGGAGGACGAGAATCCAATAGTTCTTCGACGAAATCATCACCTTCCTCCCTAGCAACATAGCACTTATCTGTCTGTAACCAAAACTTTCTATCTGCACATTCTATACCCTTCTCTACCTTTCCTCTTTCATAAGCTACTGCTTTCTGTGTTATTGTTTGCGTCTGACTCTTCCGGGTCTCTTTCTCTGCCCTCATGCGTCGCTGCTTTGCTTCTTTCTGCCATACTCTCAGAGAATCAAACATCGACTGTCACCCTTCCTCTCTGACCCCACGAAAATCACCTGCGGAGCCCCACAGGGTTCATCACTGAGCCCCACCCTCTTCAACATTTACATGGCCCCCCTCGCAGCCATCATCCGACAACACGGCCTCAACATCGTATCCTACGCCGACGACACCCAGCTCATCCTCTCCCTCACCAAAGACCCCACCACTGCCAAACTCAACTTCCAGAAAGGAATGCAAGACGTCGCAGTCTGGATGACCAACAGCTGCCTGAAGCTCAATGCCGAGAAGACAGAAGTCCTCATCCTCGGTACCACCCCTTCTGCATGGGACAGCACCTGGTGGCCGACCGCCCTTGGAAGCCCACCTACCCCCTCAGACCACGCCAAGAACCTCGGCATCGTACTCGACTCATCACTCTCCATGAACCGACAGGTCAACGCCGTCACCTCCAGCTGCTTCAACACCCTCCGCATCCTCCGCAAGACCTTCAAGTGGATCCCCCCTGAGTCAAGGAAGACAGTCACCCACGCACTCATCACCAGCAGACTGGACTATGGAAACGCACTCTACACCGGCATCAACAAGTCCCTACTCCGCAAACTCCAGACAGTACAGAACACCGCCGCCAGACTCGTCCTCGGCATCCCCCGACACGAACACATCAGCCAACACCTACGAAGTCTCCACTGGCTCCCCGTGGAGAAAAGAGTCACTTTCAAAATCCTCACTCACGCCTACAAATGCCTACACAACAACGGACCCAAATACCTCAACGACAGAATCAACTTCCACGTACCCAAAAGAAACCTCCGATCTTCCAACCTCGCACTGGCCGAAACCCCGCGCATCCACAGAGCCAGAGCAGGCGGAAGATCCTTCTCTCACATTGCAGCCAAGACCTGGAACGAGCTACCGGCAGACATCAGAAGCGCCCCCTCCATGAACACCTTCAGGAAGACCCTCAAGACCTGGCTCTTCGGCTAAATAGATCTGCGGACCCCCGCCTCAGCACCTTGAGACCCTCACGGGTGAGTAGCGCGCTTACAATTCCCTGATTGATTGATTGACTGTCTGCTCCTCCTAGCAAACAACTTGTCCTGCAAGAAGTTCAATTTCTGTTCATCAAATGAGCTAGTAAGCGGCCACTGTAACTCAGCATTGTCCCTCGTATATTTATGCCACAATGTGCTAAACATAACAGGGCCAATACCATGTTTAACATAAATGTCAAAATTTGGAGAACCCTCCAGAGGTGCAGGCTGGCTCTCTTCCAGTAGAGCATCAGTAGAACAACATCGACTTCCAAAACACCCCAATTTGCTGAAACAAGGCATCTTAATATAAGACACAGGTACTGTCCCTAACGGACAAGTATAACACCAACAATCGACAAACGAAGACAAAATAAAATAACAAATATTAGTCATGGAGCAAAACAAAAACGGTCCAGGGACCACTCCCTACAGTCCGGAGACTGTATCAAATCCAAGAAGACAGGCTCCAGCCCCAGACCTTTTTGAGCATTAGCCAAATTACCAGTTGGTCTGGCAGATTGTTCGCGTGCAGTCCCGGGCCTTTTCAAGCATGGGCCAAATTTACAGGTGGTCCGATGAACTGCTCGCACTCTGTGCCTTTCCAAGGGTCCCCAGACCCACCCTGTTCAAGACAAGACAGTCCGGAGACCGTACCAAGACACAGCCCGTCAACTCGTGTCTTTCAAGCAAGGCAGTTCAAAAACTTCAAACAAGACAGTCCGGAGACTGCATCAAGACACAGCCCGCAGGCTCGTGTCGTCCAAGAATGGCGCCATTTTTTCCAAGAATCAAATCACTCACCTGGTGCACACAGGTCGAGTCAAGCTATTCTCCACTGCCGACTCTTCGGACCAAACGGTCAACTCCAAGGTTTTGCCTTCTCAGGACCCCAGCTGGTGACCACTAGACGAGGGGGCGCCCGAACAGCCAGGTGGGGCAGCTGCGAGAACCATGCTCGGTCTTTTGTGGGGTACCCCGATCAGCCCAACCGACCAAACGCACCCCGACCCTACAACCCAATTACGGGCGAGTTGGATCACCTTGCGGGGTCCCTGTTCGGGCGTCAACTGAAGGAAGTGGCCCGCTAGGGCCACTCGGGTTTTCTCACAACCACCTGTTATGCCTTCCCAAGAATGAAGAGTCGGTCAGACAGTAGAGAATACAAACTTACATGTTTATTAGAATTGTTCTGCAGAGGAGTCCATCATGACCTGCACCCTAAGATGTCTGCTGAGGGACTGACTCCCCTACAATCTACAGTGAGTAATCATTCTTCCCCCGGAGCCTCCAACCCCACCCACCATGGAAAACTACCGGCCTGAGCCGGACAGGAACAAAGGAGGCACAGGGAGATGAGCTACCACCGGCCAGATGGGTACATGTTATCAGAAACCCAAGGCCACTGCGCCGGGTCTCAGCGTCTCCTAACGTTGGAGCAGAACTACACACTTAGATTGGTATGTGAGAGCTGAATTGTCTCCTTATTATCAGGTTGGGAAACAGCCTTGAGCAGGAAGGGAAAAATAATAACGAAATACAGTGTTCTGCTGAGGCAAGCATTACGAGCCATGAGGCCTAACTCAAGCACATTCTAAGCAGCCTAATAAGGATTGCGAAAAACAAAATGGAGTCGCACTCGCTAACTGAAGCCTGCACATTACGGGGATAACTCAGTGAGTTGCATAACGTAAATACGACTGGCATCTATTTAGCCACACATTGCTAACCTAATATAATGTGAAAGGAGTACATTGCAGGGACGGGATTTTAAAATCTAACAGACCCTCCTTTTAGCATGGGTGGCTAAATGCTTTATTGCTATCCGGTAGGGTCTTTACAATTCTATGGGAGAGGAAAGAATTACATAGTCACTCAGGTAACAAGGGAAAAACAAGCAACACATGATCATTGAAATCATTTAATATTCAAAGATGCCCTCATCAATGAGCATTAGATCCTGAATCTCCTGCATCATCATAACAGGAATCTTGTTGTCACTTCTTGGCAATGTAGGAGTAGGGGTAATTTTACTCATACAATAGGTGCAACAGGCTGGGAGACAGTTAATGCATAAGCAACAGGTAAAGATGACTCCTGCAATGGCTATTAGGACAAGTAATATCTTCTAACCCCATGATGTCACTAGACCCCAGAGCTACCCAGTAAGGGACCATGAACCATTATCCTGATGGATATCTGAGGCAAGTCTGTGTAATGTCTGTATTGCGGAGTACACAGTAGGGGCACTATCAGGAATGTACACAGCAGCTGCTGCTGATGACGTGACAGGCTCCACCCCTGTCAGCCAGAATGACGTCTAAAACCATCCAGTTTTGAAGAGAAACGAGCCTCGTAGCCTGAAGCTCGACTGTAATGTTAGTCAGTATACCAGCAGTAGTATTAATAACTCCCTCAACTACCCTAGCAAGGCGACGAATGTTACGACTATTGAACATGGGACCCCAGAACGGCACAACTCTCCTAACTCGGGGTGCTGGGGCACTCCTACGCTGCAAGCGATGAGTTTTGTGGTATTTGGAAGGGGCTATATAGACAGGGGGAAGGAGGTAAGAAAGGTACCACAGCCCTGACCATCCCTCCGGGAGCCACACATAACCACGAGTACCACAAACAAAATAAACATTAGGTGGTGAGATCAAGGGCGGACTTTTGGGTATTCTCAATATGGAAGTGGTGTTGCATCTACTGTCTCCCACCTCTATGTCTCCCGCCCCTTGAACACAAAAAGGGGCCAATACGTCTACCACCGCCAGGGGTATGGGCTTATCTTCAGTGACATTGCGGACTTGGAAGGATTGGTAATAGTCAGATATATTGAACTGTGAAAACCTATCTCAAACCATCCCTGTTCTGTTTGCCTTTCTACCTCGATCTGCTGCTCCGAGGCAAGTGCTTAAGAACACTTGATCGAACCGCCCATCTCCCGGGGAAACAGCAGGTGGGGACCTATGCTGAGAGTGCACATTCATTGTCAGAGAACGGGAACTGGTACTTCTGCGCTCCAAGGAGCCTGGTTGGGAGAATGAACGAATCAAGCTAAGTAATGTAAACCATCCCTCACAGCTACTAACATGAGATAGAGGCATAGGCAGCAGGTTCTCACTTCGATGCGTGACGGAAGGTAGCAAACCACACACCCAACATTTCGTTGTATTATAAACAGCATGCGTTTGATGCAACGTCTGAATAAAAACATTTTCCTTATAGGACTTCCGGTGCTCTTCTTTGTGAGGCGCTAATGTACCAAAAATATGTTCAGGAGGGGCAGGTGTAGTACTGATCCAAGCATGCACAGGATATTTCTCTTCCAGGAAAAACAGCACCCCAAACACAAATATCAGAGAAAGCAAAATTATTACCACAAACTCTATTTCACTCTTAGTGGACCAAGAGGACCAAACAGGGCCATCTGGAGGGGGACGCCGAGCCGCAAAGGGCTGCTCCTCGTCAGGGATAGGACGACCAAAAGGATACATTTGGGAAACCTCAAGGGCAACTTATAGGTGTCAAGAGGGAAAGAAAAGTCCAGAGGCTAGAGCCACTTATTGCAACCATGGTACCAGGGGGCACAAGTCACCCAGCGTCCATTTAGAGCCTCGCCGGTAGGCTCCTATTGATCATCAATGACAGTGCTATGAAGCACTCCCACGGAGGAGCTGCGCGATCGCAGCCCTTGCACAAAACAAATTCTTCTTCTTTCAGGATAGGGCACCCTCCCTCCTGGGCAAATACCTTCAACTATCCTGTCCAGTGTCCAAAGGAGTGCACCAGTGTTGTTCGCCCTAGTCTAATACAGGCACCTTAGGCACAGCACCTGTGCCCTAAGCTCAAGTCCTTCCTTAACTCCTAGAATGTTCGGCTGGTGCACCGTCCTTTTTCCAGGGCCTCAAATTATACTTGGTAACTCCAGGCACTGTTTCATCAACAAAAAGGGGCAGAAACTCAGGATCAGATGGGCATTGAGATTCAGATTCCAGTGTGTTAGAGACGGTGTTATCCAGGGCGGCCCTTATCTCTGGTGGGATCGCCTCAGATAGAACTGCATCACTTTCTTCGCCTGTCTGCGCCCACCTCACTCGGGCATCAGAGAAGGGAACGAAGCGTGGCACCTTCTCACACTCCTGATCACCGATGCCTTTGTTGACCCAATGGTCGTACGGAAGCGGGAGAGGCACCCTATTCACATGAGATGTATGAATCCAGTGCTTTCTGCCAGCCACCTTTACAGCCGTTCTAGTGGTAAGGAGTACGATTACTGGCCCCTTCCACCTCTGCTCCAGGCTGCTCTTCTCTTGAAAGTTCTTTATCAGCACGTGTTCACCGGGCTGTATGCAATTCCTGG
This sequence comes from Calotriton arnoldi, assembly GCA_963921515.1. NCBI lineage: Eukaryota > Metazoa > Chordata > Amphibia > Caudata > Salamandridae > Calotriton > Calotriton arnoldi. Next base: position 479,593 of record CAWUFW010011662.1, on the reverse strand, counting down.
GCCCCTCTGGTAGTGGCCGCAATGTGGCTTGTATCTGTTGATGAAGAGAACGAAAATCTTTAGACAATTCATACAGGTAGTCTGCAAGCAAGGGGTACTCTATCTCGGAAAAGCGCTTTGGTCTGGGGATGCCCCAAACATTAGCAGGGCATCTGAAGACCACCTTGTAAGGGGACAACCCTGTTCTAGAATGCGCTGTCGCTCTGGTAAATAATAAAGCCAAGGGTAATGCATCTGGCCATCGCAGTCCCGTGCTTTCTTGGATCTTCGCTAGCTTCAGTTTGAGAGTACCATTGTACTTCTCAACCAGGCCTGCCGACTGGGGATGATTCGCTGCATGAAATTTCTGTTTAATATGCAAACCTGTGCACATATATTCATTGACTTTTGCATTAAAGTGACTTCTGTTGTAACTCCAGATCACGCGTGGCAATCCATAGCGGGGGAAGTACTCTTTTAGAAGTGCCTTCGCCGTCGCCATAGCTGTATTCTCTTTGGTGGGATAAGCCTCAATCCATTTACTGAATGCGCAGATCACTACTAGCACATACTTGAAGTTTGTAATTCGTTCCATTTCAATGAAATCCATCTGGAGAACCTCGAAAGGGAAGGAGGGTGGTGCGAAATTACCAGCGGGTGTAGGGGTACCTTTCCCAGGGTTATGCTTCAGACAAATGATGCAGTGCTTCACTAAATGTGTGGCTGTCTTAGCAATATTATCATTCTGCCATACTGGGTCCAGCAACTTGCATATTCATTTGGCACTAATGTGCGCTGGGTCATGGGCCATGGTAACAACAGGCAGCACATATGCATTAGGCAGCAGCCATCGCTGCTTCCCTGACAAGTCAGTCCAACACCCATCCTCATCCAAGCGACCTGTTCTCTCCTCCCACATTGCTAACTCATCTATAGTCGCCTCACCCTGGATTTCCCTGACATTCTCCAATGTGTCCTCGAACATTCCATTGTCTGGGACCCACCTACCGGGACCTGCCACCAACATCTGTGTCATCTTTGATCGAGCTGTCTCCTTAGCTGTCTGGTCTGCGAAAGCATTTCCCCTCCCCACATCATCTGTAATAGCCTTATGAGCGCTACATTTCACTATTGCTAACTTACTGGGAAGTGTTAATGCGGACAGCAATCTATGTATCAATGGCCCGTTCTGAATCCGCAGTCCATGCGAAGTCAAGAACCCTCTCTCCGCCCAGAGGCACCTAAAATTATGGGCCACCCCAAAGGCGTACTGGCTGTCGGTGTAGATATTAATAGCCAGTCCCTCACTTAACTCACAAGTCCTGAGAAGGGCAACCAACTCTGCAGCTTGGGCCGATTGGTGTGGGATACGGGGTGTCTCAACTACAATGTATAACGTTGTGTATTGCATAGGCTGCAGTGGTGGTGCCATCTCGTAACTTGAAACAAGAGCCATCGACATATATTTCCCCTTGGGGGTCAGATAAGGGAACATCAGTCAGGTCTACCCGTCCCTTCGCTTCTTCCTCAGTCCGAAATAAGCAATCATGGACATCATTGCCCCTTTCTTCCGAAGGGAGGGGTAGTAACGTGGCCGGGTTCAGAGTAGCACATCTTTTGCTGGTAATGTGCGGAGCAAACAGGGTCAGTTCATATCCAGTCAGACGCGCACTAGTAAGGTGCTGCGTCTTTGTCTTATTCAATAGTGTATCCACAGCATGGGGTACCATTACTGTGAGAGCAGTATCAAGGACGAGCCCTGCCGATTGTCTGATAGAAACTGCCACCACCGCGGCAGCTCTCAGACAGCTCGAGAGCAATCTGGCAACATTGTCAAGCATGGCAGAAAAGTAGGCGCAGGGTCTCTGCTTACCACCGAAACCCTGTGTTAGAACAGAAAGCGTGCAACCGTCCACCTCATGCACGTAGAGTACAAAAGGCTTCTGGTAATCAGGAGTACCAAGCACAGGAGCAGAGCAAAGCGCAGTCTTTAACTGCTCAAAAGCTTGCTGGCATGCAGGTGTCCAAGGCAGGGGTCATGCACATCTTTTGTGGTCAGGTAAAGAAGGGGTTTTGTTAGTAGGGAGTAATTAGGGATCCAATGCCGACAATACGATGTTATCCCTATAAACGCGCGTACCTCGCGTTGGGTTCTAGGGACAGACATGTTAGTAATGGTAGCTATGCGCTCAGGTGTTAGTCTGCGACCCTCCTTCGACAGTAGGTGACCTAAATAGGTGACCTCCTGTCGACAACACTGGAATTTGGAAAGCGACACCTTGTGTCCATGGTGCGCCAGATGCAACAATAATTTAACTGTGGCGTCTTTGCAACCATCCTCATTGTTCGAAGCAATAAGGAGGTCGTCAACATACTGCAACAGCACATTACCAGGGGGAAACTCCAAAGAATCCAATTGAGCTTTCAAGGCTTGGCTATAAATACTAGGGCTTTCAGTATAGCCTTGTGGAGCACAACAGAATCTAAAGCTCCGACCGGCTATTGCGAATCCAAACAGATATCAGCTATCTGTGAGAATTGGTATGCTGAAGAAAGCATTTTTCAAATCAATTACAGAGAAAAATGTTGCTGATGGGGGAATCATTGTTAATATCGCTGTAATGTCCTGAACCACAGGGTATTGGGAAACTACGATCTTATTAACCTCTCTGAGGACAATCACAAAGCGATAAACATCAGGGTGGGCATCAGGAGAATCCAAGCGGGACTTTTTAAGGATAGGAAGAATAGGGCTATTACACACATTCGCCGTAGTCTCCTCAACCACACCAGACTCAATCAAATCCTGTGTTATTTGCAATAGGGCCTTTTCACCTGCCTGGGATATCTTGTACTGGGGAATTCGTGGCAATTTAGCATTGTCTCTGATCAGTATAGAAACAGGCGGGAGCTGGAGTAACCCCACATCTGTGTCTCCTGTAGCCCATAACGTACGTGGTACATCTCTAAACTCAGCTGGAAGGGGGGTATCTTTCGCAAAGCACTGTTTGGCACGAGCAACCTGCGGTCCAATAGTCATGTAAACACCGTCTGGAGAACAGAAAATTGTCGCATGCAACTGTTTCAATAAATCGAGTCCTAACAAATTTTCCCCGCAATTTGACGTCAGTAAAAATGGTGAATCGACCGTAAAGGGGCCAATAGTCAAAGCAAGAGGCTTGGAAATGGGGCTAATGACCGGCACGCCAGAGAAACCCACTGAAACATTATTTTGGCCAGACAGAGCTGCCCCGGGGACCAGTGAACGGGAAACAGAGCTATTCATAGCCCCTGTATCAACTAAAAAACTTTCAGTAGTACCCTGTAAATCAGCAGTGACATAACGTCCATTCTGATCTATAGGCACAGGAACTGGTCCCTCACCCTGTCCTCAGCGGGCCTAGCTATGAGACAACCCCGTCACTTCGTCCATGTCATAATCTTCATGATAGTACTGCCGTCCTCTGGGGTCATCAAAATAATTCCCGCTCTGCCTATTGTGTGACATATCTTCTGACTGCATTCCCCCTCTACCTCCTGTTACTCTCCTGCGTCCTCGAAAACCTCGACCCCTAGGGGTCTCACCCTTCTGTAACAACTCCGGACACTCATTCCGCCAATGTCCCTCCTTTTTGCACTACGCACATTGGTTGAGCCCGAGGGGCGCATTTTATGCGCCACCTCTGCCAGACCGCTGCTGGGCCAAACCCGAACCTCTACCTAGTCCATTTACCCTTGCAACCTGCTGCATCAATACCCTCGTCTTCAAATCCTTTTACTTTTTCTCCACCCTTTCCTTGTCCTCATTCTCTCTATGTTCGTAATATTGTGCCATACTCAATATCATGGACGGGGATGATGTCGTACAAGTACTTTCCGACGCCTGCAACCGTGTTGCAATCTCGGGAAGTAAGTTAGTGACAAATCTGTTGACAAATAAACGAACACCACCCTCCTGTGACAGGTCCTGTCCACTAAAATCTAAGAACACCCCTTCAAATCTAGTAAAGAAATCTGACACACTATTATCCTTCTTCTGGCGACACGCAGTCAACTTATCCCAATCCACCCTCTTTGGTGGGATAAGTGAATGCATGTATGTGATAATACGCCCTGGCAAAGCGAGGAACTCCGCTTTCGGCTTGTCTCCAGGCTTACGCTCCTTATCCCAAGCCCTGATCTCATCCCATTATCCTCCCAACTCTAGTGCATGATCCTGCGTATGGACTTGCCTCCATATGTCCACTGGTAACAACAGGCCGAAAAACAACTCTATGTCAGCTAACGTCATTACTGTAGAGGAGGCCGCCTCCGCCAATTCCTTATAATATGCAGTAGGGTTTTTTCGGGGGTCCGGCAGCTGGCCCTTTAAGGATAGGACCTCACTCCTCTTCCAAGGAGTATAAATCCATTGCTCCTGAAACCGAGCGTGGACCCGTTGTCTAATCACAGCATTAGTGGAATTGCGCAGTTCTGGAATTTCAGGGTGGTAAATGGGATGAACTTCCCTCATGGGATGCTGTGTCCCCATTGTCGGAATCTTCTGGAGCAATCTACCTCGGTAACCCACTAATGTTGTTATATTGCTAAAGACCTCATTAGGAGCCATACCTGCAGCATATACCCTATCCCGTATGTCATATATTATTTGCGGTGCAACACCTTGAAAACACTGTTCCCACAACTCTATCAGCATCGCCGACATGTGCTTAAGGGCATGCTGCTGTATAAACGGCTCGTAATCTTTCATCACACTCCACACATCCTCCACGCTATAGATCGGGTGCCGAGCTCACTGAGCTGCCTGATTCACCACCATTGTCTTTTCCTCATCACCCACCGCAGAACGCACCAACACTTTATCCATTCGATCTCGCGCTGCTGTCCAGTTCACATCATGCACTCCACACGCAGGAGTTTCCACATTCAACTTTGCCTGGTGTGTCACAATCACGGGGGAGAGAGAGGACGCAGAGACAGGCACCATCAGGTAGGGAGATAGGGTGGTAGGGGTGAATGGGGGAGTAGCAGTCAACACAGAACTAACAGACTGGGCAGGGGAGCTAACAGCACCCGCCCCGGTGACTGGTGTGAATAGAAAAGAAGCAAGAGGGGCCGGGGCAGAAGCGGTAGTACCAGAAACAGGGATGCTAGAAGGGGCGGCACTAGGGGCCAAGGACTGAGAGGTCGGGACTGCCGGGTATATCCGTTCAGGGGCATAAGGAGGAGGAGGACGAGAATCCAATAGTTCTTCGACGAAATCATCACCTTCCTCGCTAGCAACATAGCACTTTTCTGTCTGTAACCGAAACTTTCTATCTGCACATTCTATACCCTTCTCTACCTTTCCTCTTTCATAAGCTACTGCTTTCTGTGTTATCGTTTGCGTCTGACTCTTCCGGGCCTATTTCTCTGCCCTCATGCGTCGCTGCTTTGCTTCTTTCTGCCAAACTCTCAGAGAATCAAACATCGACTGTCTGCTCCTCCTAGCAAACAACTTGTCCTGCAAGAAGTTCAATTTCTGTTCATCAAATGAGCCAGTAAGCGGCCACTGTAACTCAGCATTGTCCCTCGTATATTTATGCCACAATGTGCTAAACATAACAGGGCCAATACCATGTTTAACATAAATGTCAAAATTTGGAGAACCCTCCAGAGGTGCAGGCTGGCTCTCTTCCAGTAGAGCATCAGTAGAACAACATTGACATCCAAAACACCCCAATTTGCTGAAACAAGGCATCTTAATATAAGACACAGGCACTGTCCCTAACGGACAAGTATAACACCAACAATCGACAAACGAAGACAAAATAAAGTAACAAATATTAGTCATGGAGCCAAACAAAAACGGTCCAGGGACCACTCCCTACAGTCCGGAGACTGTATCAAATCCAAGAAGACAGGCTCCAGCCCCAGACCTTTTTGAGCATTAGCCAAATTACCAGTTGGTCTGGCAGATTGTTCACGGGCAGTCCCGGGCCTTTTCAAGCACGGGCCAAATTTACAGGTGGTCCGATGAACTGCTCGCAAACACTCTGTGCCTTTCCAAGGGTCCCCAGACCCACCCTGTTCAAGACAAGACAGTCCGGAGACCGTACCAAGACACAGCCCGTCAACTTGTGTCGTTCAAGCAAGGCAGTTCAAAAACTTCAAACAAGACAGTCCGGAGACTGCATCAAGAGACACAGCCCGCAGGCTCGTGTCGTCCAAGAATGGCGCTATTTTTTCCAAGAATCAAATCACTCACCTGGTGCACACAGGTTGAGTCAAGCTATTCTCCACTGCCGACTTTTCGGACCAAACGGTCAACTCCAAGGTTTTGCCTTCTCAGGACCCCAGCTGGTGACCACTAGACGAGGGGGCGCCCAATCAGCCAGGTGGGGCAGCTGCGAGAACCAAGCTCGGTCTTGTGTGGGGTACCCCGATCGGCCCAACCGACCAAACGCACCCCAACCCTACAACCCGATTACGGGCGAGTTGGGTCACCTTGCGGGGTCCCTGTTCGGGCGTCAACTGAAGGAAGTGGCCCGCTAGGGCCACTCGGGTTTTCTCACAACCACCTGTTATGCCTTCCCAAGAATGAAGAGTCGGTCAGACAGTAGAGAATACAAACTTACATGTTTATTAGAATTGTTCTGCAGAGGAGTCCATCATGACCTGCACCCTAAGATGTCTGCCGAGGGACTGACTCCCCAACAATCTACAGTGAGTAATCATTCTTCGCCCGGAGCCTCCAACCCCACCCACCATGGAAAACTACCGGCCTGAGCCGGACATGAACAAAGGAGGCACAGGGAGATGAGCTACCACCGGCCAGATGGGTACATGTTATCAGGAACCCAAGGCCACTGTGCCGGGTCTCAGCGTCTCCTAACGTGGGAGCAGAACTACACACTTAGATTGGTATGCGAGAGCTGAATTGTCTCCTTATTAACAGGTCGGGAAACAGCCTTGAGCAGGAAGGGAAAAATAATAACGAAATACTGTGTTCTGCTGAGGCAAGCATTACGAGCCATGAGGCCTAACTCAAGCACATTCTAAGCAGCCTAATAAGGATTGCGAAAAACAAAATGGAGTCGCACTCGCTAACTGAAGCCTGCACATTACGGGGATAACTCAGTGAGTTGCATAATGTAAATACGAATGGCATCTATTTAGCCACACATTGCTAACCTAATATAATGTGAAAGGAGTACATTGCAGGGACGGGATTTTAAAACCTAACAAACACGAGCAGCAGTTTTCTCAATGTGAGTGGTCGCGACCTGCTGCGACTGCCCCCATAGAGAATTTTTTTCTTGTGAGCACTCACCAACTTAATGTCGGTGAGCCGCTCAAGAAAAGAAACTCCAGTCTGCGTCACTTTGAGGAGTTTTTGGGAACTTCACGCTGAGTGGGAAAAACTCCAAGAATTCCGCCAGTGGAGCAGAATTCTTTGCCCACCCCTCGCTCTAATATGCTTACTTCGCATTGTGGTTGCGTTGTGGTGCACCTGAATATAAATACAGCACATCCATGAGGCAAAAAAGTTGCATAGTGCAGTACAACCTTTTATGATGCAGCCCATCTCTGAATGACTTTTTGTGAATCTAAGCCCTGATTCCTTACTGCTCATACAGATTGAGTCTCCCAATATGTTGCAGTGATCTACAACATGGATTCTGGGAAGAAATTCTGTTTGAACCTTTAAGAAAGAGCTTATTGTGCTGTATGTTGTGCTCGTTTCCGCTTTGTTATCTCTGACGACCCCCTTTATCTCCAGTTCTCCACGTTTTTCTTTCAATTTTACTTTCTCATTTGTCACTTGGAGCACTGCAAAGTGTTCCTTGCAAATTTAGTGATGTTATTTAAAATACAATATATTTGTAGCGTTTATTACTTTTTTACGTTCACTTACATGTGTACTCTTTTCCATGTGTCTGCACGAGAATGGCGAAATTATTTATACTACTTTTAAAGGTTATGAAATGGGTTCCCTATGGTTTCTCTACAATACTGAAATTATAAAAATGAAAAGAAGGATAACATACGTAAAGAACTTCACCTGCTACTTCTGTGAAATGAATGCAGACTGTTCCAATGGGAATTATATCCATGCACATACAGCCTTTGTATTCAGTTTGATTCCATCATTTCCACCAGAAAGTGCAAATGAGGTAAAAGGGTTATATTAAATAGAAGATTATATGAATTATTTATAGGGAGAGTTTTTCCAAGCCAGGCACAAGAATGATTTCAGCATAATTAAGGACATTATCCTAAAATCAGGGGCTGCTACAAAATATCTTTCACACTTGATCAGTTGAAAACAACTGCAGAATTGAATGGTAACTGTGCAGATGGGCTGAACAATTTGAAACAATTCAGACTTGGAAGATTAAGATAGACAAAACAGGAATGTCATTCCCCGTGTCTTTAACATCATAAGTCGCCAGGTTACCCCAAGGAACAGAGGCAACCTCTAAAACCAAATTCATGCAGATTCTAACAAGGAATGGGAGAAACTACCTTTATTCATTTATTGCGCTGTATATGAAAGTGTAACTTGTACATCAGATATAAAAAAATCTGCTTCAGCATTTAACAAACGACACACATACTAGCTTTAACCACATTTCCAATTACAGAAGAAACAGCAAAGCATCTTGTGTGACAATATATTATTGACATATTTATTATAAAGTTTGGAAATTGCATCTATTTATCCACTTTCTTGTACAAGGAACTATCGTGAGTGGTAACAGAGATTTTCTGATACAAGCATATTTGAAGTATAATACACCAAATTGAACACTGAAGCATAGACTTCGGCTGAACCCTACACAATTCAAATGGCGGTACACACATATTAGTATAATATTTATATATTTGAAAAATATATTAGGCTCGCTTAAATGTACATCTTCATTTATACAGTATATACTTTATATAGTTTGAATTGTAAGGCTAAAACAGAGAAAGCCAGAAAGCTTTTGCCAGAAGTCCATAACATTTAATTTCAAAGGCTTGAGCAGGCTGCTTCATGTTGCAAGTTAACACAAGCATTGATAATTCCAGTTTTGATGAACTGTCCAGGAGACAATCAGAATGTCCTTGAGAGTTCTGCATTGGTGCCAAGTGGCATAATATGCAATGTCAATAGTTTCCTTAATACCATATCAAGTTTTTGCTTAGTTCCTAAGCACCTTCAAACTTCATTTTTAAAAGAACTACAGACCTGATTTAGAGTTTGACAGATAAGGTACACTGTCACAAAACGATGAAGTACCTGGTCCATCTATCCCGCAGTCCACGAGCTCAATTTTGAGTTGGGTGGGCCATCAATTTTCTCATAGTGGCGCCTATGCAGGGTTGACAGAGATCTATTAATTTGATGGACAGTAGTCCAGCTCAGGTAGCAGAGGAGATGATCTCCACCACCCTAATGGACGGTGGGCCACGTGTGAGGGGCTATACCAGGTACCTGCAGCCAAAAATGGTATTTAGAAAACCGCCACTAGTTTACGGTTCTGACTTAACACTGAAGAGTGTACCTCCAATTTGACACTGAGGCTTCCTAATCAGTGTTATAAAATTATTCAGTTGAAACGCTAAAAAATAAAACAGCACATCATGTAATGACGGGCCACCCTTTTTTGTAGATTTGCGCAGTTTCTTCCAGGATGATCTTGCCCCATTGAATTCCCACAGAGCTGTTAAGCAGCCCTTGACTTTTTCTGCCTTGTTTACTGTTTGCTTCTAGTGGAATAGTGTCAAATAAAAAATTGTATTTCGGAAGAATAGACATTTTTATAATATTAATCCATCTAGTTAAGGATACAGTATAAAGATTACCTTTTTCTAAAGATGTGCTCTTTTCGCTGTTAAAATTATAAGGGTTTCAGTCACAAACCTAGCATGATCGGTCTTAATTAAAACATCTAAACATTTCAGCTCATTCCAACGTTGAGAAGAGGTGCATAATGAATTCCATGTAATAATTTCAGATTGTAAATTGTTTACAGTGTGTCCTAACACCCTGACACACTGCTCAAGTAACATATCAACTGTTGATATTTGCTTGTCAGTACTGAAGTTTAAATTATTAGGTGGTTTGAGTATAGACCAGTCTTAATGGTAACTTCCTTTCAACAAAATGGATAAACCCTTTTTTATCTAAAAGCAGTAGCTGTACAGTGACTGGATGAATAGATCAAACATCTTTGGCCACTGACAGCACCCCACTCTGTTCCTTTTTCTTATTAAAACAGGTTTTAGATTACCATTTATTACTACTGTGGCCACTCGGAAACAATAAATGTCCTAAACAGCTGTTAAGATTCCTGGTTCAAATGCAAAACGCTTAAAAACAATTGTGTAAATAGCCAAAGCACCCTATATACAGTTGACACATCCATCATTCCTATCATAAAACAAGTCAAATCACCTATTTGTCTACCAGGAATAATGCCTTTTTTCTATATGCATATATCAAAGAGGTTTTGCTTTTATTGAGTCGTGAAGCCATAATGCCAGCTAAGATGTTTACATCGCAATTCAATAAAGAGATCGGCTTGCATGCCTCACAATATATGGGACCTTTCTTTGGTTTTAAAGTTAAATAATTGCTTCCTGCAACAGTTAGGAGTCTTACTGACCTTAATTTTAATGTTGCTTAATTCCATCTAAATGGATAGAATCTGATCTTCAAAGGCCAAATTAAATCAAGTTGGTAACTTGTCGACCTAGCCCCATTAGTTCGCTTTAGCCTTTTGATGGCTTCTACTATTTCTTCTTCTGTAATCAGGCAACCTATATAGTGTCTCTGTGGAGGTGACTAAATATGGAGGCTTAAATCATCCAGCCAGGCTTTTATAAACTCTACTTATGGAATTCAGTTTCTTCATAGGTGGTGTAGAATCCGCACTGAGACACTTAGGCCCCAATTACGAGTTTTCGTAAGAGTGGTGGTGTGGCGGTGCAATCCGCCCTGCCACCGCTGCAACGAAAATTGCACCGCCCGTCCGCCCTATTACGACTACACAGTAGTCATCCAGAAGGGTGGCATGGTGGTCCCATGGTGGTGCCTCTGATAAAGGCAGCACCACCATTAAAACAGGCACCACAATGGGACCGCACTACGTGGTTCCTGCAAGGAATGGACTCGGAACTCGGAAGTCCATGCCTTGCAGGAACCTGTGTGCATCCACATATGTTTGAGGCACAGGGGGGCTTTATAGGCCCCCCTTTTTTTCCTCTCTGCCAGGCTTTTCATGTCAGTGGAACGGCCATGAAAAGCTTGGCAGAGAGGAAACTCATAATATGCTTCTCGGGACAGTGTTGGTCCTGCCAAGCATATTGCAGCCTCTCACTGCCGCTATTACACCAGGGAAATGCGGTTCCCTGCCTGAGTTGTAATCGGGCAGTCGGACCACCGGTGCGGCAGTGGCTGGATACACCACCATCGCGCCACCACAAGTCTGGCTGTCCTCGGACCACCAGATTCGTAATAGGCTTCTTAGTGTTCTTCAAAATGAAGTTTATTGAATTAAAAGAAGCCTCGTACCATGTTGCCTCCTCTGCTCAGTCACCTACCTCCAACAGTCTCATGTTGAATACAAACACTGTGTAATCACCATGAGCTAGACTAATTGAAGAACAGAACACACACAGCAAGAGCAAACAACATCAAACAAGTTATAGTTAACTATAATACCATATAAAGCCTACCACATCTCCATTTCTTAAAAAAAAAATCATTTTCTTGCATACCAAAATCTTTGAATTTCTGTGGTAAAACAATTTTCCTACCAGATCTAAAATCAGTATGTAGTAGCTTATGCCTTTTGCTTGTTGGAATGTTCCTTGGTTCGGAACCTCACTGCGTGAGTGTTCCGTACAGAGCGTTGGGGCTTTGTCAGTTGGTGGTTGTCGACGCCTCTGCTGCTCTGCCTGTGATGGTCCAGTTATTAATTAAATCTACAGAAACAACTTACCTGCCTCCGGTGTCTTGATTACGACATCCTTTTTGGCGATGAGTGCTGGGCCATCAACATGGACCTGCATGCCTGCAACCTGCGAGACACCCGTATCCATGCCGATTGGTGTTCCTTTATAGGTCTCGCCTAGCGTTGCAGCACACTTGCGCTGCTCGCTCTGCGAGTCATATTGTTAATGAGGAGATTTCAGAAGGGGGCTTGAAGCCCCGCCCCTCATTTTCATTGGATGGCATCATCGTTTATGGTAAACGGTGGCCTCCCATTGAAAATGAGGCTTCTTTGTTACCTCCCTTTCTCCTTTTGGGACAGCCCATCCGGACTGGATCGTTTGCTTCATGGCTGTCGTGAAGCACTTTCTTATCTAAAGGAGGCGTGTTATATAAACAAGCCGTGCATCAAAGGATCCAGTCCGGATGGGCCGTCCCAAAAGGAGACAGGGCGGTAACAAACAAGCACTGTTTGGAGAGCTTGTTTTATTAGTGCTCCCTTAGCACCGCGAGACACCGTGAGAAGCGAGGACAGAAAACGTGCAGCAAGGCGTCTCTCTTGGTGCTAAATACTTCATGCCCATCGCCTGTTGCCTTCTGGGGTATTGCCAAGTGTGGCGTAGGGTTGTGCACTTGAATTGTGCCTCTATTGCCTGCATCGCTGGTGGTGCCAGGGTGTAGATTTCTGTACCCGGGGCTCTGTTATCCTTATCATGATAAGCGCGGCTCGTGCTGTCCCTTGGGCTGCGGCTCTTTCATCGCTCTGAAGCGCTCTTCACCAGCTCTGTTATCCTTATCATGATAAGCGCGGCTCGTGCTGTCCCTTGGGCTGCGGCTCTTTCATCGCTCTGAAGCGCTCTTCGCCAGCAGTGCGCTCCGCCCCTCCCTCCCCCGATAGAGGCTGATAATGTACATTACTGCCCCACAGAGTGTCAGTCAGTCTCACGGATCTGCATGTTCTACATGGTCCCGAGAATGAGCTGGCCGGAGCAACAAAAAAAGCGTATTTATTTAATAAGCCGATGCGCGTGTAGCTCATTTGTTGAAGGGTAAAACTCAGCCACGTTCAAACAGAACAAGGTGATGGGGCACACAAACAGACAAGCATACACAAGTAGAGCCAGATGCACAACAGACACAAAGACGCATTCCCGCTCACAGTCCTACCTACAGAGAGAGCCGCACGCAAACACAGTCAGACGCAAATACACACAGACATACTCAAACCCACACAAAGACACAGACTCACAAAAACACGGGCGCGACCACAAAGTCACGCTTACAAACAAGCATACATGCAGACACAATCGGAAACACAGCCACACAAACACACACAATCAAAATATTACGAGTCGGGAAGGCACCACAGACTGAATAAACGACGTGAGTGAGAATTGCCCGTATGTTGATACCCCAGAGGTGGAGTGAGTGACTGCGGTGCAGCACCAGGGGTGAGTTTTCTCTCGAGTGGGGTGAGGGCTCATTTTGTGGGAGGAAGCCAGAGCCCCTGGCCGGGCGGGGGCCATCAGACGGGAGCCTCTGTCCCTGCCCGAGAGATTAGTGCTTCTCCCTCACCGCATTCCCCGCAGTCCTGGCCGCTCGCACAGACCCCACCCGTGAATCATGGGCTTGTCACCCTGCACCAGGCCGCAGACACAGAGACACCGCGGTATCACGTTTATTGCACTTTAAGTGGCGGGTGGACGGGCCACTCCGGGGTGGTGGGGGTGCCTGGGATTGAGGTAGAGCCACGAGGGTCTTGAGACCTCTTCCAGGCACTAGCCTGATACTTCTGTGGAGGGACAGGCAGACACTGAGGGTCTCTCGACACCTTTCTCCCTTACACGTGCACCTCCAAGGAGCGGGGTGCTATATAGTGAGAGAAACAAAGAGCTCTGACACCTCTGGGTAAAGTACGCGCTATATAGAAACCCACAAATAAATAAATAAACAAAACAAAGAACACCCTCCCTCATGACCCCCACAGTCTGATGCACGAGCAGTGCTGCACAGTACCAGTTTTGTAGGGGCAACTCTTAAACAAAGATGGAGCCTCGGGCATGACCATTTGTGCTCCCAGGAAATGCCCCTTTCCCAATGTATCCTCTTGCCAGTGTACGACAATGAATGAATGGGCCTCCTTAGGGGGCATTATGGGATGCTAGACATCACTGTGGGATCTTAGAATCTGGTAATATTCTAGGATGCCAGGTTGTCATTGCACTTGATCGTGCATGAAGAAAAATGCACTTGAGTTTGATGGGGTTCCTCCAAATGTGTTTAGTGCTGCACAATACAAGTGACTGGTTTGGGTGGTCTGTAGCTAACTACAGTTACATCCGATGTAAGCTGGCCGTGTAAACTACATCGGTTCAGGTTTTTACCAGTACGCAACAAATTACTTGATCAGGGACGGGATTTTGTTTCTGCCCTCCTTTAAGTCCTCAAGATTGACTTTAGAACTGAGGAAGAACCCCCTACTGTTGCCTAGATGTCAAGACAAATAGTTAGTTTGCCTAACTTGCTGAGAACTTTCTGTTGGGGCAGGTCCTCAGTTCTCCGAAGGGAAAGATTTTTTAACCCTTGAGGACCTCTGAGGGGGGGGAGCTTCCAAAGAAAGTAGTCCGGCCAACTGGGCTTTATTCAGAGAGTGTCACTGCCATGGGAGTGGACATTTTAGTGTAGTGAAAAGGTGAATACATTAACTCCGCCCCCCCTTGTTTCAACTTTAGAAAAATTTAAGTATACTACCAAAAATGATGCAGACTCTTTATTGCCAGTGCCCTCTTACTTCATTAGTTACCTGCCCCATTGAAATAACAAGCTCTGTGGGATCACAGCGGATCCTGTGCAATTAACCAGATATTTACGCTGATGAAAGCTTAATTGTCCCAGTAAAATGAGAAATAGCTCGTGGAATTAGGTACAGAATTACTGATTCCACCAGTAATTCCTAGTTTTTTAAGGCTACACCTAATAAGACATGACAATTCTGCCTCCAGGTGTAACTGATACCACGGCTATAGGTATATTGGTATATTTGCTGATGTGTTGTAAAAGAATATGGAGTTTCGAGAGAGAATGTACTATAGTACAAATGCAATGCAATAGATTTCGCAATTACAACAAAGTGAGCTATTGCCATTTTCAATTACACCATTTGATTAATGCATCACGAAGGGGAAAAAAAAAAACAATAACATTTTCAATGCCAATAGCGCAAAACAATGTCATTGCGAGACCTATTGCATTGTAAATGCTTGTTAGGATCGTCTCCAGGAGAGAGCTCTTCGTTGGAGTATGTGTCTGGAGTTGCGAGGAGTAGCACCGGATATCCTCACTTGGCGCGGTGGGCAGAGTGGTAATTGCAAGGCTGGTGTACAACGTGAAGTGCATGAGGGCCCTGTGTTTCAACGCCGATGACGTGGAGGCGTGTTTGACGATGGCGCTTGGACGTGCTGAGGGTGTGCGTTTTGTGTCAAGGTTGGAACGAAAGCCTTGCTTTCCAAAGCGTCAGTTTCCTGCGTGTCTGAGGAAGTACGAAATGCTGCCTGTTTCTGTTGTTCGCGCGCAACAAGAGAGCCACGTCACAAAGCCTTCTTTTCAGATTGAGTCAAGTCAGCGGGGAGCAGCATCACAAAGCCTGTTTATCAGATTACAGTGCGGCAGAGTCACAGAGTTTGCTCTTTGAGGGAGTTGTTATTACGGTGCCTCACGTTGACCATCCAGTGTGTTGTACTCATTGTCACATTGGTAGGATGCTGCAGCTGGGTAAGAACGCCATCTTCTCAAATCAACTTGCTCATTTCGGCAGTGCATCATAGTGCTGTGAATTATTTTAGCCTTTACACAACATTTGTTTATTTAAATTTTTGTTTCTTCCAACCACGCTCACTGTGCTGCTCACTGTTTAACCTTGTACAGCTTTGTGATTTAAGGTTTGAGCACATCTTCTTTATATTTGTTCAAGTATGCAGGCTGTATCACCTCCTCCACCATTTTTGGAAACACCTAGTGATCCACCCATCAAATGGAAACAGTGGTTTGATTGGTTTGAACATATCTAGGCGCAATTGGTGTGAATCGATTCAGATCTGAGCAAAGGAAATATCTTTTGCTTCATTCCTTAGGTTTTGAAGGGGAGCAATTTTGAAACATCTTCCTCCACCTGTCATTGAAGGAGAAGATGTTCTTGATGATTACCAAGACACTGTGAAAAGACTTTAAACCAGGTTTGATGTCCAACCTAGCTTAGTTGTGTTGTGACACAAGATTTCTGCATGTTCAGAATACTGGTGAAGACGTTGACACTTATATAACCGCTCTGAGGAGGTTGGTCCCTGAGTGCCATTTTGAAAAACATGTATTGTGACGGTGATGCGTTCATCACTAAAGATCTTAGGGACATGGTCGTGGTGGTACAAGATGATGAGGTCAAGGTGGGAAATCCAGAACTATGTGTGGACCCCTATGTTGAGGTCCAGGTTGGGGATAAGGTTTTGAAACTTTTAGTAGACTCTGGTGCTCGTATTTCAATGATCACGCAAGAACTTTTGGACAAAACTTGGCCCACTAGTTCTCTTTTACCTCCTGATCGCAAAGCAGTTTCATATGAAGGACGAGAGATCAGTTTGTCTGGATACATTGAGGACATTATGGAGTTTAGGGGAAGGAAAATTGCAGGGAAAGTGTACGTTGCACACAAAGGATGAAACATTCTGGGCTGGTTTCACCAGGGGTTATTCGGCATGGTACTTAGGCCGGGGACCAGTGAGCAAGTTCTTGTTGTAAGGGACAATTTGGATCTTGAAGAAATTATTAATACATTTCCTCACGTATTTTCTGGTGATCAGAGACTACCAGCATAAAATTATCATGAAAGACGGTGTAAGAACCATTAAGCACAAGCTTAGGAATGTTCCTTTTTGTATAAGGCAAGATTTGGAGAAAGAGCTTAATTCCCTATGTGCGAAGGGAATAATAGAACCTGTTGACTCTTCCCTGTGGCTTTCTCCTTTGGTTGTTGCCCGTAAACAGAATGGGGAGTTGAGAGTATGTTTTGATCTCTGCTGTTTAAACAAGGAGATTTGGGAGGATTCCCATCCCCTCCCCAACATCAACAAACTTTTGGCAGGGTTGAAGAATGCTAAAGTTTTTTCAAAGCTAGACTTGGCCTCTGCTTACCACCAGGTACAATTAGCTCCTGAATCCAGACATCTCACTGCTTTTGGCTCCCCTTTCGGAACTTACCAGTATGTCCGCATGCCATTTGGCCTTGTGTCAGCTACATCCGTTTTTCAGCGTTTGATGAATAACATGCTTAAGGGATTGATGGTTTGTCTGTTTTTCAGGATGATGTTTTGGTTTTTGTACCCAACAGAGCTGCCATGATGCCATTCTTCAAGACGAGCTGTCTAGGTTTCAATCCAATGGTGTGGTGCTGTGTAGGGACAAGTGTGTCTTTCTTACGAAAGAAGTTGAGTCCTTGGGGCACCTGGTCACTGGAAAGGGCATTATTCCTAAGTCTAGTCTCATAGATTCCATTATCAAGTCTAAAGCACCTTCTGATAAGGCTCGCCTCAAGTCCTTCTTGGGGCTTTGTGAATTTTATTCACGTTTTGTTCAAGATTTTGCAAGCAAGTTGAGGCCCCTTTCACAAATGCTCATAAAGGGATTTGCGTTTGAGTGGAGTGATGAGTGCCAGAAGGTGTTTGATTGGGTCAAGCAACAGCTGATTTCACCAAAAGTGTTAAAGCATTATGATCCTGAACTTCTTTGCACTTTGACTGTGGATGCTAGTAATGTAGGTATGGGGGCTGTGTTGAGCCAAACCAAAGGTGAAGAGGTCAGGACCATTGGTTTTGCCTCAAGAGTGCTATCTCCAACTGAAAAGAAGTATTCAGTCATCGAGAAGGAGTTGTTGGCTTGTTGGTGGGCGGTGATGAAATTTCAAAATGTTATTTGGGGTAGAAGGTTTTATCTCCAAACAGACCACAAGCCTTTAATATTTATCTTGAGTGGTAAATATGTCAGAGGTTTCACTCCTCGTATTGCTCGCTTGTCATCTAAACTTCTCCAGTTTGATTTTCTGCCTGAGTACATTCCTTGGAGTAAGAATGGTTGTGCGGACTACTTTTCACGTTATTCTGATATTGTGGAAGATGAGTCTGTTATAGGTGAGGAGGACAGGGAAGAGTTCATTGTTGTGGCTGTTGATATCCCACAGTTGTGTGCGATTTCAGAGAGTGAATGGCGTCAGGCTCTCAGTACTGATGTCTCCTTGTTGACGGTCATGAAGTATGTGGAGACGGGATGGCCTAGGGAAAGGAACCTGAGTTTTGAACTGAAAATGTATGTTCAGGTAGCGGATGAATTGTCCATTGAGGCCGGCTTGTTGTTGAGAGCTGACAAGTTGGTTCCTCCTGTGTGTTTGACAGCTGGTATCATCGTGCGTGCTCATGGGGGGCATTTGAGAGCCACTATGATAAAAAAAAGGGTGAGAGTCTCTTTTTGGTGGCCCTCAATGGACCGGGAGGTGGATGAAATGTGTGATTTGTTCTAGCTGTGATAAGACTGCTAAGTTGCACACTCCTCCCCTTTCTCCCATTGAGTTGTCATCTGAACCTTGGGTTAAGACGGGGCTTGATATTGTTGGTCCTTTTTATGCACTTGATGCATCTTCAATGTTTGCGTTGGTCATGATGGACTATTACTCCAAGTGGCCTGAGGTCAGGTTTGTGAGGGAGGTGACATCAAGGACTGTTGTTGAATTTTTAAAAGAAGGAGGGTTCTCCTGAGACTCTCATGACTGACAATGGCACTCAGTTTGTCACCAGTGAGGTTGAGGATTTTCTTCACACCAGTGGAATCAAGCATCTCAAGAGTTCACTGTATCACCCCAAAACCAATGGTTTAGTAGAATGTATGAACAGAGTGTTGAGGGAATGCATACAGGGGGCTCTTGCTAATAAGTGTGTGGTTGCTAACTCTGTCAAGAGCATGCTTTGGTTCCATCGCACCACCCCTCATTTGACCACTGGTGTTTCACCCTTTGAGTTGTTGCGAGGTCGTAGAGTTACTACCACTTTTTGTCCAAGTTGGATGAGTAAATGGGCCAAAGGTGCGCAGTGGTCTGATGTCTGTGTGAGGAGTCGTGTAAGTCTGACTCAAGAGAAGCAGAAAAAATATTTAGATTCAAAGAAAATGTCAAAGAGTTTGAGTTGGTTGTAGGTGATCATGTTTGTGTGAAGAAACCTGTCCATGTGAGGAAGGGTTGTTCCAAGTTTGGTCCTTCTATTAAGGTGGTGGAGGTTAAGGGAGATTCTGTGAAACTAGTGAATGGCCAGTGGTGGAATAAGTGCTTGTTGGTGAAATCTGGTGTCCTTGATGAAGGACCTGGTGGCTGTAGTGTGGGTAGTGATAGGAGTTCCCCATGTGAGAGTCAGTCTGATTCGAGACGCAGTTCTAGGGTCAGAAATATTCCTTCACGTTATAGGGACTGATGTGTTTCACCTCTATGCCTTTTCCTTTTACAGGTGCTGTTGTTTCTCTTGGTAATGTGCTTTGGTGGAATTTTGCATTTAATTCTCCTTTATTCTTACAGGTATTGTTAACCTGCTTTGTATTTTATCTTTCACTTGTTTTTCTCTTCTTGGTGTTATATTCCCCGCATCTGTTTTTTCTCTTTTCCTTATCTCTCCTTGGCGGTCTTCCTTCTTTCATTTTCCTTTGTATTTTAAGGGAAGACCCATGTAGTAGCTTATGCCTTTTGCTTGTTGGAATGTTCCTCGGTTCGGAACCTCACTGCGTGAGAGTTCCGTACCGAGCGTTGGGGCTTTGTCAGTTGGTAGTTGTTGATGCCTCTGCTGCTCTGCCCGTGATGGTCCAGTTATGAATTAAATCTACAGAAACAACTTACCTGCCTCCGGTGTCTTGATTACAACACAGTACTTTTGCTTTCTCTTACCACATCCTCGCACTGTTCATAAGAAGCCCTATAATCAGAGACCTTTGTACCTCCATCACCTGACATACCACCCAAAACGCGTGCCTGTGAACCTGTGATCAGGATTACTTTATTCAAGTTCCACCAACCCCTGTCTTTCAGAAACACTGAATTGTTTTCCCACTTTTTCCACTAGAAAGAGGTTTTTGAAATGTGTAAAAACCTTTAGGAATCCAACTAGTTTTTTCTATAAGTACCCAATCTCCTACTTGAATGTTCTTCCTTTTAACATTGTATTTCTATTCACAGTACATCTTTCTTTTTAATTTAATTTTCTGCACATTGTCTCTCACTTTTGAGAGATCCTTAACAACTACATTGTTCTCAGAAGCCATCCATGGAGGGAATGACTTAGAGAACACAACTCTCTTCTAGAGAAGTTCAAATGGTGTTGCCCCTGTTGTTGAATGAGGAGTATTGTGACAATAACTAATCTAGCTTTGTAAATATTTACACACATCCAACTTAGCAGAGATAGAAGTCTAAACCCCTTCTATAATAATTCTGTTTGCCTTCTCCACAAGTCCATTTGAATTACGTGA
Organism: Calotriton arnoldi; assembly: GCA_963921515.1. NCBI lineage: Eukaryota > Metazoa > Chordata > Amphibia > Caudata > Salamandridae > Calotriton > Calotriton arnoldi. The sequence continues at coordinate 459,102 of CAWUFW010011662.1, read as the reverse complement.
ATAAAGGGCAACTGTTTAATGAGTTATACCATTAGCTTTTAGAAATCCTAATGCCAGTTATGTGGCATTGTCCGAAATTGAAACTTTAGGTACCCCTTCCAAAAAAAAACCTCACCCAGAAATTCAATTGTCACCTCAGTGGTGATTTCTCTAACAGCTTTAAAATTAATACACTTTGAAAAATAGTCAATCAAAACAATAAAATATCTCAGATCCTGTGACAAGCAACAAAAAGGCCCCACAAAATCAACAGCTATTTTATCCCAAGGTTGTTCAGGCATCTCAACATTAATCAAAGGTGTTTTACAAAAGTGCCAACTTTGTCAGACAATAGACTCTCATGACAAGATTGGATATAGGTCTCCACCATAGTGTCCATGCCTGGCCACTAATAGTGATTTTGCAAATACTAGATGTTAAACCTAAATGTCCCTCATGTGCTATCATTATCATTCTATTGCCCAAAGGTTTGGGTGGTACAAACAGACTACCACGCAGAATGATCCCAGATTCAACACTTAACTCAGGGAACACATGAAAGAAATCCCTAATGTTAGTAGACACACTCCTGATATTTCTGAATTCGTTACCACAAACATGCTTAAGAAGCTCTTTATACAGACTGTCCTTCAAACATTCATTATGCCATTCATCTGGAGATATAGCAGCACAACACTTTTCAACAGCATCCGCAGCTGCAACAACACACTCATCTGTAAAACAGCCATCTTCTACATCGCTACCCTGCACCGGAAGGTGTGACAAACAGTCAGCACGTATTTTCAAACTAAATATAACAGTTTGTACCCCGGCCCTCGTATATTTATCCTCCCATTATTTCATCGTATCTGAGGCATAAAATCCATATACATTTAGGATAGCTCTAATCACAGGAAACACCAATTTGCAACGTGGTACTGGAATTTTCCTAAATTTAATGGTTCATAATACAACATAAGTATATACATGCATTTGTTGTTGACATTTAGTAATCAGATATAATGCACTTCAACAGTGATAGTCCAATCTTTGTCAGCAGAAAACCGACACAGCCTGATGAAGAAGACACATAGCAGCCGACACGTGTTTCGTTACCACCGTAACTTTTTCAAGGCTATAAATAACAGTAATCACATATATAAATACACAGCTTAGTGCAACAGCTGATCAATTTTTACAAGCAAACCAGTACCGAAGCTATTCCGAGTGCATAGTTTCCTAATAGAAAAAGAGTGGAGAAGAAGGCCCGAATGGAAGGAAGAACCCAAAGTGGAGTGAAAGAACATACTTCAATCGTACTAGTGCGAAAGAGAAGCCTAATATTCCCATTAGATGGGGTGATAATAAATAGGTCTGTCAATTCAAGACCTAAGTAACATTGTATTCCAGTAAAAACAACAGTGATCGCTAAGAATTAACGGTTTTGATGTGCAGAGCAAAAAGAACCCCAAAGCGAAAGTTAAAAACATGAAGTAATATCCTTCCACATAGATGTGAGCATATGAGATGCATGCTAGTAGGAAAGGGACGACTGAACAATTAAATCTTGTAGATGTATCAAATCCCGTAAGTAGAAGCAAGTTCTAACGTTAACACACGAAGGTGTAGGTCCTCAAGGTAGTCAAAAAGTGCTGGAGATTCCAATAGGTATGTGTGATCATTGCCGTGTTATGGGGCGAAATCGTGACATCCTGAGAGACAGACGTATCTCATTAAGTCTCAAAGCATGGAAAACAAGTATGATTAAAGAATTTAAAGAAAAGGAATTCAAGAAATTGTTAGGCACCTAGTATGTGCCATTCTCAGCGTAGGTCAACTGTCAAAGATCCTCAATTGTGGCGAACCGGTCACAAGAGAAGCGTGTAGCTAATTTGTACAAAGGGCGTGTTTCTTGCTAGAGGTAGAAAGTTAAAACACACAGGGGTTAACGTACTATACGAGTAAATAGAAATCTCTGCTCACTTTTTTAATCAAAACAGTAGGCTTATTATTATGCAGTTAATTAGGTAGGTAACTTACATAAAGCTTTCTCAGCAGGGACGACGTGTCAGTCATGTAAAAGAAAGAAAGAAGAGCCCGGAAGTCATTTCTTCTTGTACTGTGGGGTGCCCTTGTCATTAAAGAGTCATGAGCTATGTTATGCCTCTTTGGCAGGAAAAGACATGTGATGAATGGCTATGGCCCACAATTTAAGCCTAAAAGTATTAACGTGGACAGTTACGTTTACATTTACTGCTTGCAATGTTTTTTTTTTAAAAAGGTTGAGTTCACAAGAGTCCCTTCAGTGACCAGTGTATCTTATCGGTAACGTGAGAAACACCCCAACAGAGCGAAAAGTCGCTCAAAACGATGTATGAGGCGTCATCAATGTAGGGTGACAAACAGAAAAACGTATTGTGATAACTTACTTCTTAGTTATGGGCTATCATATGCCCCGACAGGCAAAGACAAGAAAGACTGAATTATAATCACAACAAAATGCTCCCAGTCCAGTACTCCTTAGTAATGGCGCTGGTGTGGTCTGGGCTATAGTATGCCCCTGTGAAATGAAGAAAAAAAAAAAAAAAAAGACTGATTGTAGTCTCACAGCTCGGTACTCGGGTATGATAAAATTTATCCCCTCGGGGCTATGTGTCAACTAACCTGTCTCATATAGTTGTCGCCCTGAATCCGTAGTCTGCTCCGGTCCCGTTGAGGAGTGGAGTGAGAATGATCTGATGTGATTAAATACCCACGACACTGCGGATATCATAGTAATGGAAAGCGTAATTCTAGTAGCCGGTGTTGGTGACCCCGGAAGTGGAAACTACCTTCGGTATTGATCGAGACTAGAAGAGGAACACTGCCTAGTTTTTGCAAAAACAGCGGCCATTTTGGGACGGGTCCCAAATCCGATATTATAGTGAAAGGTCAAAAGTATATACAGAGCTACGTGAATACAAGTGGATGTAACACACAGCCTCCAATTTAGATGTAGACCAAAAAGTGCATTTTATGTCAGTGAATAAAATGTGTAAAACACCGATAGGCACATTCCAAGTTACTACAGAGAAAGAATCTTTGTAAGCTCTTTCCACTAAAAATCGACATGGACAAACCAGTAAATGAACATACACATTGTGGCACCATATCCATATAATGAAACCATCCATACATTATGGATGGTCTACTGTTGAGTGTCAGTCAGCAATCACAAGTCAACAGTAAGTAGCATTATAACATTATAACAACAGCAGGTCCGGGTGGTCCCACCCCCTGGTTCACAGTATATAGCAATACATTATAGTCATACATGGTCTCAAAAAGAGACAAGACAGTGTGATACTGTTATAAACAGGTCAATCTCTGACTATTAACAGGCTCTTTGGGTTCACACGTATGTTACAGAGAGAATCAATCAATCAATCAATCAGAGCATTTATAAAGCGCACTACTCACCAGTGAGGGTCTCAAGGCGCTGGGGGGGTAGGGTGCTGCTACTGCTCGAACAGCCAGGTCTTGAGTAGCCTCCTGAAGGTAAGGAGGTCCTGTGTCTGCCGCAGGTGGATGGGGAGGGTGTTCCAGGTCTTCGCGGCGAGGTGGGAGAACGATCTGCCGCCGGTGGTCGCTCTTCGGATGCGGGGGATGGTTGCGAGTGCGAGGTCGGCGGAGCGGAGTTGGCGGTTCGGGGTGTAGAAGGTGAGTCATCTGTTGAGGTATGCCGGTCCGGTGTTGTGGAGTGCCTTGTGTGCGTGGGTGAGGAGCTTGAAGGTGATCCTCTTGTTGACGGGGAGCCAGTGCAGGTTTCTTAGGTGGGGTGTGATGTGGCTGTGGTGAAGGATGTCGAGGATCAGGCGTGCAGAGGCGTTCTGTATTCGTTGTAGTCGTTTCAAGAGTTTAGCTGAGGTTCCTGCGTAGAGGGCGTTTCCGTAGTCCAGTCTGCTGCTGACGAGGGCCTGGGTAACCTTTCTTCTTCTTTCGATGGGGATCCATCTGTAGATCTTGCGGAGCATGCGGAGGGTGTTGAAACAGGAGGATGAGACGGCATTGACTTGCTTGGTCATGGAGAGTGTGGAGTCGAGGCTGAACCCCAGGTTGCGTGCATGGTCGGTGGGTGTCGGTGCTGCTCCCAGAGAGGTCGGCCACCAGGAGTCGTCCCAGGCTGAGGGGGTGGAGCCAAGGATGAGGACCTCCGTCTCGTCTGAGTTCAGCTTCAGTCGGCTGTTCTTCATCCACTCGGCGACGGCCTTCATTCCTTCGTGGAGGTTGGTTTTGGCGGTGACGGGGTCCTTGGTGAGGGAGAGGATCAGCTGGGTGTCATCGGCATAGGAGATGATGTTGAGGTTGTGCAGTCAGGCTACGTGGGCGAGAGGTGCCATGTAGACGTTTAACAGTGTCAGGGTGAGGGAGGATCCTTTGTGTACGCCGCAGATGGTCTCGGAGGCTTTGGATCGGAAAGGCGGGAGGCGGACACTCTGGGTTCTGTCGGAGAGGAAGGAGGTGGTCCATTCCAGAGCCTTGTTTCGGATCCCTGCGTTGTGGAGGCGGGTGCGTAGGGTGCGGTGGAAAACTGTGTCGAAGGCGGCTGAGAGGTCCAGGAGGATGAGGGCCGCGGGTTCACCGTTGTCCAGCAGGGCCCTGATGTCGTCGGTGGCGGCGATGAGGGTGGTTTCGGTACTGTGGTTGCTGCGGAACCCGGACTGGGATGGGTCCAAGATGTTGTTCTCCTCGAGGTGGCGGGTCAGTTGCCCGTTGATGATCTTCTCGATGACCTTCGCCGAGAACGGGAGCAGGGAGATGGGCCGGAAGTTCTTGAGGTCTCTCGGATCCGCCTTGGGTTTCTTGAGTAGGGCGTTGATCTCGGTGTGCTTCCAGCTCTCTGGGAAGGTTGCGGTCTCGAAGGAGGTGTTGATGACCTTGCGGAGATGGGGTGTGATGGTGGCACTGGCTTTGTTGAAGATGTGGTGCGGGCAAGGGTCTGACGGGGAGCCAAAGTGGATGGTGCTCATGATTTTTGATTGTGTCGTCGTCGTTCACGTTGGTCCAGGCGAGCAGGGGGTCGATGTGGATGTTGGCCGGAGGGTCTGAAGTGTCAGTGGCTGTCAGGGCGGTCTCGTTGTTGAAGCTGTTGTGGATGTCTGCGATCTTGCGGTGGAAGAAGGTGGCTAGGGAGTTGCACAGGTCTTGCGATGGTGGGATGTCGTTGGTGTTGGAGCTGGGGTTGGAGAGTTCTTTCACAATGTTGAAGAGCTCTTTGCTGTTGTGTGCGTTGTTGTCGAGGCGGTCTTTGAAGGAGGCTCTTTTGGCGGATCGGATGAGGTGATGGTGTCTGCGGATGGCTTTTTTGTGGGCTGCATAGCTGTCCGGTGTTTGGTTGCGGTGCCATTCCTTCTCGAGTTTTCGGCAGCTTTGCTTGGAGGCCTGGAAGTCCGCGGTGAACCAGCTGGCTTTCTTGTCAGTGCATCTGTTGGAGGGTTTCTTGATCGGGGCGAGAGTGTTGGCGCAGTCGTCGATCCATCGCCTGAGGTTGCGGGCGGCGGTGTCGGTGGGGTCGGCGGGCGGGCTTCGGGCAAGGGTGGTGTTAAGCTGGTCTTCGGTGACTTTGCTCCAGCTGCAGCAGGGGATCTGTTGAGTGCGGTGGTGCGTGGTGGGTTTCCGGAAGGTGAAGTGGATGCAGCGATGGTCGGTCCAGTGGAGTTCGGTGGTGTGGCTGAAGGTGATGTGGGAGCTTGCGGAGAAGATGGGGTCGAGCGTGTTGCCGGCGGAGTGGGTGGGCATTTTGACAAGCTGTCTGAGTCCGAGGTTGGCGAGGTTGTCGATCAGGGTGGTGGAGTTGCTGTCGTTGTTGTTCTCGAGGTGGAAGTTTAGGTCTCCGAGGAGAATGTAGTCTGGGGTGGTGAGGGCGTGCGTGCTGATGAAGTCGCTGAACTGTGGCCGGGGTCCAGGGGGTCTGTAGACGAGCGTCCCTCTGAGGGTGGTGTTGGGGTCAGTGTGGATCTGGAAGTGCAGGTGTTCGGTGGTGCTGAGGGTGTCGTCGGTGCTGGTCGAGACCCTGAGGGTGTTCCTGTGGACGATGGCGATTCCTCCTCCTACTCCGTTGGTGCGGTCCCTGCGGGTGATCTTGTAGTCGTCCGGGATGGCTATGGCGATGTCCGGCCCCGAGGAAGCGTTCATCCAGGTCTTTGTCAGGAAGGCGACGTCCGGGGAGGATGAGTCGAGCAGGTCCCAGAGTTCGACGGCGTGTTTGCGTGCGGAGCGGGTGTTGAGTAGTATGCATCTGAGGTGGTTGCGTCCTGTCTCGGTGGGTGGGTTGGTGGCTCGGAGGCTGGTGAAGCTGCAGCTCCGGCAGGAGAAGGGTCCCTGGGTGCGTTTCGGGGTGGCCTGGAAGCAGGTGTGGGATTGTCCGGTGTTGAGAGCGTGGAGGGTGCTGGCATCGTAGTGGTGTTGGTCGTCGTCGTGGCGGTCGCGGGGACCAGGGTGTCTGACACTGGGCGCGGTCCAGACGCGGACGGGCGCAGATGGGCTTGCCTTAGGCGCGCCTTCGGCATGCCAGCGGCCGCCATATAAGGGGAGGTGGGAGGGAGGAGCAGCTGGGAGGCAGGAGCAGGGCGACGAATGGGCGTGCAGGGGGGAGGGGCCGCAGGGGATGCAGTGGCGGGAAAAACGGGCGAATTAAGGCAAAGGGCACCAGGGGGCACAGAAGACAAAAACAAGGGGGGCACAGAGATAACAAAAAGAAAAAAAGGCAAAGTTAGGTCAGTGGGAGACAAAAATACACAAGAGGCAGCAATACAATGAATACAGCAGTACCGGACTACCGAGGCAGAGGGGCCTCGAACCTGCGGCAGCGGTGGTATCAAGCAGCAGAGGCACACAGTCACACTAGTGGAGCTGTGCGGCGTGGGGGTGCGACCTGCCTGAAGACAGGGTCAAGGGTCACAGAGAAAAAAGTGTGTGCAGTATACGTCGTAGACAGACTACCAGGTCATCTAAGACGACTGGGGTGTCACTCCGTTAGGAAGACATGTAACTCTCTATCAGCATTTAAACCCTTCTCTACAGCTCGTAGCCTGAGAATCCATTGTGTTTCTGCTCTCCTAAGAGCCAGATTCCTGTCTCCACCCCTCGGATCAGATAATATCTGCATTATTCCATGGAATCTGATATTAGTCATTGTCATAGCGGGGTGTGCAGTGTTGAAGTGATTTACTAGCGTATATTCTGTACTGTTGTTACGGATCGCCCACATGTGCTCCTGAATTCTCTCTTTTAAGGGGCGTTTTGTGCTGCCAATGTAAATAAGTCCACACTGGCACCTGATGCAGTAAACAACAAATCTGGTGTTGCAATTGATGAATTGCTGTATGCGATGTGTAGTAGTAGTGTTGAATTTGAATCCCGTCAGTTTGTTGCATGCAAAACAACAAACACTACATAGGATGCATTTGAAAAAACCCTTGGGCTTTTCAGGTAGCCATGTGGCGCTAGGTGTCTTAGGTGGTAAATAGCTGGAGTACAAAATTTCTCTCAGGGTTTTTCCCCTTCTGTGTATTACTTTGGGTTTACTGGAAATATGTTTTTCCAGTGACTTGTCCATAGTGAGTAAGTGTCAATGTTTTAGTAGGATCTTATCAATTATATGGCTTTCTGTATTATAAAACACACAAGATGATGGACGGAATGCTGCACATTGGCAAACATTCACCCCCAGTCACAGATCTGGGTTTAATCCATCGTTATTTTGCTTCACCACACCACCCCAGTTCAGACATAGCCATATGCAAATCAGTCTTGACCCTGTGCCTCATGGGAACAGTCCAGACCGAACTGCCAAGCCATGTCTTCCCTGGACCGGAATCAAGCATCCTAGAACCGGTTTCAGGCTATCAGCCTTCATCAGCCAGGATAGCTTGACTCCAGTGGCGTAGTGAGCACGGGACCCACGTCTGGGCATACCCTTCCCACTTAGGGCGAAATGCAAAACACACAAGATGATGGACGGAATGCTGCACATTGGCAAACATTCACCCCCAGTCACAGATCTGGGTTTAATCCATCGTTATTTTGCTTCACCACACCACCCCAGTTCAGACATAGCCATATGCAAATCAGTCTTGACCCTGTGCCTCATGGGAACAGTCCAGACCGAACTGCCAAGCCATGTCTTCCCTGGACCGGAATCAAGCATCCTAGTACCGGTTTCAGGCTATCAGCCTTCATCAGCCAGGATAGCTTGACTCCAGTGGCGTAGTGAGCACGGGACCCATGTCTGGGCATACCCTTCCCATTTAGGGCGAAATGCAAAACACACAAGATGATGGACGGAATGCTGCACATTGGCAAACATTCACCCCCAGTCACAGATCTGGGTCTAATCCATCGTTATTTTGCTTCACCACACCACCCCAGTTCAGACATAGCCATATGCAAATCAGTCTTGACCCTGTGCCTCATGGGAACAGTCCAGACCGAACTGCCAAGCCATGTCTTCCCTGGACCGGAATCAAGCATCCTAGGACCGGTTTCAGGCTATCAGCCTTCATCAGCCAGGATAGCTTGACTCCAGTGGCGTAGTGAGCACGGGACCCACGTCTGGGCATACCCTTTCCACTTAGGGCGAAATGCAAAACACACAAGATGATGGACGGAATGCTGCACATTGGCAAACATTCACCCCCAGTCACAGATCTGGGTTTAATCCATCGTTATTTTGCTTCACCACACCACCCCAGTTCAGACATAGCCATATGCAAATCAGTCTTGACCCTGTGCCTCATGGGAACAGTTTCTGTATTATACCCCGTAGTGAAAGTGAGTTTCTTGTCCTTCTTTCTCTTACTGGCTCCGAGTTCCTTTGTCAGTAATGTTTTCCTAGAGGTGTTGAGTATTCTTTTCTTGGATTGATCAAGTACTGCTGGTGAGTATCCCCTGCACTTGAATCATTCTTCCAATTTTGCTAGTTCTTCAAAAAAGACAGAGTCCTCACTACAATTCCTCCTGATCCTGGTCATCTCTCCAAGTGGGATGGCATTTAGTTGCGTGGCAGGGTGGGCACTAGTAGCATGCAAGATTGAGTTGCACGCTGTGGGTTTTCTATATAATCAAGACATAATTTTGTTGTCTTTGGTGTAAATTAGTACATCCAAAAAATCTATCTCTGATCTGTCAAATTTGTGGGTAAATTTGAGAATGTAGGTGTTGTTGTTAAGATGTTCACGATGTACCGACCCCAGTACATAATGTGAAAACTTCGAACCCATCGCAAACCCCATAGCTTGTCTGAACCAAATTACAGGACACACTGTCCCAAAGAGATGCTACCTTATTTGAACACACAGAAATGCTGATAGACCTGACACGCCTAGTCTTGGAGAACAATGTTTTCCTACACCAGTGAATCTGGTTCAGACAAGCTATGGGGGTTGTGATGGGTTCGAAGTTTTCACCATCTTATGCCAACGTGTACATGGGCAAATTTGAACAGAGACATCTTTGGTCGACCGGCCCTCCAGAACTAACCAAGCACATTATGTACTGGGGTCGGTACATCGATGACATTTTCATCATTTGGGCGGGAAGAGAAACACAACTACTACAGCTGATAGAACATCTTAACAGCAACACCTACGATCTCAAATTTACCCACAAATTTGACAAATCAGAGATAGATTTTTTGGATGTACTAATTTACACCAAAGACAACAAAATTATGTCTCGATTACATAGAAACCCACAGCGTGCAACTCAATCTTGCATGCTACTAGTGCCCACCCTGCCACCCAACTAAATGCCATACCACTTGGATAGATGACCAGGATCAGGAGGAATTGTAGTGAGGACTCTGTCTTTTTTGAAGAACTAGCAAAATTGGAAGAATGATTCAAGTGCAGGGGATATCACTGTAGGAAGGTGGAATCTGACTATATGGTTGCCCCCACTTTTTTATGGTGTTTTGCTGGGTTATGACTTAGTTGGACTGGGATCCTGCTATTCAGGGCCCCAGTCTATCTGCTTTCTCTGTAAAATGGTTTCCATGTGCCTTAGGCACATCTCTGATTGGAATCTGAGTGCCCTTATAAGTCCCTAGTATATGGTATACTATGTACTAAGGGCATAGGTACCTCAGAGGCCTACCAGGGGCTGCAGCATGTATTGTGCCACCCCTGGAAGGCCATCCAAACTGACACCACAGGTCTGCTACTGCAGCCTGGGTAAGGTGGTGCATGCACCCCTTACTGTGATATAGGTTACCTATATCACTAAATACATACACACATATAAACCTATAAGTCACTCCTAAGGCAGGCCTTATCAATCCTAAAGGCAGAGTGCATGGTTCCTATGTGAGAGGGTGCCCCTGCATGAGCAGGGCCCCTCTGCAGCGTTCGGAGACCATCTCTGATGCTGTTTGTAGTGCAGCCTGACCATATACTCTTAAGCGCATTATATCCTCGCGGTAAAATGCTAACTTTGGAATGGCTGCACCTAAACATGTCGTGTTTGGTGTCAAACATCTTGGAATACTACCCCCCGCCAATCCTGGCGGCGGGGGTAGCATTCCACCCTTCTAGAGGGAAAGACATGTTAACTCTGGCTTACCCGGTAACTTCTTTCTGAAGCCCTGGCATCACAAAATGGATGCTGCTGCCACAGACACAAGTCTGGCCTCCTGCTGCTGGACGAAACTCCGGCAGGGGAGGCCTGGACAATAGGTTTCCTGTTGCAGGGAGGTGTGACCACCTCCCCAGACAGGATAATGTGTATTGGGGCAGGGTGGGTGCACTCTTAGAGTGCTTTGAAGTCCTGCACTGGGGAGCAAAGGCTCCTCTGTGCATATGCCAGTTCAAACCAGCTCAGGGGCTACCTGCCCCTGCTCTGGCGCGAAACTGGACAAAGGGAAGTGGGTGTAGCCACCCCTCCCTTGACCCTCCCATAGGTGGGGTCATAGAGTTAGTCCCTCCCTGTTTTACTGGTTAAAATGGGGAACCCTTGCCACAGCAAGATTAGATTATACCTGGACGAAACTCTGAAACTGAATCCTGGACCTTCGACGCTCTACGACAAGATTAGAGGACTGAAGAATCTCCCTTGGGGTCAAGGAGTGACTCCCCTGCTTGGCAGGCACCAAAGAAGCATCTATCTGGTTCGCATTTCTGAAGCTCCCGTCGGACGCCGAAGTCATCGCATCACCAGAGGTGGATTCTCAGACTTCCCCAAGGCTACTCTGAGTCCTCAGCAAAGCTAAGGCCCGTGGCTATTGTGGGTGACTTGAAACCGTGACCCCTGGACACCGAGCACATTTGCAAGTGCATCCTCTTCTGGGTATCCCAAGAAGTCGTGCTTTGGGCTCCGAGTAGCCCTAGCCTCCAGCACCACCTGCACCGAAGATCACTGGCCCCCACTCCACGAGTGTCCTGTAAGCCAGATCCACGTGCGGTGTCACGAGGCTCCTTTGCGGTCGCTAGCCCGTTGGCTAGTAGCCCTTAACGAAGGCCAATCCTTTTCTTACTTGGCATCCTGGTTGCTCCAGGCCTGCCCTCACTTACCCTCGCTGGGTGAGTTCCACAGACCTTGCTGGTCTGCACCATCGACGATCTACATCTTCACTGAGACTTGCCGTTGCCAAGGCTTGTTGGGTCCAATCCGGTCGCCGACACCTCAGCACTCGACAGACATCGTGTACCTGCCCGAATCCTGCTCCTGGTCGCCGACAACGCCTCCTGGACCTCGTGGCTGAAGAGTCAAGACGACCGTCAACGCACCTGAAGCACTCAACATCGGTGGGCATCTGTCCATCGCCTTCCTGGTCACTGGATAGTGACCCAGACTCTGTCCCCTCTGCTTTGAGGTTCTTCAGAACTCCGATCCACTCTTGGATCCACCCGGACACTTTTCTCTTGGCCGCCAGCAGCACTTTGCAGCAGATCGCCATTCGAATCGACGACGAAACCCGACCCCGAAAGGCACCTATGCACCCGGCTTCCCTGGGTGAGGTAACACGAGTACTCCGGTGCTCCCATGGGTAGAGACTCTTCAAAGTCCTAGATCTCAAAGGGTTTTGTCCTAGTCCTCTTTTAAGTGTCCCTTTCCTCTATTTTCCCGATCCCGACTTTCTCCATAGAAGTTAACGGCGTATCGCGGTTGTGTATTTACACTGCACGCGTCTCCCGTGGGTCCCCTGTGTCACTACCTTGGGTGGTTCCTTGTGGTCCAAGCACTTCTAGAGGCTCTAGGCCTAGTGTCTAGTTCAGTCGTGGTTCGCATACCACTTTATTGGTATATGGTTTGGTACGCCCTAGGGCCCAAACGTGTATTTGTGCTATTACTGTGATTTAATAACTTATAACTTATGTACTTCGAACTCTAGCCTCATAAAGAGACTAGAGGGGTGTGTTTAGCAATAAATACATATATTTTGAATATATACCTGGTGTGGTGCTCTTTCATTTGGTCACTCAGGAGATTATAGACTGGTAAAACAAGCTGCTTTACATTCCTTCAAGACTTAGCCTGAAGGCTGCTCTCCATAGCTACCACTAGGATAGCTTTCAATAAAGGTTGTCTTTAACCTATCTCCAATAAGGGGTTGTTTGGACTGGTGCAAGGTGCCCACTATAATTAGTGGACAGCATATACCAGGCCAACTTCTCACATTGGTGTGCAGCGTGTGGGATTCCAGCTTGCTATTGTTTTACCAGATAATCTCAATTGAATTGATCAACTGAAAACCACTAAAGGTACCTAAGGTACATATAATTTAAGCTTAGAATACAGTAAGTTCTACTGAACTTAGAGTTGTGTGTTAAGGGATAGCACAACCCTTTCTACAACTCAAGAGAGTTTAGTAGGCCACACTAGAGTAGGTAGTGCATACACCACACCACACTAGTAATGTCTTTAAGGGCAGGATCCAAAGAATCCTTGCAGGAAGCCATTGAGCTTCCACCCTCCAAGTATGATACACTCCCATTCTTGGAATTGAGAGCTTTATGTAACTTGAGAAAAATAAGGACAGGCCAAAGCCCCACCACCCAACACCTCAAGGAGTTGTTGGTGGCTTATGACCTTAGTAAGCCTGTAGGGACTGAAGGGGTAGGAGCTGAGGGTGGGGCAGAAGAAGAGGACGAGGCCAGGGGTACCAGTACCCCCAGCCCCCCCTCTGAAACTGGCCAGGAGGGTGACAATGACCCTGACCTGGAAAACCCAATCCCTCCTGTGGATGATGATGAGGATAATCAAGATGATGCCCTCTTTGTCCCCCCAGGAAGGATTAAGAGTGTGCCCAGGAAGTCTAGATCTCCTTCTCAGGAGTCTAACCACTCTGGCACCTCTATAGGGAGCTCTGTCTCATCTCACAGGAGGGAATCCTCTCATGAGAGGAGAGCCAGACTGGTCCAGTATGAGGAAACTCAGCTGGAAATCAGAAAAAAGCAATTGGCTTTAGATAGGGAATCCCTAGATCTCCTTAGAGAGAGAAGAAAGTTGGGACTAGAGTCCCATGGTGGCAGCAATATCCCTAGAGATAGGGAAAGGTCTTATGACCATAGAAACCTAAACAAGATTGTCCCTCCCTACCAGAGTGGGGATGACATCCACAAATGGATAACTGCACTGGAGAGGGCCTGTAAAGTTCAGAAGGTCCCCCAGAGGCAGTGGGCAGCAATCTTGTGGCTCTCCTTTGCAGACAAAGGTAGAGACAAGCTCCTCACTGTAAGAGAAGAGGATGCTGACAATTACACAGTCTTGAAGAGTGCTCTGATAGATGGGTTTGGCCTTACCACTGAACAGTATAGGTTGAAGTTCAGAGACACCCAAAAAGCTCAGACTCAAGACTGGGTTGATTTTGTAGATTGTGCTACAAAGGCTCTGGAAGGTTGGATACATGGCAACAAAGTGCATGACTTTTTAGGATTGTACAATTTGATTATGAGGGAGCAGATCCTTAATAATTGTCAAAACCAGCTTTTGCACCAGTATCTGGTGGACTCTGATCTGACCTCTCCCCAAGAATTGGGAAAGAAGGCAGACAAATGGGTCAGAACCAGAGTAAAAACTAGAAATCAGGGTGGTGACCAGAAGAAAGATTCTACTAAGTCCCAAGAGAAAGGTGGGGATAAATCTAAGGATAAGTCCCTATAGGGCCCCAAAATTCCTCTTCTGGGGTGGGTCCCAAACTCCTTCCTCTCCTGAAAAGAAACCCTATTGCCATGTCTGTAAAAAGCCTGGGCACTGGAAAACTGATCCCAGTTGCCCCAGGATTGGCAATAAAGAAAATGTTCCTCCCACAACTACTACCACCCCTCCTGGTACTACCAGTAGTAATCCTCCAGTTGGGAGTAGTGCACCCAAAAAGTTGGGTGCTTTTGCAAGAGGAACAGAGGTGGGCCCTAGTTTAGACAGGGACCCCTCAACAGACTCCTCTGACTCTGATGGTGGTATAGGATTTGCCACCTTTACCATGGGTCCCATAGCATTGGGCAGGTACAGATTGGAGCCAATAATTAATGGTCAGAAAGCTGTGGCATTTAGGGACACAGGGGCTAGTGTCACCATGGTGGCAGGGAAACTAGTCCCCCCTCACCAGCTTTTACCTGAGTTTAAATACCAGGTGACCAACATTGATGGTGTCAGAACAGATCACCCCATGGCCATAGTCAATCTCAGCTGGGAGGGGTCACAGGCCCAAAGAGAGTGGCAGTGTCCCCCACCTTACCTGTAGATTGCCTGATGGGCAATGATTTGGAAATTTCAGCCTGGGCTGAAGTTGAACACCAAACCCATCTTAGGATGTTGGGCGTCCCTGCAAAGGTTAGTGGGGCTGTGATGGCCACAGCCCCAGCCCAAGAATTTGGAGAGATGGAGCCTGAAAGAATGGCCCACTCTCCCCCAAAAGAGAGCACAAGGGTTGAAGAAAAGTCTTCTTCCCCCAGACAGTAGGTAAGGGTCATCCTCCTCAGGGAACTGACCCTACCCCTAGTGAAGGAACTGCCACAGAGATAGTCAGGCCTGGCCTGGCCACACCCCTGATGGCAGAGGACCCTTCCAAGGTGGTACCCAGTCTGGAGCAGGTAACCTGCCCCTCTCTACCCTGCCTCAGTCAGCCCAGGGCTGCAGAGGTCAGGGAGGTCAGTGGACCCCCCAGGGCCCCCTGTCCAGAGGAAGCCCCCATCAGCAGATTAGGGGCACCCAGTCTAGTAGCCCTAGCCAGGTGAAAATTCCTCTACACACTGAGGGATCCCCCATACCTTTATGTAGGGACCTCCCCAGAAGGACTCTGGTAGGCAAGGGCAAACCTGGGACCAGAAGGTTCCAAACCTGCCATGTCCCTCCAGTAGTCCATCCAAAGGGACCCAACCCCCAGCTGTAGGCAGCCAAAGGTTGACCCTTAGAGCAAAGTGCAACTCAGTCATGGAAAGACAGGCATACATGGTGACCAGTGATCTGAGGAAGCTGAGGCCAACATTCCTAGGGCCTCACTTCCCTACTCAGACACCTCACCAGCCTTGTACTTTACCTAAGCACACCACAGGTAGTGATTCCCCATGGTGGAGACCCTCTCATACCCTTAGGGTGAGGGATTGCTTAGTGGACCATAAGACAGGGGGCAACCATGCTAGTGCAGGTGCTTCCTTATATGACCACTTAGTCAATGAAGGCTCAACTGGCCAAGGTTAGCCTTATCTCCTTTCGTTTGGGGGGTTATGTAGGAAGGTGGAATCTGACTATATGGTTGCCCCCACTTTTTTATGGTGTTTTGCTGGGTTATGACTTAGTTGGACTGGGATCCTGCTATTCAGGGCCCCAGTCTATCTGCTTTCTCTGTAAAATGGTTTCCATGTGCCTTAGGCACATCTCTGATTGGAATCTGGAGTGCCCTTATAAGTCCCTAGTATATGGTATACTATGTACCAAGGGCATAGGTACCTCAGAGGCCTACCAGGGGCTGCAGCATGTATTGTGCCACCCCTAGAAGGCCATCCAAACTGACACCACAGGTCTGCTACTGCAGCCTCGGTAAGGTGGTGCATGCACCTTACTGTGATATAGGTTACCTATATCACTAAATACATACACACATATAAACCTATAAGTCACTCCTAAGGCAGGCCTTATCAATCCTAAAGGCAGAGTGCATGGTTCCTATGTGAGAGGGTGCCCCTGCATGAGCAGGGCCCCTCTGCAGCGTTCGGAGACCATCTCTGATGCTGTTTGTAGTGCAGCCTGACCATATACTCTTAAGCGCATTATATCCTCGCGGTAAAATGCTAACTTTGGAATGGCTGCACCTAAACATGTCGTGTTTGGTGTCAAACATCTTGGAATACTACCCCCGCCAATCCTGGTGGTGGGGGTAGCATTCCACCCTTCTAGAGGGAAAGACATGTTAACTCTGGCTTACCCAGTAACTTCTTTCTGAAGCCCTGGCATCACAAAATGGATGCTGCTGCCACAGACACAAGTCTGGCCTCCTGCTGCTGGACGAAACTCTGGCAGGGAGGCCTGGACAATAGGTTTCCTGTTGCAGGGAGGTGTGACCACCTCCCCAGACAGGATAATGTGTATTGGGGCTGGGTGGGTGCACTCTTAGAGTGCTTTGAAGTCCTGCACTGGGGGAGTAAAAGGCTCCTCTGTGCATATGCCAGTTCAAACCAGCTCAGGGGCTACCTGCCCCTGCTCTGGCGCGAAACTGGACAAAGGGAAGTGGGTGTAGCCACCCCTCCCTTGACCCTCCCATAGGTGGGGTCATAGAGTTAGTCCTTCCCTGTTTTACTGGTTAAAATGGGGAACCCTTGCCACAGCAAGATTAGATTATACCTGGACGAAACTCTGAAACTGAATCCTGGACCTTCGACGCTCTACGACAAGATTAGAGGACTGAAGAATCTCCCTTGGGGTCAAGGAGTGACTCCCCTGCTTGGCAGGCACCAAAGAAGCATCTGTCCGGTTCGCATTTCTGAAGCTCCCGTCGGACGCCGAAGTCATCGAATCACCAGAGGTGGATTCTCAGACTTACCGAGGCTACCCTGAGTCCCCAGCAAAGCTGAGGCCCATGGCTATAGTGGGTGACTTGAGACCGTGACCCCTGGACACCAAGCACATTTGCAAGTGCATCCTCTTCTGGGTCTCCCAAGAAGTCGTGCTTTGGGCTCCGCGTAGCCCTAGCCTCCAGCACTAACTGCACCGAAGATCACTGGCCCACACTCCACGAGTGTCCTGTAAGCCAGATCCACGTGCGGCTTCACGAGGCTCCTTCGCGGTCGCTAGCCCATTGGCTAGTAGCCCTTAACGAAGGCCAATCCTTTTCTTACTTGGCATCCTGGTTGCTCCAGGCCTGCCCTCACTTACCCTCGCTGGGTGAGTTCCACAGACCTTGCTGGTCTGCACCATCGACGATCTACATCTTCACCGAGACTTGCCGTTGCCAAGGCTTGTTGGGTCCAATCCGGTCGCCGACACCTCAGCACTCGACAGACATTGTGTACCAGCCCGAATCCTGCTCCTGGTCACCGATAACGCCTCCTGGACCTCGTGGCTGAAGAGTCAAGACGACCGTCAATGCACCTGAAGCACTCGACATCGGTGGGCATCTGTCCATCGCCTTCCTGGTCACTGGCTAGTGACCCAGACTCTGTCCCCTCTGCTTTCAGGTTCTTCAGAACTCCGATCCACTCTTGGATCCACCCGGACACTTTTCTCTTGGCCGCCAGCAGCACTTTGCAGCAGATCGCCATTCGAATCGACGACGAAACCCGACCCCGAAAGGCACCTATGCACCCGGCTTCCCTGGGTGAGGTAACACGAGTACTCCGGTGCTCCCGTGGGTAGAGACTCTTCAAAGTCCTAGATCTCAAAGGGTTTTGTCCTAGTCCTCTTTTAAGTGTCCCTTTCCTCTATTTTCCCGATCCCGACTTTCTCCATAGAAGTTAACGGCGTATCGCGGTTGTGTATTTACACTGCACGCGTCTCCCGTGGGTCCCCTGTGTCACTACCTTGGGTGGTTCCTTGTGGTCCAAGCACTTCTAGAGGCTCTAGGCCTAGTGTCTAGTTCAGTCGTGGTTCGCATACCACTTTATTGGTATATGGTTTGGTACGCCCCTAGGGCCCAAACGTGTATTTGTGCTATTACTGTGATTTAATAACTTATAACTTATGTACTTCGAACTCTAGCCTCATAAAGAGACTAGAGGGGTGTGTTTAGCAATAAATACATATATTTTGAATATATACCTGGTGTGGTGCTCTTTCATTTGGTCACTCAGGAGATTATAGACTGGTAAAACAAGCTGCTTTACATTCCTTCAAGACTTAGCCTGAAGGCTGCTCTCCATAGCTACCACTAGGATAGCTTTCAATAAAGGTTGTCTTTAACCTATCTCCAATAAGGGGTTGTTTGGACTGGTGCAAGGTGCCCACTATAATTAGTGGACAGCATATACCAGGCCAACTTCTCACACTCACGAACAGTACTTGATCAATCCAAGAAAAGAATACTCAAGACCTCTAGGAAAAACTTACTGACAAAGGAACTCAGGGCCATTAAGAGAAAGAAGGACAAGAAACTCACTTTCATTACGGGGTATAATACCGAAAGCCATGTAATTTATAAGATCCTACTAAAACATTGGCACTTACTCACTATGGACAAGTCACTGGAAAAACATATTTCCAGTAAACCCAAAGTAATACACAGAAGGGAAAAACCCTAAGAGAAATTTTGTGCTCCAGCTATTTACCACCTAAGACACCTAGCGCCACAAGGCTACCTGAAAAGCCCAAGGTTTTTTTCAAATGCACCCTATGTAGTGTTTGTTGTTTTGCATGCTACAAACTGACGGAATTCAAATGCAACACTAGTACTACACATCGCATACAGCAATTCATCAATTGCAACACCAGATTTGTTGTTTACTGCATCAGGTGCCAGTGTGTAGACTTATTTACATTGGCAGCACAATACGCCCCTGAAAAGAGAGAATTCAGGAGCACATGTGGGCAATTCGTAACAACAGTGCGGAACATCCGCTGGCAAGTCACTTCAACACTGCACACCCCGCTATGACAATGACTAACATCAGATTACATGGAATAATGCAGGTTTTATCTGATCCGAGGGGTGGAGACAGGACTCTGGCTCTTAGGAGAGCAGAAACACAATGGATTCTCAGGCTACGAGCTGTAGAGAAGGGTTTAAATACTGATAGAGAGTTACATGCCTTCCTAACGGAGTGACTCCCCAGTCGTCTTAGATGACCTGGTAGTCTGTCTACGATGTATAATGCACACACTTTTTCTCTCTGTAACATACGTGTGAACCCAAAGAACATATTAATAGTCAGAGATTGACCTGTTTATAACAGTATCACACTGTCTTATCTCTTTTTGAGACCATGTATCACTGCAATGTATTGCTATATACTTTGAACCAGGGGGTGGGACCACCCGGACCTGCTGTTGTTATAATGTTATAATGCTATTTACGGTTGACTTGTGATTGCTGACTGACACTCAACAGTAGACCATCCATAATGTATGGATGGTTTCATTATATGGATATGGTGCCACAATGTGTATGTTCGTTTACAGGTTTGTCCATGTCGATTTATAGTGGAAAGAGCTTACAAACATTCTTTCTCTGTAGTAACTTGGAATGTGCCTATCAGTGTTTTACACATTTTATTCACTGACATATACTGCACTCTTTGGTCTACATCTAAATTGGTGGCCATGTGTTATATCCACTTGTATTCACGCAGCTCTGTATATACTTTTGACCTTTCACTATAATATCGGATTTGGGATCCGTCCCAAAATGGCCGCCGTTTTTTGCAAAAACTATGCAGTGTCCCTCTTCTAGTCTCGATCACTACCGAGCTGTGAGACTACAATCAGTCTTTTTTTTCTTTTCCTCATTTCACAGGGGCATACTATAGCACAGACCACACCAGCGCCATTACTAAGGAGCACTGGACTGGGGGCGTTTTGTTGTGATTATAATTCAGTCTTTCTTGTCTTTGCCTGTCGGGGCATATGATAGCCCATAACTAAGAAGTAAGTTATCATTATACGTTTTTCTGTTTCTCACCCTACATTGGTGATGCCTCATACATCGTTTTGAGTGACTTTTCGCTCGGTTGGGGCGTTTCTCATGTTACCGATAAGATACACTGGTCACTGAAAGGACTCTTGTGAACGCAACCTTTTTAAAAAAAAACAAACATTGCAGGCAGTAAATGTAAACGCGACTGTCCACGTTAATACTTTTAGGCTTAAATTGCGGGCCATAGCCATTCATCACACGTATTTTCCTGCCAAAGGGGCATAACATAGCTCATGACTCTTTATTGACAGGGGCACCCCACAGTACAAGAAGAAACGACTTCCGGCCTCTTCTTTCTTTCTTTTACATGACTGACACGTCGTCCCTGCTGAGAAAGATTTATGTAAGTTACCTACCTAATTAACTGCATAATAATAAGCCTACTGTTTAGATTAAAAAAGTGAGCTGAGATTTCTATTTACTCGTATAGTACGTTAACCCCTGTGTGTTTTAACTTTCTACCTCTAGCAAGAAACACGCCCATTGTGCAAATTAGCTACACGCTTCTCTTGTGACCGGTTCGCCACAATTGAGGAACTTTGACAGTTGACCTACGCTGAGAATGACACATACTAGGTGCCTAACAATTTCTTGAATTCCTTTTCTTTAAATACTATAATCATACTTGTTTTCCATGCTTTGAGACTTAATGAGATATGTCTGTCTCTCAGGATGTCACGATTTTGCCCCATAACACGGCAATGATCACAATACCTATTAGAATCTCCAGCACTTTTTGACTACCTTGAGGACCTACACCTTTGTGTGTTAAGGTTAGAACTTGCTTCTACTTACGGGATTTGATACATCTACAGGATTGAATTGTTCGGTCGCCCCTTTCCTACTAGCATGCATCTCATAGGCTCACATCTATGTGGAAGGATATTACTTCATGTTTTTAACTTTCGCTTTGGGGTTCTTTTTGCTCTGCACGTCAAAACCGTTAATTCTTAGCGGTCACTGTTGTTTTTACTGGAATACAATGTTACTTAGGTCTTGGATTCTCAGAGCAATTTATTATCACCCTGTCTAATGGGAATATTAGGCTTCTCTTTTGCACTAGTACGATTGAAGTATGTTCTTTCACTCCACTTTGGGTTCTTTCTTCCATTCAGGCCTTCTTTGCCACTCTTTTTCTATTAGGAAACTATGCACTTGGAATAGCTTCGGTACTGGTTTGCTTGTAAAAATTGATCAGCTGTTGCACTAAACTGTGTATTTATATATATGATTACTGTTTTTTACAGCCTTGAAAAAGTTACAGTGGTAACGAAACACGTGTCGGCTGCTATGTGTCTTTATCATCAGGCTGTGCCGGTTTTCTACTGACAAAGATTGGACTATCACTGTTGAAGTGCATTATATCTGATTACTAAATGTCAACAACAAATGCATGTATATACTTATGTTGTATTATGAACCATTAAATATAGGAAAATTCCAGTACCACGTTACAAATTGGTGTTTCCTGTGATTAGAGCTATCCTAAATGTATATGGATTTTATGCCTCAGATACAATGAAAAAATGGGAGGATAGATATAGGAGTACCGGGGTACAAACTGTTATATTGAGTTTACCACGGTGGTCTGGCAGGATAATCGTATACTAACACCCAAGGTAGTGGGGTGTCTTGTTACCTCGAGTGGCACCAAAATGTATATATTTTTTGAATTGTAAGCAATATTACGTTACCCACATTGAATCTATTTTGTAAAGATGTGCGACTGTTTGTGCCACCACTACCCCCTGTTCATATTGTATTTTCAAACTTCCAGGCAACTTATGTCCAGTTTATGCGCAGGAAGGTCCCCCTTCCTGCACATGAACAATCTTTAAATGCAGTTTTGTAACTTCTATATGTGCTGCTCAATGCAGCACACATAGAAGCTGCAAAAACGGCATTTCTTTAAAATGATTGTTTATGTGCAGGAAGGGGACCATCCTGCACATAAACAACCAATGGTGTTTTGCTGTTTCTTTGTGGAAACAGCAAAAATTAGGAGAAATAAAGCATTTCTCCTCATCTCGCCTGTTTAAGACCAGGTTTTCCCTAGTCGTAGTTTTGGCGCTGCCTCCTATTTACACCACCCTTGTAAATAGGGGGCAGCATCAAAATCAGTGGGTGTTACAGTGGAACGCCCACTACAACACCCATTGCCCTCCTCTTTCTCGCTGAATACAGTGTGAAAGGGAGCCTTATTTACAAGGCAGCGTTAAGCCACGTTAAATGGCTTAACCCTGCCTTCTAAATATGGCGAAGCCCCTATCGTCTCAGGAACGTCACTTTCCTGTGGTGATAGGGGCTTGTAAATATGCCCCAAGTGTTCTTCAAGATGAAGTTTATTGAATCAAAAGAAGCCCTGTACCATGTTGAGTCCTCTGCGCAGTCAGCCATCCATTAACTGTTTCTACAAAGAATCCACCTCTCTCCAACATTCTCATGCTGAATACAAACCCTACATAATCACCACGAGCTAGACTGACTGAAGCAGAGAACACACACAGCAAGCGCAAATAACATCAAACAACTTATACTTAAGTATTCCATAGCCTACCACAGTTGGCCTTAAACCAATTTAGAAAGACTTGCTTGATTTGGTGTGAATCTGTTTACTAGTTTTTGAGAAATTAGTGTTTAAAAGGGATCTCTGGTTAGGCATGAAGAGAATACATTTTAGAGATGTCTGGACTGTCAAAATCCCAGAGTTCTGTGGACCAGGTATGTTTAGCTCCACTAGTCCAAAAAATAAACGAATACTTGAATTCTATTGGCTGAGGGTGCTTTTTCTCCCACCTGCCATTTCAATTCCTCAAACACAGAATCAGGTATGCAGATTTAAAGCCTCATATTTGCAGGCCACAACACTGAGAAACATGTCCCAGCCTCCATTACAGGATACAGGAGCATGGTCCTGCATAGAGGAGTATATTAGGGAGCTGCCTTAGCGCACGCTGACGCCCAAGAACAAAGGGACCACTGAAAATAAAAGTTTAAACAAATGCCACTTTTACCAAGGGGTTCATCGAACCAGTGGTTGAATTTGTTGTACTCATTGAGGATGCCAGGATCCATGAATCCCGAATGAGGATTGCGAAACAAGGGCAAGCATCACAACCCCAGGACAAGCCTCATTGACCATTGTGGACCTATTGTTGGATTTACAGAACTGGTTCTGGAACCATAGATCCACCACATGTCTGTGAAGCGTGCTCTTGATTTACAGCACCACAAGGTGAAACTTGTTGGCAAATACAAATTTACATTTTTAATCCGTAAACTCTAAAAGAAATAAAAAAGAAACGAAAGTTGGGCTTGGCTGTTGACCAGGCAATGCAGCCAACCTTTGATGTTTATAGTCTAAGGCCATACATATAGGGTGCTGGCCTTCCCAAATTTTTGGTCTTAGGGCTTGGTGGGAGGCCAGGCCTTGCGGCCAATCCCTGCTGCACAGTACCAAAGGGTGTGTATGGAGGAGGATGGCTAGCCATAGAAGGTTGGGCACAGGCCTGACCGGATGTACTAATGTGATGGTAGATTGGACCTTTTTCCAGAAACCTTAGCATGAGACAATTCATTGAAGACATGTTATAATGTTGCGTTTTAGGGTATGCTAGGTTTTGAATTTATATAGTGTAATATGACCCAAACCTGGCATCTCATTGCTGATAGACCCAAGATATATTAGTGTCAGAAAATGAAAAAAGAATTACTTACCCTATGAAAGGTGCTGCTACTAATTTGTGAAGCAAAGTAATGTAATTGGTGGGGATTATTTTTTGTTTCTTTTAAAGTACTATTGTCAGTATGTTTTTGTTTTTTCCAGGTTAACCAACTTATATGCGATGTAGCCTGTCAGTCCACCACCTCCTTTTTTAAAAGCCCTGAGAACCACAAAAGTATATGGAAGAGTTGGTATGATGCCTCTAAAGCATAGTTTAGTGGCTAATTGTCAGTTTGAGCATTTAACCAACCAACCGACACTGGAAGAGACGATCAAGAAGGCTGAGAGAGTACAAATGTCAAAACAATATATAAAAGAATCAGATAAGAAAAAACATATTTAATGTGTTGTGTACAATCAAGTAGTGAAACAAACAGATAAAGAACAACAAATAATAGTTATAATGATTTTTTAGAAGAAAAGTGTATGTTTCAGATTTGGTTTTGCAGCATATTTTAAAAGGGGAACAGTGCCCAGTGAAGAATGTGTCCAGTAGAATAGGTAACAAGATAGGTCATTTTGCTTAGGTTTGCAAAAGCAACGCATTGACCAGCAATGGGATTGCCTCAGTGAAAGGGGCCAGTCTAGCACTGAATTAGAAGAATTTCAGAAAGTTCTTAAAGATATTGTGTTGGTGGTGGGTGAATCCACAGCCTGAGCTAGTGATCGTCTAGAGCGCATTTGCCGGTAATTGAACATAAAAGTTGGAGGTAAGACAATTAATTTGCTAATTGATTCAGGTGTGAGGCTCATTATGATAACCAAAGAGCTTTCCAGCACATCTGAAATGACAGGTCTTTACAACTCCTGATCAATTACCTGTATTTGATGAAGAGAGAAAGAGTGAACACTTGGGCTTCTTTGAAGGGATAGTAGATATAAATGGTAGAGGAATCCATAGGAAAACCTATGTGGCAAGTAAGAGTTTGAACATTTCAAGGTGGTTTCACCAAGGCTTTTTTGATGTGATCATAGGACCTGGAAAGGAAGAGCAAGTTAAGTTGAAGTGTTTTAGAGGAAGTGTTGCATAAATCTGCCAGAGTAATTTTGGTTGAGTTAGGAAGAATAGGTGAGTTCAAACACAAGATCAGAATCAAAAGTGGGTGCTTCAGGCATAGCACAACTTACAAAGTGAACAGTTTAACATTTATAATAACTAGGAGAAAAAAACTTGATAGTTAATGCAAAAGATGCCGGGAATGCTCTGCTCCCGCAGTGAGTTGCAGCACGGGTGGAGCAACGCAGGTACAAAACAACCCACGTTCTAGTTCCGCAGGCATCTCCTTCTCGTGCGGATTGCACTTACATCTTCCGGGTCATCTTGGCATTCGTCGAAGTTATTCCTTGTTCCGGTCTCCTCATAATTCAGGCGACGGGGATTCTGTTGCGGCGTCCTTTGTCCCCTGGATCTTTCCTGGATTTGTGGGAGATATTCCCCCGGGGCTGCTTGCTGGTGCCTCGCGCCCTGGGATTCCTGTTTCTTTTCTTCCTGGAAAAAAGAAAAAGACAATAACACGCTAAAGAATCTAAGGCTCTCTTACTGGTGGTAACGTGCTTGCGCTGCTATATATATCTGTATAATCTAAAAAGCACAAACTTATCTTACTGAAGTCCCCTTGGCTTTCCTGAAGGGCTTCTGTATTCTTGTTTGCACATTGAGAAGGCTGTGCCTGAGTTAATGCAGTCTGTGGACAGTTTCCTGCTGTTAAGGAGACACACAATTAGAAACACAAGCACTCACGCTAAGAGTAGATATGTTACAAAGGGGGTCCAGAGCTGAATCAGCCACATGGTCTGCTACAGGGGCTTCAGGTGGTGTATTTTCGCCTTATTCCTCTTCCCCTATCCCAGGAAATCCAGTTATTAATGTTGCTACACCACCTACTATACCTTTGGCCCCTCCTGAAAGATTTATGAGTGACCCAACCCAGTTCGCCTCTTTTATTAATCAATGTTAGTTACACTTTATGTGTAGGGCCATATGTTTTCTTACAGATCAAGCGAAAGTGGCATTCGTACTTTCATACTTAGGGGGAACAGCTGCTACCTGGTTCATTCCCTTAGTTGATCGTAATGATCCTCTTCTATATGATTACGCTGCTTTTAAGGAAGAGTTAAATAGACTGTTTGACAGGCATTCTTTTATACAATCTGTTGACTCTGCATTGTTGAGTCTTAAGCAGGCAACCAAGATCTGATGACGTATACTCAGATTTCAACTGTTTAGTGGTGGGAGCAGGTTGGCCAGAAGCGAAGGGCAGTGCCTTGTTTTACAAGGGACTCAAAGATTAATTAAAAGACCATTTGGCTCAAGTGGTAGACCCTCCAGATTCATGTTGCGTTCCTATAGATCTGGCGATGAAACTAGATCATAGACTTCATGAAAGAAAGAGAGAAAGAGGCCGTTCTGACGGACGGATTCTACTATATAAGGAGAAAAGAGCTGAGCCAGAAAAACCTATAACTGACGTAGAACCTATGCAAATAGGTAGTATCCAATGTCCCCTTAGTGATGAAGAGTGACAATGTCGTCGTAAGATGAAGTTGTGTTTGTATTGTGGGAAGCAGGGCCATTTTTAAGGGATTGTCCTGTTAAATCTAAAAAACATAAGGAATCTGGAAACTATTAAGCCCGAAGCCTGTGGGGACAAGAGCTTCGGGTGGATCAGGGTTGATAGTCTCCCAACACATCGCTCAGAACAATGCAGTACTAACTTCATATCATTTGTTTGTTTCATCATGTTTGCACAGGGAAAATCACTCCATTAAGGTGCAAATTATGTTGGATTCTGGTGCCACAGGAAACTTCATGAACTTGCAATGTGCCAGGCAAATGAAGATACCTTTAGTCATTAAGACTGCCAAAGAAGAAGTTAAAACCATTGATGGTAGTACAATCAAGTCTGGTCCCATTACACATGCTACAGGAGAATTGACTTTATGTGTTAATGACTCACATACAGAAACATTATCTTTTGATTTAATCCAGTCCCCGCAATTCCCGGCCATATTAGGTATTCCATGGCTAACTCAGCATAATCCTGTAATTGATTGGAGAAAGCAGTCACTGACATTTTGTTCTGATTATTGTAGTGATCATTGCATATATGAAAAAGCAAGACAATCAAACATAGCCAGAACATGGGACTCCATGGGCCCAGAGTTACCCTCTTGCTATCATGATTTAGCTGAAGTGTTCAACAAACATCAGGCCACCGTTCTTCCCCCACATTGGCCATCTGATTGTAGAATTGATTTAATCTCCGGAGCTCAGATACTGTGCAGCCCAATCTATGCTTTCACAGAAAAGGAGAACATATAACTGAGAGAATACCTAGATGAAATGCTGCACATTGGGTTCATCTGACCCTCTGGAACCCTTGCCTCCTCTCCTCTTTTTTTCATCCCAAAACGGGAAAGGGGTCTTCGGTGCTGCATTTACTACAGAGCACTTGATGAGAACAATATAAAGAACTGGTATCCGTTACCATTGATTCCATCCTTACTAGATCAAGTGAAACATGCTAAAATCTTTACTAAACTCAACCTGCGAGGAGCATATCATTTAGTAAGGGTGCAGCAGGGGGACAAATGGAAGACTGCCTTCCGTACCAAGTTTGGACTATATGGATTCTTGGTAATGCCCTTTGAGCTATGCAATGATCCTGCAGCCTTTCAGTTTTTTATAAATGAGGTACTAAGAGAAATGCTGGACATGTATGCGATAGCATACATTGATGATATACTGGTTTACTCTTCCACCGTAGCTGAACATGAAACACATGTATGGGCAGTACTCACAAAACTTAAGGAGAATCATTTGTTTGTGAAACTGGATAAATATGAATTTCACACAGATCAAGTTGCCTTTTTGGGGTTTATCCTATCTCCTGAAGGAGTAAGAAAGGATCCCCAAAAGGTCTCAGCAATCACACAATGGCACTCTCCTAGATCAGTGAAGGAAGTACAGAGTTTTCTAGGATTCACAAACTTTTAGAGTCAGTTCATTGAGGACTTTTCAGCACTGGCCTCCCCTATATCTAAACTGCTCAAGAAAGGAGTGTCATTCCTTTGGTCCCCTGAAGCTGAGGCAGCTTTTACCATTGTTAGAAATGGGATCTCTAGTTGGCAAGGGCTTGCACCTTTGTCCAAGTAGGGACCCTTCTTCCTAGTCAGGGTAAGGGAGTTACACTCCTAAAATAACCCTTGCTCACCCCCTTGGTAGCTTGGCAAGAGCAGTCAGGCTTATTCTAGAGGCAGTGTGTAAAGCATTTGCAGATAATCAACAGTAATACAGTGTAAGCACTACAAACTGACACCACACCAGTTTAGAAAAATATCCAATATTTTTATATACTTTAAACAAGACCAAATACGATAAAAATCCACTGTACAGTACTTCAGAAATAGTTACTTCTCAAAATGTCTTTAAAAACAGTTCCTTGATGTCGATAGCTCCGTCCAGGGCTATCACGGCGTTGTGAACAAACAAATCCAAACAGTTCTGGCTGACTGCGGCGTCGCGGGTCAACTACGGTGTCGGGAAGACCCGCAAACAGTACCTTTCAGAAATGCAGGGGGTCGATGACCTCGTGGTGAGCTTCCAAAAACACGGTGTCCGCAGGCGTCGGTTCCGGAGGTCGGTGCGGCGTCGTCGGGGCCCTCGAAGTCACACGCGTTGCAGATCGATCTCCTCTGTTGAAGTCAGGAGCGCTGGCGTCGGCCGGCGTCGGGTGCTGCGGTGCGAAGTGCAGCGGTGCGGCGTGCGGTGCTCTCAGGTCGCGGTGCGAGCAGCATCTCATGGCGGCATCGGATGGCGTCGTCGGTGAGACCAGGGTCGTGGTGTGAGATGAAGGCGGTGCTCGTCACGGTGCTGGCAGGTCACGGTGCAGCAGCGGCGTCGTCGTAGCTGCTGCGCTGTCGTCGGCTGACGAATGGGAGTCGATGGCACTGGCATCGGTGGGCCAAGGCTGCGGTGCGGGATGAGGGCGGTGCGTCGTGTAACTTACGAGCGGTGCCCCCGAACCACGGTGCAAGCAGCGGCGTCAAGTCCGGCGTGGAGCGGCGTCGTCGGGAAGGCCACGGCGTCGTCGTGAAGTGAGGCGGTGCGGAGTGTGGTGCCCACAGGTCGCGGTGCGAGCAGCGGCTCGGTGGCGGCGTCAGCAGGCGTCGTCGGTGAGACCAGGGTCGCGGTGCGGCGTTGCGGCGGTGCCCTCTGCGGTGCCGTCGGGACACGGAGTCGGCAGCGGCATCGTCGACGTTGTCGAGTTGCTTTTCTTCTGTTGCAGCACAAAACACACAGTCCCCAGTGCTGAGGGCAGAAGAACTTGAAGTCTTTGCTGTTCCTGAGTCTTCTTGAACAGGGGGCAAGCTCTACCTCAAGCCCTTGGAGACACTCACAAAGTAGATTGCAGAAACTTCAGTTCCAGTCCTTTCACTGCCCAAGACAGAAGCAGCCATTGTAGGCCAACACAGCAAAGCACACAGCAAAGTGGTAGTTCCTCCTCACAGCTTCTCCAGCTCTTCTTCTTGGCAGTCTTCTTGATCCAAAAGAGTTCCCATTTTCTGGGGTTTGGGTCCCCCTTTTTATCCTCAATTTCTCTTTGTTCTCTGAAGGCAGAGAGGCCTTTGCCTAGTCCAAACCAGTTCTGGTCACTCCTGGAGCACTTTGTTGACAATTCTCTTTCTTTCCTTTCACAGTGCAGGCCAGGGACATCAGACACACCACAGGAGGTGGAGCCAGCATTGTGGAGGGAAGGCCCAGCCCTATTCAGGTCCCAGGTGCAACTCCTCCCACCCATCTACATGTAGATCTGGCTATTCAGCCCTGTGCTGACTCACCCTGTCTCCTGGCATCCCCAGCCCCTGTCACTCACACTCCAGACAAGGAATACACAACCTAGCAGAGGTAGGCTTGGATGGTTAGACAAGAAAATACCCACTTTCTAAAAGTGGTATTTTCAAACACAGAATGTTAAAACCAACTTCACTAAAAGATGCATTTTATCATTCTGAGTCCAGGCATACTACACTCGAATTTCTACCATGTTCCCTGGGTCAGTTAGGATTATAAGCTGTAATAATCAAAACTGCCCATTCTGGCCTATGGGGAACAGGTAGCCTTGCAATAGTGAAAAACGAAATAGGCTGTAATTCACTATCAGGACATGCCACGCACACCAGGGCATGTCCTACCTTTCACATACAATGCACCCTGCCCACAGGGGTACCTTGGGCCTACCTTAGGGGTGACTAACATGTAGAAAAGGGAAGGTTTAGGGACTTGCAAGTGTGTGCACTTGCCAAGTCGACATGGCAGCCCCAGGCTGCACACAGGCTCTGCAATGGCAGGCCAGAGTTACACTTTACGGGCTGTTTGCGTGGGTGGCACAATCCAGTGCTGCAGCCCACCAACAGCATTTGATCTATAGGCCCTGGCACTCTCAGTGCACTTTACAAGGGACTGACACATAGATCAAATAGGCCAATCATGGAAACACCAATCCATAACACACTTTACACAGAGAGCATATGCACTTTAGCACTGATTAGCAGTGGTAAAGTGCCCAGAGTCCTAAAACCAACACACACAGGGTCAAAAACAGGAGCCCAAAAAGCAAAAAGTCTGGGGGTAAACCCGCTGAAAAAGCCAAGTCTAACACAACCCCCTCCCAACCTAAAGCCAGGGTAGACTAATCAATCCCTTGATGGACTTCCCTGCTTGGGGCGATAGAACATAGACCTGGCCCACAACAGCGGGGGCACATTCTGGTTCTACGCCTTTCCAAACCCAGTTGGATCCCTCTATCCATACTCTCAGGGCCCACTAAGCTGACCCATGGGGTACCCTTCTCTTCACCTGTGAACCCCATCTGTGCAGCGCCTAAACTTACTTTGCTCACAGATGTGTCCCAACAGGCCGATAGTGCCCACATGGCCAACACAGTGGTGTGTCCCAGTCCACCCCCGGGGTGTGACTCCTGTCCCCCTCTCAGGGGCAACGCTGTCCACCAGGACAGTAAGCCACGGTGGCTACCGACAGTTGTCAGTGGGGGAGACCCAGGCCTTAGGCCTCTCAGGGCTCTCTAACCTCTGTGGCGTCAGAGAGTGGGGGGCGGTAGCCCCAGGTGCCTGGCACCCTTGGTCCACTCTCCCTCCTGTCAGGTCAGGTATGACATCCTGACACTGACCCACCAACCCCGGGCCTGTACCCGGCAGCTGGACAGGAGACTGGGGTGGCCTCCCCCACACCCGGTCCTCCTCCCTGGGGCTCTGTACCCTCCCACCTGGAGCGATACCTCCTTCCAGAATTGTCAGGGCACCTGTGGCAGGTGTCCTGCACAATTTGCCCACCAGTTCAGGGGTTCTATCCTGCAACTGGGATTCCGGGTTAGGGTCTGTACCCTTAGGCTGGACAGGGGACTGGGGTGGCCTCCCCCACACCTGGTCCTCCTCCCTGGGGTTCTGTACCCTCCCACCTGGAGCGGTACCCCCAAAAGACAAACCGGTAGGGGCACTGTTAGCAGTCGCCCCTTCCTCCAGGTCAGGGGGGACACCCTGAACCTGGTCCTTCAACCCAGCATCTGTACCCTTAGGTTGAACCTGTGCCTGGCAACCCAGGACTTCCGGGGGAGTACACCAACCCTCCCCAAGGGAAACACACTCCTCATGAGTCGTGCGAGAGTCTGCCTGGTGCAGGTCTCCAGCCTCCTGTCCACCTGACAGAGCATGAAGACCCCCCAGGCCAGAAGTGGCCTCACCAGGGTCAGTCCTGGGGTGCTCTGACCTCAGAGCGGGCAACCCCTGACCCACTGGTCCTTCCACTGGGGACAGCGCCCCCCCCTCACCCTTTTCTCTGGACTCATGCCCCCTCCCAGCTGGAGCGGGGCTGCCAGACACCGGAACCGGTGGGATGCTCGTTACAGCAGTCCCCCCCAGTTCCTTAGACACTAGGGGGTCACCCTCAATGGATGGCCAGGACCAGGCCCTAGGCCATCCAGATGTCTCTGGTCTTTGCCAACTAACAGAGTGGGGGGCAGTAACCCCTGGTACATAGTAACCATACTCCACTCTTCCTCTCATCAGTGCAGTTCTAAAGAACCACTGATCCTCCAACCTAGGGTCTGCACCCTCAGGTTCACCAGAGGTCTCGGGCGAGGCTCTCCTCCCCTTACCTCTCCTTCTGGGGTCCGGCCCTTTCCTCCCAGGAGACGCACCCCCAGAACCAAAAACTGTCAGGATGCTGGAACCAGACCTCCTACACAATTCTTCCACCAGTTCAGGGCCTTGACCCTGCAACTGATTCACCACCCTTGGATCTAAACCCTCAGGTTGAACTGGGGTCAGAGGTGAGGACCCCCTCCCTCTGCACCCCCTTCCAGAGTTCTGTACCCTCCCACCTGGAGTGGTACCCCCAGAAGACAAACCGGTCAGGACACTGCTTACAGTCGTCCTTCCCTCCAGGTCAGGCAGGACCTGAACCTGGCCTCCCAACCCAGGGACTGAACCCTGCAGCTGAGCACCTGCCTGGTGCACCAGTACTTCCTTGGGAGCACGCATACCCCCCTGAGGGCAACACATGACTCATGTGTTGCGTGACAGTCTGCCTGGCGCAGATCTCCCGACCACTGTCCACCTGACAGTGCGCAAAGATCCCCAGGACAGAAGTGGTGTCACCATGGTCACTGCTAGGAGGCTCAGCCCTTCTGGCTGGCCTCTGACTCACTGGTTCTCCCACTGGGGAACACATCCCCCTCTCACCCCTCACTCTGGACTTCTGCACCCTCCCAACTGGAGCGGTACTGCCAGACACCAGAACCACTGGAGCTCTGTTTACAGAGGCTCCAGGTTCTCCTGTCAGTAGGAGATCTCCCTCAACGGACGGCCTACCAGTACAGGCTAGGCTCCCCACCTGGGGTTCCCTCCTGGAACCACCCAGGCTCCGGGACCGGGTTTTGGGCACCTTGGGCCGCAGCCCATTCTCACTCCTTCTCCGCAGAGACAGGACGTGAGTCCCTACACCCTTCCCATGACACCGGGACCTATCTGGGCTATTACAAACCTTTCCCACCACTATTGGTTGGGAAATACCTAAGCCACTTCCTCCAGGATCACCCCCAGATGCTTCTCCAGACCCTCTGGAATCCACCAAAAGGTCTGCCTCCAGTGCAAGCTCCCTGGGGTCAGAGAACTCACACTCCACTGGGTGTTGGCATAGCTCTGGAAAACAGGGACTTAAAATATGCTCTCCAACAATTGAATCACACAGCCCCACACAGGTGTTAACCAAACTACCCTTCACCCAACCATCCAGTGCCTCAGAAAAGTACCCCACAACATTCTCACAAGACTGGTGAGACAGTGTCTGACTGTTGCTGTCCCTCAACCCATACTCTTCTGGCTGGTCTTCATACTCACTTACCAGGGCTTCTACCATGGGGAACCCTCTCCCTGCACCTCTCATCTAGAGTCAGTAGAGTGTCCCTCCCACTACCAGAATACGATCCCCTGTGCCAGTTCCCCAATCCACCTCAGGGACACTGAGCACCACTGGAGTTACCTCACAATCCTGAACCCCTTGGTGTATGTCAACCCCCTCCTTGAAGTAGGGCCCCAAATCTGTGTGTGTGTCTACCTCATCCTCAGTACTGGACACTACACTTTTGCTGCCACCATCTGGGCTGGGCAAAGCCCTACCGGCTCCCCAATCCAGCTCCAGCTCTCTCATTTTAAGCTCATGATCCAAGATCATCCTCCTTTCCTCCATGGCTATTCATTTGTCTTCCCTCTCACTTTCCATCCTGAGTTTCTCTAATTCGAACTTCCTTGCTTCCCGCCTGTCCTCCAGCTCCTCTGGGGACAAGCCACTGCTGCCTGGCCTGGAGGGTCCCCCCCTCCCAAAAGCACATCCATCCTAGGAATAGGCTCCTCCGCCTCTCCACTGAGATCACCAGGCTGCC
Source organism: Calotriton arnoldi (assembly GCA_963921515.1). Classification (NCBI taxonomy): domain Eukaryota; kingdom Metazoa; phylum Chordata; class Amphibia; order Caudata; family Salamandridae; genus Calotriton; species Calotriton arnoldi. The sequence goes on along the minus strand of CAWUFW010011662.1, from coordinate 425,342 downwards.
CACTGGCATGTCTGGCTGCTACCCAGGCCCTCAGCGCCTTTTGTAGCTCCTCCTTCCTAGTGAGGCCTCTGATTTGGACTTTCAGGTTTTTACAAATCACTTTCAACTCCTTCCTGTTGTAGGATTCAAACCTATCCTCCTCAAAGGCAATTTCCCAGGATGCAACAGATGATGCTCTTGATTCAGGCATGTTGAAGTAGCAAGTTCAAACTGGCAAGATCAAAAATAGGCCAAAGAAAAAAGAACCTGTATGTGGTACGTAATGGTCTGCGATATGGTAGTAGTGCACACCAATCACTGTAAGTCAAGTGCAAACACAAGTCCTATCCTCACCGCTGACAACCAATGTTAGAAATGGGATCTCTAGTTGGCAAGGGCTTGCACCTTTGTCCAAGTAGGGACCCTTCTTCCTAGTCAGGGTAAGGGAGTTACACTCCTAAAATAACCCCTGCTCACCCCCTTGGTAGCTTGGCACGAGCAGTCAGGCTTATTCTAGAGGCAGTGTGTAAAGCATTTGCACATAACCAACAGTAATACAGTGTAAGCACTACAAACTGACACCACATCAGCTTAGAAAAATATCCAATATTTTTATATACTTTAAACAAGATCAAATACGATAAAAATCCACTGTACAGTACTTCAGAAAAAATTACTTCTCAAAATGTCTTTAAAAACAGTTCCTTGATGTTGATAGCTCCGTCCAGGGCTATCACGGCGTCGTGAACAAACAAATCCAAACAGTTCTGGCTGACCGCGGCGTCGCGGGTCAACTACCGTGTCGGGAAGACCCGCAAACAGTACCTTTCAGAAATGCAGGGCGTTGATGACCTCGCGGTGAGCTTCCGAAAACACGGCGTCTGCAGGCGTCGGTTCCAGAGGTCGGTGCGGCGTCGTCGGGGCCCTCGAAGTCACACGCTTTGCAGATCGATCTCCTCTGTTGAAGTCAGGAGCGCTGGCTTCAGCCGGCGTCGGGTGCTGCGGTGCGAAGTGCAGCGGTGCGGCGTGCGGTGCTCTCAGGTCGCGGTGCGAGCAGCGGCTCGTGGCGGCATCGGATGGCATCGTCGGTGAGACCAGGGTCGTGGTGTGAGATGAAGGCGGTGCTCGTCATGGTGCTGGCAGGTCACGGTGCAGCAGCGGCGTCGTCGTAGCTGCTGCGCTGTCGTCGGCTGACGAATGGGAGTCGATGGCACCGGTGTCGGTGGGCCAAGGCTGCGGTGCGGGATGAGGGCGGTGCGTCGTGTAACTTATGAGCGGTGCCCCCGAACCACGGTGCAAGCAGCGGTGTCGAGTCCGGCGTGGAGCGGCGTCGTCGGGAAGGCCACGGCGTCGTCATGAAGCGAGGCGGTGCGGAGTGCGGTGCCCACAGGTCGCGGTGCGAGCAGCGGCTCGGTGGAGGCGTCAGCAGGCGTCGTCGGTGAGACCAGGGTCTCGGTGCGGCGTTGCGGCGGTGCCCCCTGCGGTGCCGTCGGGACACGGAGTCGGCAGCGGCGTCGTCGACGTCGTCGAGTTTCTTTTCTTCTGTTGCAGTACAAAACACACAGTACCCAGTGCTGAGGGCAGAAGAACTTGAAGTCTTTGCTGTTCCTGAGACTTCTTGAACAGGGGGCAAGCTCTACCTCAAGCCCTTGGAGACACTCACAAAGTAGATTGCAGAAAGTTCAGTTCCAGTCCTTTCACTGCCCAAGACAGAAGCAGCCACTGTAGGCCAACACAGCAAAGAACACAGCAAAGTGGTAGTTCCTCCTCACAGCTTCTCCAGCTCTTCTTCTTGGCAGTCTTCTTGATCCAAAAGAGTTCCCATTTTCTGGGGTTTGGGTCCCCCTTTTTATCCTCAATTTCTCTTTGTTCTCTGAAGGCAGAGAGGCCTTTGCCTAGTCCAAACCAGTTCTGGTCAGTCCTGGAGCACTTTGTTGACAAGTCTCCTTCTTTCCTTTCACAGTGCAGGCCAGGGACATCAGACGCACCACAGGAGGTGGAGCCAGCATTGTGGAGGGAAGGCCCAGCCCTATTCAGGTCCCAGGTGCAACTCCTCCCACCCATCTACATGTAGATCTGGCTATTCAGCCCTGTGCTGACTCACCCTGTCTCCTGGCATCCCCCAGCCCCTGTCACTCACACTCCAGACAAGGAATACACAACCTAGCAGAGGCAGGCTTGGATGGTTAGACAAGAAAATACCCACTTTCTAAAAGTGGTATTTTCAAACACAGAATGTTAAAACCAACTTCACTAAAAGATGCATTTTATCATTCTGAGTCCAGGCATACTAAACTCGAATTTCTACCATGTTCCCTGGGTCAGTTAGGATTATAAGCTGTAATAATCAAAACTGCCCATTCTGGCCTATGGGGAACAGGTAGCCTTGCAATAGTGAAAAACGAAATAGGCTGTAATTCACTATCAGGACATGCCACGCACACCAGGGCATGTCCTACCTTTCACATACAATGCACCCTGCCCACAGGGGTACCTTGGGCCTACCTTAGGGGTGACTAACATGTAGAAAAGGGAAGGTTTAGGGACTTGCAAGTGTGTGCACTTGCCAAGTCGACATGGCAGCCCCAGGCTGCACACAGGCTCTGCAATGGCAGGCCAGAGTTACACTTTACGGGCTGTTTACGTGGGTGGCACAATTCAGTGCTGCAGCCCACCAACAGCATTTGATCTATAGGCCCTGGCACTCTCAGTGCACTTTACAAGGGACTGACACATAGATCAAATAGGCCAATCATGGAAACACCAATCCATAACACACTTTACACAGAGAGCATATGCACTTTAGCACTGATTAGCAGTGGTAAAGTGCCCAGAGTCCTAAAACCAACACACAGGGGGTCAAAAACAGGAGGCCAAAAAGCAAAAAGTCTGGGGGTGAACCCGCTGAAAAAGCCAAGTCTAACAACCATACTCAAAGAGGTCTTCACTCATGCCCCAGTACTGAAACACCCAGACCCATCACAACCATTTACTGTAGAGGCTTATGCTTCACAGATGGCGATGGGAGGGGTCCTCTCCCAAAAAGATGTAACTACAGGGTGTTTACATCCTGTGGCTTTTTACTCCCACAAATTGAGAACTACTGAGCAGGATTATTTTGTGGGAGACAAAGAACTGCTAGCAATAAAAAGAGCTTTCGAGTAAGGGTGGGCGTAGTTTGCGAAGTAGCGCTACGCGAAGCTACGCGAAGTGCACTTCGCACTACGCGATCTACGCATAGCACTACGCGAACTGCGTAGTGCGCTGTTCGCGATGATTGCACAGTGCCGGATGCTTGTGCAATCATTGAAAACGGCATCTTGCACAGTGCGAGCTGTCTTTTACTGCCGCTCGAGTAGATTTTTACTCGAGCGACAGCTTTCTCAACGCGGACTGGTAGTTTCTCATCGCAAGCGGTCGCGAGCATACGCGACCACTCGCAATGAGAAACCTGACCTCCCCGCGTTGAGAATCTCGCCGGGAGGTTTATTTTCCACGCTCGCGATCGGCAACTTGATGTTGCTGATCGTGAACGAGAAAAGTCTCGCCGGGATGTCATTTTGCTTGCTCGCGGTCGCCAACTTGACGTTGAGGACCGCGAGCAAGCAAAAATGACCGCTGCACTACGCTACGCTGCGCTACGCGTGTTTGCACTGTGCTACGTGCAATTCGCGTAGTGCGAAGTAGCGCAAACTTCACAAACTACGCGAGCGTAGCGTAGTGCTTTGCCCACCCTTATTTTCGAGGAATGGCGTCAATATTTAATGGCAATCTTACATCAGGTTACTGTCCTTACCGACCATAGGAATCTCCTGTTTCTGAAATCAGCCAAGGCATTGTCTATGAGACAATTACATTGGACTATGTAGTTTTGCAAATTTGATTTTGTCAAACAGTTTCAGGCTGGGAGGAAACACGGGAAGGTGGATGCCTTGTCCCGGTTAGGATATGAGGTTGAGGAACAGGACTGTAAACCCCCTCCTATTATTGCCACTGAACGTATTCTCTGAACTGTGTGTTCCGAAGACGCCTTCCTGCAAGATGTGTTACAAGCACAAACTTCTGATGAAGTCAAGGCCTGGGAAGAAAACTACTAAGAGGTTAGGTTCAACAATTTCCTATACATTTAGGGTGGTTTAGTAGTTCCCGCGGTGGGGTTACAAAGACAGGCCTTAGAATGGAGTCATCCTCACAGGCCACCCAGGTTATAAAAAGCAGTAGAGTTATTGAGACGTCAGTTCTGGTGGCCTAATCTTGCAACAGACATTAAAGTATAGATACAGAAATGTCATATATATGCAAAAAGCAAGAGTTCACACCAGGTTCCTGCTGGGCTACCGTTTCCAATGCCCACTCCAGGTCCCTGGCATTCCATTTCTATGGATTTCATAGTGGAACTACCAAAAACCACAAAAGAAAACACTGTTGTCTTAGTGGTGATGGACATGTTAACGAAGATGTCTCATTTTATTCCTCTGAAAGCACTTCCTACATTCAAAGAGTTGGCCTTAATATTCGTACAACACATTGTGAGGTTACATGGGCTTCCTTCAGTGAGGATATCAGACCACGGCTCTCAGTTCATTTCCAATTTTTGGAAAGGTTTGGGCAAGCTCTTACAAATAGATGTGCGTTTCTCCTCAGGGCATCACCCACAAACCGACGGACAGACTGAAAGAGTAAATCAATATCTAGAACAATACATTAAATGTCAGTTACTGCAATCCACTTTAGATTGGGACACATTTCTGTGGGCAGATGAATTCTCTATCAACAACAGCATACATTATTTTATAGATACTTCCCCTTTTTTTCTGCTCTTATGGGTTTCATTCACGCTTTCTGTTGTCACTCCGTACTGTCTTTACGCCAACTCCTGCTGCACTGGAGTTTGTCAAGCAGATACATGAAATACAAAAGGCAGCGGTAACAAATCTTGAAAAAGCCAAACCGGTGTCCTCTCCGCCCGGTCCTGAATACGCCATTGGGGACTGGTTTGGTTAACTACTTACCATATCACGGTTAAAGGAAGTAGAAAGTTCAAACCACGTTTCATAGATCCCTACAAGATTTTAAAGATAATCAATTCTGTGGCCATGAAACTCCAAATCCCGTCTACTATGAAAATACATCCTGTTTTTCATGTATCTCTACTGAAACCAGTGGTACAGGGTACAGTATTGCCGGTACATCCTCCTCCTGTGACTTTGGAAGATGAGCCTGAGTACGAAGTTGGAGCCATTGTGGATTCCAGAAGGGTGCAGGGTAGTCTAAAGTATCTAGTACATTGGAGGCACTTTGGTCCTGAGGACCTTACCTGGGAACCTGTGGGACATGTCCATGCCGCTTGTTTGATGCGTCTTTTTCACAGACGCTATCCCTGAAAACACAAACCAGTTGGGAGGTACTATTGGGGGGTGTATTGTCGGGAATGCTCTGCTCCCCCAGTGAGTTGCAGCAGGGGCGGATCAATGAGGGTACAAAACAACCCGAGAACACGGAAGGAGTGCTTAGCGTTCCAGTTCCACAGGCATCTCCTTCTCGTCCGGGTTGCACTTACCTCTTCTGTGTCAACTCGGCATTTGTCGAAGATGTTCCTTGTTCCGGTCTCCTCGTAATTCAGGCAGGGGCGTCTGTTGCAGTGTCCTTCTTCCCCTGGATATTTAATGGATTTCTGGGAGATATTCGCACGGGGCTGCTTGCTGGTGCCTCGCATCTTCGGATTTCTGTTTCTGTTCTTCCTGGAAGAAAGGAAAAGACAAAAACACGTTAAATAATCTATGGCTCTCTTACTGGTGGTAATGCGCTTGCACTGCTGTATATATCTGTATAATCTAAAAAGCATAAACTTATCTGACTGAAGTCCCCTTGGCTTTCCTGAAGGGCATCTGTATTCTATTTTGCACATTGAGAAGACTGTGCCTGAGTTAATGCAGTCTGTGTATAGTTTCCTGCTGTTATGGAGACAAAAAATGACCCTGCATATTTTTGCACTTTTTATGTTATTCATATCTGAAAATACATATATCATTCTTGTCATTGATTATATGTATAAGAGATTAATTTTTGAGCTATACATTTTTATTTTTTCTACATTAAGGGTAAGAAAGTTGTCATGTACTCTTAATTGTATAAGTAATATGTATACACTGGCTTATCTCTGTCTTTGTATTTGTTCTTCTTGCTATAGAACTATTCTGACTCCTGAGGGAATTCTTTTGGATTATAGTGGAAAAGGGGAGTGGAACAGATAGTGAAGATAGCTACTTACCTCATTGATACATACACCCTGCTACACTCTTACCCTTGCAGGTTCTCACTCTTGTTCTCTATTTCAGGGACACACACATCTTCCATTGACGACTCCCTGCTGCACTGGTCACGCCAAGGGACCCTCATCAGTTCTCATTCCCTTGTTTCCCCTTATACACTGGTCTTGCTTTGACTACGTTGGGCATACTTGGTGAAATAGGGAAGGGGGGACCTGCTCTTCAGCTTCTTGCATCTCATTCCTGTGGAAACTTCAGGTGAGCCCTGATAAAAGAGGTGTCATTGAATGGAGTCATCCTTGTGGCATTTGCCATTAGACATTGAAAAAAAATGCAATGGTGAGCTTATGGGGTTATCGAGTTACACAGCCTTAATAAGTAGATATGGGTGAATTTGCATGCACTGCCCAAGATAAATGAAATTTTGGCAGCATTGGGTGGGTGTCTGTGGTTTTTGATCCTTGACCTGGAATCAGAGTACCATCAGGTTCAGCTTGATAATGAATCTCAGCATTTCACTGCTTATGTATCCCTTTTTGGCACTTTTCAAAATTGTCAAAAGCCTTTTGGGTTGGCTTCAACCACATTCGTTTATCAGTGCCTTATGCATCACATGGTTAAAGACATAGAAAGGTAGCTGTCTTCCAAGACAAAGCACTTATTTTTACATCTGTTTGGGTTTACCATGACCCTATTTTAGACAAGATTCTAATGTTCTATAAGTCAGAGGTGTAGTGGTTAAAAGGGAGAAAAGCTCATTTTATAAGAGAAGGTGGAATATTTAGCCCACGACATGCCAGTGGAAGGTATTGAACCACACTAGGGTCTGGTGATGGTAAGTGCTATTCAAGATTCACATACCCCAGTGGACAAGGTTGTTTTGAAACTTTTTCTTGGACTTTGCGAGTTCTACTCATCTTTCATTCCAGAGTATGCCTCACATTGTGAGCCCCTCAACACATGTTAAAAAATGTGCCTTTTGAATAGAATCAAAAATGCCAGCATGTGTTTGAGTGGGTTGAGTGAGTTTGTTAGTGCTAACATCTAAGGGCCTGATTCACAAAGGTAAATATAGACCAATAGTCTAAGTTTATGACTTTCGATATTCACAAAGGTAAGTTACGAGTAATATCTTTACGTCCGCACTTGGGACAGAGTTTCCACAGTAGGAAGGAATCTCCACATTCAGGCAGAGTATGTTTACTTTCATTCTAACACACCTGTGTTGGTGCCTACCATACTCCCACCCAGCTCCAGCTGAAAGCCCCTAGCCCAACAGTGAATCCCAGCCTGGCTGCATACATGAACTCAGAGCCGCCACACACAAACCCTTTCAGACCTTTCGATATGTCACTGAATGTGTTTGTTGGTTTGCCTCTTGTCATCCAACAGAATGATTTGAAGAGAAGGAGGAGAAGAGCAGAGAAAATAGGAGCAGAGAGGATCATTAGACAAAGGATCAACCTCTTTAGTTTGTCCAGCCAAGATGTCAGGTCCAGATAATGTTTTCCCCCTGATATCATCTTGGAGATGGTTTGAGTTGGAGAAGGATATTGACTCTGAGTCATGCCAAACCCATGCCATCCTAGCCTATGTCAAGATCTTAGCAGGTCTCAAATTTCGTTGGGCCTAATTCACAAAGGTAAATATAGACCAAAGGTCTAAGTTTATGACTTTCGATATTCAGAAAGGTAAGTTACGAATAGTATCTTTACGTTCGCACTTGGGACAGCGTTTCCACACTAGGAAGGAATCTCCACACTCAGGCAGAGTATGTTTACTTTAATTCTAACACACCTGTGTTGGTGCCTACCATACTCCCACCCAGCTCCAGCTGAAAGTCCCTAGCCCAACAGTGAATCCCAGCCTGGCTGCATACATGAACTCACACCCATGCTATCCTAGCCTATGTCAAGATCTTAGCAGGTCTCAAATTTTGTTGTTACGGGGTCTTTCCAGATGGTGTCCGGTGATATCATGGGCATTTCTCAGGCAATGCTTCCATAAGGTGCTGAGCTGCATCAATAGGCGAGTGCATCTCTTCATGCATATGCCCCATACTCTGGCAGGAAGGCACAGGGTTGCTAGGGATTTTCTACCTCTTTTCCCACTTCCCACATGTGGTAGGTGCAATTGATTGAACCCATGTGACTCTTCAGCCACCTCACCACAATGCACATTTCTTCTGCAACAAACTCGGCTGGCACTCAAACAACGTGCAGGATGTGTGTGCGATGCCAGTGGCTGTTTTACTGATGGGCATGCAGTGTTCCCAGGCAGTACACATGACAGCTACATATCAATCAGGTCACTTCCTGACCGCTGGATGGCAGCAGGAGAATTTGGCAACATGTGGCTTAAGGGTAAGTACTCAAGCACCAACAAGTCTGATATGTATGATTGTTGTTTTAATATACACAACCTTTATAAATCATGTTAGAAACTGAGTCTCTAGTTGGCAGAGGTTTGCACCCTGTCCACGTAGGGGCCACAATCCTTGTCAGGGTAAACTAGATGCACACTTTGAATTAACCTGTGCTCACCCTCTAGTAGCTTGAAACAGAGCAGGTGCAATTAACTTAAGAGGCAATGTGTAAAGTATTTGTGCAACACAAACACCAGTAACACAATGAATACACCACACAGGTTTAGAAAGACAGACGATATTTATCTGAGTAACACAAGACCAAAATGACAAAGATCCAATCAGTAGAAATTGAGATATGATTTTTTAAAGATTAGTTGCAAAAATAGTGCTTAGAAGTCACTAGCGGTCAAAAGGTTACTTGAGGTAGCGGGGGACCAGTGCAAATCCAAAGTTCAGGCTGACTGCGATGGAGGGCAGGCCAGCTATAATACTCACGCAGGTCTCACTGAAAAAGTATCTTGGATGAAGCAAGCATCCACGTTGAGAGTACGATGTACCGGTTCTGATTCACACAGTGGGTTTCCGCTTCATCGTTGAGCTCCATAGAGATGAATGCACTGCATCGTCATCAAGCCATGCAGAGCATTGTCAGCAGGCCATGCAGACTGTGAAACCGCTGTCATAGGACAGCCTCTGCATTGGCGTCGAAGGGTGATCGACCGACGGAGTGGTGACAATGAGTCGGTAGTGTAGCAAAACAGCTGCAGAACTGAATTCTGAGGCCCAGGAAGGGAGGGGGAACTTCAGGCAAGGGTAGGGCTCACAGATGGCAGAGTCCAGTACCACCATCAGGACTGTAGGAAGTCCTTTGTGGCCCTGAGACTTCAGAAAACAAGAGGCAAGCCAGCAAGCCCTTGGAGTCACTCTGGGTTCAAGTGAGATGAGTCCAGTCCTTGACATCAGCAGGACAGAGATCAGCAGACAGCAGGGCAGCTCAACAAAGCAGAGAAGCAGTTCCTCAGAACCGTCAGTCAAGGCAAAGCGGCAAGCCTTAGAGCACAGTGGTCTTTAGTCCAGCAAAGTTCTTCCCAGGTCCAGTAGTGTACTGATTTAGGAGGGTCAGAGACCCAGTACTTATACCCAAATGTGCCTTTGATGTAGATGGTGACTTCAAAGAAACTCTCTGAAGTGTACAAGGATACCTTTCAATCCATTCCTGTCTGCCAGGCTATCTGTGGGGGTGAATCAGTGCTTTGTTTGTGGACAGGACACTATCTATTGAAGTGTGTCAGTCTCTTCCATTCCCCCCTGCCTAGGCACACCCTTCAGAATGCAGATGAATGCAGATGAGTGCTCAGAATGCAGATGAGCCTCACCTTTCTGTGTTTGTGGCTGCCTAGAGGGAATGCAAAAAGTGTAGCTGTCACCCAGCCCAGATGTGTATTGGAGACCGATTGCAGTCACATAGAGCAACGTTTAGAGCAGAGAAATGTCCACTTTCTAAAAGTGGTATTTCTAAAATAGTAATGTCAAGTCAACTTTACCACTAAAGAGGATTTATCATTATCATTCCGAAGATATGAAACATGATTTATCTGCTCCTTTCAAATCAGGAATACATCGTAGACTTTTTTCAAGGAATTCCCAGTGCTAGCGTATGAGAGGAGTATGACTCACAGTAATGAAAAACAAATTTAGCAGTTTGTCACTATCAGGAAATGTAAAATATAAAAAGTACATGTCCTACCTTTTACTTAAACTGCACGCTGCCCTTTGGGTTAACTAGGGCCTACCTTAGGGGTGACTATATGTAATAAAAAGGGAGTTTAAGGCTTGGGAATTGGTTTTAAATGCCAAGCTGAAGTGGCAGTAAACTGCACACAGAGGCCTTGCAATGGCAACCCTGAGACAGGTTTGAAAGGATACTTGTGTGGGTGGCACAACCAGTGCTGCAGGTCCAATAGTGGCATTTACATTACAGGCCCCGGGTATATGGAACACCACTTTACAAGATAGCATTTGAACGCATGGGCAGATAATGTGGGTGGGACATACATAACATAAATTTATAGATAGGTAGCAGTGAGTAACGGGGATGTTTTTCACCTCAGGTGTGAGTCACATCATAGGCAACTCGAGCTTCGCTCTTGTTGTCATTTAGATGTCAATTAGAAATGCCACCACCATACGGAAAGAATTCCCAAATACAGAAAATGATAGACTGCATAACAATTACAAGAATGTGCTATCATATGTTATTACTGGAGCAATATTGCATTGTATTTTATTGTAATAGTGCTTTATATCTTCGATGAGGAGCAGTAGCACACTCAGGGATGGGTAGCATGTTGCAGTGTGAAGAAGTGTTATATTTCTGTGTGACCTATTTGGAGATGTTTTGGTGTGAGCGGTCTTATTATGATTTAGATTGCAGTGCTTAAGCCTGTTTTTAAGGGAAGACAAGTAAGTGACAGAATGTATGGGTATCACATTCATTTGTTACTACATCTGGTTGACAGGGTTTGGGTTTTGAGTGTAGCCTATGCGGAAAGAGTTTTGGTGTCATGCTTGATAAGATGTCAAATCCAGTGTTAATGTTGCTGAAGTCATGTAGCTGTGATGATGGATCATGTGGAATGAAGTTGTGTGAGGGATAGATGATAATGTGGGCTTCTGTACCATTCTAGATGGAGCAATGGTTGGTTGGTTTGTTGGTTGGATTTGAGTTGCAATGGAGCACACCACAGGAATTCACTGGATTTGAAGCCGTCACAGTAAATGCCCTTTGCTTAGATACTTGTCAGGCAATCTGGGAGCTACGACTATGTGGTCAGCTCATTTGTCATCAGTTATTTCAGGGGACTGACTGCACTTGCTATAAAAAAGCGACATCACTACATTTTCCTGTGTAGTTCATGAGGCACAAGCCGATATTATTCCCAGCCAGCCCCAGCCTCCGTTCCGTTAGACATGTTGATCACAGCTGGTGTCACTCACTGCTGTACTGGCTGAGCCTTGCTGCACTGCGGCCGATTTACAGAGTCAATCAGCCTCACCAAAGGCGGAAACACGGGCTCCATTGTCTGTGTCAGTTATCCCGACAGTTGCAGAGGTGTATGTGCAGGTCAAGCTGAAAACGCATATCAATGCGTTGTGCTGTCAGCTGTCATGAAAAAGTAAAGAGATACGTTCATAATTTTAAGAAAAGAGCTCACATCGGAACACTAGAGGCTTACAATTCAAAGTGAGCATGCAAATATTTGTCCAGTAGAGGGTATTTTCTGTGCTGTAGATGAGTGGTTACTTTTTTGATGTATGTAATATATCACACACCATCCCACTACTTCAAAAACACGTTTCCAGTACAGCATCCCACCTCATACTGTGCTCATTATTATTTCTCGGTCTATTGTGGTTCTATGCTGCTGCAGTAATACGGTCTATGTTTAGAAAGAAATTAATGCCTGAGGACGTCAGGCCACGTGGGTGACATTTCCTCAGCGAGTTCGTTTTTTCCGTACAAAGCCTATCAAAAGAAAGTCACGCTAGAAAACGTTTTTAGACCGCGCTAGCTTTCTTTCAAGTAACAACCCTCTGTATTTAACATTAGAACAGCGTCAGGCATGACAAGAGAAGTACATCACGTCATTTACGCGTTCTTGCTTTTCCTGTTCCCCTCCCAAACTCTATAGGCATTGTTATTTAGTGCTAAAGGAAACAGAACGTCTGCTGAATATATATATCACTATTTCATGCTGCCAGACTGCCAGCGATTCAGAGAACATGGCGAGTCATTTTCCATTAGCACAACAACCAGGCCAGGCCGCTTTGTAGTCGGCAGCAAAAGGTATTCAGCGTCGAGCAAGGATGCAGCGAGCCAGTTTTCGTGATTATTAGATGTCAATATCCATTTCATCCCTTGAGATGCTCCATCTCGATGACTACGAACTACCCAAGAAAAAAAACAAAGAAACACATCACCAACCTAAATTATTATTCATTTTGGCAAAGATACAAGGCACAGTTTAAACAGTTCTCACAATCCCTTAGCTTTTTGTTATTGATGACCAGAGGTGTTTTTTGATTTAGTAATTGTTCAGGACATGTTTTCAAGTGTTTGGTTGCAAAGAGTTTTCATGGAGACCGACTGGGTGTTGTTGCAGTGATTGAACGCTGTAGCAGGGCTAAGATAGAACCATATATTACGAGGGCAGTAATATGCTCACTCACGTGAATTTGAATGTGACAAGCTGATAATATGCCCATTGTGAATAATGGCATGTTCAGTCCATTAATACAATATATTTCAAATCTATGCAGCTGATTACATGTTAGTCTGCTGTGCCGAATTTAGTATCAGGCCCTGAAGAAAAGATTTAGGGGCCGATTCCGATTCGGGCCGGAAATCTCTCTGACCGAGCCGGACCTGGAGAGATTTCCGAACGAATCGGACCCTAGCAGTCCGACCGAACGAGTACGATGCGCACGCATGCTATCGGACTCGATTCGGTTGGACTCCCATTGAAGTCAATGGGAGCCGGTCGTACAACACGTACGCGGGCTCCCATTGACTCAATGGGTGCGAGGCGAACAAGGGCGCCCCCTACAGCGGGTACGCGTCGAAGCGGGTCGCGCCATACATGCACAGGTAGGGGGGACCCATGGGTCCCCCCTGTGTGCGACTCGCGCAGCTACGCGTACAGGGGGGTCCGACACGGACCCCCAAAGTGCGGCTCCGACTGCTCTTTTGAGCCGGACGGCGCGAGTCGGTCGGACTGCTCGAGGCGCGCATCGTACTTACCCGGCCGGGGAACGTCTCCATTGCGCAGTGCGAGTCGTGTCCGTGCGAGTCGGTTGGAGCGATCGGCTTTCGCGAACGAGTCGGTCGGTGCGGTTGGGTCTCGCGAACGAGTCGGTCGGAGATTCCGCATCGTACTCGCTCGCCCGGACGCACGTACGAATCGGTCGGAAAACAGGGCTCCGAATCGGATCCGGTAAAGCCGAATCCGATTCGGAGCCCTACCGGCCGAGATCGGAATCGGACCCTTAACTGTTACAAATTGCATACTTTCAGCCTGCAGTTGCGTGTTGTGCATTACTAAGTAAAACCAAAGGGGATGATGGACGGAGTGTTGAACATTGCAAGCACTCACCCCCAGTCAACTGATCTGGGTTTAATCCATCATCATTCTTTAGCTCACTCCGCCACCCCAGTTCAGACATGGCCATATGCAAATCAGTCTGACCCTGTGCCTCATGGGAACAGTCCAGCCCGAACTGCCAAGCCATGTCTTCCCTGGACCAGAAACAAGCATCCTGGGACCGGTTTCGGGTTCATAACCCTCATCAGCCTGGCTATCTTGAATCCAGTGGCAAAGTGAGCAAGGGACCCACGTCTGGGCATACCCTGCCAACTTAGGGCGAATTTAGCAAAACCAAAGGGGATGATGGACGGAGTGTTGAACATTGCAAGCACTCACCCCCAGTCAACTGATCTGGGTTTAATCCATCATCATTCTTTAGCTCACTCCGCCACCCCAGTTCAGACATGGCACAGGGTCAGACTGATTTGCATATGGCCATGTCTGAACTGGGGGTGAGTGCTTGCAATGTTCAACACTCCGTCCATCATCCCCTTTGGTTTTGCTTGTGCATTACTAACACATTTAATGGTATTTTATGATTGTTCTGTTATGAATTTCAAATTGTATTGTTATGGCCATAACTTGAAAAATGAGGCAGTGCCGATAATGGTAACCTAGCATAGCATCCTGTGCTTCTTCATATCCGTACGGAATATATTTTCCAAATGTGAAGGCTTGTGAACTCAACAAGTATTCATTCAAATTTCCTTTTCAACTGCAGACAAAGGCAAAAGGGTAGAATTCGTTTCACTGCACACATTTTTTGTGTGTGCCTAAAATAGGTGTGCTCCCATTACATGCAGCTGTAGTGTTGTGTAAATAAAAGATGACGTAACACTTTTGGTTCCTGATGCACCCCGTAGACCTGTGACGTAAGCATTAAAGGGTAATGAAGTGAATGCAGGCTTAGAATGTTGAGTCCTTGCTTACATGCTAAAGAATAAAGATGTGTATAACTACTAACCCTGGGCAAAGCACTACGCTACGCTCGCGTAGTTTGCGAAGTTTGCGCTACTTCGCACAACGCGAATTGCACGTAGCACAGTGCAAACACGTGTAGCGTAGCCTAGCGTAGTGCAGCGGTCATTTTTTGCTTGCTCGCGGTCCTCAACGTCAAGTTGGCGACCGCGAGCAAACAAAATGACATCCCGGCGAGACTTTTTCCTCGTTCGCGATCAGCAACATCAAGTTGGCGATCGCGAGCGTGGAAAATAAACCTCCCGGCAAAATTCTCAACGCGGGGAGGTCAGGTTTCTCATTGCGAGTGGTCGCGTATGCTCGCGACCGCTCGCGATGAGAAACTACCAGTCCGCGCTGAGAAAGCTGCCGCTCGAGTAAAAATCTACTCGAGCGGCAGTAAAAGACAGCTCGCACTGTGCAAGATGCCGTTTTCAATGATTGCACAGTGCGGACAAGCATCCGGCACTGTGCAATCATTGCGAACAGTGCACTACGCAGTTCGCGTAGTGCTACGCGTAGCTCGCGTAGTGCGAACTGCACTTTGCGTAGCTTCGCGTAACGCTACTTCGCGAACTACGCCCAGGCTTAATAACTACTCTCCATGTGTGCTGTAGTCATTGGCGAGTACCATGGCTGGGTAGGACGCAACAACTGGTGACGAGTAGAGGATAAGTAATCCGTAGATCGACAAAGCTCTCCCAGAGAGTTTGCCGTGTTCCAGCAAACTACTCGTTGGTGTCACGTCTGCTGCAGTCAAAGTGCAGAGTTGATGCTTGCACCTGTGGAGTCTCAGCACAACGCCAGCCTGTGTAAACCTTGTGCAAAAAATAGAAAGCACCATTGAAAATCGACACATCTGTGGCCGAGAACCGAAGGAAAAGGTCGCAAAGAGAGGTACCGCGCTACTACGCAAATTAATGCTGTATGTCTTACAGAAAAAAAGGCAAAAGATGGATGAAGTTAAGTCTTGAGAACAGCATATTGTGACAATCCAGTGCAAGTTCAACTGTAAACTGATGTGCTATGAAGCAGAGATTAATCAGGTGGTTACAAAGAGACATTTAAGCGCAAAGCAAATTGAATATCATAACTTTATTTGCTTATAAAATCAGTTAAATACGAAAAGACTTGTCTTCATAGCAAAAAAACTAAAGAGAGTCATCATACCACCACATGCTGTGGAGTGGTCCCAGAGAGAGGGCTGGGGTTGTGCATGTGGAGCTATCGATACATGAAGTGGTCCACCACCAAAAGCAGCCGAGTGGGGGCTCACAACAACTCCACAGACCTCCATGAAAATAAAGAGCACCAATGGCGAGCAAGCATGAGGCCAAAGCTCCTCCAACTATCAAGGTTGACCCTGAAGCCAGCACGTCACAAGGCTTTAGAGATGGTTTGCACGAGCAAGTTCACCAAGAAGCCGTAGAGAGACCACTGTTGTCCACTAATGGTTATACTGCTGCCAGTTTCAAAATTAGGGGGGAACCCAATCTACCCTAGTGGGCTTGGGCAATGAAGGTTATCAGGTCAAGGATGCCAACAATGGATTTTATTTAACAAACAATTATAAATCTAAAGATACTTGAGGTGCTCTACTCTAGCATCATAAAAAATGTATCAAAAACATGTGTTAAATCTCATTTGAATAAATAAATAAATCTAACAAGCCGGGTGTATTACTTCTTTCTGTGTTTATAAGCTTTTACATGTGATTTCAGTGTATCAACGTTTCTTCAAGTACATTCATGACAAATGTCTAACCATTACATATAACACTTTGTCCTAGTAAGCAATGCACCAAAACCATTTCTACAACATACCAAAAACTGGCCAATACATAGTGCCTACATTACATCCATCAACAATTCTTGGACAACAATTGGACAGAAAATGGGATGATGTGTCGATGTTTTGGTCTTTTTTTGTGGTAAATCGATAAAACATCTTCGGGACAAAACAATCATATGAAAATAAACAACCCTTCTGTAAAAAAAATTACAATTAATTAATCGGCTTAGAACTGATAAATAAAGTTAAGAATGATACACACCAGGAAAAAAGTGAAGAAACCTTTAAAAAGTTAAGTGAACAAACCTTTGAGTACCAGTTCCACCATATTTTATATAGAAAAAGAAAAAAGAAAAGATGCTAAAATATAAAAATAAAAAGCACCTTCACCTCAATAAAAAGCATATTAAGATACATATTTTAGAAATCTTACTCATAAGCACATCAATATGAAAAAAACTCGTAGATCTTGCCAAAGATATATGAATGAATCTGTAGATACCTAAATATAAAAAAAAAAAATCTTTTTGAGAGGATCATCATAATGGACTGAACAAAATAATTGTTGTTGATTACAGGCAAAGCTCTCCCCAATATATCGGACTGCCTCTTATGAATACGAATTAAAATTATATATGAAAAAATGTAATATTCTATTTACAACTAAATGCAGATGTTGTGAACTCTGATGGAACCATGAATCCCTCAGTGTTAAACAAAGTTTAACACTGAACATCTTTAGACTTAAAAACCAATATAACGGATGATCTGTTGTTCAACTCTATCAGTGTCACATTTCATCAAAAGGATGCACTGGTAGTTCTTTTATCCGAGCCAGTTGCTGACAAGCCATGCTAAAAAGCCTTTGCTCAGGCACATGCTTGCCACTATAATGACCATGCAAAAATAGTCTTTTTCTGCCATGCCGTCATCAACGCTCTGGCCGTATCTTTGAAAATACTAAATAATATCTAATTGTGGATGGCTTGACTGCAAAACACTTTAGTAATCATTACCTTTCAAAACGTTGTATATTATTTTGGCGTGTGTTCCTGTGCAGGGTACGAGATGCCACAATTATCTGTAAATAAGATGTGAGCAGCAGGCATTAAAGAACTTAGAACTTGTCCGCTGCTGTAATTATCAGCAGCCTTGCATGGCATCTCCTCCAACGATGAAGATCGTCGACTTGACAAGAAGTGATACTGTTTTATATCCGGTTTATGTTTGAGTGAAACTGTGGTGGCCATCTTATAAAGGGTTTCTATTATCTGCATTAATGGATAGCTCATCAGTGCCAGAATTAGCTATTCACTATAGTTGATGGCTATTGGAAGTATTATGCTTTTATTAACAGTATTATGCACAACATATATTAAATATGATTGGTGCACAACTCCGTCATACTGAAATAGACCAACTCATAGTTGGGTATCATATTCTATGATAGTGTGTTTTAAAAAAAAATAAGGAAAAACACCATTTTTAAAAATGTCATGTGCTGATGGACAAAAGATGTGATAAATTGGCATATTCACAACAATGCCAGCCATCCTATAGTTTAAAAAAAAATAAAAAATTATTAGGTTTTTATTAAGGTTACAACAAGAAAAAGAAAAGAAACATGGCATTGCAGTGCAGTGTTAAGCAACATAATTAAACAAAAAATTACATGGTCACATGTCCAGGTACATGCATCTTTAAAACCTGTACAACATTAGCTACCAAGTCTATACTGCATAAGATCAGTACAGTGTCCAACTATACTACAACAAACTCTACAGTGGTACATTGACCCCAGATGTGTCCCTATTGAGTTCAGTTCCAGTGGACGCAATCCGCGGCTGTGTAGAGGCATCGTTGCCGTCCCGCGTCATGAAGAGGTAAGATTGGAATGGCTGCCAGATATCTATGGGCCTGGCTGCAGGTGGCTGCAGTTGTGCATATGTGTCACTAGTGGTATTGCAGTATGTCATGCTATGAAGCCATGCATGTAGCGTGGGGGCATACTTACAACCCCATTTAATAGACACTTCGCGTTTAGCAATGAGGGTTGCAATTGCAACGAATCGGCACTTGGATTTGGGGAGATCTTGCGTGTACCCCAACAGCTCCAGCAGGGGCGTGGGTGCAACCTTGAGTTCAACCATGCTGGAGATTTCCCCAAAGACTGCCTTCCAATAGCACTCTATCTTAATACAGGTCCATGTCATATGAGCAAAATTGGCCTCTGGGGTCCGGCACTTTGGACATTTATGTGGTCGCGAGGGGTCTATACGATGCATTTTATTAGGTGTCATGTATGCTCTCCACAGAAATTTAAAATGCAGCAGCTTATGGCGGTGGTTAGGAGAAACCTGGCGGGTTTGCATACAGCGCCAACCACATTGCGCATCTGTAAGCGGGAAACCAAGGTCGCGTTCCCAAGCCGCCCGAACCCCCGTATCATGACATGGGAGCAGTGCCACTGCTGGCTTATACATCCGAGCCATCAAATGGCTCCCATCCCCGTTCTTAATTAACCCCGTCAGGATTGGGAATTCAGGGGGCTCCAAGGGGTAGCTATACATGCTCGCACGCAATGCCCTCTGCAACCTTTGCAGCACAAAATGGTCCAGTATAGTGGCCTCTCTAAAGCGAGGGTCCTCTGTGCGTGAGAAAATATGTCCGCCGGGGAACAGGTCGCCGAATGTCGACAGCTTGAATTTGGCCAGTGTACGTTTTACTAAGGTCTCCTGTAAAATGGGAACCCAGCCATTACCTGCCAGTGGCAGTGCAGATGAATATAGTATACAGGATCCCGTTACCTGTAATAACTTATGCCATGCCCAACTGGTTGTTGATAGTGTCTGGATGTCGTGCGGGTCACGTGGGAACCCCACAGGCAACAGGGTGTTGAGTGGTGCCGGAAGCGCCAGATCAGCCTCTGGTCTGTGATATGGAATCCTGACATCTGCATGATACCAGTGTCGGCAAAACTCGCCTGTGCTACCAAATAATAAATCTGAAAGTTTGGTACCCCAAACCCACCCCTCTCATACGGCAGCACCAAGGTATCCCAACCAATGCAGGGCTGCTTACCTCCCCACACGAGTCTTAGCAGCAGCGTACGAAGATCCTTGAATAAGCTATTTTATAAAGGAATAGGGATGTTTTGGAATAGATATAAAAATTGTGGAAGAACCACCATCTTAATTATGGCTATTCTACCTGCCATTGACAGGGGCAGTTAGCCATCTTATAGTTAGAAAAATCTGAATTATCTCAAAGTGTGTGCACTAAAATTCCAAAAATTTCTAATGAAACAAAATACCAAAGTGTACAGAGGAAAGGATTGAAAGAAATTGTTAATAATATGTGCACAATAGTCAACCTATTGAAAAGGTGATTTAAGAGAGAAGAAATACAAGATGGCAATGCCACATATTTGTCCCTGCATATAGATATAAAAATTGTGGAAGAACCACCATCTTAATTATGGCTATTCTACCTGCCATTGACAGGGGCAGTTAGCCATCTTATAGTTAGAAAAATCTGAATTATCTCAAAGTGTGTGCACTAAAATTCCAAAAATTTCTATTGAAACAAAATACCAAAGTGTACAGAGGAAAAGATTGAAAGAAATTGTTAATAATATGTGCACAATAGTCAACCTATTGAAAAGGTGATTTAAGAGAGAAGAAATACAAGATGGCAATGCCACATATTTGTCCCTGTATAAAACATTTCCATCAAGAGACAGATATTCAACAAAATATGTATTGTATCCAAAACATACTCTTCATTGCATTCTACATCATAATCTTGTCATATATTATCTGCCACCTATGTACTAAAGATTTTTTCACAGTGATAGATTTTATAGGTAATGTGTAATGTTGTAATGCACCCTGTGGTGCTAGTTGGTAACATGACTTTATTGAGGAGAGTTTTGTCATTAATTGACAACAAATCAAATGATCAGTCCATTATGGTAACCCTCTCAAAAAGATTTTTTTTTAATTTTACATTTAGGTATTTACAGAATTATTAATCTATCTTTGGCAAGATCTATCAGTTTTTTTTCACATTGACCTGCTTACGAGTAAGATTTTTTAGATTTGGTTCTTGATATACTTGTATTGAGATGAAGGTGCTTTTTATTTTTCTATTTTAGCATTTTTTCATTTTTCTTTTTCTGTATAAAATATGGTGGAACTGGTACTCAAGGGTCTGTCCACAAAAATTGGTAAAGGTTTCTTCACTTTTTTCTGGGTGTATATCTTTCTTGACTTTATTGATCAGTTATAAGCTGACAAATGTATTGTACATATTTTTTACAGAAGGGTCGTTTATCTCTTTATATGATTGTTTTGTCCTAAAGATGGTCTTATGTATTCACTACAAGAAAGACTGAAACTTTGCTGCATCAATTCAATTGTTGTCCAAGAATTATTGTTGGATGTAATCTAGGCACTATGTATAGGCTAGTTTTGGTATGTTCTAGAAATGGGTTTGGTAGATTGCAGACTTGGACGAAGTGTTATATGTAATGGTTGGACATTTGTCATCAATGAACTTGAAGAAACATCTGTACCCTAAAATCACAAGTAAAAGTTTATAAACACAGAAAGAAGCAAAACATCCAGCTTTGTTGAGATTTATTTATTTGTTCAAATGAGATTTAAAACATGTTTATGATAATTTATTTATGATGCTACAGTAGCGCATCTCAAGTATCTATAGATTTATAATTGCTTGTTAAGTAAAATCCCTTGTTGGCACCTTGACCTGATAGCTTTCTTGAAACTGCCATCATCTTTTGATATTGCCAAAAAGCAGAATATTGGCATATTGGCAAAAGATGGACTGCTTGAATAGAGACTTTTGAGGATTTCATAGACTCAATCGATGAAACAGATGACAAAAATATTATCATGCATCTGAAGAACATGGTGGGTGAAGGTGTAAAAGAGGTCATAAAAACGTTACCACAGGATGGTGAAGTGACATACAATCACATCAAAGCAGCCTTAAATGTCAAGTTCAATCCAGTGCCAAATGTAGATTATGAACGATACTTCTTCAGTCAAGAATGATGGGGAGTAGGTGAAACCATCAATGAATTTGTTGAGAGGCTGGATCTCCTCATAAAGCCCTCTAAGTTCAATTAATTTAATGATGAGGAAGCTACACACCTCAGAGCGATAGATGGATGTCGGTCAGATTCTTTTTGACTTCGAATGCTGAAGAAAACTCTGAGCTTCGAGCAAGTCCTCACAGCTACATGCACTGAAGAGCATGCTAATTGACAAGGAGCTGACAAGGAGGCCAGAGGTGCACAGAGTGCGTCAGACATGAACATGAGAAGCAAGCCAAAGCATAAAGCTGATGGACACAAAGTGATGTCTCCACAGAAAAATAAAATGTGCTTCAGATGTGGATGGTCATTTCTACATGACGGTAGATGTCCCACCATTGGGCAGATTTGCAACGGCTGTGAGAAAAGCGAACCATTTTGTGATGGTTTGCAAGGGGAAGGAAAAAGTAAGTGCATTACAGCGAAGACAAAAAGGCTGACCGAATGTTGCATCAATAACATTCAACATGCTCTCACAAGGATAAGTGGTCACACCAACTGAGGCAAATAGACACCAAATGAAGTCGGTCATCATCAAAGTCATCGTCAAAGACATCTTCAGTATCGATTTCAGGTGAATTTGACAACAATAACTGGACAATGTTGATGTTTACTTCAGTGAGACATGCACATGTGGTGCTAGTCGAATGTGAGAAAAAACACAGATGAAAGATTGACCTGAAAATGAACCAAAGAACTACAAACATTGTCTTAAGATTACCCTGAAAATAAATGGGAGTTTGATACCTTTGGTAATTGATAGTGCTGTGTCGATCAACATTAGGCCTGAGGAGGAATATTGTGAATTGTCTCCAATACCACAACTTATGCAATTGAAAACTAAAGTATATACATGGGCTGTGTCGATACCTTCAAAAAGTCAAGGTTCATTTGTTGCTATGACGAAACACATGAAAACAGCAGTGCAAGCACCTATTCATGTACTTCAAATTGCGTATTTAAGTGCCTGTCTGCTCAGTTTCAACAGAACTGCTGATTTAGGACTAATATCAGTGTACTACAATATGAATGCTCATCATGAAATAATAAGTACATTTCCTTCATTATTTCACAGGTTAGGAAAGCTCAAGAATATGAAAGTACTGTAACTTATAAACAAGGATGTTCATCCTATTGCCCAAAGACACAGACAAATTTAATTTCTTCTTGCAAAAAGCTGTTGAAAGAGATCCTACTTCGTTGCTCAAACACAAAATCATTGAATAATCCACTAATCCAATGCCATGGGTTTCTCCCATAGTGGTAGTGCCTAAAAGAGACAGTGAAGGAGTTGTACACATTTGCGTTGATATGCGTTAGGCCAACATGGCAATTGAGAGAGAATGACATCTAGGACTGCACATTTCTGATATGATAACTCAATTGAATGGTGGCAAGTTTTTCTCTTGACTTGACTTAAACAAAGGATATCACCAGTTGGATCTTGAAGAGAATCGCAGGTACATTACAACCTTTTTGACAAATATTGGTCTGTTTCGCTATAAGCATCTGGTGTATCCTCTGCTGCAGATCCTTTCCAAGACATAATTTGATGCATCATACAGCCTTTTGTGAATGCCTTCAACTATAGTGATAACATATTAGTCTTTAGAGCTACTCAGAGAGAGCATGACAAAGCTCTCATGCAAGTGTGTCATTTGCTAAATGATGCTGATTTGACTATGAATGCCGATACATGTTAATTCCATAAGACAAAATTGAAATTCTTTGGCCATGTTTTTTCTGATGGGGGCACGACACCTGATCCAGCCAAAGTACACGTACAATCTACTGCTAATCCCCCACAGGACATTTCTATGTTACATTCTTTCCTTAGAATGGCCTGTTACTGTTCAAGATACATAAAAGACTTTGCCACGGTCAGTGCAGTTATGAGAATTGATGAAAAGGAATGTGGTGCTTCAATTGTCTTGTGAGTGCAAGGAAAGTTTCAAGTGAATCAAGCAAACTATCAAAAATACCACTGAAATGACATAATTTGATCCCAAACTTCATACAGAGGTTGTAGTTCCTTCAGGCCATGTCGGATTAGGTGCAATTCTTGCACAGCACAATGGACTAGCCAAATGTCCAAAGGCATATCGTAGCTTACCCCAGTAAAAGCTTGTCACAAACTGACCGTGCTTATTCACAACCTGATTGAAAGCTTGGCAGTGGTGTGGGCTTGTGAGTATTTCCATGTTTTCTTTTATGGAAAGTCTTTCACAGTAGTGACTGATCATCAAGCATTATTAACAATATTTGGCAATCCTAAAGCCAAGATGCCTTCTTGTATTGAACAATAGGGTCTGAGATTACAAGAATGCAACTACCCAGTTATTCACCGTCCAGCGAAAGATAAAAATCCTGCTGATTATTATTCAAGAGTGCCGTTACAATGCCCTGGAACTCCATCTAAGAAACCTGAAGCATTCATGAATTTCATCGTAAAATTGAGCGCAGTAGCTGCCTTGTCATTAGAACAAATTGTCACTGCTACGAGCCAAGATAGTGACATACTCAAACTGATAGACATTATTGACCATGAATCATGGAGCCAGCTGTGAGAAGTTGGCCTGGCAATGCTGTCCACTAATTATAGTGGGCACCTTGCACCAGTCCAAACAACCCCTTATTGGAGATAGGTTAAAGACAACCTTTATTGAAAGCTATCCTAGTGGTAGATATGGAGAGCAGCCTTCAGGCTAAGTCTTGAAGGAATGTAAAGCAGCTTGTTTTACCAGTCTATAATCTCTTGAGTGATCAAATTAAAGAGCACCACACCAGGTATATATTCAAAATATATGTATTTATTGCTAAACACACCCCTCTAGTCTCTTTATGAGGCTAGAGTTCGAAGTACATAAGTTATAAGGTATTTAAACACAGTAATAGCACAAATACACGTTTGGGCCCTAGGGGCGTACCAAACCATATACCAATAAAGTGGTATAAGAACCACGACTGAGCTAGACACTAGGCCTAGAGCCTCTAGAAGTGCTTGGACCACAAGGAACCACCCAAGGTAGTGACACAGGGGACCCACGGGGGACGCGTGCAGTGTAATAACACAGCCGCGAATCGCCGTTAACTTCTATGGAGAAAGTCACGGTTTGGAAATTAAATAAAAGGGACACTTAAAGAAGGACTTGGAGCAAACCCTTTGAGAACTAGGTCGTTCTAGAGTCTCTACCCAAGGGAGCACCGGAGTACTCGTGTTACCTCACCCAGGGAAGCCGGGTGCATAGGTGCCTTTCGGGGTCGGGTTTCGTCGTCGATTTGAATGGCGATCTGCTGCAAAGTGCTGCTGGCGACCAAGTGGAAAGTGTCCGGGTGGATCCAAGAGTGGATCGGAGATCTGAAGAACCTGAAAGCAGAGGGGACAGAGTCTGGGTCACTAGCCAGTGACCAGGAAGGCGATGAGCAGATGCCCACCGATGTCGAGTGCTTCAGGTAGGTTGACGGTCGTCTTGACTCTTCAGCCACGAGGTCCAGAAGGCGTTGTCGGTGACCAGGAGCAGGATTCGGGCTGGTACACGATGTCTGTCGAGTGCTGAGGTGTCGGCGACGGTATTGGACCCAACAAGCCTTGGCAACGGCAAGTCTCGATGTAGATGACGATTGACGATGATGCACACCAGCAAGGTCTGAGGAACTCACCCAGCAAGGGTAAGTGAGGGCAAGCATGGAGCAACCAGGGAGCCCAAGTAGAAAAAGATTGGCCTTCGTGAAGGGCTACTAGCCAACGGGCTAGCGACCGCGAAGGAGCCTCGAGATGGTGCACGTGGAGCTGGCTCACAGGACACTCGTGGAATGGAGGCCAGTGATCTTCGGTGCAGTTGGTACTGGAGGCTAGGGCTACTCGGAGCCCAAAGCACGACTTCGTGGGAGACCCAGAAGAGGATGCACTTGCAAATGCGTGCGGTGTCCAGGGGTCACGGTTCCACGTTACCCACGACAGCTACGGGCCTCGACTTTGCTGGGGACTCAGGGCAGCCTCGGAGAAGTCTGGAAATCTACCTCTGGTGATGCAAAGTCTTCGGCGTCCGACGGGAGCTTAGGCGATGCAGACCGGACAATTGCTTCTTTGGTGCCTGCCAAGCAGGGGAGTCACTCCTTGACCCCAAGGGAGATTCTTCTGTCCTCTAATCTTGTAGTAGAGCGTCAAAGGTCCAGGATTCTGTGTCAGAGTTTCGTCCAGGGATAATCTAAAGTCCTAAGGACTGGGTTCCTATACTTATTTTATTTGAAGAGTTTTATATAGCGCTGGCTAGACCCGTAGGTATCAGAGCGCTTTACATGAGGATCGTTGAGTTACAAGTTACAAATTACATCCGTTACCAGAGCATAGTAAAACACAGGCAAAAAAAAAACAATGTTACGGTAATTCGTCGGAGGGAGGGGGAGGAAAGAGACACATCGGGGAGACGGGGAGAACTGTGCCCAATGTCCGGCTGGGTAGGTGATGGCCGAGGGGGTGAACCAGGGCCGATCTCCTCTATAGCTGTCCAGCAGCTCCACCGGGCATCAGCCATGTTGCTCAGGTCTCAGCGATCAGGAATAACAGGTTTTCAAGGGTTACATTAGTTACAGTTGCATAGTCAAACACAGAAGAAACAAGTCCCCAATAGAGGAATAGAGGGAATGGGGGAGGGGAGTGGAGACAGGGGGCTGGGAAGCAGATCAGATTCTGGCAGACCGGCAGTGGGAGAAAAGTACCTCGTGGGGGCCCAAAAAGTTAGAGTAAGCGGGCCCATAATCCAGATGGGGTCACAAAGTCACTAAGGGGCATATTATCAACGGCCAGCGATAATTATCGCTGGCCGTACATAGCGATAGAAATATTATCACTGGCTATCGCTGAATATTATCGCCATGATAACGCTATATTTACAACGCATAGCGCTATGGCGATAATATTTCAGCGATAGCGGTGTTTTCAATGGAACATCACTGGTTTTCCAGCGATGTTCCATTGAAGACTAGCGATAACATTGCTGATACGACCCTGTGGTCGTATCAGCATAATCCATCTCCCATTAAAAGTATGCCTTAGTCAGGAATTTAACAGACGTTAAATTCCTGAGTTAAAGCTGAGGTAGCGCGATTTTTTATCGCTGCACCTCCTTGTTAATATCGCGAAGCTACCTTCACGATATTAACATGTGTTGTTTTCACAGCCACGCCTTCTTTGCATCTCATTAGCGATGCGAGGCGAGGCTGTGAAAAAACGGGCTCTACATCAAGGAAACACGCGCTAGCGTGTCCTTGATGATATTGCGATATAATTATCGCCGCTTTTCGCCCAAAAACGGACGCTAAAGCGGCGATAATTATATCGCCAGCCCTTGCTAATATGCCCCTAAGTCCAGTGCCAAATTCAATCACCGCGGTAGGTCATCTCGGCAATGCGGGGGGACCATGCAGCATTGCATTCCGTGCCTCCCTCAGTAGTTCCTGTACTCCAGTGCGGTCCATCAAAGCGATGGGGAGATGTTTGGCAGGCTTCTGCACTATCGGGTCTGAAGTGCGCAGGCAGTATCTCGGGAGCGATCGCCGTGAAGGGCGAATACAGCGCAAATACAGTTAGAACATAAAGGGTACCTTGAGCAGAGGATCACAAATGGCAGGAAATCTCCAACTGCTCTTTGCTAGTACAGTGCTTATTCTGGGCACTCCCAACGTCAGGCACTTCCTTCTTCTATAGGTGGGCTTCTATGGTGTTATATAATTCTTGCAACTGTTCTATTTCTTCAGAGACTATACTTCTGCTGATTTTTAAGCCATCCAGTTAACATGCAGTAGGGGGACCGCTCCTAGGGTGCCACTTCTGTCCCGGATTGATCCTCCCTAGCGGCCACCATTTTGAAGTCAGGCAAGTTGTGGCCCACTTCAAAGTCCCGTTTACTGTGTCTCTGTTATGCTCGATTGCCTTTGGGGAATGAATTAAGGCGCCCCCGGACCCCCGGTCTCCCGTGCTCCAAGAGGGGTCTCCCGGCAATACCACCAAGTTTAGGGGTTGGACTTACTCTGTGGTCCCACCTATGGGTGGGTCAGGGCAGAGGGGTGGCTACACCCCTTTCCCTTTGTCCAGTTCACGCCAAAGCAAGGGGTGCAAGCCCCTGATCCGGTTTGAACTGGGGTATGCACAGGGACACCAAGTGTGCACCCAGTGCAGTACTTCAAAGCACCCGAGAGTGCTCCCGCCCAGCCCCAATACACACTATGCTGTCTGGGGAGGTGGTCACACCTCCCTGGGACAGGAAACCTATTGTCCAGGCCTCCCCTGCCGGAGTTTCAGTCAGCAGCAGGAGGCCAGACTTGTGTCTGTGGCAGCAGCATCCATTTTGTGATGCCAGGGCTTTAGAAAGAAGTTACCGGCCAAGCCAGGGTTAACATGTCTCTCCCTCTAGAAGGGTGGAATGCTACCCCCGCCGCCAGAATTGGCGGAGGGGATAGTATTCCAAGATGTTTGACACCAAACACGACATGTTTCGGTGCAGCCATTCCAAAGTTAGCATTTAACGCGAGGTTATAATGCGCTTAAGAGTATATGGTCAGGCTGCACTACAAACAGCATCAGAGAAGGGTCTCCGAACACTGCAGAGGGGCCCTGCTCATGCAGGGGCACTCTCTCACATAGGAACCACGCACTCTGCCTTCAGGATTGATAAGGCCTGCCATAGGAGTGACTTATAGGTTTATATGTGTGTATGTATATAGTGATATAGGTAGCCTATATCACAGTAAGGAGTGCATGCACCACCTTACCCAGGCTGCAGTAGCAGACCTGTGGTGTCAGTTTGGATGGCCTTCCAGGGGTGGCACAATACATGCTGCAGCCCCTGGTAGGCCTCTGAGGTACCTATGCCCTGGGTACATAGTATACCATATACTAGGGACTTATAAGGGCACTCCAGATTCCAATCAGAGATGTGCCTAAGGCACATGGAAACCATTTTAGAGATGAAGCAGCTAGGCTGGGGTTCTGATTAGCAGGGCCCCAGCCAGACTAAGGTCGAAAAACAGTGAAGCATCAGCAAAAAGTGGGGGTACCCATGTGAAGCAGATCCTACCCTCCTACACAACCCCCCCCAAACGTAGGGACATTAAACTAACCTTGCCCAGTTAAGTCTTCATGTTCTAAGTGGAGGTACCTAGAGAGTCCATCTGCATTGGCATGGTTACTCCCAGGTCTATGTTCCACTGTGAAGTCCATCCCCTGTAGGGAAATGGACCACCTAAGCAGTTTGGGGTTTTCACCCTTCATTTGTTTTAGCCATAAGAGGGGCTTATGGTCTGTTTGAACAAGGAAGTGAGGACCAAACAAGTATGGCCTCAACTTCTTCAGAGCCCAGACCACAGCAAAGGCCTCCCTCTCAATGGCTGACCAACGTTTCTCTCTAGGGGTCAGCCTTCTGCTAATGAAAGCTACTGGCTGATCCTGACCTTCTTCATTCAATTGTGACAGTACAGCCCCTACCCCCAATTCAGATGCATCAGTTTGAACAATGAACTTCTTGGAGTAATCAGGACTCTGTAGAATGGGAGCAGTGCACATGGCCTGCTTCAGGTCATCAAATGCCTTTTGACAGCTAACTGTCCACTGAACCTTTTGGGCATTTTCTTGGAAGTTAAGTCATTCAGGGGTGTCACTATTGATCCATACCCCTTGACAAATCTCCTATAGTACCCAGTCAGGCCTAAGAAGGCTCTCACCTGAGTCTGGGTAGTTGGAGCAGTCCAGTCCATGATGGTCTGGATCTTGCTCTGCAAGGGTTGAACCTGGCCTCCACCCACAAGGTGGCCCAGGTACACAACCTGACTATGCCCTATCTGGCACTTGGTGGCCTTGATAGTCAGGCCTGCCTTTTGCAGGGCCTGTAAAACATTCCTGAGGTGGACCAGGTGATCCTCCCAGGTGGAGCTAAAGACAGCAATATCATCTAGATATGCTGCACTATAGGCTTCCAGACCTGTGAGGACTGTATTCACCAACCTCTGAAAAGTGGCAGGTGCATTCTTCAGACCAAAGGGCATCACCACAAATTGGTAATGCCCACTAGGGGTTGAGAATGCTGTTTTTGGCTTTGCAGCATCAGCTAGTCTGATCTGCCAGTAGCCAACTGTCAAGTCAAATGTGCTTAGATACTTGGCTGAGGCCAAAGTGTCTATTAGCTCATCTGCCCTTGGTATTGGATGGGCATCAGTCCTAGTGACTGCATTGAGACCCCTGTAGTCCACACAAAACCTCATCTCTCTTTTTCCACCACTGGTGTGAGGTTTTGGCACAAGGACCACTGGACTAGCCCAAGGGCTATCTGAGGGTTCAATAACTCCCAAATCCAACATCTTCTGGACTTTAGTCCTGATACAGTCCCTGACATGGTCAGGTTGCCTATAAATCTTATTTTTAATAGGCAGACTGTCCCCAGTGTCCACTTCATGAGTGCACCAGGTGGTCTGACTGGGTGTCAGTGAAAACATGTGTCTAAACTGATTGAGCACCTGTCTACAATCAGTTTGCTGCTGGGTAGTGAGGCTGCCTGCCAAGGCTGCACCATCTACTGACCCATCGTCAGGGTTCTGTGAGAGCAGGTCAGGGAGTGGGTCACTCTCTTCCTCCTGTCCCTCATCAGTAGCCATGAGCAAGCCCATGTCTGCCCTGTCCACATATGGTTTTAACCTGTTGACATGGAGAACCCTGTGGGGACTCCTGGGTGTTCCTAGGTCTACTAAGTAGGTAACCTCACCCTTCTGCTCAACAATAGTGTGGGGTCCACTCCATTTGTCTTGGAGAGCTGCTGGGGCCACTGGCTCCAACACCCACACCTTCTGTCCTGGCTGGTAAACAGTCAGACCAGCCTTTTGGTCATGCCAGGCCTTTTGAAGTTCCTGGCTAGCCTCAAGGTTTTTAGTTGCCTTTTTCATATACTCAGCCATCCGGGAGCGGAGACCAAGTACGTAGTCCACTATGTCTTGCTTTGGGGGCTTGAGAGGTAACTCCCATCCTTCCTTCACCAAGCACAGTGGACCCCTGACAGGGTGGCCAAACAAAAGTTCAAAAGGGCTGTAGCCAACCCCTTTTGAGGCACCTCCCTATATGCAAATAAAAGGCAGGGCAAGAGTATGTCCCATCTTCGCCTAAGCTTTTCTGGGAACCCTTTAATCATGCCCTTCAACGTTTTGTTGAATCTCTCAACTACACCATTGCATTGTGGGTGATAGGGTGTGGTGAACTTGTAAGTCACTCCACACTCCTTCCACATTGCTTTTAAGTATCCAGACATAAAGTTAGCACCCCTGTCTGATACAACCTCCTTAGGAAAGCCCACTCTTGAGAAAATTCCCAGGAGGGCCCTTGCCACCACAGGTGCTGTAGTGGTCCTAAGGGGAATAGCCTCTGGGTACCTGGTGGCATGATCCACTACCACCAGGATAAACCTGTGCCCAGATGCTGTTTGGGGATCCATGGGACCAACAATGTCAATCCCCACCCTTTCAAAGGGAACCCCCACCACAGGTAGTGGTATCAGGGGGCCTTTGTAGTGCCACCTGCCTTGCCACTGGCCTGGCAGGTTACACAGGAGCGACAAAACTCCTTTGTGTCTTCAGACATGTGGGGCCAGTGAAAGTGAGGGACAATTCTGTCCCAAGTCTTGTTCTGGCCCAGGTGACCTGCTAAGGGAATATCATGGGCTAAAGTCAATAGGAAGCCCCTGAACTTCAGAGGTATAACCAACCTCCTGGTAGCACCAGGCTTGGGGTCTCTACACTCTGAGTACAAGAGTCCATCATCCCAATACACAGTATGGGGACCACTAGATTTCCCAGCAGCCTCAGCAGCAGCTTGCTGTCTGAGGGGTTCAAGAGAGGGGCAGCTCTGCTGCTCCTGGCTCAGATCTGCCCTGGAAGGTCCCCCTGTCCCCAAGAACTCAACCTGGTCAGGTTAAAGCTCCTCTGGGACAGTTCCTTCCTCAGGACTGAGATCATCCCCCTCAATGGACTGATCTTCCTTCTGAGCCAAGGGGGAAGGCACTGCCTTTACCCTACTACTCCTCCTCTTGGAAGGCACTTGGTCCATTATTCCAGAATCCAAGGCCTGTTCAGTGCTAGACATTTTGGCTTGTGACCTGGTCACAGCAAACACATCTGCAGGGATCCCCAGCATTTCTGCATGGGTCCTGAGCTCCACTTCTGCCCAAGCTGAAGTTTCTAAGTCATTGCCAAGCAAGCATTCAACTGGTAGGTCTGCACTTACCACAACCTTCTTAAGGCCAGTTACCCCTCCCCAGGAGAAGTTAACAACTGCCAGAGAATGGTCTGTTCTGACATTGCTAGCATTGGTCACTTGGTACATCTCACCAAGTATAACTTGCCCAGGATTCACAAGGTCTTGTGTCACCATGGTGACACTTGCCCCTGTGTCCCTAAATGCCAAAGCCTCTCGTCCATTGATTAAAGGCTGTTGTCTGTACTTGCCCAGATTACTGGGACTCACAGAGGAGGTCACATCCATGCCTCCATCACAGACTAACACAGCCTGAGTGAGTTCTCTGACTAGGTCAGAGCCCATCTCAGTACCCAGGGTCAACCCTACTAAACCCTTGGCTGTAGTACTCCCACCACCAACTGTAACTGTACTAGGGGGAACAGGTGCCTTAGGGGCATTGTTGGGGGCTGGACTTGAGTCTTTGGACTTGGTGCAATCACAGGTCCAGTGGGTCTTTTGCTTACAGACCTTGCACCATGGTTTTCTTTGGCCTTTCCCTTTGGTAGACTGTGAATCCCCACCTGAAGAAGATTTGTGGGGGCCTTGTGAAGACATTTGATCTTTACCCTTCTCCCCACCCTTATCAGTGTTCTTAGAATCTTGCTTCTTAGGGTCACCACCTTGGTTCTGTACCTTCTGCCTCACCCTGGTGCTGACCCATTTGTCTGCCTTCTTTCCCAATTCTTGGGGAGAGGTCAGATCAGAGTCCACCAGGTACTGATGCAACAGCTGATTTTGACAGTTATTAAGAATCTGCTCCCTCATTATCAGATTGTACAATCCTGTGAAGTCACACACCTTACTGCCCATCAACCAGCCTTCCAGAGCCTTAGCAGAACAATCCACATAGTCTACCCAGTATTGAGTCTGTGCTTTTTGGGCATCTCTGAACTTCAACCTGTATTGTTCAGTTGTTAGGCCAAACCCATCAATAAGAGCACTCTTCAAGAACTTGTAATTATCAGCATCCTCTTCTCTTACAGTGAGGAGCTTGTCTCTACCTTTGTCTGCAAAGGAGAGCCACAATATTGCTGCCCACTGCTCCTGAGGGACCTTCTGTACTTTACAGGCCCTCTCTAGAGCAGTTATCCATTTGTGGATGTCATCCCCACTCTGGTAGGTAGGGACAATCTTGCTCAGGTTTCTATGGTCATAAGACCTTTCCCTATCTCTAGGGATATGGCTGCCACCATGGGACTCTAGTCCCAACTGTTTTCTCTCTCTAAGGAGATCTAGGGACTCCCTGTCTAGGGCCAATTGCTGTTTTCTGAGTTCAAGCTGAGCTTCCTCATACTGAATCAGCCTCTTTCTCCTCTCATGAGAGGATTCCCTCCTATGAGAGGAGACAGAGGTCCCTATTGAGGTGCCAGAGTGGTTAGACTCCTGAGAAGGAGATCTAGACCTTCTAGGCACACTCACAATCCTTCCTGGGGGACAAAGTGGAGGTCATCCTGAGCCTCCTCCTCATCCACAGGAGGAATTGGGTTTTCCAGGTCAGGGTCATTGTCACCCTCCTGGTCAGTTCCAGAGGGGGGCTGGGGGTGTTGCTACCCCTGGCCCCATCCTCATCTTCTGCCCCACCCTCTGCACCTACCCCTTCAGTCCCTAAGGGCCTGTTGAGATCATCAGCCATTAACATCTCTCTCAGATGTTGGGTGGTGGGACTTAGGCCTGTCTTCAGTTTCCTCACATTGCATATTGCTCTCAATTCCAAGAATGGGAGTGTATCATACTTGGAGGGAAGAAGCCCATTGGCTTCTGGCAAGGACTCACTGGGTCCTGGCTTTGAAGACATCACTAGTGAGGTGTGGTGTATGCACTACCTACTCTAGTGTGGCCTACTAAACTCTCTTGAGTTGTAGAAAGGGTGTGCTATCCCTTGACACACAACTCTAAGTTCAGTAGAACTTACTGTATACTAAGCTTAATTTATATGTACCTTAGGTACCTTTAGTGGTTTTCAGTTGATCAATTCAATTGAGATTATCTGGTAAAACAATAGCAAGCTGGAATCCCACACGCTGCACACCAATGTGAGAAGTTGGCCTGGCATATGCTGTCCACTAATTATAGTGGGCACCTTGCACCAGTCCAAACAACCCCTTATTGGATATAGGTTAAAGACAACCTTTATTGAAAGCTATCCTAGTGGTAGCTATAGAGAGCAGCCTTCAGGCTAAGTCTTGAAGGAATGTAAAGCAGCTTGTTTTACCAGTCTATAATCTCTTGAGTGATCAAATGAAAGAGCACCACACCAGGTATATATTCAAAATATATGTATTTATTGCTAAACACACCCCTCTAGTCTATTTATGAGGCTAGAGTTCGAAGTACATAAGTTATAAGGTATTTAAACACAGTAATAGCACAAATACACGTTTGGGCCCTAGGGGCGTACCAAACCATATACCAATAAAGTGGTATAAGAACCACGACTGAGCTAGACACTAGGCCTAGAGCCTCTAGAAGTGCTTGGACCACAAGGAACCACCCAAGGTAGTGACACAGGGGACCCACGGGGGACGCGTGCAGTGTAATAACACAGCCGCGAATCGCCGTTAACTTCTATGGAGAAAGTCGCGGTTTGGAAATTAAAGAAAAGGGACACTTAAAGAAGGACTTGGAGCAAACCCTTTGAGAACTAGGTCGTTCTAGAGTCTCTACCCACGGGAGCACCGGAGTACTCGTGTTACCTCACCCAGGGAAGCCGGGTGCATAGGTGCCTTTCGGGGTCGGGTTTCGTCGTCGATTTGAATGGCGATCTGCTGCAAAGTGCTGCTGGCGACCAAGTGGAAAGTGTCCGGGTGGATCCAAGAGTGGATCGGAGATCTGAAGAACCTGAAAGCAGAGGGGACAGAGTCTGGGTCACTAGCCAGTGACCAGGAAGGCGATGAGCAGATGCCCACCGATGTCGAGTGCTTCAGGTAGGTTGACGGTCGTCTTGACTCTTCAGCCACGAGGTCCAGGAGGCGTTGTTGGTGACCAGGAGCAGGATTCGGGCTGGTACACGACGTCTGTCGAGTGCTGAGGTGTCGGTGACCGGATTGGACCCAACAAGCCTTGGCAACGGCAAGTCTCGATGTAGATGAAGATTGACGATGATGCAGACCAGCAAGGTCTGAGGAACTCACCCAGCAAGGGTAAGTGAGGGCAAGCCTGGAGAAACCAGGGAGCCCAAGTAGAAAAAGATTGGCCTTTGTGAAGGGCTACTAGCCAACGGGCTAGCGACCGCGAAGGAGGCTCGAGACGGTGCACGTGGAGCTGGCTCACAGGACACTCGTGGAGTGGAGGCCACTGATCTTCGGTGCAGTTGGTGCTGGAGGCTAGGGCTACTCGGAGCCCAAAGCATGACTTCGTGGGAGACCCAGAAGAGGATGCACTTGCAAATGCGTGCGGTGTCCATGGGTCACAGTTTCACGGTTCCACGTTACCCACGACAGCTACGGGCCTCGGCTTTGCTGGGGACTCAGGGCAGCCTCGGGGAAGTCTGGAAATCCACCTCTGGTGATGCAAAGACTTTGGCGTCCGACGGGAGCTTAGGCGATGCAGACCGGACAATTGCTTCTTTGGTGCCTGCCAAGCAGGGGAGTCACTCCTTGACCCCAAGGGAGATTCTTCTGTCCTCTAATCTTGTAGTAGAGCGCCGAAGGTCCAGGATTCTGTGTCAGAGTTTCGTCCAGGGATAATCTAAAGTCCTAAGGACTGGGTTCCTATACTTATACTAAGTTTAGGGGTTGGACTTACTCTGTGGTCCCACCTATGGGTGGGTCAGGGCAGAGGGGTGGCTACACCCCTTTCCCTTTGTCCAGTTCACGCCAAAGCAGGGGCTGCAAGCCCCTGATCCGGTTTGAACTGGGGTATGCACAGGGACACCAAGTGTGCCCCCAGTGCAGGACTTCAAAGCACCCGAGAGTGCTCCCGCCCAGCCCCAATACACACTATCCTGTCTGGGGAGGTGGTCACACCTCCCTGGGACAGGAAACCTAGTGTCCAGGCCTCCCCTGCCGGAGTTTCGGTCAGCAGCAGGAGGCCAGACTTGTGTCTGTGGCAGCAGCATCCATTTTGTGATGCCAGGGCTTTAGAAAGAAGTTACCGGCCAAGCCAGGGTTAACATGTCTCTCCCTCTAGAAGGGTGGAATGCTACCCCCGCCGCCAGAATTGGCGGGGGGGTAGTATTCCAAGATGTTTGACACCAAACACGACATGTTTCGGTGCAGCCATTCCAAAGTTAGCATTTAACGCAAGGTTATAATGCGCTTAAGAGTATATGGACAGGCTGCACTACAAACAGCATCAGAGAAGGGTCTCTGAATGCTGCAGAGGGGCCCTGCTCATGCAGGGGCACCCTCTCACATAGGAACCACGCACTCTGCCTTCAGGATTGATAAGGCCTGCCATAGGAGTGACTTATAGGTTTATATGTGTGTATGTATATAGTGATATAGGTAGCCTATATCACAGTAAGGGGTGCATGCACCACCTTACCCAGGCTGCAGTAGCAGACCTGTGGTGTCAGTTTGGATGGCCTTCCAGGGGTGGCACAATACATGCTGCAGCCCCTGGTAGGCCTCTGAGGTACCTATGCCCTGGGTACATAGTATACCATATACTAGGGACTTATAAGGGCACTCCAGATTCCAATCAGAGATGTGCCTAAGGCACATGGAAACCATTTTAGAGAGGAAGCAGCTAGGCTGGGGTTCTGATTAGCAGGGCCCCAGTCAGACTAAGGTCGAAAAACAGTGAAGCATCAGCAAAAAGTGGGGGTACCCATGTGAAGCAGATCCTACTCTCCTACACCAGCACTCTTGACCACTCAACAGTGACAATGAGTACTTAAAATTCAAAATTGTCAGATGTGAACTGTCTGTAAATCAGGAAGGCCTTATCTTGTGAGGTACATAAATTGTTGTTCCGGAAAGTCTATGACAACAAGTAATTGAAGAAGCCCACGAGACACAGAGGAATAGTTGCCACAAAGAGAGCACTTTGAGACAGAGTCTGTTTTCCTCATCTCAATGAAAGGGTTGAAAGAGAGTTAAAGGCCTGTCACTTATGCAACTTTCTCTCATTACACATTATTCAGGACCCATTAAACATGTCAGAATTGCCTAACCTTGCTTGAGAGAGTATTGCTGTTGATTTCTTTGGTCCTCTTAAGAATGGACAACATCTAATGGTCATTGTTGACGAATACTCCGGTTTTCCACTGGTTGAAGCTCTTTCTTCCTCCACTCATGAAAAGGTTATTTATTTATTTATTTATTGAGTTTTATATAGCGCTGGCTAGACCCGGAGGTATCAGAGCGCTTTACATGAGGAAGAAACATTGTTTCAGAACATGGTTACAAAGTTACATCAGTTACTGGAGCTTAGTTGCAGGACTTACATGAGTACAAAAGCATAGCATAAACATGAGGAAAAAATAGGCAAGGGGAGAGAAGAATAGGGGAGAGAGGGAAGGAATAGGGGAGGAAGAGGAGAATAATGGGGGGAAGAGGAGGGGGAGGGTATAGGAGGCACAACGGGGAGACGAGGAAAAACAGTGTCTGACGTCCGGCTGGGTAGGTGACGGCCGAGGGGTGAACCAGAGCCAAACTCCTCTAGAGCTGCGTGGGACAGCTCCACCGGTCATCGGCCAAAGGTTGCTCGGGCACCGCAGTACATACAGAAGAGTTATAGTTTCCGCCTAGGGGGGCATAGTCCAAAAGGTTCCATCGAGCGCGCCGGTCACGGTGTACGGTGCTGTGCTCCCAGCGGTAATGGGGTAAGAACCCAGGCCTCTGCTGTGTGAGACTCCCTTGTCGCTGTGGACTCTCTCAGAGGGGTCTCTGAGACTCCAGGGCATAAATGCTGGATCCCTCCCCAACAAGGGGAGAAGGAGTGCTTTGGAAAGGGGCCCACTCATGGTGGCCATTTTTAGAAAATTGGTGTGTCAGATGTCCCCAGAGGCGGCCATTTCGACCTAATTTTGCTTCAATAGACCGGACTAGCTGGTCTGTGTCCGTGGGCTTGTATACACCAGGGAGGCGCAGGATTTCACAAGCCTCCTTGCTAAGAGGGTGCGAGCTGACAGTACGTGCCCCAGATGGCAAGCATTACGTCAGGACATCCGCCAGTCAACTGCTTGAGGTGTGAGCCGCCATCTTGAGGTCAGGCAGAGTCAGGCGTGGAGTTAACGGTCATTGAACTCCCGCTCGAGTGTCCACCGGGCCGAGTCCCCTGTGGTCCCGCTACACCACACTCCCTCCAGGCTGGCCCGTTGTTGCTCCTACCTTCCTCGCCACATTGGAAGTCCTCACACGTGTGCCTCGCAGCATAGCTCGCGGTCCCTGCCGCGTTCCTCCGAGGTCTTGCGCCACCCGGAGAGGCTCACCCCGTCACAGGCATGGTTATTCCCACTGATCCACCCCATGGGTTTTTTTCGACTTTAGCTGCGTCCTCACTGTTCCCAGGCATTCAGTTATTGAAACATTAGATGACATCTTTGCAACATGTGGTATCCCTGTGATCTTGAGCTCTGCCAACGGCCCACCCGTCAATAGTAGAGAGTTCAGAGACTTTCTCAGCCATCTCAACATAAAGCATCAGAAAAGTACTCCTCTTTTGCACCGGGCCAATGGCCTGGTAGAACAATTCATGAGTGCTCTAAAGAAAGCAATACATCATGTTGCATTAGAGAAGCTCAACCTCAAGGGAGTTGGCCTAACGGCTAGGGCGGTTGACCTCGAATCTGGGGAACTGGGTTCGAGTCTCG
Source organism: Calotriton arnoldi (assembly GCA_963921515.1). Taxonomy (NCBI): domain Eukaryota; kingdom Metazoa; phylum Chordata; class Amphibia; order Caudata; family Salamandridae; genus Calotriton; species Calotriton arnoldi. Next base: position 386,685 of record CAWUFW010011662.1, on the reverse strand, counting down.
GCAATGACGCTGAACATCCTGTGATTCTGGGCAGATCACTTATTCTCCCCGTGCCTAACAAAAATTAATGTGTCCTCATGTAACGCAACTGGTGCTATGTAAAGCGCTCTGATACCCGATACCTTCGGGTCAAGTTTGCGCTATATAAAACTCTGTTAAAAAAAAAAGGTCATTTTGAATAACATTCTTCGAGCTTACTGATTGACTTTCACTCGACTACATTGGAAAGCCCTGCAACTTTAATGTTTGGTAGAGTCATAGCAACCAAGTTACCTCAATGGACCAACCTCAGATCAAAGACTGAGAAAGAAATTTGGACAGAAGATTCTGGTCACAAACAGAAAATGAAAATTTATACTGACAAGCGATGTCATGTGAAAGATATCACTTACAAGAGAGGAGATCGAGTCCTAGTTCAACAATCCAGAAAACAAAAATCTGATACTCCTTTCGAGGCTGAGCTCTTTACTGTCACAACCACCAAAGGACACATGGTGACTACCCAATGTCTTGGAAGTCCCTTACGAGAGATTCTTCTCCCTGCAGACATGTGGCTGAACACTCTCCAAACATCTATGTCACCACAGAGACCCGGTTCAGACAGACAGTTAATGATCTTGCAACTGCTGTTTTCACCTCACCTTTGCAGATCACAGACACTTCGACTGCCAGCTCCCGGTTTCCAATGACCCAATAAGGACGAGTGACTCAAGTGCCACGAAGGCAAATGGAAGAGTTATAACTGCATATGTGTTTGCAACTGTTTATGTATTAATTTATTAATTTATTTCTTCATTGTTCATTTATTTTAAAATGCTGTAACTTTTTTTAACAAAGAGGGAGATGTAGTGTCTCGTAAATAAAGAATGACAGAACTCTTTTGGTTCCTGATTGACTCTGTAGATGTGTGACGTAAGCATTGGAGGTTAATTAAGTTAATGCAGGTTTAAAACATTGAGTTCTTGCTGAAGACATGTATAACTACTCTCTGTGTGGGTCATAGTCATTGGCAGGAACCTGGGATTGGTAGGATGCTTCATTTCAAGTTTTGCGGCAATCCTGCATTGATAATTTTGCACTTTAAATTACCATTGCTGCAGTTATTGCTAAATTAGTAATGCAGAATTACAAGTCCAATACAAGTGGAACCCCTAATTGTTCCCTGAGATTTGGGGAATCACACCGTCAACCAGGATTACTGCAGATAATTTCAGTAGTCATTCTCCATTCTTGCTCTTTTCTCACCTGGAGATTTAACCAGGGTAAGGATAAACTTGCATTGGTTGTATCATACTTCTTTGTCACTAAAGATCGCTTAAATCATTTAAAAACATTGGAGAATTTTTAATCTGCAGGATGACATTTTTTCAATCCAAGATCTGCGTTTCGAAGGGGGTAGCCCTGGGGAAGAAGTTGGTCCTTGCTAGAGTGAGCACTGTAGGTCAAAAAAAACGTTAAGAATGTGGAATCATCAACCAAAGCATATCCACGACCATTGCTGTCATTCTTGAGTGTGTCATATTCAATGAGAGCGAAGTCATAAATACCATTTGGGTATACAAGATGTGTACAAACTGTCATAGTTGCAATGTGGTTTACATGATAACATACCAATGTTACAAGAAGTATATTGGGATTGCCATTTGTAAATTTGAAACAAAAATTATGCATCATAAAAGTAAATCAGGAGAGGAACTTTGTCCACAAAACACATTTAACCCATCTTTTTTTGGAGTTTCATTAGCAACAGTACAGCAAGAAGGTCAGTATTTGTTAATCGGTGTAAAACATATTTGAAAGCAGTAACCAACAAAAGCCCCCTTTCATTTTACACATGTTCAGAATAATCAAGAAATACATGTTCCATTCATTTCTCATCCTTTCAAACATTTCTAACAATGAGCCATTACAATTCCAGGCATGAACAATTGTAATGGTGGATAAAAAGACATTTACTATACATCTGTAGTTCACAAACCACCAATGACGTCCACCCTGGTGCAGCGGGCCCTGCATCAACTTTCAACTTGTGACATAATCAGTGACTTGGCTATTCTTTCAACACTTTTTCCTTATGGAGAGCAGGAGAGGACGGTGAGAACAGAGAGTATAAGAGGGTTCCATACAGCCAGACCAATGTCAACACGAATATGTCTCATTACATCGCATACCAATACCACACGTGCTATTACAACGCGGGTATTACTACGCGATGTCAATGACAACGACATGCCATTACATCGCAAACGTTTACCACGACTACGCCTTTACCACGCATGCCATACAACGCAAAAGAATGCGTGGTAAAGGTATACTCATGGTAAAAGTTTGAAAGGTAAGTGACTCTACCCTGTCCTACCCTAAACCATGATGTAGTACCCCTGCACGACCCTCCCCCGACCCCAGTCCTCTCCCTACATTTACACTACCCAGCACGACACCCCAACACTACCCTTAACACTAAAACACTACCCTACACTACACAAACACCACAACACTACCCTAAACCCTAAAACACCACTCCCTGCATGACCCTCCCCTTCCCCCAGTCCGGTCCCTATACTCAAACACTACCCTGCACGACCCCATAACACTACCCTAAACCCTAAAACACTACCCTACACAAACACCAAAACACTACCCTAAACCCTAAAACACTACCAGCAGGACCCTCCCCCTTCCCCCAATTCAGTCCCTGGACTCAAACACTACCCTGCATGACCCCCCGACACTACCCTAAACCCTAAAACACTACCCTACACTACACAAACACCACAACACTACCCTAAACCCTAAAACACTACCCCCAGCACGACCCTTCCTTTTCCCCCAGTCCGGTCCCTACACTCAATCACTACCCTGCACCACCCCCGACACTACCCTTAACACTAAAACACTACCCTACACTACACAAACACCACAACACTACCCTAAACCCTAAAACACCACCCCCTGCACGACCCTCCCCCTTCCCCCAGTCCGGTCCCTACACTCAAACACTACCCTGCACGACCCCCGACACTACCCTAAACCCTAAAACACTACCCTACACAAACACCAAAACACTACCCTAAACCCTAAAACACTACCCCCAGCATGACCCTCCCCCTTCCCCCAGTCCGGTTCCTACACTCAGGGGCCGATTCACAGAACTAATCTGAGACAAAATCCTAAACTTACTACTTTTGGTATTCACAGAAGGCATTTAGTAGTAGTAAAGTTAGGACTACTAACTTTACTACTACTAACTTGAGACAAAATCCTAAACTTACTACTTTTGGTATTCACAGAAGGCATTTAGTAGTAGTAAAGTTAGGACTACTAATTTTACTACTACTAACTTGAGACAAAATCCTAAACTTACTACTTTTGGTATTCACAGAAGGCATTTAGTAGTAGTAAAGTTAGTAGTCCTAACTTTACTACTACTAAATTCCTTCTGTGAATACCAAAAGTAGTACGTTTAGGATTTGGTCTCAAGTTAGTAGTAGTAAAGTTAGTAGTCCTAACTTTACTACTACTAAATGCCTTCTGTGAATACCAAAAGTAGTAAGCTTAGGATTTGGTCTCAAGTTAGTAGTAGTAAAGTTAGTAGTCCTAACTTTACTACTGCTAAATGCCTTCTGTCAATACCAAAAGTAGTAAGCTTAGGATTTGGTCTCAAGTTAGTAGTAGTAAAGTTAGTAGTCCTAACTTTACTACTACTAAATGCCTTATGTGAATACCAAAAGTAGTAAGTTTAGGATTTTGTCTCACATTAGTTCTGTGAATCGGCCCCAAAAACACCAGCCTGCTCGACCTCCCGACACTACCCTAAACCCTAAAACACTACCCAACACTACACAAACACCACAACACTACCCTAAACCCTAAAACACTACCCCAGCATGACCCTTCCCCTTCCCCCAGTCCAGTCCCTACACTCAAACACTACCCTGCACGACCCCCCGACACTACCCATAACACTAAAGCACTACCCTACACTCACAAACACCAAAACACTATCCTAAACCCTAAAACACTACCCCCTGCACGACCCTCCCCCTTCCCCCAGTCCGGTCCCTACACTCAAACACTACCCTGCACGACCCCCCGACACTACCCTAAACCCTAAAACACTACCCTACACTACACAAACACCACAACACTACCCTAAAACACTAACCCCAGCACGACCCTTCCCCTTCCCCTGTCCGGTCCCTACACTCCAAACACTACCCTGCACGACCCCCCACACTACCCTAAACCTTAAAACACTACCCTACACTACACAAACAACACAACACTACCCCAACACTACCTAAACCCAAAAAAAGTAACCCCCACCCCTGGCCCAATCCCCCTTACCTCTCTCTCCTCGTGGTTCCTCTCTCCTGGTTCCTGCGTCATCTGAGGGGTGGTGCACATCGTTGTGAGGAAACGGAAGAGCCTCAGTTTCCTCACAATGATGTGGATCGCCATTACATCGCATGCGTTGTAAAAGCGCATGCGATGTAATGGTATGCGTAGTAATGGCTACTCATTGTTACATCGCATGCGTTGTAACGCATGCGATGTAATTACATGCGGGGAAACAGCCACGTTATAGTGGTTGTTTCCCTGTCAACACACTATAAAAGCACATTCGTGCTCAGTCTGATGTGGTGGAGTCTTTCTCTCATTCCTGTAGGGCATCTATTAGGCTTTCCCATTCTGCCACAATGGGCTGCTTCTGCAGTCCATGCACCTCTTCCCACCTCAGTGCTATGACTTCAGTCTTACCCCACTGAATCATTGCTGCCTGCCAATGACCTACCTCAGGTTGAGTGCTAGCCTTCCAGTGCATAACAATCAATCTACAGATCACTAATAACACCAGATCGTAAAAGCGGTTCATGGCTCCCGAAGCCCTGTGGCATCTATAAAACCCTAGCGTACCACCCACCACAAAGTTTAGGTCAATGAGACCTGTTAATCTGGCAAGAGTGCTTGTGACTTCCAAATCATCCAGTGTGCACTTAATATCAAAATATGGAGAAGAGCTTACTGAGACAGGGACATAGAAGATGGATATGCTGTTTACAAATCAATAAGGTTTGAATAAAGATTTTGCGTGGCTATACTTGGGCATATATAACAGCTTTTGTGAAATTTTGGTACCATCTTATTTTCTTATTTTTTACATGGATTACCTTTTAGTAGCTAGCATAGCTAGCATTGTCAGTACCACCTCTACACATTTGATCAGGATATGTTACAATGTTTGAAACTGTGGATTGCACCTTGTGTTGATTGAAATCTGAATAGGCCATAATAGAGTGTTGTATTCATGGTTAATGGCAACAAAAAGTTATGTGATTATCTTTACCATTTTCTCTTTAAACTTATACACTTTAGATTCATCCCTAAAATGGTGTGGGGGAGCACCACAATATGTTTTGATTATTCCAGCTTGGTTGCTTAGAAGTGATATAAACACCAAGATGCCTTTTCTGGTTCATTATGGTGGCTCAAATAGTTTCTATTAAAATTATTAGGGATGGTATAAATATTACATTTCACAATACAACACTAACAAAAGCGTAATCTTTAGCAATAAAAAGCTTCCTTCCGATTGGGAAGCATCTGTTGTTGAAGAAACAAAACAATGATACCCACATTTGTATTCCTTAGTTGTATGCTATTATGTCATCTGTATTATATATAGAAATATTAGCATCATGGTGTGGTGTAGAAGAACACTAAAGTCAGCACGATCAGAGTTCTGAGTAACATAACTAAATCCACATGCATGTATGAGGTTTGGGGTAGGCCTGTGTGGAATTTTAATTACTCCAGAGTAATCGGAGTGATGTTGGCAATTCTGCCTTACTCTTTGATGTGGAATTACCGATAAAAATGAGATTATGCCAGCATGCAGTCTTTGTATAGCACAAATCTAACCAAAAGGCAGCAAAGTGCTGTATAGGTTCTGATGCAAATAGAAACAATAAAAGAATAAAGAAGTAGCTGGGATCTGGGAGCAAAGATGACTTTTACTACATTGTGCTGTAGTGTTCTTTAAAGAGATGCATCTTCAACTCTTTCGTACATTGAAGTAAAGTGGTCCTCATAGATGCAGGGATTTTGTTCTAGATAATGGGTGCATAGATTGAGAAGAACTGTTGACTTGTTTTTTCTTTTCTACACCCCTTTGTCTGCAGTCTAATAATGTCCTGACTGCGGGTGTTTTCATAGCTAGAAGAGATGGTGAGCATGTCAGCCAGATAGAGGGTAGTTTAATGTGATGCCATTGTAAATTATGAAGCTGTTTTGACTCCATCGCACCCATCAAGACCCTCAGAAACAGAAGAACCAACAAGCACGCCAACTGGCTCACCCCCGAATTCAAAGCAGGAAAACACAAATGCAAACTGCTAGAGAGACTCTAGTGCACCTGCAGAGACCCAGGCGACCACCCAGCCTTCAAAACGGCCTCAAATCCTACTACCACGCCATCAGAGAATCAAAGAAAGCAGCATTCACCACCCACCTCCAGTCCATCAACCACACCAAGGAACTAATCAACATCGTCAGAGAATTCTCCTTCCCCAATGCCGTTGAAAACACCATACAGCCCTCCCAATCCCTCTGCAACTCACTCGCCGACTAATTCCACACCAAGATTGCCAACAACTACAAAAACTTCAAACCATAACCGCTGCAGCCAGACTGCCCTCCTCCTCCCCAACCTCTCACCGCACTTCCTGACCTACTAGACACCTCTCTGCACTGAAACCAAAACATGCATCATGTACTCCATCCACTTTGGAGCTCGGCTGACCACTGCCCCCACCATGCCTTCAACCTCAGACACAATCATCAATGCGGCATTCAGCTCTCCCACCTTTCCGGAAACATGGAAGCATGTCGAAGTCAAACCACTTCTGAAGAGGCCACAGAAGACCCATCCAACCTCAAGAACTACTGCCCCATCTTGCTCCTCCCCTTCCCGGCCAAGTTACTGAAGAAAGTCATCAACCGCCAACTCACAGATACCTGGAATCCAACTACCTGCTCAACCCCTCCCAATCCAGTTTCTGCCTGAACCACAGCACAGACACCGCCCTTATAGCTGCCACGATGACGTAAGAGCCATCCTTGACCATGGCAAGTCAGCAGCCCTGATCCTCCTGGACCTGTCAGCGGCCTTCAACACCATCGCCTACCACCTCCTCATCCAAAGACTTCACCACAACTGCATATAAGGCAATGCCCTCAAGCTGCTATCCGCTTTTCTCACTGGATGCACTCAGAGAATCCGCCTCCCACTGTACACCTTCGAACACAAGAGCATCATCTGCAGCATACCTTAGGACTCCTCATTCAGCCCCACACTGTTCACCATCTACATGATTCTGCTGGCACCCATCAATCGCGTTTGCGGTCTCAACATCATCTCCGACTCCGACGACACCCAGCTCATTCTCTCCCTCTCCGAAGACATGGACACCACCAGAGCAAACTTCCAGAATGCCATTACCCATGTCGCCGACTGGATGACAGACAACTATCTAAAACTCAACACAGGAAAAAATGAAGTTCTCCTCTTTGGAAGACCCCAATCACCGTGGGACTACTTCTGGAGGCCCTTGCACCAAGACCCATCCCCTCCACCTACGCAAGCAACCTCTGAATCAACCTCGACAACAACCTCTCAATGAGACATCAGATCAACTTGGTTGCCTCCACCTGCTTCAACACCATCAGAATGCTCTGGGAAGTCTTCAGATGGATCCCAACCAACACAAGGAGAACCGTCACTTAAGCCCTCATCACCAGTCGACTTGACTACTGGAACACCCTCTACACCGGAACCACCACCCTCCTCCTCAAGTGCCTCAAAGCAATCCAGAACACAGCAGCAAGAATCATCTTGGACCTGCCCAGACAAGCCCACATCACCCCGAACTGCGTGCCCTGCACTGGCTCCCCGTCAAGAAGAGATGCCATTTCAAGCTACTCACGCACGCCTACAAAGTCCTCTACAACACAGGACCAAAATACCTGAACAACAGCCTGACCATTCACCAGCCCACCATACACCTGCAGAATGTCGCCCTGGCCCTCACCACTGTCCCCCGCATCTATTGCACCCAAGCCAGAGGACGCTCCTACTGCCATCTTGCAGCCAAAGCCTGGAACGACCTCCCCATCCACCTCCGAACATCTACCTCCCTCACTGGCTTCAGGAGTAGACTCAAGACCTGGCTGTTCGAGTAGCTCCACTTCACACAAGTGCCAGGATATCCCTCTGGGTGATTAGCGTACTCTACAAGTTCTGATTGATTGATTGATTTTGATGACAGTGTGTACCAGCAAAAGGAGCCAGTAGACTTCCATCTGGATAGGGTTGATATTGTAATATTTCTTCAGGCCTTGGATGAAATGTGCTGTGGCATGAATGATGCCCTTAAAGAGGGGACGAACAAAGCAATACCAAAGGGGATGATGGACGGAGCGCTTGAGCTAATCAAACACTCACCCCCAGTCAACTGATCTGGGTTTAATCCATCATCATTCTTTAGCTCACTCCACCACCCCAGTTCAGACATGGCCATATGCAAATCAGTCTGACCCTGTGCCTCATGGGAACAGTCCAGCTTGGCAGTTCGGGCTGGACTGTTCCCATGAGGCACAGGGTCAGACTGATTTGCATATGGCCATGTCTGAACTGGGGTGGTGGAGTGAGCTAAAGAATGATGATGGATTAAACCCAGATCAGTTGACTGGGGGTGAGTGTTTGATTTGCTCTAACGCTCCGTCCATCATCCCCTTTGGTATCGCTTTGTTCGCCCTAAGTTGGCAGGGTATGCCCAGACGTGGGTCCCTTGCTCACTTTGCCACTGGATTCAAGATAGCCTGGCTGATGAGGGTTTTGAACCCGAAACCGGTCCCAGGATGCTTGTTTCCGGTCCAGGGAAGACATGGCTTGGCAGTTCGGGCTGGACTGTTCCCATGAGGCACAGGGTCAGACTGATTTGCATATGGCCATGTCTGAACTGGGGTGGTGGAGTGAGCTAAAGAATGATGATGGATTAAACCCAGATCAGTTGACTGGGGGTGAGTGTTTGATTTGCTCTAACGCTCCGTCCATCATCCCCTTTGGTATCGCTTTGTTCGCCCTAAGTTGGCAGGGTATGCCCAGACGTGGGTCCCTTGCTCACTTTGCCACTGGATTCAAGATAGCCTGGCTGATGAGGGTTTTGAACCCGAAACCGGTCCCAGGATGCTTGTTTCCGGTCCAGGGAAGACATGGCTTGGCAGTTCGGGCTGGACTGTTCCCATGAGGCACAGGGTCAGACTGATTTGCATATGGCCATGTCTGAACTGGGGTGGTGGAGTGAGCTAAAGAATGATGATGGATTAAACCCAGATCAATTGACTGGGGGTGAGTGTTTGATTTGCTCTAATGCTCCGTCCATCATCCCCTTTGGTATCGCTTAAAGAGGGGACAGCATATATTTTGGGAAGCCATGGAGCATTTTATTGCCACCATCTAGATGTAAGAACAAGGACTTCAATGGCAGTCCTGAAGTTGCTAACTTTAATCGAAGCAGCTGAGGCCAAACCCTCTTTGTATACTTCACAATGTATTCCTTGAGGTTGAGGTTTGTATCCAGTGTGAAAAGTAGTGACGTGGCATTGGGTGAAAGGTGTGGATTTTAATCCACCAAGCTTCATGTAATTGAACCAGTTGTCATTTCTTTATCTTGGCAAATAATATGAATTCTGTCTCTGTGGGGTGGAGCAATAGGTAGGTGCTGTGCGTCCAGATTTAGATGATGTGCCAGCACTGTTTGAAGTATTGATGTCTGGAGTAGTCCAGACTTTAAAGTACAGTTGTGCATCATCAGCATTATATGAATTTCAATAATATCATCGGTGAGTACAGTCCCAAAAGTCTCCAAGGCATGGTGGAAGTTGAAGTGGGGCAAGATGAAACCTTGGGAGACTCCACGAGTGATAGAGATCTTCTCCATCCTAAAGTGCCCCATACAAACAACTTGGATATGGTTGCATAGGTAGAACGTGAACCATTGTGGAACATGGCCATGCCAGTGAATGCCATTTGAGATCTCAGGTTGTGGTTTAGGGTGGGATCCTCAACAGTACCAAAGGTGGCTGAGAGGTCTAGCAATATCAGAAGTCAGGGGTCATATTTATCTGTGGTCAGGTGAGCATCTTCTATGATCTTTATTGTAGCTGTAACCATGCTTTAGCATGATCCAAAGCTAGATTGGTAGTTGTGTATGAGATTGTTGTGGATAATGAATTCTTGGAGGTAAGGGTAGATGCTTTTTGGTGATCTTGCTAATAAATTATAGGTGAGTGATAGTCCTGTTGCTGGAGAGATTAAGGAAAGATCCCTTGTAAGAGGTAGTTTCCGACAATGGTGAGTAGGTGTGAGGAAGCTTCTCGGGGAGAGGTTTGATGAAAGACGAGGGTAAGTCATTATAGGAGGTGACATTGATGGAGGTGAATATTTCAGCAAAAGAAAGGACTTTGAAGGATGACCACTGCGGGACATGTTGGAAGGTGGTTTATTAGTAGGTGTGTGTAGGTACCTACAACTAGTAATAACACCTCAATCACAAATAAGGACCAGTTAAGTCTCAATAAATGAATCCTTGCTCAACCCTCAGTAGCTTGGCAGTCAAACAGTCAGACTTAAGTTAGGAGACCGGTGCATAATCATTTATTATCACTAATACAAGAAAAATCCAGCACCAATTTTCAACAGTAAAGAATATTTTTATCTTTAAAATTATACTAAAATGATAGACATCCAATGTAGGGAACCGGAGATGTGAATTTTTAAAGTTTAAATTTAAAAAAAGTGCTTTCAAGCACCAAAAAATGAAAAGTACCAACTGTGGCTATCTGGTTGCACTGAACCGGGAAAAAATTGAAGTTTCAGGCTGACCATGATGGAGCACAGGTCGGAAATGATGAGAGACTGGGCCCGGTTAACCTTTTACCTTCTTACATAGTCACGTTTTTGGAGCTTTTTCTCTTGATGTCGAACAATCGGGTCCTTGGATTTTGAGTCAATGACAATGGCCTGCTTCAGTGCAATACCTTGGTGAGTTCTGGAGGTCTTTGGCTATCATTGGTGGTGAGGAGCTCAGGAGCATTCAGCGGGGCAAACCTGCACAGTTAGGATGAGTCGCGGTTCAAAGTCGCTGGCTTGACTCTTCGTCGATGCCTGTCTTCCTCTGGAGGTTTTTCACCAAACTTGGTTAAAAGTTCCCAAACTTTCAGGAGCTCTTCTCTGCAAGTTCCTTGATGCAGGAAAGAGTCACATCACCAGCCAAGGATTCAGAATCTTTGCATTGCCTCTTGGGGTCTGGGACTCAAACTCCCTCAATCCACCTGATCAGTCCAGGAAAATCCAAGTGAAGCTGGTCAGCTGAAGTTGTCCTTGTAGTGGATGTTGCTGGTGGCTTCTTCCAGCACTTTTCTACCTGTTGCTGCTCAGTTAGTCCACTCCTTATCCTTAAAGACAGGCAAAGCCCTTATTAAGTGGAGCCTTTAGAGTAAAGCAGACACAGTCCTTCTCAATGCAGTCCTCTGTTGTGCAGTCCAATGGTCCAGCAGGGCAGTCCTCCTTCAGATTTTTCAGGCAGGGATCTGAGAGGCCCCTGCAGATCACCCACATGTATTCCCCATTCTGGGCTGGAAAAAGGGGGGCTACCCCAACCAATGGGACTCAAGTTGCTACCCTCTGGCATGACAACCTCCTGGGAAGTGTGGCATATTTTTGTCCCAGAATGCAGATCTCCTCAAAATCAAAATGTACAAAGTTTCTCCTTGGAGTGCAGGTCTGGCCAACCCAATCTAAAGGTGTTGCTAACTTTTCTCTACACTACCCTTCCAGACCCTCTTCTAATCGAATTAGTAGGGCTTCCATCTGGCTGGGGATCCTTGAGGTGGGTGTTGGCCTGGGTCCTGTGACATCTGTGCTTCTACCTTTGAAGTCCAGTTTATCTCCTTAGCCCCCTTTCTGTCTCTGGCTTCTCCAGGAAGCAAATCTCCTCCTACCAAATGGATATATTGTATCAGTCTCGGGCCTCATCACACCTACACGGGGAGCAGCTTGGCTCAAGCTATCACTCAGTGGCCAATCAGAAGAGGCGGTTTCAGTTAACTTCAGGAAGTTAGGTTCTAAAACTACTTTCCTGCAATAGATAGCACAAATTCAAACTTGGCAAGTTGTTGGATGTTTTTTACTTTTTGATAACAGATTGCATTGAGTTTTTATAGGTAACAGAGCAGGACAAAGGCACATAGACAATGTTGCATCCAGATACAACCAATCTTTGAGTTAAGAGCATCAGTTACATTATTATACTGCGTGCAAGAATGGAAACCTTTTTGCATACAGAGAAAGACATTTGAGTATCACATCGCATAACAATAGATCTGGTTCAGTGCTGTCGATTGGCAAAACATTAATAATACGGTAATCATATATTGCGCGTATCTGTTACCATGGAATATCAACAACTCCCCCCACACCCACCAACTAACGGGTGCATTCCGATAAAAGACAGTAGCAAAAGAGAAGGCGGGAAAGCTCCTATCTAGTCCTCATCGTGTGAACATGGTAGCTGACGTGGAGTATAACCTCTAGTGTGCCTTGCTCGGGAGGTGGGCAAACGTATTCAGGCATTTAGTCCATCTTGTGGCCCCAGTATCATAATGGTTCCAGAGCATGGCTCTGCGTGCTGCTCGGGACAGCACTAACTCTCAGGTGTGGCTCCCTGTGTTTTGTCTGCATGTAAGTGTAGTGAATCTACGTCTAGTGCTTTGAAAGGTTCCATTAGTTGATTCCAGGACATGGCAATGGGTACCTTACGCAGCCCACATCGTTCCTCTCTGCATAGAGCCCCCTTTCAGCAAGTCCCCACCACTCCACCTCTTCCCACCAGGTCAGCAATGCAGGCAGTTTCGCCAATTTCCAGTGCCTTGTAATAAGGTGTTTTGCCAATATAAGTGCTAGGTCCACAAATTTCGTCTGTACTTTGTAACCCATAGGGTGTGGGTACAGGCCTAGTAGACAGCCCTCAGCCATAGTCCATGTGTGTCCCCCAACCATCTCCTGTAGTATGATCGCTATCTGTGTCCAGTAGATGGAAAGGGCAGGGCAAGACCTTCCTTGGGTAGGCGAGAAGGGAAGCCCAGTCTTTGTTGGTTAGGACCCTGCCCATGTCTTTGTCCCACTTTACCGTAAAGTAATTAGGGGTGAGGATACATGTGCCTGTAAACCTTGGTATAACCACTGTGTCAGATGTCTGCCAGTGCCCATCAGGTGCACCAAGTGTACCAATTCATTTGTTGATGGTTCAGTCCCATCAGGAGCCCATCCCCTTTTAATATATTGTATTATGCTAGCATGCAATAGAAATAATGTGTAGGGTGCCATCTCTGAATAGTGCTCCGACAGTGGACACTCCAGCCTGTTCCCACCTGGAGAGATGTCGATGTGTCAGTATCCCAACAGAAGTAGGGATTCACAGCAGTGGGGTGTTGGGTGCATATGGTGGGTGCTGTATATTTCAGGGCTTGCTTCCAATAAGTCAGCGCCACTTTCAATAATGGGGGGATTGTGGTCGGATCATTTCTCCCAGGGCATACCACTGTGAGTAACGTACCTCGCGCAATCATGCCAGGAGCATATGCTATCGTCTGTAGATTGCGGCCCGCTAGCCAGTAAGAAAGCCACTGTAATTGGCTCGCCATGCAGTATGCCCTAAAGTCTGGAGCTCCCATGCCACCGGCATCAGATGACAGTTGCAGTTTTGCCAGGCTGACTCAGCACCTCCCTGTGCCCTGTAGCATGACCATTTTTGCAATGGCTAAACGCCCGGCCACTGATGTCCAAAAGTGATTTGGGATCGGAGAGAGGTGATCATTCTCTGTACATTTCCGTCTAGTATGCCCTGTTGGGTTCTATACACTCGGACTCCCAAGTATTTGAAGGTGACGGGGGCAAGTACCATCTCATCCCCCCCCGAAGGGGATCACCCGTGGTGCAAAATCCTCTTCAAAGGAGTACGCGAGCAATTTTTGAAAGTTAATGGCCAGCCCCGAGACTAAGTGAAAGTGGGTGAAAATCTGGGAAACAGTCTGAAAACCGCACCTTAGGTCCCTGGTGTATACAGTGCATGTGTTGTCTACTCTATCAGGATACCCAAAGTGATCACAGCGCAGCTTATGGGAAAGGGGCTCTAAGTCCAGCACAAATAGGAGATGGGTAGTGTGCATCCTTGCTGAGTTCCCCGTTGGATCCTGTAGGGATCTGAGATGTGTGCCCCTGTACTGGCCTGTGCTGTTGGGGAGGTATATTGCAGCTTAACGCATCTGAGGAATCCATTAGGAATTCCAAATCTTGTGATGGCTGTTAGCATGTACTACCAACTAAGGGTGCCGAAAGCCTGCAGTATATCAAAAGAAAGGCACCCTGCATTAGGAAGGTGGTCTGGAAGCGCCCACATTACGTGATATAGCCTATGGATATTTAGTGAGATACTCTGACTGGGCACAAACCCGCACTGATCCACATGTAAGAGCTTTGTGAGAAAGGGGAGGAGGCGGCCTGCCAGTATTTTATATTCTGTGTTTAGAAGAAACAAGGGCCTGTATGCCGTGATGTCAGTACGGTCCCTGCCCAGTTTCAGCAGTGATGTTTTCCTGGGCTTGTATTGTGTATGGGGGTAGGGCGCCTCTCTCTAGCACAACGTGGTACAGGCTGTCCATGCAAGCACTTTTCTTTCTTGTGTAGCTTTCCCATTCTACTTCTGTGGGAATGTGGCATCCTCAGATGCAAGGGTTAGATCGCACAGGTCTCCTCTTCTCCCCCAGTAATGTTATGCAGACGGCTGAGGCCTCCACCAGCGCCTGTTTCGTGTAAGCAGGATCTTCAGCAGGTGATAGGTGGCACTGCATCTCTTTGGATCAGAGAGATTGCATCCCAGCTCTCCCATAGGCCAGGCAGTTCCACCAGCTGGCCACTGGTCCATACCACCCCGGGCCTCTCAGTAATCTAAAGAGTTGCGTGGTACAGTCTCCGAGGGTGAGGGTTAGCATGACATCCAATACTTACCCTCCGTGTCCCCCGGTGTCCCCTGCTCAGGAGGTGAGACCCAGAAGGCACCAGCCAGCAGCTGGGGCTGCCCAGCTGTGGAGGGGATTTTGGTCACCTAGTGCTCCATCTGGTGTCTCTGCCTGCCGCAGCCCCCACTCACCTTATGTGCCACATTCAGGGTTGCCCAAGCTGGTCTTCAAGTATCAAGTCTGATGCCACAGACCCCAGCGGGAGCAGGCAGTGGATCCAGGGGGCGATCCCCCCATGCTACCTACACCCGGGACTACTGAGTCTGTTCTCGTGGTTCCTTGCAGTGCGGATGTTTTCAGCTGGGGCCGCACCTTCTCAGGCCAACCCTGCTCCACTGGCTGAACAACCTGGCGACTCCAGCAAGTCGTTCCCCTCATGCAGGAGCACAAATGGCAGCTGGGATTAGTCTCGGCAGACCGCTGCAGAGCCGGTAGCAGACAGGTCAATTCGGGCACCGGAGAGTCCCGGAGAGCCCAGCAGGTCCCTTCACAGCCAGCACCATCGAACAGCCAGGCCTTGCTTACTGGCCAATCTGTCAGGAGACCCGGTGTCACCGTCCACTTGCACAGTTATCTGGCAGGTAGTAGCGGTCAGCCCCATGAACCTGTGGCACAGTCAGCAGTGGGTAACTCGATCTGGATGCTGGCCAGCCCCGGGGAGCCCACCAGGTCCCTCCGCCTTCATCTCCACCAGGCGCCAGCAGTGGCACCACCTCAGCAGGCCCAGTGCCGGCTGAGCCCGACCTGTATCAGTGCCTCTGATCAGGCACTTGTGCAGGCATTGTGAGGCCACAGCTAGTCGACCGGCATGATCAGAGATAAGGGGCAGGGTGCATGACTAGATTAAACAGGGGATTTGGCAAGGTTATTGGCTTAGGCCCGGGAGCAGCACTTTTAGGCGTCCACCATCTTCAGCGGATGGCCATGCCCCAAGTTGTTGGATTTATTGTGAATATCATTTTGATACTTTGAATTAAGCTGCTAGCTAACTCCTGTCAAAAGTTAGACTTTATTAGAGTAGGGGAGAGGAGTTGGCCTAACGGCTAGGGCGGTCAACCTCGAATCTGGGGAACTGGGTCTGAGTCTCGGCAATGACGCTGAACATCCTGTGATTATGGGCAAATCACTTAATCTCCCCGTGCCTAACAAAAATGAATGTGTCCTCATGTAATGCAACTGGTGCTATGTAAAGCACTCTGATACCCGATTCGGGCCAAGTTCGCGCTATATAAAACTCTGTTAAAAAAATAAAAGTTTAAAAACGTCTTCCCCTGTTAGCCTATGGAGCTAGCAGCACTATGGGGAAAAATTACTGTGTCTATTTTTCCCTCATCAGGGGATATAAAACATATTTTATAGTGTCCCTGCTTTTTAGAATAAGGCACCGTACCCTTGGGGTACGATGGGGCAGACCTTAGGGGTGACATATGTAATAAAAAGGTAGTTTTGGAAGTACTTTTATTACCAAAGTCAAATTTGGACACAGTTTTATTTTAAAACCAGTTTGCAAGGCAGGGCTTGCTTTAAAATGACACCGGACACCACAACAGTGCACACTTAAGTGCATTTATTTCACTGGGGTCTCTAAACCTACATGCCCTACCATATACCAGGGACTTACAGGTAAGTTATCTTGGCCAATTATAATTACACCAATTATCACATACCTTTTAAGGACAGAGTACTGGCCCTGGGCCTGGTTAGCAGAGCCCAGGGCACTTTCAGAGTCAGTAACCACTGGTATCAGTCACAAAAATGGGAGTGATCAGGGCAAAATGGATGACTTCCTTACAGGATGGTACAAGAAGCAGTGGGTCTAAGAGGAGAAGCTTTGTGTTGTTGCTATGCTGTTGGATATTGTCTATTTTCTCACCGAAGACAATGTAGATAGTATTGCACTTGTCTGTTAACTGTGGGATGGGAGGGCCAGACAGAGTGCTAATGCAGTGCTTGACTATCTTGAAGAGCATTCTCCTGTTGACTGCTGCATTAATGGTGATGGTTTAGAACATGAATTTGGCTGATATAATGAGGCCCCTATGTGTTGTACGGAGGGAGTTCAGTAGTGTGAGGTCATTCAGGGTTCTGTTTTTCTTCCATTTTCATTTCTGTCGATGGATGGAGCATTTGTTTTTGGCAAGATCTTTGGAGTACCATGGTGCGGAAGATTCTGCTTGTATTTTAGTTGGAGCTACAGGTTCATATGGTTTTCAAGAAAAGTATTTAACAAGGGTGTTGAAAATGGAGAAGTCACTAAAGGAATGGCAGGTTTGTTGTTCTCTTTGGGTTGAACTTTGTGTGTTACTGAGCACCAAGACAGGGATCGTGAGGTGGTCGGTCTAATCTAGCGTGTGGGTAATTGAATTGGATATTTCTGTGAGATAAAAAGGTGAGGCTTTTGTATGTGTCCCATAGACTGTGTTGGTTAGATGCCATGCTGTACCATGTTGAGGGTGTAAAGGAAGATATAAGGGTGTAACTTGTTTTTGAGCATGTGCTGTCTTGGAGTTTGAAGTCAGCCGTACGAGTAGTGTGGGTGTATCAGATGAATGAGGTGGTCAAGGTCCTAGACTTCATCAATGAAGTCCTTGTTCAGTCGGTGATGCCAATAGAGCGGAAGGCAGAGGACTGAACTGCTGAGACTGGACATGTGAGGAGCTCCATGGAATGTTGCTTGCTTGCCTAGGATTAAAGCCCAGTGATATTTATGGATGATGGCGATACCCTTTTTACGTGCATGTTTCCGATACTGGATGCTGGTGACTGTGCTTGCTCAACAAGTGTTAACAAGCCTGAAACATAATGGATGACACTTAGCAACAAGCCTCGCTCTTGACGCTGCAAAGTCTGCCATCTGTTGTGGTGCACTGCTGTTGTTGTAAGGATTTCTCCCTTACCTCGTCTACATCGCAGTTGGGCCCAGTCATTCAGAGTGGCAATGTGTTTTTCCTTTTTCTCCCACTGCACATAAGCATTCTTACTCTCTCGGACGCTGTAAAATAATTTACAGTAAGTTCTGTTAGGTAAGACAACTGTTTAGCAAAACTTAATTAATAGAAAAATGTTTCTAACCTAAATGACAAACAATGTCAGGGAATAGTCTTGTAATTATTTTAGTCGGTGACAAGAGTCAAACCGCACCACAAACAAAAGATTGATTTTTGAAAAAGTATAAATTATTTATAATGGTTAAGTTTGTAAAAGGCTATCACATACACAAATGATAGAGCAAACAACAAAAAAAGAGTGATTTTGGTGAAGGGTTGTGACATGAGGCGCTTATGAGATTTAAACAAAAAATAGACATAAATTTGGATGCACAGATGTATATACAAGATGTAGGTCCATCCCTTTTGAAGTACATAGATTCTAACAAGACCCTTTGAACTACCTTTCTCTTAGTAAAAGGGTGAAGAGACTCTGGGAATGGACATATAAACGAAGCGTCGATGTTTCGACCAAAAGGTATGCGTGATTAAATTAACTTCACTGCGGGTCTTCCTCAGGACTGGTGTAAGGACTGTGGGCAGCAAATTCTGAAAGACTCCTCCAATCCTGGATGGAGTCTAAGTATGTGCGAAAGAGGAGGCTCATGTATCGTCTCTCAACCAATTTTATTTATTTATTTTAAAAGGTTTTATATAGCGCTGGCTAGACCCGAGGGTATCAGAGCGCTTTACAATGGTTAGGTGAGAAAAACAATTGCAAAATAACATTTGTACAAAAAGGTAAAATGCAGGACAGTAAGAACAATATGCATAGGACAATTGTAACATGGGCAAGAAAATAGGAAATAAAATTAGGTCGTAACAAGTATCGGATGGTTAAGTTAGCGTGGGAGGTCAGGGAGGAGGGGGGGGAATATGAAAGAAGGAGGGAACTGAGGAAGGTGATGGGAGAGGTGATAGCATGCGGGAGTAGACAGTAATTATAAGAGAACTGGAGGGGGGAGGTTAGAAGTAAATGAAAAAATAAGAAGAGGGGGGAGTGAGTCAGGTATAATGTGGCAGGAACATAGTACAGTCAGGAGCAGGTTGAGACACCCTGCTAAGCGGCAAGGATTAAGGACCCCAGTATTTGTTGAGAAGGTGCAGCTTGAGGTCTTTTTTGAAGCTGAGGTAGGAGGGGTTGCAACGTAGATCTTTAGGGAGTGAGTTCCAGATAGTAGGCGCATTTCCGGAGAAGGAGCGTGATTGAGTAGATTTCTTGTTTAACAAAGGAGGAACTAGTATGAGAGCATTAGTGCTCCTCATTTCTCTAGAGCAGCCCGCTTTGTGGAGTTTATCTGAGAGATACAATGGGGTGTGATGATGCAAGGCTTTATGCGTAATGCAAGCGGTCTTGTAGGTGGATCTGCCTTCGATGGGAAGCCATTTGAGACCTTTGAGGATGGGGGAGATGTGGTCAAACCATCTGCAATCAGAAATAAACCTGGCCGCGAGGTTGAGGACTGATTTGATTGGGGCTAAGTGGACTTTCGTGTTCCAGCGAGAACGGCATTGCCATAGTCCAATTTAGACAGTACCAGTGATTGAACAGCTAATTTAAAGTCGTCAGCAGGAATGAAGGGTTTAATTTTCTTGAGGTGATGAAGAGTGAAGAGAGCTCCTTTGGCCGAATTTTTATGTGGGGAGTAAGGCTGAGGTTCTGGTCAATGTTAATTCCGAGGGATTTAACTGAGTTAGAAGTGGAAAGAGAGCAATTGAGCGCTTTAAGGTCAGAGATCCAGTGATGAATGGGGAGCCGGTTGTTTTTAGGAGCGAAGAGAATGATTTCCGTTTTTTTAGGGTTGAGTTTGAGGTCATTGTGATGGAACCAGTGTAGAATCTTAGTCAGGGCATCATTGAGGTGTAGAATGTCAGCTTGGGATTTGATCTTATAGTAAAGTTGGGTATCATCAGCATAGAGGTGGAAGTTGATTCCTGCTTGCTTAAGAATGAGGGTGAGTGGTTCCATGAAGAGCTTGAATAGAGAAGGTGAGAGAATAGAACCCTGAGGAACACCCAAGGAGACAGGAATAGGTTTAGAGAGGTAATTGCTGATTTTAATTTGTTGGGTTCTGTGCTGAAGGAATGAGGCGAACCATTTGAGGACAGGACCATTGAAGCCGAAACAATCTTTGAGGGTATTGAGTAAGGCAGAATGGTTAACAGTATCAAAAGCAGCAGAGAGGTCAAGGAGAATGAGAAGGGAGGCATCCCCCTTGTCAAGGGATTGATGGATGTCATCAATAATGTTGAGCATAGCAGTTTCAGTACTGCAGCCCTTTCTAAAGCCTGACTGGTATGTGTCCAAAAGGTTAAAAGAGTCAATGTGCTTGTCCAATTGGAACAAGGCGCATTTTTCGAGGGCCTTAGATACAAGCGGAAGATTAGAGATAGGTCGCAAATTGTTGAGGTCGTTGGGGTCGGCTGCAGTGTTTTTGAGGGTGGGAGTGATTTGGCCAAGCTGGAGGGACACCGGGACACAACCTGTGGCCAAGGAGGAGTTGATGATGGTGGTCCAATATGGTGCAATGATGTGTTTTAAGTCTTGAACAAGTTTAGCGGGAAGAGGGTCCATGTTATGAGAGGAGGGTTTAAGCTTGGTGATGATGTTGAAGACTTCAAGCTCTGTAACTGGGCGGAAGTTAAGCCAAGAAGCATTGTTTTTTAGCTGGGGGTTGGTGAAGAAGTGTTCAGGAGGGGCGACAGTGAGTGGGAGATGAACAGAGTCAGGGGGTGAGGGTGTGAAAGGAGACTTGGAGGGGAGGTCATAGAGGGGTGATGGGCAATGTGGAGGGGGTTAAGCTAAAGGATTGATCGATCTTGGAGATTTTTTCGGAAAAGAAGTTCACAATTTCTTCACATCTTTCGATAGAGGCCATCAATTTGGGGGGGGCCGAAGCTGTTTGATTTTTGATGATGCTAAATAATTCCCTGGGTCTATTTTTAGCCCGGTCGAGTTGTGCGCGGAAGAAGGAGGCCTTCTCATTAAGGATGTGCTTTTTGTAACTAGCCCTTGCGGCTCTGAGGAGAGCAAGATTTGAGGGGGAATGGTGTTGCCTCCACATGCGTTCGGTCAGCTTAAGCGAGCGTCTTTCATTGTTGTGTTCGGCATTAAACCAGGATCTGGCGGGGTTGTTTTTTTGCAGTTTTAGTTAGGCTGGGGCGATTTGGTCAAGGACCTCGATGATGGATTTGTTGTAGTGTTTGGCAAGGTCATTTGCATTTTGTGAGGGAGGTGTAAGTTGAAGTTTTGCTTTAATCTTAGTCTCCAGCTCGCCTGGAGGAATAAGGTGAAGATTTCTGGTTAATTTCCTATGTTTGATGTTTTTAGGGGAAGGGGGAGGTACGGCGCAATTAATGGTGAAGAGGATAAGGTGGTGGTCAGACCAGTCAATGGGGACAATGTGGGAAAGGGAAGCCAGTTCTTTGCTAGTGATCATAGCGTTAAGAGTAGCCCCTTTGGAATGTGTTGGCGAATGGCAGAGTTGATTCAGGTCGTTAATGTCGAGTAGATCATTGAGGATGTTAACCGAGGGATCATCCTTTTTATTCCAGTGAATATTAAAGTCTCCTAGGAAGAGGTTTTTGGAGTTGGAGATCGAGGATAGGGAAAGATGGTCAGATAATTCCTCCACAAAGGGCAAAGGGTCGCCAGGTGGATGATAGATGTTATGCAACCGAATAGGAGGGGAACCATGAACTTTAAGTTCCGCTCCGATGTATTCAAACGTAGCATGATCAGGGTTCTGAACAAGGGAGAGTTGGAGTTCATCTTTATAGATAATTGCTAGGCCTCCTCCAATTTTAACTGGTCTGTCTTTTCTGAGGATGGAGTAACCCGGGGGAGAGAGCAGGTCAAGAATAGGTGAAGAGTGAGCTTTGAGCCAGGTTTCCGTAAGAAAAGCGATGTCAATGGCTTCACTAAGGATGGTTTCCGAGATTTCTGTTGCATGTTGTATAGCCGATCGACAGTTGACCAGCATGCAGTTGACATCAGGCCAATTTCAAAATAGATTGCTTTTGAATGGAAGCGCCGAAATTGATGACCAAAATTCGTGAATCATGAGCAATATTCATAGATAGATTCTTGGTTTTCGTGGTGAGCTTTAATTCCTTATTTGTGAAAAATTCTGCTGTCCGGTTGGAATCTCCCTTGAAGATCGGCAATAAATGGCCGTGTTCTTCAGTTGCGCGGAGAGACGTTGTGGCATCCTTCAGCAGTGCCATCTTGCCTTCCCCCATGCGTTTCGGCTCATTCAAGCCCACACTAGAGGTTGTGGGAATTCTCTCCTGCATGCAGCTTACTAGAAATGCTGAATGCTTTAGCATTATTAATATTCCCACAGCACTAAGAACATCATGAGTGTATATTTAAATGCACATCTTGAATAGCGATTATTCTAAAATTCTTGCATTGTTCCATCATTTATGTGAATGTTTTACCCTTGATAGTTTTTCTCAATTCAAAGATGATCAAACCATTTCCTGGATTGTCAGTTCCTGTTTAGCACTATATAAGAGAAGTCCATATTGAGTCCAGTTGCATCACAATTGTTCTTGTTTGATTGCTCACTGGACTCAGTGAATTCTCCACTTTCTCCAGTTCCTGAGTATTCTGTTTGGCCTGAACACCTAGGAGGTTTTTCTAGTCTCCAGTTTCTCCTTCCTGGATAATATTTCTGAAGTAATACTAGGTATCCAGTTACAATCTGGTGTCTGGTGTTGTATCTGGAAGTAGCAGGTCTATTCTAAACATGAAGAAGACTCTCAAATGGTAACCTGGACTCTGTTGCTGACATTTGCATAGCACCAGCGAACCATGGATAGAACCAGGAAGTTTTGCACAGGCACTGGTGATGTAGAGGTCTGTTTCGGAAAGCAAATGCATATTGATGGAGTGAAAATGCTACCTACTGCAGAAGCTCTGCTCCCGGTCATGAGGTGGCGGTACTACTACAAGATGGTACTATCAATGGCAACTAGTGCATGTGGTATGCCTCCCAATACACAAACCTCTGCCTTTATGTTGTCTAGAGTTGGCAGGTCCATGGGGAATTAGATGTACTGATGTACGTGCCAATGCATAACATCCGGGAACTGGATGAGGGCAGCCAGAAAAGATGGCTGTGACACCCTATTCGAATTTCCAACACTCTCCCAAAAGAAACTAATAGCATATAAATATAAAATTGCCATGATTTTTAGAATGGGTTGGATGCAGTATTGATCCTGATGTCCAGCCAAAGTTCATAGACCAACTGATTCTCCAAGGCCACAATGGTGTTTTAGTCAAGCCAGTACTTCCTAATAGTATGCCTCTCCTGCATTCTATGAAGATCAGGTTGTGGTCTCCACAAATGCTAACTTCGTTGATGTATTCTTTTCTACCTTGGCCTATGGTGGTTTGATGGACATTTCTACAAAATATAAGTGAGATGTTGGGTAATATTGTTACAGACATTGTAAACATCTTTTTATCATGACTCATGACTACCACAGTGACATTTGGCATGATTGCAAGTCAGTACAAGTTGTGATGGGACTCACATGCACAACAATTTTCCTAACTGCAATTCAGAGGTATTTTGAGGTTTTCCCTAATTACATTAACCTACATGTTTCCACACACATATTCAACTTTCATGTAAGATTGGGAAAAATGTGAATTCAAATGGCAAAAAGTCATAGTTTCCTAATGTTGGACCTATCCCTTTTTGCAGGGGTATCCCCAAAGAGTTTGCCTTCTTCCCCCTATTTTTTCTGACCTGTTTTTGTTGGCTTTAGGACTCTGGGCACTTTACCACTTCTAACCAGTGCTGAAGTGCAAGTGCTTCCTGTGTAAATTGTATCTGTAATTGGTTATCCATGATTGGCATATTTGATTTACTGGTAAGTCCCTAGTAAAGTGCATTGTGTGTGCCAAGGGCCTATAAATCAAATGCTACTATTGATTTTGTTTGCTGTAACACTTTTCACCCTAAGTGGGATGGGTATGCCCAGACGTGGGTCCCTTGCTCACTGTGCCACTGGATTCAAGCTAGCCTGGCTGAAGAAGGGTGACATACCCTGAAACCGGTCCCAGGATGCTTGTTTCCGTTCCAGGGAGGACCTGGCCTGGCAGTTCGGTCTGGACTGTTCCCATGGGGCACAGGGTCAAGACTGATTTGCATATGGCTGGGTCCAAACTGGGGTGGCGTAGTGGGCAAAAGAACGATGGATTTAACCCAGATCTTTTGACTGGGGGAGAATGTTTGCATTGTCAGCATTCCGTCCATCTTTTGTTTGCTGTAACACTATTGGGCCTGCAGCACTGATTATGTCACCCACATGAGCAGTACTGTAACCATGTTTCATACCTGCCACTGCAGTGTCTGCATGGCTAGTTTTAAACTGTCATGTCGACTTGGCAAGTGCATCCACTTGTCAGGCCCAAACCTTCCCATTTACTACATCTAAGGTAGGCCCAATGTATCCCTATGGGCAGGGTGTCGTGTATTTGAAAGGTAGGACATGTACTGTTGTGTTTTGCATATCCTTATAGTGAAATACTGCTAATTTCATTTTTCACTATTCCAAGAGCTATCCATCCGGTGGGATATCATTTGAAATGCCTTGTAACCTCTCACAAGTGTAACTACCAATTGGGAAGAGATATAGATTTAGAGTTTGGGGTCCCTGAATTCACAATTTAAAAATACATCTTTTAGAGAAGTTAGTTTCTAAATTGTGTATTCGAAAATGCAATTTTTAGAAAGTGGGTATATTCTTGCTTTACCATTCTATGCCTCTGCCTGGCTGTGGAATCCATGTCTGAAGGAGAGTGACAGTTGGGCTGTTTGTGCATTCACTCTAAACAGTCACACAAAGGGAGCTGAGATGTGCCCTGTATATCCTGATGGCCCATCACCAGGCTGATGGGTCTTCCTGAGCTAGAGTTGTGGGAGGAGTTGTCACTGACACCTGAATTGGGCTGTGACTGTCCTCTCACAAAGCTATCTCCTTCCCTCTGTATTGTGTCTGGAGCCAGGTGATGGAAAGGCAGGGTGTTGTGCACTACAGAGACTTTCCTTTGAAGTTTGCCTACTCAAAGGCAGAAACTGGTATAATTACTGGAGCTGTGATAGCATAACTTCAGAACACTTCTGGACTAAAAGGACCTTCTGCCAGGAATAAGAGTTGAATGCTGTAGGAGAGACTGACACTCTGCTGGTTGCTTTGTTGTGCTGGTCTGCTCCTTGCTGCTTATGTCCTGGGAGTGAAAGGACTGGATTTGGCTTTCTACATCCTGCTTTCCAAGCTTCTCTAAGGGATTGTGCCTGCTTGCCTCCTGTTAAGCCGTCTCAGGGCCATCAAAGACCTCATTTACAGCCTCTAAACTCCTCTGCTGGGAGTTCTGACCTGCTTAGTTGTGCCAGTTCCAGTTCTGGGAAATTGGTGGTGGTTTTTCTGCTAAGAACAAAGAAAATTCATGCATCAACTCTCAACACCTGTTTTTCCGAAGCAGCACCGCTGTGCAGTTAAAAAACCCACGCATCACCGCAACCTGAGTCCTGAGCACTGTTTCACCAACATCCGTGGCGCACGCTCCGATGCAGGCTCTGCTCTGCGACTAAAGAGATTGATGCATTACCTGCTTCACGGCTGTGAAATCGATACAGCGCCTGCTTCTCCAGTGCCGCATCGACACAGTACATCTGGATTTTCCTGTGCATTGTCCCTGTGCACTGAGATCTTTCTCAACCTTGCCCAGCAGTAAGTGTACAAGGCTGCGTGTCCGGAGATCAACTCATCACCTCTCCTCACAGTAAAGAACCTACGCATCACCTCTCTTGATAGTAAGGAGCCAATGCATCACCTCCCCTGTGCTGCAGTAAGGAATCAACACATCACCTCTCCTGGGAGTAAGGAACCAGTGCATAGCTTTGCTTTTCCCCCACCTCACCTCCCCTGAACCTGTTTTCATCTTTGATTTTGACGCATCCCAGGTACTTTGTGATAAAATTATGTATCAATAATTTCCTAAGGACTGA
This sequence comes from Calotriton arnoldi, assembly GCA_963921515.1. Lineage (NCBI taxonomy): Eukaryota > Metazoa > Chordata > Amphibia > Caudata > Salamandridae > Calotriton > Calotriton arnoldi. Next base: position 360,530 of record CAWUFW010011662.1, on the reverse strand, counting down.
ACTATTTAGTACCATTTAAAGGGATATTTTGAATACTGTATGTTGGATTTTTGTTGTTTTGGTCTTGTTTTATTCAGATAAATATAGCTTTTTTCTAAGCTGTTGTGGTGTACTTTAGTAGTGTTTTCACTGTGTTACTGTCTGTGTATCTTCAAATGCTTTACATATTGCCTCTGAGATAAGCTTGACTGCTCGTGCCAGGCTACCAAGGGGTTGGGGATGGGTTATCCAAGCTGCGTAAACCTCTTACCCTGACTAGAGTAAGGGTCCCTAGTTGGACAGGGTGGAAACCACTGCCAACTTGGGACCTCAATTTCCAACACCTAACATTATGTGTTTTCTAATTTTATAGTTTACAGCATACTTTAAAAAATAACAATTTTCACGTTTGCCACATATGAATAGGTTTTCTTTCTCAATTTAGGTGCTTTTTGACAAAATCCATCACATTTTTATGGACAGAACATGGTTGAAGTTCTACATGTTTGTTGATTTTAAATGGAAAACACCAATATGGACCAGGATTGTCAATGTAATAAGTGCGTTGTATAAAGTTACTGTCTGTCTTCAATGGTGGACCCATTACACATCACTAACGCATCCGCCCATCATCCACCTTGTTCTAGCCATCAAATGTTCTCATAACAGTCATTTGTATTGGCATTATTCAATTCTGTGATTGCAGACTGGATCCATAGCACTGACAGAAGCAATGTCACGAATGACAGATGCTTCTGTCAATTAATGAATATTTGTTTCCTTGTGCAGAGAACTACTATTGTGATACTCAGCACAACATAGCGGATGACTGTTTACCATGTCATGATTGACTGACTAGTCCATTAAAGATATACATACCATTTCAATCAGATGCAGTCAGTCACTGGTGAAAAGGGTACATGATTGATTGTAGCATGTCATCCGCCATGCAAGCGTTCATCAGTGGAAATTCTGTAACATTGATGTTCACAACTTTCCTGTCTGTAAGGCCACTTGCCTTCAAACCTCCACCAGAATAAGACTTCCTTCACTATTGCAATTCCCAAAAATCTGCTGGGAACCATCAAGGTGGGGGCAACTAGTGACAGGACCCAGGTGGATAAAACAAGTACAAAACACCCAAAATGACATTGGAAATATCTAGATTAAGCACTATGTGTAACCTATTTTTGTTTTCAAGCCACATAATGTTTGTTAAACATGTGTACTATTGCATGAATTGTTTTTCACCATGCAGTGAGCTGTATCTTAATCACAGCAATTGCTTTAAAAAATGAATACTGTGACTTTAATAATGTGGTGCAAAAGCGATAATCCAGTTCTGTGCTTCAATGCAACATTCATTTAAACTTTAGCATTCTGAGGTAGTTCACATTGTTTGTTTTGTAAATGGGTGCATTTACTGCATCCATGGTTGTCAGGAAAAGTATGCAAGGGAAACTGAGCATTCAGTCTTGCATAGGTAAATCTTAAGAAAGGTTGGTAATTGATGGGCAGTTGTAGATCCTGTTTAAGGTATAAACTCATCTGATTCCAGTTAGGAACATGGTAGCAAACTGTAAGAATCTGTATATTCATAAACAGATCTAGCAGGAACTTTGAAGTGGAAAACCCAGTGCCGGATGTACTAATATCTTGTTCAAAATGCTGGTTGTGAATTGCAATCAGTAATTTTAAGAGCTGACCTCTGTTTTAATTGGTCAGTTCTTAAAAATCCAAATTGTAGTGGGTCAGAATCTTCCTCATGAATATTAAAGAGATAGGTTGCAACTCACTATGATTGGAGAAAGTCACAGGGATGGTGGACTGCTAGGCTCAGCAGACCATCATGTTTGCTTTTTAATAGAGAAAACTATGGGCCTTATTACGATGGCGGTCAGATGACCATCCAACTGCCGTCGCAGCGGGATTGGGACCGCCCAACAAGTAGTTGGAGAACTAACCCACCAGATTAGGATGCTTCCGCCATGTAAGTGGTCAGAAACATCCCTTTTTCCCATGCGGCTCATGCTGCAGCCTGGAAAAGGTCCGCAGCACAAGCCACAATAGAATAAGGGATGCTTTTAAACATCCATGCACCATGTGCCAGTCACCATGTGGTGCCTGGATGTTTGGGGAGGCACTACATGTGCCCCCAAGGCCACATAGCGGAGGCCCATGGGGCCTGCTAGGGGCCCCCAAAGTCCCTTTCGAACAGCCTTTCCATGGCAGTGGGACCACCATGGAAAGGCTGTGGGAAATGGACATCATAATCCCTACGGAAATGGGACTGCATTTTAAAAGAAAAGTTTACTTTTATTGTTTGTTTATTAGTTGGCAGTAGTCCCTGGACTACTGCCTACCATCAAACAAACCTTGATTTACATTCGCAAGGCAGAGAAGATCCAAAGGGGGAATGCAATTGCATTACCACCCCCTTTGAGTGTTAGTAAAAATCAATATTTATTTTGCCATATTTCAGTCTTAAAACATTGACTCATAAGGTATTTATTCAGTATTTGGAAAGGATGTGTAGAACATGCCCCTTCCAAATACCAAATCAGTATCCATTCAGCATTGCACTTTAGGAAATACTTTAGCAACTCCAAACATGGGACTACTACATAAGAAAATGCATTTCTACAGGTGAAAATGCCAAACTGGAGCATTTGTGACTGTCAAAAAGTTTTTTTTACATCTAGTCCCAAATTCTTAATTGACAGTTCCATTCCTTCCTGATGAGAACCCTACTCATGGCAAGAAAATGTCACATAGATTACCACTCATCTCTCTGACCTGATTAACAACACCAACACAATGGTGACAGCAACCCTTATCTCTGGTTGGGATTACCTAGATTGGCTTAAGTATGGTGGTGTCTACAGGTACTGATGGGACTTGAAGTCTAAAGTTGAGTCATTTGGAAGTAGGACATCATTGAATCATTGGAGAAACCCTACATACCGAGTATTGGCTTTTTTCAATCACCACCTAAAGATTGGTCTTATTTATGGAAGAGAACATTGCTAAGTACTATGTTAAGAGATGGATGCTGGGAAATACACTAATGCCTCTTTCTGTGTAAACAGATGCTGGGACTGCATGGAAAATTAGGGATGTTTAGGTGCTAGATGGTCTAATATACAATGTGAATCTAATAACTAATCACTTAGAGTACATTCCCAAAGTTTATCTTGAATAAAGCTGCTGTGTATTGCTGGGTACATTTTGTAATTGCTATTTAATGTGTGCCATAAAAGTGGCATCACATGATCTTGAGCTGTTTCAGACAATATGATTTTGCACACTCACAAAATAAAGAAGGAATAGATGTTTTTCTTCCATCACAATGCTGGGCACAATGCATCTGACAAAAATGGCCTCCCTTCCATGAAGGAAAGATGACATATAAATATCATAGAGAGAGTTCAGTTATGAAATTCAGTTGTGGACCTGCTAGCAAATACAGAGCAGCATGTAGCAAACAGTGAGCTGAAAACCTGTAAGGTGAGCCATGCCACCCATACATGGGATTGGAAGCTTGGTCCTGGAGATCCACAAACCTTTCAGATGGTCAATAAGGTATATTAAGTGGCATACCATGGCCCAAATGCATCATAGCGAGAACATTCATCCCAGATAACAGCTAAGAGGTAGGGGCTTAACTTTTACTGTTATACTGTTTGACTGGACATGAAAGCTGTGAAAGTGCAGCAAAAGCTGGTGTCTTCCTGTTTGTACTGAAAACTAAAGATTAATCTCGGTGGAGTGTTTATCACTTATAATTGGTTTTAATTGAAAACCAGGAATCCTAATTGTTGATAAAATAAAAGTGACGATTTGTTTATATTTATTTTTAGGGATATATTCATGCAGCTAACCACCTACTGGGGCCTGAGAGTGCATGGATAGTAATGAGGTAAAGATGGTAAAGCCTTGAGTTTACATAATACCCACAGGTGTGGGGGACCAGAATCCATATGCGGGGCAGGGAATCCAGTTATTGAAGGGCGTGTTGGTAAGGGTTGAACTGTTCAGGGAGGGGTGCAGATGTCAAGGACTGGATGCAGTGGTTTCCTTCTTGATTGCCTGAAGAAAGCACTCCTACCACGTAGCTGCAGTGACACTATACACATCACATGCACATTGAAGCTGTGAAGTGTCTCTTTAAGAGTGTCCAACTTATGAGAAAAATTCCACAAAGGAAAAAAAAATTTCCTTACAATATTGATATTTCCTGATTGAAGATAACATGATATAGGAGCTCTGCTAAATATAACTGGTGACTTTCTGTGTTTTTTTTTTAGTTCAAAACATTAATGTTGTCACTGACATATTCACCTAACTATAACGTTACATTTACCTTTGCTTTTTTCAGTGAATTTCTACATTTAAAAAAAGATCTTTTTATCACACCTAACTATAACATTTTTGTAACTGCTGTTTTTTTCAGTAACTTAACGTAAAGCAGTATTTTATTACTATACGTAAAGCCAATCCCCTGCAGCTCATGGCCTTGGGAGCTCAGAGGATGTTGGCTGCAGGGCTTGGCCTGCAGTGAGGACCTGCAGCAAAGTCCCCAGAGATAAACAACCCCATGCTGTGCATGGCCCTCGGTCTTGCACAGCAGAGGTTTGGCAACAGGGCCGGGCCTGTGGCCAACCCACCCACAGGCAGCTGACACCCCTGCAGGCAGCCAACCTTAGCTGCACATGGCCTTTCATCACATGCAGAATGGGGGTGGCTTCATTGCCTAGCTTGCAGCCAGGCCCTGTATCCAACTCCCCACAGGCAGCTCCCCGGATGCAGCCAACCCCATGCCACACATGGTCTTTGCTTGTGGATGATGGTGGGTTAGCTGCATGGCCTGAGTTGCAGCCAGGCCCTGCAGTCCCCCACAGGCAGCCAAACCCTTGCTGTGCCTTTGGCTGTGCGCAGTGGGGGTTGATTACAGGGCTTGGCTGGCAACCCCATATCATGCTCAACAATTGCACCCTTTGATGTATACAGCATATGGTTGGCCGTCAGACCCCGGGGACCCCATCTAGGCAAAAAATAATAAAAAAGGTGAGAAGACCCCATGGCCACCCGCCCAGGGCCTAATTAGGCCCCTGGGATCCCATCTTCAGCTGGCATACCAATAAAAAAAGGGGGGCACTTCCCCCCTTCCTGAGCTTCATTAGGCCCTAGAGACTCCATCCCCCAGGGCCATATTGTTTTTGGAAGGAGAGAGGGTTGTATGGCCCCCCTCCCCAAGCCTCATTAGGCCCTGAAGACCCAATCCCCCAGGGCCTAATTTGTGTGTAAAGAGGAAGGGGTTCATGTGACCCCCCTCCTAGAGCCTCATTAGGCCCTGGTAACCCCATACCCCAGGGCCTTAACCTTATGTTTTTAAAGGGGAGGAGGGCCATGTTGCCCCCTTTCCAAGCCTTACTAGGGCCTGGGGACCCCATCCACCAGGGCCTTATTTTTAAAGGAGAGAGGGCATGTGGTGCCCTCCCCAAGTCTCATTAGGCCCTGGGGACCCCATTCTCCAGGGCCTTATGTTTTATAAAGGAAAGGAGGGCTATGTGGACCCCTCCCCAAGCCAATTGTGGAGTCAGGGACCCTATCCCCCTGGGGCCAATGTGTTAACTAAGGGGAAGTGCCCCCTCCCCATGACTTACAAAGGCCCTAGGGACCACAACCCCCCAATGCCATGTTTTTTTTTACATGGGAGGTGGTCCATGTGGCCCCCCTCCCAAAGCCTATTTTGGCCCTGGGAACCCATGCCCCGGGGTCTCTATTTTAAATTTGTGGGTGCCCCAGTGTCCACCCAGGGCACCCACCATGCACAGCATACAGGGCAGAAGGGGGAACCCATTAGTATGAGCAGGGAAACAGATCTCAAGTCTGGTTTCAGCTGGTAGGAGCCTTTTAAATCTTTTTTTTAGAGGGGAGAGGGTCCTGCAGTTCCCTCTTCTTTTCTGCATATTTTGGCCCTCGGGGTGTGCTCCCCAGGGCCTATAATCGTTCAGGGATGGGGGCTGTGTGCCACATCCCCTTATGTAATGCAGCCACATAGGTGGGCTCCCCAGAACCTATAATGGCTCAATGAGTGGGCTAAGTGCCCACACCCCTTAATTTTGTTTTTTTAAGACAAGGTACTAAGTCCCCAAGTTCTGTATTGACTGCCAGCAACATTTTTCTGATGTTGCTGGCAGCCAATCAGAGTGATCGCTGGCACAGGAGTCTGACTCCCGTGGGAGTGAAATGGCTCAAGAGAACAAATTCTCCCTCGGTGAATCAGAAGAGCTCGGAGGAAAGTTACAATGAGGAAAGAGACAGAATGTTTGAGAGATTTAAGGCCAGAGGTTATCCTAGGAAGGTACTTGAGACAGCGAGGTTGAAAGCGGAGAGTATGTCACGCAACTCCCTTCTGACAAAAAGACAGAGTAAAAAGGAGGATAATGTGGTGCGACTGATTACGACATTTATTAGCGAAAGTCAATCAGTCAAAAGAATGATCACCAAGCATTGGCATTCGGTGAAAAGTGACCCTGTCATAGGCAAGGAAATCCCCCGTCACCACAAATCACCTATCGCACATCTAAATCATTGCAAGATGTTTTAGTTCATAGTTACTTCGGTGCACAGAATAGGAGGGAAGGTTGGTTATGAGAGCAAGGTGTTTTTTTCAAATGAGGGAAATGTAAGAAAAGCAAGAATGTGAGAACATATCAGATTGCTCCAGGCAGGGAGCAGAAGATTAAGAAATTCATTACATGCCGCAGTGATTTCTGTATTTATTTTCTGATGTGTTACTGTGGACTTAGGTATGTGAGGAGTACCATAGGTCAGTGAAGAAGAGGGTGTTGGAACACTACAGGGCTATAAAGAATCTTGATACAGCATATCCTGTTGCCACACATTGGTCCCTAAAACATGGTCAGGATACTAATCTTCTTGTATTTTTTGACAGGATCGAAAGGAGCACCAGAGGGGGCAACAGGGAGAGACATCTAAGACAGAAAGAGTCTGAATATATAATCTTGCTCTGCAGTAAGTGCCCATGAGGACTTAACGAGAGTGAGGAACTGCACATCCACATAGGCTGATGGGAAAGTACCTCATTTTTATTAATATATATCAACAGGCCAGGAATGGACTACAGAAAAAAGCTTAGTTGAATATGATTGAATTTAGCTAATTTGGTTTTGGTTCACAATCCTCCTTTTTCTCTTCTCTCCTCTGTCCTCTTTCTGCATTGCACTCCAGCTTTCAGCATCTACTAAGGATGATACTAAATGTAAATAAATTGGAAATTCCAGAATGTCTGTGTGCAGTGAAATGAAATATTGTGGAATTTTCTGATTATTGCGCATTTATGGTTTTTATTTTCACATGGGATATCACTTACTCCTAATGTCCAAGTGGAGTTTGGTGTTAATAATGTATTCAGGTGGGACAATTCACTCTGTTCAGTCTTATGGCTTGCTCCATTTAAAGAAATTTTGCTTTGAGATGCCAATGGGATAACGAAAAGTATCAGACACCCCAATTCTTTTATTTTCTCTTTCATTCTAAGTACAAATGAGTCTTTTGGCCACTGGGCTATTATCATAGGAGCTTTGACTAGACATGAGCTAATTGATGTTAGGATGCACTGTTCTCTTTCACCCACTTGGCTGTTGTTTATCATACATTCAACAGTCTGCTTATGAAACCTATCTGATGCACTAGAAGAATTTATTAGGAGGTATCATGTTTTTGATCAATGTATATCAGCCACTTGGCTGTTATTAATTGTGTTTTGCTTGCAGTCTGCTTGTTAAATACTTTATTCTAGCACTGGCTGTATGTATCTTAGATTAACATGTTCATTGTCATACTTATTATATGCACTGGCTTAATTTATTATGAACTGTTATGTGCATCATTCATATTTTTAATGGGTTTATTTTCAGCCATTGAACTGTTATCAACTATGCAATTTACATGTCTGGGTGTTACATGATTCTCTAGTACTGACAGAATCTATCATGAATTAATATGTTTATCATTTTGTACACTTTCTATATTGATATTTTGAGAATGTGCTCATGTGTTGTTAAGTACTAGCCATTACAGACAGTGCTAGTGCGCATTGAATGTTCCTACCACCGTTTATTTTAAGTATTTTTTCTATGTTTATCACAAAAATGTACTCTTCAAGTGAGATTGAGCACAATACTTGTAATTGGGCCAGGACGAACACCCGGAAGGGTTGAAACGCGTTGCTGTTAAAATTCCATGAAACCGACACGCTGTGTGCAGGCCTCTGAATCTTGTATATTGCTCAGGATTTACACTTTTATTAGGTAAGCGAGCCTCCCACTCACTGAACTGCACTCTCCCCCATTTGGTGGATGTGGCTGGCATTGCAGTGAGAATGACTTGGAAACAATATATATATATATATTCACTGAAAAAACCATAAGGTTTTAGGGACAGTTATAGTTAGTTGGACATTGCACTCGTACAAAACCCGTGACATTCCCCCGTTATAGTTAGTTCAGGTAACTATAACTCGCGCCCCGCAATGCACTGCTGATGACGTCACATATTACATCACTCATGACATGGTCAGTGACATCACTGATGACATCACTGATGACATCTCAAATGACATCACTGATGACATCACTGATGACATCATCCAGTGACTGTGTGTTTCTGTAAAGTTTAAATATGTTTAATATATTTAGGGAAAGGCATATTGAAGAATGAGTGGGTGTAGAAGCGCCTGAATGGATGATTTAGTAGGTGCGTGACTGAGTCTATAAGTGAGTGATTAAACGTATCTTACTGGATGCATGGGTGAGTGACTAAACTGTGTGAATGTCTGTATCCGTCTGTCTGTTGTTGTGTAAGCAACTGCATGGGTTTCTGACTAGCTAAATGAGTGTCTATATGGGTTATGGATTGCTTCTCTGAGTATCTGTATGGGTGCCTCAGTGTTTGTGTGGGTGGGGTGTGTGTGACTCTGTGCATAGATGTGTGAGTGGGTGATTCACTGGGTGCATGGTTTCAAGAGTGCGTCTGTGATGGACTGTATGGGTGGGTGAGTGTGTGTATGGGTGTGTTAGTGATTGAATGTATATCTCAGTGGTACATGTGTGAGTAACTACATATGTGAAAGGCAGTATATATGTGTGTTGGAGTATATAAATGGCTATAAGTGAGAGTGTGTGATTGTGAGAGTGGCTATATGGATGAGTGTGTGCTTGCATCAGTGATTGCATAGGAGCGTTAGAATGTGCTAGTATTTTTATGAGTAAGTGAGCTGGTGTGTATAACTGTATAGGTGAGTAAATTGGAGTGTGATTAATTATTTGCATGACTGACTAGGTGTGTGAATACCTCTATGGATGAGTTGCGTTGTGTGAGTGTTTATATAGGTGTATGAGTGCATATGATAGTCCTGTACTGAGTGACTGTAAGTATGAGTGACTGTACGGGTGAGTGAGTAGATGTGTGTGTGTAGACCTAAGAATCAGTGAGTGGGTATGTACTTATTGGTATTGGAGTGTGTATGGTTTTGAGAATGGCAGTCTGTAATTTAGAGTGGGTGTTTCAAAACTTATATTAGGGTGTGAGAAGACGCATTAAATTCTCACATGGATGATGTCATCAGTGATGTCATCAGTGATGTCATTTGAGATGTCATCAGTGATGTCATCAGTGATGTCACTGACCATGTCATGAGTGATGTAATATGTGACGTCATCAGCAGTGTATTGCGGGGGCGCGAGTTATAGTTACCTGAACTAACTATAACGGGGGAATTTCACGGGTTTTGTACGAGTGCAATGTCCAACAAACTATAACTGTCCCTAAAACCTTATGGTTTTTTCAGTGAATTTCTAAGGTTTTTTAAATGCAAATTTCTAACTATAACGTGCCTGAAACCTATGGTTTTTTCAGTGAATTTCAAAGGTTTTTTAATGCTAATTTCTAACTATAACGTGTCTGAAACCTATGGTTTTTTCAGTGAATTTCAAAGGTTTTTTAAATGCTAATTCCTAACTATAACATGTCTGAAACCTACGGTTTTTTCAGTGAATTTCAAAGGTTTTGTAAATGACAATTTTTAAATGTATTAATTGTTATATTTATTTTTTTCATACTGATTTACTACATTTTTAGAAACATTTTTTTTTACATATTTTATTTTTTAAATTACATTGTAATTACATTATACATTACAAAAAATACTTTCTCAGAATGAATTACTTTAGTTTAAATACTTTGCACATAGGCAATAGACTTTTAAGTACAGTAGTTACAGTTGTTGCAATGGGCAACACATTTTCAAACACAATGCAACATTCAGCTCAATGTGAATTTCTAGTTAAATGCAATTAGTTACTTTATGGATTACTTTTCTAACCACAGGACTGGATCCTAGATTCAGTCCTGGGACATCTCCTGTAAACAGTTGAGTAAAAGCGTTTTGGTTACAGTAATGATTTTTAAGGAATATTATTGTATTTTAAAAGTTGACACTTAGAAACTTTTTCTCATAGAATCACCAATGTTATCCTATGGAAGGAAATTCACTTAGCAGGTAAAAACTGTTATCGTTACTTTTTCTTACTCAGTGTTGGATCCTGGATCCAGCACTGGTGCATCTCCTGTAAACAGTTGAAAGAATGCGTTTAAGTCATACAGGCGATTTTTAAGGAATATTTGTAGTTTGTGAAAATCGACACTTTGAAACTTTTCAGCTGAAAACCAGACAATGGATTCCTATGGAAGAAAATATAAGTTACTGGTAAGTACGGTTAAAATTACTTTTCAGGGTCAGTGCTGGGCTAAAAGATGCAGCACTGAGGTCTCTCCTGATAACAGGTGAGTAAATCGGAATTCGTATTTCGGCTGATTTTAGAGGAATATTTTAAAGTTCCAAAACTCCACACTTAGAAGAATTTCCAAGTGAAACCATTCAATGTTAGCCTATGGAAGGAAATTCAAGTTACTGGTAAGTACGGTTAAAATTACTTTTCAGGACCAGTACTGGGCTGAAAGATACAGCACTGAGGTCTCTCCTGATAAAAGGTGAGTAAATCGGAATTTGTATTTCGGCTGATTTTAGAGGAATATTTGTATGTTTCAAAAATCAACACTTAGAAACTTTTTCAGCAAAAAGCAGGCAATGATATCCTATGGAAGGAAATTCAAGTTACAGGTAAGTACGGTTAAAATTACTTTTCAGGATTAGTACTGGGCTGAAAGATGCAGCACTGAGGTCTCTCCTGATAACAGCTGAGTAAATCCGAATTCGTAGTTCGGCAGATTTTAGAGGAATATTTGCACAATGGTGAAGGTAGGGGCGGGGCCTGAGGTGACATCTGTGCAAACGCGCCCCGTGGCGCGTTTTAAGTTGGGGGATTAAGTCCCCTTGAATCATGAGGGCCCCTAGGGGCCAACTAGCCCACCAGGAACCTCCAGTATGCGCCAGGGGCTGCGTTGCAGAGACGTGTAGAGAGGCCACACCCCTTTACACCTCTCTGCAACGCAGCTCTGTGGCGCTTTCTGGATGTACCTGTTGGGCTAGTTGGCCCCAGGGACCCTCAGGATTGAAGGGGATTTAATTCCCCATCTTAAAACGCGCCACGGGGCCTGTTTGCACACATGTCACCTGAAGCCCCGCCCCTCCCTTCACCACTGTGCAAACGCGCCCTTGGCGAGTTTTAAGTTGGGGGATTAAGTCCCCTTGAATCCTGAGGGTTCCTGGGGGCCAACTAGCCCACCATGTACCTCCAAAAAGCGCCACAGTGCTGCGTTGCAGAGAGGTGTATAAAGGGGCGTGGCCTCTGTACACCTCTCTGCAACGCAGCCCTGGCGCATACTGGAGGTTCCTGGTGGGCTAGTTGGCCTCAGGGACCCCAGTATTCAGGGGAATTACTCCCCATCTGCAAACGCGCCAGGGCGCGTTTGCAGAGTGGTGAAGGAAGGGGGCGGGGCCTGCGGCCCGATCGTTTTTTGTTGTTGTTTTTTTTCCCTGAAGGGGGGCTGTGTGGCCCCCCTTCCTTTTTCTTATTTTTGGGCCCTGGGGACCCCATCCCCCAGGGCCTTACCCCCTTTTTTTTTAATTAAAATGAAACTGGAAGGGGGCCGCGTGGCCCCCCTCCCTGGCCGAAAACTGCCCCGGGGACCCCATCCCCCAGGGCATGGCCACACTCCAACATTCCTTTTTAAGGAGGGGGCTGCGTGGCCCCCCTCCTCAGGCCTCCTTTGCCCCGGGGACCCCATCCCCCAGGGCAGGCCTTTTTTAAAATAATTTCTGGGGAGGGGGCCACGTGGCCTCTCCCGAGCCACTTATGGCCCTGAGGACCCCATCCCCGGGGCCTGGCCTCTGGTTGGGGACTGTGGGGGGTCCCCAAACCCCCACAGTCCCGCCGGCTCCCCGTGTTCTAAGGGAGCCGGCATTGCTTTCCACACGGGGAGCAGCTAACATGCTGCTCCCCGTGTGGAAAGCTAGTTGTCTTTGGATATTGGAAGCGAGAGCAGGTTTCCCTGCTCTCTCTCCAATATCCAAAGCAGTTTGCAAACAGTCCCGGGTAGGCACCCGGGACACTGCAGGAGCCGGCCCTGGGGGTGGCGGTCCCCAGGGCCACCACAGGCTCCAGGAGGGGGCCGCACGGCCCCCTCCCCACATCAGCAAAGCCCCGGGGAGGTGGTGGTCCCCGGGGCTTCGGGGTCCAAACGGACCCCCATTTTAATTTGTTAGTGCCCGGGGAGGTGGCGGTCCCCGGGCGTGTGGGGGCTCGAGCCCCCCACACAGGAAAAAGTAAAAAAAGAAGCTCCGGGAGGTGGTGGTCCTCGGGGCTGCGGGAGGGCTCAGAGCCCTCCCGCACCATTTTAAAAGAAAGCCCCGGGGGTGGCGGTCCCCGGGCTTGGGGGCCCTTGAGGCCCCCATACATAAATTTAACCCCCCACCATGCCCCCGGGACTTGGGCCACCCGGGGGCAAAATACAATCGAGCGCGGGAGACCGCCCTTCGATTTTTCTCGGCAGGATTCGCGCTCCCTGAGCGCATCCTGCCGATTTGTTTTTTAAAAAAAAATGCTTTTTTCTGGCCAGGGGGTCCTTGTGGGACCCCCTGAGCAGACCTAGGGGGTCAGGGTGTTTCTACCCTGCCCCCTTTGTGCGTTTTGCGCACTTTTTTTACTGCTTTCTTGTTCCTCGGTTCTACCGAGGAACAAGATGGCTGCCAACACTTCCTGGTTTGGAGTGTTGACAGCCAATTAGCAGACAGCTCGTGATCGGGAGGGTGCGCGAATCCAACGCGGCCATAGATATATATGTACTTTTACTTTTGATTTTCTCAGCAACTACTGAACGGATTTACACCATTTAACAAAAGGGTTCTTTCTGAACCAAGAACTACCTCTTTGCCAAATTTGGTGTAATTCCGTTCAGCAGTTCGGGCTGTAGCCGTGTCTAAAGTTTCCTATGGGAAATTGATTTTTGACTCTTATTTTTTTAATTTCTCCGCAACTACTGAACGGATTTATACCATTTAACAAAAAGGGTTCTTTCTGAACCAAGAACTACCTCTTTGCCAAATTTGGTGTAATTCCGTTTAGCAGTTCGAGCTGTAGCCGTGTCTAAAGTTTCCTATGGGAAAATGAATGGGGAAAACACGTTTTGGGACCCCCTTTTTCTCGGCCCCCGCTTGACGAATCACCCTGAGACTTTCAGGGTAGGAGCGGACCGGAGCGGGCCATAAAGTTTGAAAATTTCGCGAAGATTCGTCAACCGACGCAAGAGTTATTTCAAATAGAATATCGCGGATTTCCTATGGAAAATAGGTCCTAACTATAACTATCTACTGGCGACCGCCAGTTGATAATATATATATATATATATATATATATATATATATATATATATATATATATATATGGTCCCCGTGAAGCTCTACTGGGTTGCAAAAGTGTCTCGTGCATGAGTCCAAGACAGAAAACATGATAAGTGCAATAAAAATCATGTGTGAATCAGTCAAGAACTGTTTTATATGTATGTATATGTCTCGTGCATGAGTCCAAGATGGAAAACATGATAAGTGCAATAAAAATCATGTGTGAATCAGTCAAGAACTGTTTTATATGTATGTATATATATATATATATATATATATATATATATATATATATATATATATATATATATATATATATATATATATATATATATATACATATAAAACAGTTCTTGACTGATTCACACATGATTTTTATTCTACTTATCATGTTTTCTGTCTTGGACTCATGCACGAGACACTTTGGCAACCTGGTAGATCTTCACTGGGACATGATTTTCCCTCACATATGTCCCACACAGCCACCTGGCTGATGCATCACATTGTGTGGGAGGGTAGTACCAAGTTGGGCACTTGCCTTCAGGTACCCTCGAGAGCAGGGAGCTAGATGTTTCCATATGCCGTTTAGATGCACAATTGCTAAGACACTAGGTCATCACCAGCATCGTCTCGGACGAGCTGCATTTCTTCAATAACACACCTCCTGACTGCGCAGGCCCAACCTGACACTTTGTCATCACCAGGGACTTTGTTGTAATGCATTTCTTACCACTGTTGCTGCTATGATATATCTACTGCAATACACTACCTCTATCTACTGTTCAGGCATGTACGTGGTATTCATAACTGAATGTGTATGATCTGTATATCTGCAAATGTGATTGTGATGCCCCATCATTTTGCTGGTAGTCACAAGACTTGGCAACAGTGACAGAGTTGCTTCTGCTGCTCTACTTCTGTGAATTTCGGTTGTTTGTACTGCTTTTATTAGGGCATTGCTTCAGTGTAACTATAACATAGTATGCATTCCAATATGGCCGAAACAGTTACTCGCATGCATTTACAGTCCTTTGTTTATTTCACTTCACGGAGTCATTAGGGCTCCAAACACTTGGTTATGCTGTATGTGATCAAGGCTGCCACGCAGCTGAAATGCGTCATTGAGAATAAATGGATTGTTTAATCAACCTGCCTGGCCCTGAGAGTGCGTTGTTTACAGTCAAGAACTGCGTTTTACATGAAGAATGCTGGTTTACTCCCGCGGAGTGTGCACCACTTCCCGACGGGTCTGCTGGTTCCAGAAGGAGTGCGATTTTGTTTGGATATATATATATATATATTCACTGAAAAAACCATAGGTTTCAGGGACGTTATAGTTACAAATTAGCATTTAAAAAACCTTTGAAATTCACTGAAAAAACCATAGGTTTTAGGGACAGTTATAGTTAGTTGGACATTGCACTCGTACAAAACCCGTGAAATTCCCCCGTTATAGTTAGTCCAGCTAACTATAACTCGCGCCCGCAATGCACTGCTGATGACGTCACATATTACATCACTCATGACATGGTCAGTGACATCACTGATGACATCACTGATGACATCTCAAATGACATCACTGATGACATCATCCAGTGACTGTGTGTTTCTGTAAAGTTTAAATATTTTTAATATATATAGGAAAAGACGTATTGAAGAAGGAGTGGGTGTGTAAGTGTCTGTATGGATGATTTAGTAGGTGCGTGACTGACTCTATAAGTGAGTGATTTAACGTATCTTACTGAATGCATGGGTTAGTGACTAAACTGGGTGAATGTCTGTATCCGTCTGTCTGTTGCTGTGTAAGTGGCTGCATGTGTTTGTGAATAGCTACATGAGTGTCTATATGAGTTATTGAATGCTTGTCTGAGTATCTGTATGGGTGCCTGAGTGTTTGTGTGGGAGGGGTGTGTGCAACTCTGTGCATAGATGTGTGAGTGGGTGATTCACTGGGTGGATGGTTTCAAGAGTGCATCTGTGATAGACTGTATGGGTGGGTAAGTGTGTGTAAGAGTGTGTTAGTGAGTGAATGTATGTCCCAGTGGTACATGTGTGAGTAACTACATATGTGAAAGGCAGTATATATGTGTGTTGGAGTATATAAATAGCTATAAGCGAGAGTGAGTGATTGTGATAGTGGCTGTATGGATGAGTGTGTGCTTGTATCAGTGATTGTATAAGAGCGTAAGAATGTGCTACTATTTGTATGAGTAAGTGAGCTGGTGTGTGTATAACTGTATAGGTGAGTAAATGGTAGTGTGTTTAATTATTTGCATGACTGACTAGGTGTGTGAGTACCTCTATGGATGAGTGGCGGTGTTTGAGTGTCTATATAGGAGTATGAGTGCATATGATAGTCCTGTACTGAGTGACCGTAAGTATGAGTGACTGTACGGGTGAGTGAGTGGATGTGTGCGTAGACCTAAGAATCAGTGAGTGGGTATGTAGTTATTGGTGTTGGAGTGTCTATGGTTTTGCGAATGGCAGTCTGTAATTTAGAGTGGGTGTATCAAAGGTTATATTGGGGTGTGAGGAGGTGCATCAGATTATCACGTGGATGATGTCATCAGTGATGTCATTTGAGATGTCATCAGTGATGTCATCAGTGATGTCACTGACCATGTCATGAGTGATGTAATATGTGACGTCATCAGCAGTGCATTGCGGGGCGCGAGTTATAGTTAGCTGGACTAACTATAACGGGGGAATTTCACGGGTTTTGTACGAGTGCAATGTCCAACTAACTATAACTGTCCCTAAAACCTATGGTTTTTTCAGTGAATTTCAAAGGTTTTTTAAATGCTAATTTGTAACTATAACGTCCCTGAAACCTATGGTTTTTTCAGTGAATTTCAAAGGTTTTTTAAATGCTAATTTGTAACTATAACATGTCTGAAACCTACGGTTTTTTCAGTGAATTTCAAAGGTTTTGTAAATGACAATTTTTAAATGTATTAATTGTTATATAAATTTTTTTCATACTGATTTCCAAATTTTTTAGAAACAATTTTTTTAAAAATATTTTATTTTTAAATTACATTGTAATTACATTATACATTACATTACAAAAAATACTTTCTCAGAATGAATTACTTTAGTTTAAATACTTTGCACATAGGCAATAGACTTTTAAGTACAGTAGTTACAGTTGTTGCAATGGGCAACACATTTTCAAACACAATGCAACATTCAGCTCAATGTGAATTTCTAGTTAAATGCAATTAGTTACTTTATGGATTACTTTTCTAACCACAGGACTGGATCCTAGATTCAGTCCTGGGACATGTCCTGTAAACAGTTGAGTAAAAGCGTTTTGGTTACAGTCGTGATTTTTAAGGAATATTATTGTACTTTAAAAGTTCACACTTAGAAACTTTTCTCATAGAATCACCAATGTTATCCTATGGAAGGAAATTCACTTAGAAGTTAAAAACTGTTATCGTTACTTTTTCTTACTCAGTGTTGGATCCTGGATCCAGCACTGGTGCATCTCCTGTAAACAGTTGAAAGAATGCGTTTAAGTCATACAGGCGATTTTTTAGGAATATTTGTAGTTTGTGAAAATCGACACTGAAACTTTTCTGCTGAAAACCAGACAATGGATTCCTATGGAAGAAAATATAAGTTACTGGTAAGTACGGTTAAAATTACTTTTCAGGGTCAGTGCTGGGCTAAAAGATGCAGCACTGGGTTCTCTCCTGATAACAGGTGAGTAAATTGGAATTCGTACTTTGGTTGATTTTAGAGGAATATTATAAAGTTCCAAAACTCCACACTTAGAAGAATTTCCAAGTGAAACCAGTCAATGTTAGCCTATGAAGGAAATTCAAGTTACTGGTAAGTACGGTTAAAATTACTTTTCAGGGTCAGTGCTGGGCTAAAAGATGCAGCACTGGGTTCTCTCCTGATAACAGGTGAGTAAATTGGAATTCGTACTTTGGTTGATTTTAGAGGAATATTATAAAGTTCCAAAACTCCACACTTAGAAGAATTTCCAAGTGAAACCAGTCAATGTTAGCCTATGGAAGGAAATTCAAGTTACTGGTAAGTACGGTTAAAATTACTTTTCAGGATTAGTACTGGGCTGAAAGATACAGCACTGAGGTCTCTCCTGATAACAGGTGAGTAAATCGGAATTCGTATTTTGGCTGATTTTAGAGGAATATTTTAAAGTTCCAAAACTAAACACTTAGAAGAATTTCCAAGTGAAAACAGTCAATGTTAGCCTATAGAAGGAAATTCAAGTTACTGGTAAGTACGGTTACAATTACTTTTCAGGACCAGTACTGGGCTGAAAGATACAGCACTGAGGTCTCTCCTTATAACAGGTGAGTAAATCGGAATTCGTATTTCGGCTGATTTTAGAGGAATATTTGTATGTTTCAAAAATCAACACTTAGAAACTTTTTCAACAAAAAGCAGGCAATGATATCCTATGGAAGGAAATTCAAGTTACTGGTAAGTACGGTTAAAATTACTTTTCAGGACCAGTACTGGGCTGAAAGATGCAGCACTGAGGTCTCTCCTTATAACAGGTGAGTAAATAGGAATTCGTATTTCGGATGATTATAGAAGAATATTTGCACAATGGTGAAGGGAGGGGCGGGGCCTGAGGTGACATCTGTGCAAACGCGCCCCGTGGCGCGTTTTAAGTTGGGGGATTAAGTCCCTTGAATCCTGAGGGTCCCTAGGGGCCAACTAGCCCACCAGGAACCTCCAATATGCGCCAGGGGCTGCGTTGCAGAGACGTGTAGAGAGGCCACACCCTTTTACACCTCTCTGCAACGCAGCTCTGTGGCGCTTTCTGGATGTACCTGTTGGGCTAGTTGGCCCCCAGGGACCCTCAGGATTGAAGGGGATTTAATTCCCCATCTTAAAACGCGCCACGGGGCCTGTTTGCACACATGTCACCTGAAGCCCCACCCCTCCCTTCACCACTGTGCAAACGCGCCCGTGGCGCGTTTTAAGTTGGGGAATTAAGTCCCCTTGAATCCTGAGGGTCCCCGGAGTCCAACTAGCCCACCATATACCTCCAAAAGCGCCACAGAGCTGCGTTGCAGAGAGGTGTAAAAGGGGCGTGGCCTCTGTACACCTCTCTGCAAGGCAGCCCCCTGGCGCATACTGGAGGTTCCTGGTGGGCTAGTTGGCCCCCAGGGACCCCCAGTATTCAAGGGGAATTGTCCCTCTCTGCAAACGCGCCAGGGGCGCGTTTGCAGAGTGGTGAAGGAAGGGGCGGGGCCT
This sequence comes from Calotriton arnoldi, assembly GCA_963921515.1. NCBI lineage: Eukaryota > Metazoa > Chordata > Amphibia > Caudata > Salamandridae > Calotriton > Calotriton arnoldi. The sequence continues at coordinate 341,422 of CAWUFW010011662.1, read as the reverse complement.
GCGGGCCCGATCGTTTAAAAAAAAAAAAAATTTTGTCCCTGAAGGGAGGCTCTGTGGCCCCCTTCCTTTTTCCAGTTTTTATGCCCTGGGGACCCCATCCCCCAGGGCCTTACCCCTTTTTAATTACAAATTTAAAAAAACGGGAAGGGGCCGCGTGGCCCCCCTTCCCTGTGCCTGTATTGGCCCCGGGGACCCCATCCCCTGGGGCATGGCCTCGATTTTTTTTTTGTCGTAGGGAGGGGGGCTGCGTGGCCCCCCTCCACAGGCCATTTAAGGCCCCGGGGACCCCATCCCCCGGGGCCGGCCTTTCCGTTTTTTTTTTACTTTATTTTTTTTATTTTTTGGGGAAGTGGGCCACGTGGCCCCCCTCCCGGGCCACTACTTGTCCCCCCACAGTCCCGCCGGTTCCCCGTGTCCTACGGGAGCCTTCATTGCATTTACACATGGGGAGCAGCTAACATGCTGCTCCCCATGTGGAAAAGCAATCGGCTTTGGATATTGGAAGAGAGAGCAGGTTTCCTGCTCTCTCTTCCAATATCCAAAGCAGTTTGCAATGACAGGACGGGAGCCGCGAGGCTCCCGTCCTGTCATTGCAAACAGCAGTGTCCCGGGGGTAGGCATCCCGGGACACTGCAGGAGCCGGCCCTGGGGGTGGTGGTCCCCAGGGCCATCAAGGGCTCCAGGAGGGGGCCGCGCGGCCCCCTCCCATTCAGTTCACAGCCCCGGGGAGGTGGTGGTCCCCGGGCTCTGGGGTCCGTAACGGACCCCCATATTTAAATGTTTAGTGCCCCGGGAGGTGGCGGTCCCGGGGTGTGTGGGGGCTGGAGCCCCCCACACAGGTTTTTAATTAATAAAAAAAGCCCCGGGAGGTGGTGGTCCCCGGGGCTGCGGGAGGGCTCAGAGCCCTCCCGCACCATTTTTAAAAAAAGCCCCGGGGGTGGCGGTCCCCGGGGCTTGGGGGCCCTTGAGGCCCCCCACATTAAATTATCCCCCCCACCATGCCCCCGGGACTTGGGCCACCCGGGGCAAAATACAATCGAAGCGCGGGAGACCGCGCTTCGATTTTTTCGGCAGGATTCGCGCACCCTGAGCGCATCCTGCCGATTTAAAAAAATTTTTATTTTTTGCCCAGGGGGTCCTTGTGGGACCCCTGAGCAAACCTAGGGGTCAGGGTGTTTCTACCCTGCCCCCTTTGTGCGCTTTGCGCACTTGTTTCTGTCCCTCGGTTCTACCGAGGGACAAAATGGCTGCCAACATTTCCTGAATCGGAATGTTGACAGCCAGCTGACAGCCAATTAACATGCAGCTCATGATCGGGAGGGTACGCGGACCCTACTCGGCCATAGATATCACTATCTTTTTACTTTTGATTTTCTCAGCAACTACTGAACGGATTTACACCATTTAACAAAAGGGTTCTTTCTGAACCAAGAACTACCTCTTTGCCAAATTTGGTGTAATTCCGTTCAGCAGTTCGGGCTGTAGCCGTGTCTAAAGTTTCCTATGGAAAATTGCATGGGAAAACGCGTTTTGGGACCCCCTTTTTCTCGGCCCCCGCTTGACGAATCCCCCGAGACTTTCAGGGTAGGAGCGGACCAGAGCGGGCCACAAAGTTTGAAAATTTTGCGAAGATACGTCAACCGGCAAGAGAGTTATTTCAAATAGAATGTCGCGGATTTCCTATGGATAATAGGTTGTAACTATAACTATCTACTGGCGACCGCCAGTAGATAATATATATATATATATATATATATATATATATATATATATATATATATTTATTTATATATATATATATATATATATATATATATATATATACAAATACATATATATATATTTATTCACAGGGAAAAACAAAGATTACAGGGACATTATAGTTAGGCTGACATTACACTCGTACAAAACCATAGAAATTCAGCAGTTATAGTTCGCTGAGCTAACTATAACTCGTGCCCCACAATGCACTGCTTATAACCTCACATATTATATCACTCATGACATAGTCAGTGACATCACTGATGACATCACTGGTGAGATCATTGGTTGTCTGAGTACCTATATGGGTGTATGAGTGTTTGTGTGGTAGGGTGTGGGAGTTTGTGACTCCCTGCATAGATGAATGAGTGAGTGAAACACTGTCTATATGGGTTTATGAGTGCATCTGAGAGGGGCTGTATGGGTGAGTGTGCATGTGACTATGTCTGTGAGTGAATCGATGTGTTATTGTTATATGGATGAGTAACTGCATATGTGGAATGAAGTATATGTGAGTGTTGGAGTATATAACTGACTGTTTGTGTCAATCAGTAATTGGGAGAGTGGCTGTATGGGTGAAAGTGTGCTTGTGTCAGTGTCTGTATAGGTGAATAAGTATGTGTTAGTATTTGTATGAATACGTGAGTTGGTGTGTGTATAACTGTATGGGTGAGTAAGTGGCTTTGTGATAGTAGCTATATGAGTGTCTGACAGTGTATGAGTGGCTGTATGGGTGTATGATTGGATATGTCAGTGGCTGTATTAGTGAGTGAGTGGGTGTATCAGTGGCTGTATGGGTGAGTGAGTGGATGTGTGCATATACCTATGAATCAGTGAGTGGGTATGTACATACTGGTATGGGTATGTCAATGGTTTCAAGAATGGTAGTGTGAAAGTTGAAGTGGGTGCATATGTGGTTACATGGGGGTGTGAATGGCTGCGTCAGATATTCTGTGGATGATGTCATTCGTGATGTCATTTGAGATGTCATCAGTGATGTCATTAGTGATGTCACTGACCATGTCATGATTGATGTAATATGTGAGGTCATAAGCAGTGCATTGTGAGGCCATGAGTTATAGTTAACTCAGCTAACTAGAACTGCTGAATTTTTCTGGTTTTGTACAAGTGAAATGGCAGTCTAACTATTATATCCCTTTGTTTTTTTCAGTGAATATCCAAGGTTTTTAATCCTATTTCCTAACTATAACAGCCCTGTAACATTTGTTTTTTTCAGTGAATTTCTAAGGTTTTTTAATGCTAATTCCTAACTATAACATGTCTGAAACCTACGGTTTTTTCAGTGAATTTCAAAGGTTTTGTAAATGACAATTTTTAAATGTATTAATTGTTATATAAATTTTTTTCATACTGATTTCCAAATTTTTTAGAAACAATTTTTTTTAAAATATTTTATTTTTTAAATTACATTGTAATTACATTATACATTACATTACAAAAATACTTTCTCAGAATGAATTACTTTAGTTTAAATACTTTGCACATAGGCAATAGACTTTTAAGTACAGTAGTTACAGTTGTTGCAATGGGCAACACAATTTCAAACACAATGCAACATTCAGCTCAATGTGAATTTCTAGTTAAATGCAATTAGTTACTTTATGGATTACTTTTCTAACCACAGGACTGGATCCTAGATTCAGTCCTGGGACATGTCCTGTAAACAGTTGAGTAAAAGCGTTTTGGTTACAGTCGTGATTTTTAAGGAATATTATTGTACTTTAAAAGTTCACACTTAGAAACTTTTTCTCATAGAATCACCAATGTTATCCTATGGAAGGAAATTCACTTAGAAGTTAAAAACTGTTATCGTTACTTTTTCTTACTCAGTGTTGGATCCTGGATCCAGCACTGGTGCATCTCCTGTAAACAGTTGAAAGAATGCGTTTAAGTCATACAGGCGATTTTTTAGGAATATTTGTAGTTTGTGAAAATCGACACTGAAACTTTTCTGCTGAAAACCAGACAATGGATTCCTATGGAAGAAAATATAAGTTACTGGTAAGTACGGTTAAAATTACTTTTCAGGGTCAGTGCTGGGCTAAAAGATGCAGCACTGGGTTCTCTCCTGATAACAGGTGAGTAAATTGGAATTCGTACTTTGGTTGATTTTAGAGGAATATTATAAAGTTCCAAAACTCCACACTTAGAAGAATTTCCAAGTGAAACCAGTCAATGTTAGCCTATGGAAGGAAATTCAAGTTACTGGTAAGTACGGTTAAAATTACTTTTCAGGATTAGTACTGGGCTGAAAGATACAGCACTGAGGTCTCTCCTGATAACAGGTGAGTAAATCGGAATTCGTATTTCGGCTGATTTTAGAGGAATATTTTAAAGTTCCAAAACTAAACACTTAGAAGAATTTCCAAGTGAAAACAGTCAATGTTAGCCTATAGAAGGAAATTCAAGTTACTGGTAAGTACGGTTAAAATTACTTTTCAGGACCAGTACTGGGCTGAAAGATACAGCACTGAGGTCTCTCCTTATAACAGGTGAGTAAATCGGAATTCGTATTTCGGCTGATTTTAGAGGAATATTTGTATGTTTCAAAAATCAACACTTAGAAACTTTTTCAACAAAAAGCAGGCAATGATATCCTACGGAAGGAAATTCAAGTTACTGGTAAGTACGGTTAAAATTACTTTTCAGGACCAGTACTGGGCTGAAAGATGCAGCACTGAGGTCTCTCCTTATAACAGGTGAGTAAATAGGAATTCGTATTTCGGATGATTTTAGAAGAATATTTGCACAATGGTGAAGGGAGGGGCGGGGCCTGAGGTGACATCTGTGCAAACGCGCCCCGTGGCGCGTTTTAAGTTGGGGGATTAAGTCCCCTTGAATCCTGAGGGTCCCTAGGGGCCAACTAGCCCACCAGGAACCTCCAATATGCGCCAGGGGCTGCGTTGCAGAGACGTGTAGAGAGGCCACACCCCTTTTACACCTCTCTGCAACGCAGCTCTGTGGCGCTTTCTGGATGTACCTGTTGGGTTAGTTGGCCCCCAGGGACCCTCAGGATTGAAGGGATTTAATTCCCCATCTTAAAACGCGCCACGGGGCCTGTTTGCACACATGTCACCTGAAGCCCCGCCCCTCCCTTCACCACTGTGCAAACGCGCCCGTGGCGCGTTTTAAGTTGGGGAATTAAGTCCCCTTGAATCCTGAGGGTCCCCGGAGTCCAACTAGCCCACCATATACCTCCAAAAAGCACCACAGAGCTGCGTTGCAGAGAGGTGTAAAAGGGGCGTGGCCTCTGTACACCTCTCTGCAAGGCAGCCCCTGGCGCATACTGGAGGTTCCTGGTGGGCTAGTTGGCCCCAGGGACCCCCAGTATTCAAGGGGAATTCGTTCCCCTCTGCAAACGCGCCAGGGCGCGTTTGCAGAGTGGTGAAGGAAGGGGCGGGGCCTGCGGGCCCGATCGTTTAAAAAAAAAAAAAAATGTTGTCCTCTGAAGGGGGCTCTGTGGCCCCCTTCCTTTTTCCAGTTTTTATGCCCTGGGGACCCCATCCCCCAGGGCCTTACCCCTTTTTTTAATTACAAATTTTAAAAAAACGGGAAAGGGGCCGCGTGGCCCCCTTCCCTGTGCCTGTATTGGCCCCGGGGACCCCATCCCCTGGGGCATGGCCTCGATTTTTTTTTTGTCGTAGGGAGGGGGGCTGCGTGGCCCCCCTCCTCAGGCCATTTAAGGCCCCGGGGACCCCATCCCCCGGGGCCGGCCTTTCCGGTTTTTTTTACTTTATTTTTTTTATTTTTTGGGGAAGTGGGCCACGTGGCCCCCCTCCCGGGCCACTACTTGCCCCGGGGACCCCATCCCCAGGGGCTGGCCCTCTCGTTGGGGACTGTGGGGGGTCCCCAATCCCCCCACAGTCCCGCCGGCTCCCCGTGTCCTACGGGAGCCTTCATTGCATTTACACATGGGGAGCAGCTAACATGCTGCTCCCCATGTGGAAAAGCTATCGGCTTTGGATATTGGAAGAGAGAGCAGGTTTCCTGCTCTCTCTTCCAATATCCAAAGCAGTTTGCAATGACAGGACGGAGCCGCGAGGCTCCGTCCTGTCATTGCAAACAGCAGTGTCCCGGGGTAGGCACCCCGGGACACTGCCGGAGCCGGCCCTGGGGGTGGTGGTCCCCAGGGCCATCAAGGGCTCCAGGAGGGGGCCGCGCGGCCCCCTCCCATTCAGTTCACAGCCCCGGGAGGTGGTGGTCCCCGGGGCTCTGGGGTCCGTAACGGACCCCCATATTTAAATGTTTAGTGCCCCGGGAGGTGGCGGTCCCGGGGTGTGTGGGGGCTGGAGCCCCCCACACAGGTTTTTAATTAATAAAAAAAAGCCCCGGGAGGTGGTGGTCCCCGGGGCTGCGGGAGGGCTCAGAGCCCTCCCGCACCATTTTAAAAAGCCCCGGGGGTGGCAGTCCCCGGGGCTTGGAGGCCCTTTGAGGCCCCCACACATCAAATTATCCCCCCCACCATGCCCCCGGGACTTGGGCCACCCGGGGGCAAATACAATCGAAGCGCGGGAGACCGCGCTTCGATTTTTTTTCGGCAGGATTCGCGCACCCTGAGCGCATCCTGCCGATTTAAAAAATTTAAATTTTTTTTCCCAGGGGGTCCTTGTGGGACCCCTGAGCAAGCCTAGGGGGTCAGGGTGTTTCTACCCTGCTCCCTTTGTGCGCTTTGCGCACTTGTTTCTGTCCCTCGGTTCTACCGAGGGACAAAATGGCTGCCAACATTTCCTGAATCGGAATGTTGACAGCCAGCTGACAGCCAATTAACATGCAGCTCGTGATCGGGAGGGTACGCGGACCCTACTCGGCCATAGATATCACTATCTTTTTACTTTTGATTTTCTCAGCAACTACTGAACGGATTTACACCATTTAACAAAAGGGTTCTTTCTGAACCAAGAACTACCTCTTTGCCAAATTTGGTGTAATTCCGTTCAGCAGTTCAGGCTGTAGCCGTGTCTAAAGTTTCCTATGGAAAATTGCATGGGGAAAACGCGTTTTGGGACCCCCTTTTTCTCGGCCCCCGCTTGACGAATCCCCCGAGACTTTCAGGGTAGGAGCGGACCAGAGCGGGCCACAAAGTTTGAAAATTTTGCGAAGATACGTCAACCGGAAAGAGAGTTATTTCAAATAGAATGTCGCGGATTTCCTATGGATAATAGGTTGTAACTATAACTATCTACTGGCGACCGCCAGTAGATAATATATATATATATATATATATATATATATATATATATATATATATATATATATATATATATATATATTTATTTATATATATATATATATATATATACAAATACATATATATATATTTATTCACAGGGAAAAACAAAGATTACAGGGACATTATAGTTAGGCTGACATTACACTCGTACAAAACCATAGAAATTCAGCAGTTATAGTTCGCTGAGCTAACTATAACTCGTGCCCCACAATGCACTGCTTATAACCTCACATATTATATCACTCATGACATAGTCAGTGACATCACTGATGACATCACTGGTGAGATCATTGGTTGTCTGAGTACCTATATGGGTGTATGAGTGTTTGTGTGGTAGGGTGTGGGAGTTTGTGACTCCATGCATAGATGAATGAGTGAGTGAAACACTGTCTATATGGGTTTATGAGTGCATCTGAGAGGGGCTGTATGGGTGAGTGTGCATGTGACTATGTCTGTGAGTGAATCGATGTGTTATTGTTATATGGATGAGTAACTGCATATGTGGAATGAAGTATATGTGAGTGTTGGAGTATATAACTGACTGTTTGTGTCAATCAGTAATTGGGAGAGTGGCTGTATGGGTGAAAGTGTGCTTGTGTCAGTGTCTGTATAGGTGAATAAGTATGTGTTAGTATTTGTATGAATACGTGAGTTGGTGTGTGTATAACTGTATGGGTGAGTAAGTGGCTTTGTGATAGTAGCTATATGAGTGTCTGACAGTGTATGAGTGGCTGTATGGGTGTATGATTGGATATGTCAGTGGCTGTATTAGTGAGTGAGTGGGTGTATCAGTGGCTGTATGGGTGAGTGAGTGGATGTGTGCATATACCTATGAATCAGTGAGTGGGTATGTACATACTGGTATGGGTATGTCAATGGTTTCAAGAATGGTAGTGTGAAAGTTGAAGTGGGTGCATATGTGGTTACATGGGGGTGTGAATGGCTGCGTCAGATATTCTGTGGATGATGTCATTCGTGATGTCATTTGAGATGTCATCAGTGATGTCATTAGTGATGTCACTGACCATGTCATGATTGATGTAATATGTGAGGTCATAAGCAGTGCATTGTGAGGCCATGAGTTATAGTTAACTCAGCTAACTAGAACTGCTGAATTTTTCTGGTTTTGTACAAGTGAAATGGCAGTCTAACTATTATATCCCTTTGTTTTTTTCAGTGAATATCCAAGGTTTTTTTAATCCTATTTCCTAACTATAACAGCCCTGTAACATTTGTTTTTTTCAGTGAATTTCTAAGGTTTTTTTTAATGCTAATTCCTAACTATAACTTACCAGTAACCTTTGATTTTTTCAGTGAATTTCCATGGTTTTTTAAGAAGCAATGGTCTTTGCAGAATGGTATGGAAAGGGGGCGGGACCTCTGACCTGCTCTCAGAAAGCTGAGTACGACTTAAGGAAAGTACCAGGAGGGCTTCTTGGTCCCCAAGGTCCTTTAGCAACCAAGAAAACATTATTGCCCAACCACTAGTGTGCCAGGAGGCGTGATTGCAGAGTGGTGCAGAAAGGGGTGTAGCCTCAGAACACCTCTTAGCAAACTGACTGTGTGGAACTTGTTGGAGGTAACAAGAGAGATACTTGGCCCCTAAATACCCTCAATTGCCAAGGGGACTTCATCCTCCGACTAGTACTATGCCAGGAGGCACATTTGCAGAGTGATGCAGAATGGACGTCCTTGATGATTGCACAGGTAGTGCCTGTATGATTCTTTGAGTGCCATTGCCAAGGACAGACTGCGAATACCTGGTGTTTTTGACAAAGTGTAAAACACATATATAGACATATTTGACATAAAGTTTCAGTGTAGCTATTTAGTAAGATACTAATGTAACTTTCCCCTTTGTATTCATTTGTCGAAATAACTACTTCAAAAATGCATTTTCCTTCTTCACAGCAACACCGGAGGTTGCAATGGCATCAGTAGTGACGAATACTAATGAAAAAGTGTAAAACAGATATTTAGACATATTTTACGCAAAGTTTCAGTCTAGCTGTTTAGTAACATATTTGTAAAAATACAACAGTTTCAAAAAATAACTTTCAACATCTGAACTCGCGAACACAACATAACTTTCAAACAAACATCAAACTATCCTTTGATACCCACACTCATGGGGAATCAAAAACTGCTTCAAAACTAGTGCAATGTACAATGTGTGACAGGACCCCCTCTAGAGGGACGAACATAAAATATTCATGTGGGACGACGTCCATCTCATATTATCTTATTACCTATCATAGAAAACATCTCCAACTGACGATCTATAAGAGGGAAGCTGCAGGACCATCTACATCAGTGGCAGCAGCAACAATACCCGGCCAGTAAGTCCCTTTAGAGGTAGAGACTACTACAACAGATATGGCTCCACAATTTTCAAGAATGGCCACATATTGCATGGACTGTAGTGTTGTTATAACAGCTGGTGAGCAGTGTGCTACAGCTAGTCACAATGCTGCCAAAAATCATACATGATATTTTTTTTCCTCTTTTATATTTTTTTCCACATTTCTTAAGAGGATGTCATAGAGAGCAGCAAGAAGGCAATGCAAAGCTGAAGGACCCTTGACTTTAATAGCAGCACAACAACACCAAAGTAGAGAGTTCATTCAAAAGTCAAATCTCAACTTCACGATTTGGCTCCAGTTTTCCCCGATGGCATCATACTTCATGGATTGTGGAGTTGTAGTTAGTGCTGGAGAGCAGTCCATAACGGCCCTTCGCAATGCTGTAAAGAATAATAAATGTTGATTTTTTTTTTTACCCTTCATATTTTTTCTACATTAGCAGGCATTTTATTATCTTACAAAATAGGTATCTACTATCTGTGTGTTGTTCATTTTATTATCTTCCAATTTTTTGTAACACTACCTACATATAACTTGCCTTATAGACAAGTCAAACCATCCTTCTACAAATAAATACACAGGCACATTTTGACAGTTATCATGATTTACTTTTTCACTTTTTAAATATAAGTCAACAGTCTGTGTTTAAATCTTCTAGTAAGTGCATCAACAACATATACAAACATACTCTGTTTTTTACAGAACAGTGTGTTAAATTTTGTAATCCCTTTTTTAAAACTATAAACTGTAAATATGTGTCTTGTTCTGCAACTCCTCCTCTTAACAGCAATTAATTTTCCCTAGAATCCTACTCAGGACCAAAGAAATGAAACCGCACATCACCACAAACCTTTTCTACGTGTGCCACACTACCATGCAAAAGTGCTCTACTTATTTCTCCTAAACATAAAGCAGGAGTTTTCACATAATACAGCCTCCTACCTAAATTTTGCATTGTTGAGTGATATAACTTATTTTGTGTTTTAAACTTCACCTTGAAAAGAAACGTAGGAATTTTCTTAATATATCAATGGATTGCTGTCTAATATGAGAAACACTACTACAGTTCCATTTGTATACAGTACCCTGACTACGCCTTCCTTGTACTTCTTCTGCAATAACTTTTTCTCACATTTCTAGGTACCATCATCTCTTTTGCTATAGGACTACTATTCTTCATTTCATAACATCGTCCTCTTTAATCGAAAGCATGAACTAATTTGTTATCCTGGAGATAGCTTTCTTCATTTCACTTTTCCCTCACACTGTCATGGTGTACTCTAATATATGCCAAAGACAGAAAATAGAAGTGGTCAAATCAATTCTGTCCACAGACTGACAAAGCCAGGAAACATGTTAATAAAACTGTTTCTGCATTCCTCAGAGACCATCGCATGGGCTGTATCTATAACAACAACCTGCTTTGACATGCATGGAATTTATAGAAATGATGAAGTGCACTTTACAGATGAAGGTAACAGGGTGTTTCTAAGTAACCTGGAACTCTGCATCCGGTTTAATGTGTAGCAGTCATATACATACAATCAACACTACAGCTCTTGTCAGTGCCACCCTAGTACCCAAAATAATAAGTGTTTTTCTAAAGATTTTTTTTCCCTTTACTTTTTGGGGATCTTCGCAATGACATCGTGATCCCCGCAGGCAAGTTGCGAACAGGGAAAACAAAAGCAGACAATCAATGACCACGAACACATCCAAAAATAATACCTAAAAAAATCCATTCTGAACATTGCCCTACACACATTACTATATACATACTCTTTCAAAGCATGTTTAAACTCATATTTCTTTAAAAAAACAGGAATTCAATAGCCACCCCCAAATTAAAAAATTATAACTATAAAATTAATTCTAACCATCACAGTAGATAACTCACCATATAAATAACTCTATAAAAACATTTATCAGAATCTCAATATAAAACAAGGTGTATTAAGATTCACTGTATATTTTAAAAATATTTTCACCAATATTTGCAACGACGTTGATAGTCGCGCTGTCCCTGCGATGATACATGGGGTGCCACACTGGCGTTCATTACGTAGTTGCAAATATCGCACACGATTAAAAAAATAAATTTTGGACACTTAACTTGTGTCCCTAACACCACCATTTCTCAACCATGGCGTCAGAGTATCTCCACCCTGGCCCATTATATGGGCTTTCACACAGATTTTCAGCCCTGGGAACCATTCCCGACGGATAAAATGGCAGCCGCAACTTTCTATTCAGGTTGTGTCCAGCCAATCAGTGCATTCCCGTTGGCGGGTGTATCCGCGAATCATTGCAAAACAACCGCGAAATATCAGCGGCCAGAGATATCACTGTAATTTTAAACTTAATTTTCTCAAAAACTACTTAATGCATGTACACTAAATAAGCAAAAGGCACTTCCTTGAACCAACATCTAACTCCATGCTAAATCTGGTGTAAGTCCGTTCAGCTGTTCGGGCTGTAGTTAGGGCTAAAGATTCCTGTGGGAATTAACAGTACAAACGTAACCTTTTTTTGTGCCCCAAATTCTCTGTCCCCACTGCCCGGATCGCACTCAAACTTTCCCAATAAATAGTGCCCACCGTGACACATTTTTCACAAAATTTCATGCAGATTGGTCAAATGACGCCAATGTTATAGCCAAGTCAAAAAATGCTTTTCCTATGGAAACTAGGTCCTAACTATACCTACCTACTGGCGACTGCCAGTAGGTAATATATATATATATATATTCACTGAAAAAACCATAGGTTTTAGGGACAGTTATAGTTAGTTGGACATTGCACTCGTACAAAACCCGTGAAATTCCCCGTTATAGTTAGTTCAGCTAACTATAACTTGCGCCCGCAATGCACTGCTGATGACGTCACATATTACATCACTCATGACATGGTCAGTGACATCACTGATGACATCACTGATGACATCTCAAATGACATCACTGATGACATCATCCAGTGACTGTGTGTTTCTGTAAAGTTTAAATATGTTTAATATATATAGGGAACGGCGTATTGAAGAATGAGTGGGTGTATAAGTGTGTGAATGGATGATTTAGTAGGTGCGTGACTAACTCTATAAGTGAGTGATTAAACGTATCTTACTGAATACATGGGTTAGTGACTAAACTAGGTGAATGTCTGTATCCATCTGTCTGTTGCTGTGTAAGTGGCTGCATGGGTTTGTGAATAGCTACATGAGTGTCTATATGAGTTATTGATTGGTTGTCTGAGTATCTGTATGGGTGCCTGAGTGTTTGTGTGGGTGGGGTGTGTGTGACTCTGTGCATAGATGTGTGAGTGGGTGATTCACTGGATGCATGGTTTCAAGAGTGCATCTGTGATGGTCTGTATGGGTGGGTGAGTGTGTATATGGGTGTGTTAGTGAGTGAATGTATATCTTAGTGGTACATGTGTGAGTAACTACATATGTGAAAGGCAGCATATATGTGTGTTGGAGTATATAAATGGCTATAAGTGAGAGTGTGTGATTGTGAGAGTGGCTGTATGGATGAGTGTGTACTTGTATCAGTGATTGTATAAGAGCGTAAAAATGTGCTAGTATTTGTATGAGTAAGTGAGCTGGTGTGTGTATAACTTTATAGGTGAGTAAATGGCAGTGTGATTAATTATTTGCATGACTGACTAGGTGTGTGAGTACCTCTATGGATGAGTGGCGGTGTGTGAGTGTCTATGTAGGTGTATGAGTGCATATGATAGTCCTGTACTGAGTGACCGTAAGTATGAGTGACTGTAAGGGTGAGTGAGTGGATGTGTGTGTAGACCTAAGAATGAGTGAGTGGGTATGTATTTATTGGTGTTGGAGTGTCTATGGTTTTGAGAATGGCAGTCTGTAATTTAGAGTGGGTGTATCAAAGGTTATATTAGGGTGTGAGGAGGTGCATCAAATTATCACATGGATGATGTCATCAGTGATGTCATCAGTGATGTCATTTGAGATGTCATCAGTGATGTCATCAGTGATGTCACTGACCATGTCATGAGTGATGTAATATGTGACGTCATCAGCAGTGCATTGAGGGTGCGAGTTATAGTTAGCTGAACTAACTATAACGGGGAATTTCACGGGTTTTGTACGAGTGCAATGTCCAACTAACTATAACTGTCCCTAAAACCTATGGTTTTTTCAGTGAATTTGTAAGGTTTTTTAAAAGCTAATTTCTAACTATAACATGCCTGAAACCTATGGTTTTTTCAGTGAATTTCAAAGGTTTTTTAAATGCTAATTCCTAACTATAACATGTCTGAAACCTATGGTTTTTTTCAGTGAATTTCAAAGGTTTTGTAAATGACAATTTTTAAATGTATTAATTGTTATACTTATTTTTTGATACTGATTTACTACATTTTTTAAACTATTTATTTTTAGATATTTTATTTTTAAATTACATTGTAATTACATTATACATTACATTACAAAATATACTTTCTCAGAATGAATTACTTTAGTTTAAATACTTTGCAAATAGGCAATAGACTTTTAAGTACAGTAGTTACAGTTGTTGCAATGGGCAACACAATTTCAAACACAATGCAACATTGAGCTCAATGTGAATTTCTAGTTAAATGCAATTAGTTACTTTATGGATTACTTTTCTAACCACAGGACTGGATCCTAGATTCAGTCCTGGGACATCTCCTGTAAACAGTTGAGTAAAAGCGTTTTGGTTACTGTAGTGATTTTTAAGGAATATTATTGTATTTTAAAAGATGACACTTAGAAACTTTTTCACATAGAATCACCAATGTTATCCTATGGGAGGAAATTCACTTAGCAGGTAAGTAGTGTTATCGTTACTTTTTCTTACTCAGTGGTGGATCCTGGATCCAGCACTGGTGCATCTCCTGTAAACAGTTGAAAGAATGCGTTTAAGTCATACAGGCGATTTTTAAGGAATATTTGTAGTTTGTGAAAATCGACACTTTGAAACTTTTCTGCTGAAAACCAGACAATGGATTCCTACGGACGGAAATACAAGTTACTGGTAAGTACGGTTAGAATTACTTTTCAGGGTCAGTGCTGGGCTAAAAGATGCAGCACTGGGTTCTCTCCTGATAACAGGTGAGTAAATCGTAATTCGTAGTTCAGCTGATTTTAGAGGAATATTATAAAGTTCCAAAACTCCACACTTAGAAGAATTTCCAAGTGAAACCAGTCAATGTTAGCCTATGGAAGGAAATTCAAGTTACTGGTAAGAACTGTTAGAATTACTTTTGAGGATCGGTACTGGGCTTAAAGATGTAGCACTGAGGTCTCTCCTGATAACAGGTGAGTAAATCGGAATTCGTAGTTCTGCTGATTTTAGAGGAATATTTCTAAGTTTCAAAAATCGACACTTAGAAACTTTTTCAGCAAAAAGCAGGCAATGATATCCTATGGAAGGAAATTCAAGTTACTGGTAAGTACGGTTAGAATTACTTTTCAGGATCTGTACTGGGCTCAAAGATGCAGCACTGAGGTCTCTCCTGATAACAGGTGAGTAAATCGGAATTCGTAGTTCGGCTGATTTTAGAGGAATATTATAAAGTTCCAAAATCCACACTTAGAAGAATTTCCAAGTGAAACCAGTCAATGTTAGCCTATGGAAGGAAATTCAAGTTACTGGTAAGAACTGTTAGAATTACTTTTGAGGATCGGTACTGGGCTTAAAGATGTAGCACTGAGGTCTCTCCTAATAACAGG
Source organism: Calotriton arnoldi (assembly GCA_963921515.1). Taxonomy (NCBI): domain Eukaryota; kingdom Metazoa; phylum Chordata; class Amphibia; order Caudata; family Salamandridae; genus Calotriton; species Calotriton arnoldi. Next base: position 326,329 of record CAWUFW010011662.1, on the reverse strand, counting down.
TGAGTAAATCGGAATTCGTAGTTCTGCTGATTTTAGAGGAATATTTCTAAGTTTCAAAAATCGACACTTAGAAACTTTTTCAGCAAAAAGCAGGCAATGATATCCTATGGAAGGAAATTCAAGTTACTGGTAAGTACGGTTAGAATTACTTTTCAGGATCTGTACTGGGCTCAAAGATGCAGCACTGAGGTCTCTCCTGATAACAGGTGAGTAAATCGGAATTCGTAGTTCGGCTGATTTTAGAGGAATATTATAAAGTTCCAAAAATCCACACTTAGAAGAATTTCCAAGTGAAACCAGTCAATGTTAGCCTATGGAAGGAAATTCAAGTTACTGGTAAGTACGGTTAGAATTACTTTTCAGGATCAGTACTGGGCTCAAAGATGCAGCACTGAGGTCTCTCCTGATAACAGGTGAGTAAATCGGAATTCGTAGTTCGGCTGATTTTAGAGGAATATTTGTAAGTTTCAAAAATCGACAGAAACGTTTTCAGCAAAAAGCAGGCAATGATATCCTAAGGAAGGAAATTCAAGTTACTGGTAAGTACGGTTAAAATTACTTTTCAGGATCAGTACTGGGCTCAAAGATGCAGCACTGAGGTCTCTCCTGATAACAGGTGAGTAAATCGGAATTCGTAGTTCTGCTGACTTTAGAGGAATATTTGTATGTTTCAAAAATCGACACTTAGAAACTTTTTCAGCAAAAAGCAGGCAATGATATCCTATGGAAGGAAATTCAAGTTACTGGTAAGTACGGTTAAAATTACTTTTCAGGATCAGTACTGGGCTCAAAGATGCAGCACTGAGGTCTCTCCGGATAACAGGTAAGTAAATCGGAATTCGTAGTTCGGCTTATTTTAGAGGAATATTAAAAAGTTCCAAAACTCCACACTTAGAAGAATTTCCAACTGAAACCAGTCAATGTTAGCCTATGGAAGGAAACTCAAGTTACTGGTAAGTACGGTTAGAATTACTTTTCAGGATCAGTACTGGGCTCAAAGATGCAGCACTGAGGTCTCTCCTGATAACAGGTGAGTAAATCGGAATTCGTAGTTCGGCTGATTTTAGAGGAATATTTGCACAATGGTGAAGGAAGGGGGTGGGGCCTGAGGTGACGTGTCTGCAAACACACCCTGTGGCGCGTTTTAAGTTGGAGAATTAATTCCTCCTCAATCCCGAGGGTCCCTAGGGGCCAACTAGCCCACCAGGTACCTACAGTTAGGACCACAGAGCTGAGTTGCAGAGAGGCGCTCCGAGGCCTCGCCCCTTTTTACACCTCTCTGCAACGCAGCTCTGTGGCGCTTACTGGAGGTACCTGGTGGGCTAGTTGGACCCCAGGGACCCTCAGGATTCAAGGGGACTTAATCCCCCAACTTAAAACACGCCACAGGGCATGTTTGCACACATGTCACCTCAGGCCCCACCCCCTCCCTTCACCACTGTGCAAACGCGCCCCGTGGCGCGTTTTAAGTCGGGGATTAACTCCCCTTCAATCCTGAGGGTCCCTGGGGTGCAACTAGCCCACCAGCTACCTCCATTAAGCGCCACAGAGCTGCGTTGCAGAGAGGTGTAAAAAGGGGTGTGGCCTAAGAACACCTCTCTGCAATGCAGCCCCCTGGCGCATACTGGAGGTTCCTGGTGGGCTAGTTGGCCCCAGGGACCCCCAGTATTCAAGGGAATTCGTTCCCCCTCTGCAAACGCGCAGGGGCGCGTTTGCAGAGTGCTGACAAGGAGGGCGTGGCCTCCGGCGCGATGCCAGATTTAATTTTTTTTTTTTTTTTTTAAAGGGGGCTGTGTGGCTCCCCTTCTTTTTAATTATTTTGGGCCCTGGGGACCCCATCCCCCAGGGCCTGACCCCCTTTTATTGTTTTTTTAAAAAAAGGAATGGGAAGGGGACCACGTGGGCCCCCCTCCCATGGCATTGCTTTTCCACATGGGGAGCTGCTAAGATGCAGCTCCCCGTGTGGAAAAGCAATCGGCTTTGGTTTTTTGAAGCGAGAGCAGGTTTCCTGCTCTCTCTTCCAAAAACAAAAGCAGTTTGCTATGACAGGACGGGAGCCGCGAGGCTCCCGTCCTGTCATAGCAAACTACAGTGTCCGCTGGGTGGACACCCCGGGACACTGCAGGAGCCGGCCCTGGGGGGTGGTGGTCCCCTGGGCCATCAAGGGCTCCAGGAGGGGGGCCGCGCGGCCCCCCTCCCAACATCTTAAAAGCCCCGGGGAGGTGGTGGTCCCCGGGGCTCCATAACGGACTCCCATATAGAAATATTTAGTGCCCCGGGGAGGTGGCGGTCCCCGGGGCGTGTGGGGGGGCTGGAGCCCCCCTCACAGGTATTTAAAATTTTAAAAAAGAAGCCCCAGGGGGTGGCGGTCCCCGGGGCTGCGGGAGGGCGGAGAGCACCATTTTTTTTATAAAGCCTTAGAGGCCCCCCACATAAAACATAAACCCACCCCCGCATGGCCCACCCGCGCTTCGATTTTTTTTTTTAATCGGCTGGATCCGCGCACCCAGCGCGTTTTTTGCCGATTTTTTTTGTGCACTTTTTTTACTGCTATCTTGTTCCTCGGTTCTACCTACCGAGGAACAAGATGGCTGCCAACACTTCCTGATTTGGAGTGTTGACAGCCAATTAGCATACAGCTCGTGATCGGGAGGGTGCGCGGACCCTACGCGGCCATAGATATGTATGTGATTTTATTTTTGATTTTCTCAGGAACTACTGAACGGATTTACACCATTTAAGCAAAAGGCACGAGTCTGAATCAAGGGCTACCTCTTTGCCAAATTTGGTGTAATTCTTTTCAGCAGTTCGGGCTGTAGCCACGATGAACGGTTCCTATGGAAAAATGAATGGGGAAAACACGTTTTGGGACCCCCCTATTTTCTCGGCCCCCGCTTCACGAATCACCCCGAGACTTTCAGGATAGGAGCGGACCGGAGCGCCCCAACAAGTTGGAAAATTTCGCGAAGATTCGTCAACCGGCGCCAACGTTATTTCAAATAGAATGTTGCAGATTTCCTATGGAAAATAGGTCCTAACTATAACTATCTTCTGGCGACCGCCAGTAGATAATACATATATATATATATATATATATATATATATATATATATATATATATATATATATATATATATATATATATATATATATATATATATATATATATATATATATCACTGTTGCTCGAAATGCATCTGCTGCCAGCGAAACAAAAGCGAGTGCAGACCTCCAGTAGTGCAGTATATTTTATTTTGTCAGTCTTCTGCCATTACGCGTTTCGGCCGTACAAGCGGCCTTGATCACATGACAGCGCCCAGCATATCACCCCGCAAATTTAAAGTGCCCGTGCTAATTTATTCATAAACATAGACAAACTGATAGGATCATTCCACAAATTTTCGCTTGAATGCTTTCAATACATATAGAATAACATTTTCAATATCCATTACGCTCTCAGCATGTAAAATATTCATCATTATAGGAATATAAATATTAAGAAGACTATATAGTCCAAATGTTATAATACATCAGAATGACAGCTTAAATGCATATTGACCCGTCTTGTCATATTTCATGAATTGCAATATTATGTGAAAAAAATATATATACACAAACTTAAAAGTGCCCCCTAAAACGTGGAAATGAACTAATTGCAACAAATCCTTGTCAACAAAATTAACTTGAATAAAATACATAATGAATAAATTTATCAAAAATCCCGAATTCCTCTGCTCAATATGCCTCATATTGTTTATACAATATTCATAAGTGTAAGGCTTATATTGGGCCTTTGCTGGTTGGAAGTATACCACTGCTGTGCTTCAAATTTTTCCTGGCATTAATGCCTTTTGTGCACTTCAGTGGACCATTCAAGATCCTTATCGCCTTTTTTAATAAATATATAAAGTGACATTGTGCAACAGTACTTCGGAATAAAGTGACTTGTGCCTATTAAAATTCAGCTATAGAGAAATTAGAAGTTCATATTTTTGAAGATATACAATCAATCACAGTACAACATTGGATCCATTGCGTTCCTAACGGAATCTCATAGTAAATCAGATTTTTGATGTTTTAATTTTGGCTAAAGAGTGGCCCAACCAACAATAACAATAGGAAAGTGTCAATAGAGAGATATCATTAAAACCCTGTTTAAAATGGCCATAAATGAAACACTACAATAAAACCACCCATGTCTAAAACCATTCCTTAAAAACCAAGGCTAGTTCTAAAACAACGGATAGTTGAACTGCTGTCTCATAATCAGGGTCAATAGATAGAAAACCTTGAAGAATATCTCTGTAAAGTTTTCTATAAAAATAATGATGACAATATCATTGCTTTGAATTCACTTTACATAAAGTTGACCCGTTCATTGTTGTATGCCATTGGTACATTCATAATAATCATAGAAAAGTATAAAGATCTTCTGTAATATTGAGCCCGCCCGGAGACTTGGAGTCGAACTCCAATATATAACTTGTCTCCAAGCGTCTCAATTTTGCTTCTCTATCACCCCCTCTTTTCATTATGGGGATGGCTTCAATGGCATAATAACGCAAATACTTTGGGTTGCTATCGTGTACAGTTTGAAAATGCCTTGCTACTGGGTAGTTCTGGTCCTTGTTGATTATTGCCCTAATGTGTTGCAATATGCGTTTGTGGACTGCCAATTTGGTGCTGCCTATGTATTTCAAATGACAGTCACACTCCAAGACATACACACAATACTCTGTCTTGCATGTTAGATGTTGCTTGATTTCCTTAATTGTTTCAGAAAAGGCAGTTGTGTATGTCTTAACATTGATTCCAAATTGGCAGGCCTTGCATGTTAGACATTTAAAAAAACCATTTCTTATAGTCAACCACATATCTTTGCGGCTACTCTCCTGGCAATTTTGGACTAGCATATTCCCCATACTCATTGATTTCCTGAATGTAATCGAAGGATTCGAGGGCATCAGGTCACCTATCACAGGATCATCCTGGATAAAGTGCCAATTATGTCTAATGATGCTCCTCAATTGTTGTTCCTGTTTAGAGTAGGTTAGGATAAGTCTTACAGGTTGTATATTCTGATCTACAGTCACCTGGGATGCTTTAGACTTATAGACAAGGAGATCCCCCTAGTCCTCGCTTGAGATTTTCTCATAGCGGCGTCCACTATTTCAGTGCTGTAGCCCCTGGCTAGAAATCTGGCACGGCTTTCCATTTGCTTCATCCTCGCATCCTCAGGATTACTATAGATTCGACGGATGCGGAGCATCTCCCCATAGGGAATGCTCCTAATTAAATGTGCAGGATGTGAGCTCGACGCATGTAAAAGTGTATTCCCTGCCGTAGGTTTTCTAAAAAGGGTGGTAATTAAGACATTATTTTCTACTAAAATTTGAACATCCAAAAAAGTCACTGAGTGCCTGCTAATGGTAAAAGTGAATTTAAGATTAAAATCATTTTGATTGATCTCATCTACAAATTTTAGGGCACTTTCTTCACTTCCTCGCCACACAATAAAAAGATCGTCTATAAAACGCATCCAAGAGACAATGTTAGTGGTGTATACTTGTTCATATTTTCTCATGAGGACCAGTTCCTCCCACCAGCCCATAAACAAACAGGCATAACTGGGGAGAAACTGGCCCCCATGGCTACACCCTGAGTCTGTTGATAAAACTGGCCATTAAAAAGGAATAGATTATTCTCCAAGCTAAAAAGCAGCATATCTAACAACATACGTGTGTGTTGTGCATACATCATAGGTCTTGTGTTAAGAAAATACTCCACTGCCCTCAGGCCATCCTGGTTTCTAATACAGGTATACAAAGAACATACATCTAGTGTTACAAGCAATAGGTTAGAATTAAGGGTGGGCGTAGTTCGCAAGTAATGCTTCGCGAAGCTACGCAAAGTGCAGTTCGCGCTACGCAAGCTTCGCGTAGCACTACGCGAACTGCGTAGCGCACTGTTCGCAATGATTGCACAGTGCCGGATGCTTGTCCGCACTGTGCAATCATTGAAAACGGCAACTTGCACAGTGCGAGCTGTCTTTTACTGCCGCTCGAGTAGATTTTTACTCGAGCGGCAGCTTTCAACGCGGACTGGTAGTTTCTCATCGCGAGCGGTCGCAAGCATACGCGACCACTCGCAATGAGAAACCTGACCTCCCGCGTTGAGAATCTCGCCGGGAGGTTTATTTTCCACGCTCGCGATCGGCAACTTGATGTTGCTGATCGCGAACGAGAAAAAGTCTCGCCGGGATGTCATTTTGCTTGCTCGCGGTCGCCAACTTGACGTTGAGGACCGCGAGCAAGCAAAAATGACCGCGGCACTACGCTACGCTACGCTACGCGTGTTCGCACTGTGCTACGTGCAATTCGCGTTGTGCGAAGTAGCGCAAACTTCGCAAACTACGCGAGCGTAGCGTAGCACTTCGCCCAGGGTTAGTTAGAATCCCATGACATATCATTGATTTTATTTATAAAGTCACTTGTATCCTGGATATATGATTTTAACTGTTTCATGTGAATCTGTAGAAAATAGTCTATGTACCTAGAGAGATTTTCCAGCGGTCCGTCACATGCTGCAATGATCGGCCTGCCTGGCGGATTCTCCAAGTTCTTATGGACTTTTGGTATGAAATACATATAGGGCACCAACGGATGTTCTTTTTAATAAATTTATATTCATTCCAACTCAAAAGTCCCAAACTCTTCCAGGCCAACAAATTCTTAGACAAGGAGTCCTGAGTGCTCTTGTATTTTAGTGGAGTACTTTTTCTATAGCATTGTGGATCACTTAATTGACTGTATGCTTCCTTCAGATAGTCTTTCATAGGCCATAGGACGATGTTACCGCCCTTATCAGAGGTTCGAATCACCACATCCTCTTTCTGTAGTTTTAAAATCAATTGATTGTACTTTCTCTCTCTGTTGGTATAAACTTTTTTCGATCTATTAGTGGTGTGAGTTAATTTCTTGATCTGACTTACAACTTGATCACTAAACGTATCAAGACCATCACGTGCTGCCACGGGGACAAATTTTGATTTCATTTTGAATGGGGTCTCTGGTCTGGCCTGACCAGACAAAAGAGGGATATTCTGGCTACTAAATTGTTCCCCACTCTCCAATTGGCACAGATCTTGATATAGGTCAATATCCGAGACCATTAGTCCCGGAAAATCATTGATCATTGGATTTTTGGTGGTTGTGGCCATTCTATCAGGTTTCGACCTTTGTAGATGGAATTTTTTAAGTTTTAATTTGCGTATGAATTGATACACATCAGCTCTTGTTCTGGTATACTGGAAGTTTGACTCAGGGCAGAAGGAAAGTCCCAGGGAGAGTAACTGGGTTTCTGCGGCTGACAGGTTGATTTTGGCCAGATTTACAATTGTATTCGCCTCCTGTTTTTCAGATTCTCCGTCAGAGCTTTGCTTTTCTCCATTTAGATCTGCTAGTATCGCTTGGCTCGGCCTCGGCCCCGCTTCTTGGGCTCTCCATTTCCTACGAGCCTGGCGTCTCTCCCTTCTCCTTTGGGATTTGGTTTTACAGCAATTTCTTGTTTGCGTGGTCGCAATGTATCCCTTCTGCCCTGTTTTAAAATGCCTAATTCTTCCCCCAATGTCAGCCTAATTCCTTGCTCCACATTTGATCTACCACCTTCATTGTCCGATTCACTCTCGGGTACTGAACTTGTCTCCGACTGTGAAGACAATTCAACGTGCTGTTTATTTGCTCCATTATCCCCCTGCAGCCGTTTATTTGCTGTCGCTACCCTCAGCGAGTCATATCGTCGTGCGAAAGTGAAAATTTGGCCATTGATATAGTCGTTACGATCTCTTTTAAATTTATATGCCTTACGTATCTTAATTTTTTCCTCCTCTTTTGCCAGTCTGTTTATCATTTCTTCCCTCATTTTATGTCCTGATCGAGAATCACCTTCTTGCTGTTCACATGACAGCGCCCAGCATATCACCCCGCAAATTTAAAGTGCCCGTGCTAATTTATTCATAAACATAGACAAACTGATAGGATCATTCCACAAATTTTCGCTTGAATGCTTTCAATACATATAGAATAACATTTTCAATATCCATTACGCTCTCAGCATGTAAAATATTCATCATTATAGGAATATAAATATTAAGAAGACTATATAGTCCAAATGTTATAATACATCAGAATGACAGCTTAAATGCATATTGACCCGTCTTGTCATATTTCATGAATTGCAATATTATGTGAAAAAATATATATACACAAACTTAAAAGTGCCCCTAAAACGTGGAAATGAACTAATTGCAACAAATCCTTGTCAACAAAATTAACTTGAATAAAATACATAATGAATAAATTTATCAAAAATCCCGAATTCCTCTGCTCAATATGCCTCATATTGTTTATACAATATTCATAAGTGTAAGGCTTATATTGGGCCTTTGCTGGTTGGAAGTATACCACTGCTGTGCTTCAAATTTTTCCTGGCATTAATGCCTTTTGTGCACTTCAGTGGACCATTCAAGATCCTTATCGCCTTTTTTAATAAATATATAAAGTGACATTGTGCAACAGTACTTCGAATAAAGTGACTTGTGCCTATTAAAATTCAGCTATAGAGAAATTAGAAGTTCATATTTTTGAAGATATACAATCAATCACAGTACAACATTGGATCCATTGCGTTCCTAACGGAATCTCATAGTAAATCAGATTTTTGATGTTTTAATTTTGGCTAAAGAGTGGCCCAACCAACAATAACAATAGGAAAGTGTCAATAGAGAGATATCATTAAAACCCTGTTTAAAATGGCCATAAATGAAACACTACAATAAAACCACCCATGTCTAAAACCATTCCTTAAAAACCAAGGCTAGTTCTAAAACAACGGATAGTTGAACTGCTGTCTCATAATCAGGGTCAATAGATAGAAAACCTTGAAGAATATCTCTGTAAAGTTTTCTATAAAAATAATGATGACAATATCATTGCTTTGAATTCACTTTACATAAAGTTGACCCGTTCATTGTTGTATGCCATTGGTACATTCATAATAATCATAGAAAAGTATAAAGATCTTCTGTAATATTGAGCCCGCCCGGAGACTTGGAGTCGAACTCCAATATATAACTTGTCTCCAAGCGTCTCAATTTTGCTTCTCTATCACCCCTCTTTTCATTATGGGGATGGCTTCAATGGCATAATAACGCAAATACTTTGGGTTGCTATCGTGTACAGTTTGAAAATGCCTTGCTACTGGGTAGTTCTGGTCCTTGTTGATTATTGCCCTAATGTGTTGCAATATGCGTTTGTGGACTGCCAATTTGGTGCTGCCTATGTATTTCAAATGACAGTCACACTCCAAGACATACACACAATACTCTGTCTTGCATGTTAGATGTTGCTTGATTTCCTTAATTGTTTCAGAAAAGGCAGTTGTGTATGTCTTAACATTGATTCCAAATTGGCAGGCCTTGCATGTTAGACATTTAAAAAAACCATTTCTTATAGTCAACCACATATCTTTGCGGCTACTCTCCTGGCAATTTTGGACTAGCATATTCCCCATACTCATTGATTTCCTGAATGTAATCGAAGGATTCGAGGGCATCAGGTCACCTATCACAGGATCATCCTGGATAAAGTGCCAATTATGTCTAATGATGCTCCTCAATTGTTGTTCCTGTTTAGAGTAGGTTAGGATAAGTCTTACAGGTTGTATATTCTGATCTACAGTCACCTGGGATGCTTTAGACTTATAGACAAGGAGATCCCCCTAGTCCTCGCTTGAGATTTTCTCATAGCGGCGTCCACTATTTCAGTGCTGTAGCCCCTGGCTAGAAATCTGGCACGGCTTTCCATTTGCTTCATCCTCGCATCCTCAGGATTACTATAGATTCGACGGATGCGGAGCATCTCCCATAGGGAATGCTCCTAATTAAATGTGCAGGATGTGAGCTCGACGCATGTAAAAGTGTATTCCCTGCCGTAGGTTTTCTAAAAAGGGTGGTAATTAAGACATTATTTTCTACTAAAATTTGAACATCCAAAAAAGTCACTGAGTGCCTGCTAATGGTAAAAGTGAATTTAAGATTAAAATCATTTTGATTGATCTCATCTACAAATTTTAGGGCACTTTCTTCACTTCCTCGCCACACAATAAAAAGATCGTCTATAAAACGCATCCAAGAGACAATGTTAGTGGTGTATACTTGTTCATATTTTCTCATGAGGACCAGTTCCTCCCACCAGCCCATAAACAAACAGGCATAACTGGGGAGAAACTGGCCCCCATGGCTACACCCTGAGTCTGTTGATAAAACTGGCCATTAAAAAGGAATAGATTATTCTCCAAGCTAAAAAGCAGCATATCTAACAACATACGTGTGTGTTGTGCATACATCATAGGTCTTGTGTTAAGAAAATACTCCACTGCCCTCAGGCCATCCTGGTTTCTAATACAGGTATACAAAGAACATACATCTAGTGTTACAAGCAATAGGTTAGAATTAAGGGTGGGCGTAGTTCGCGAAGTAATGCTTCGCGAAGCTACGCAAAGTGCAGTTCGCGCTACGCAAGCTTCGCGTAGCACTACGCGAACTGCGTAGCGCACTGTTCGCAATGATTGCACAGTGCCGGATGCTTGTCCGCACTGTGCAATCATTGAAAACGGCAACTTGCACAGTGCGAGCTGTCTTTTACTGCCGCTCGAGTAGATTTTTACTCGAGCGGCAGCTTCTCAACGCGGACTGGTAGTTTCTCATCGCGAGCGGTCGCAAGCATACGCGACCACTCGCAATGAGAAACCTGACCTCCCGCGTTGAGAATCTCGCCGGGAGGTTTATTTTCCACGCTCGCGATCGGCAACTTGATGTTGCTGATCGCGAACGAGGAAAAAGTCTCGCCGGGATGTCATTTTGCTTGCTCGCGGTCGCCAACTTGACGTTGAGGACCGCGAGCAAGCAAAAATGACCGCGGCACTACGCTACGCTACGCTACGCGTGTTCGCACTGTGCTACGTGCAATTCGCGTTGTGCGAAGTAGCGCAAACTTCGCAAACTACGCGAGCGTAGCGTAGCACTTCGCCCAGGGTTAGTTAGAATCCCATGACATATCATTGATTTTATTTATAAAGTCACTTGTATCCTGGATATATGATTTTAACTGTTTCATGTGAATCTGTAGAAAATAGTCTATGTACCTAGAGAGATTTTCCAGCGGTCCGTCACATGCTGCAATGATCGGCCTGCCTGGCGGATTCTCCAAGTTCTTATGGACTTTTGGTATGAAATACATATAGGGCACCAACGGATGTTCTTTTTTAATAAATTTATATTCATTCCAACTCAAAAGTCCCAAACTCTTCCAGGCCAACAAATTCTTAGACAAGGAGTCCTGAGTGCTCTTGTATTTTAGTGGAGTACTTTTTCTATAGCATTGTGGATCACTTAATTGACTGTATGCTTCCTTCAGATAGTCTTTCATAGGCCATAGGACGATGTTACCGCCCTTATCAGAGGTTCGAATCACCACATCCTCTTTCTGTAGTTTTAAAATCAATTGATTGTACTTTCTCTCTCTGTTGGTATAAACTTTTTTCGATCTATTAGTGGTGTGAGTTAATTTCTTGATCTGACTTACAACTTGATCACTAAACGTATCAAGACCATCACGTGCTGCCACGGGGACAAATTTTGATTTCATTTTGAATGGGGTCTCTGGTCTGGCCTGACCAGACAAAAGAGGGATATTCTGGCTACTAAATTGTTCCCCACTCTCCAATTGGCACAGATCTTGATATAGGTCAATATCCGAGACCATTAGTCCCGGAAAATCATTGATCATTGGATTTTTGGTGGTTGTGGCCATTCTATCAGGTTTCGACCTTTGTAGATGGAATTTTTTAAGTTTTAATTTGCGTATGAATTGATACACATCAGCTCTTGTTCTGGTATACTGGAAGTTTGACTCAGGGCAGAAGGAAAGTCCCAGGGAGAGTAACTGGGTTTCTGCGGCTGACAGGTTGATTTTGGCCAGATTTACAATTGTATTCGCCTCCTGTTTTTCAGATTCTCCGTCAGAGCTTTGCTTTTCTCCATTTAGATCTGCTAGTATCGCTTGGCTCGGCCTCGGCCCCGCTTCTTGGGCTCTCCATTTCCTACGAGCCTGGCGTCTCTCCCTTCTCCTTTGGGATTTGGTTTTACAGCAATTTCTTGTTTGCGTGGTCGCAATGTATCCCTTCTGCCCTGTTTTAAAATGCCTAATTCTTCCCCCAATGTCAGCCTAATTCCTTGCTCCACATTTGATCTACCACCTTCATTGTCCGATTCACTCTCGGGTACTGAACTTGTCTCCGACTGTGAAGACAATTCAACGTGCTGTTTATTTGCTCCATTATCCCCCTGCAGCCGTTTATTTGCTGTCGCTACCCTCAGCGAGTCATATCGTCGTGCGAAAGTGAAAATTTGGCCATTGATATAGTCGTTACGATCTCTTTTAAATTTATATGCCTTACGTATCTTAATTTTTTCCTCCTCTTTTGCCAGTCTGTTTATCATTTCTTCCCTCATTTTATGTCCTGATCGAGAATCACCTTCTTGCTGTTCACATGACAGCGCCCAGCATATCACCCCGCAAATTTAAAGTGCCCGTGCTAATTTATTCATAAACATAGACAAACTGATAGGATCATTCCACAAATTTTTGCTTGAATGCTTTCAATACATATAGAATAACATTTTCAATATCCATTACGCTCTCAGCATGTAAAATATTCATCATTATAGGAATATAAATATTAAGAAGACTATATAGTCCAAATGTTATAATACATCAGAATGACAGCTTAAATGCATATTGACCCGTCTTGTCATATTTCATGAATTGCAATATTATGTGAAAAAATATATATACACAAACTTAAAAGTGCCCCCTAAAACGTGGAAATGAACTAATTGCAACAAATCCTTGTCAACAAAATTAACTTGAATAAAATACATAATGAATAAATTTATCAAAAATCCCGAATTCCTCTGCTCAATATGCCTCATATTGTTTATACAATATTCATAAGTGTAAGGCTTATATTGGGCCTTTGCTGGTTGGAAGTATACCACTGCTGTGCTTCAAATTTTTCCTGGCATTAATGCCTTTTGTGCACTTCAGTGGACCATTCAAGATCCTTATCGCCTTTTTTAATAAATATATAAAGTGACATTGTGCAACAGTACTTCGGAATAAAGTGACTTGTGCCTATTAAAATTCAGCTATAGAGAAATTAGAAGTTCATATTTTTGAAGATATACAATCAATCACAGTACAACATTGGATCCATTGCGTTCCTAACGGAATCTCATAGTAAATCAGATTTTTGATGTTTTAATTTTGGCTAAAGAGTGGCCCAACCAACAATAACAATAGGAAAGTGTCAATAGAGAGATATCATTAAAACCCTGTTTAAAATGGCCATAAATGAAACACTACAATAAAACCACCCATGTCTAAAACCATTCCTTAAAAACCAAGGCTAGTTCTAAAACAACGGATAGTTGAACTGCTGTTCTGAAAAAAACATAGGTTTCAGGGACGTTATAGTTAGAAATTAGCATTTAAAAAACCTTAGACATTTACTGAAAAAACCACAGGTTTCAGGGACATTATAGTGAGAAATTTTCATTTAAAAAACCTTAGAAATTCACTGAAAAAAACATAGGTTTCAGGGACATTATAGTTAGTTGAACATTTTACTCGTACAAAACCAGAGAAATTCGACCGTTATAGTTAGTTGAGCTAACTATAACTTGCGCCCCCGCAATGCACTGCTGATGACATCACATATTACATCACTCATGACATGGTCAGTGACTTCACTGATTGCATCTCAAATGACATCACTGCTTTCAACAAGCAAACCAGTGTTTGCAATGACAGGGCGGGAGCTGCACGGCTCCTGCCATTGCAAACTGCAATGTGACATTGCTGGCGCCGGCCCTTGGGGGGTGGCGGTCCCCAGGGCCATCGAGGGCTCTAGGACAGGGGCCGCGCGGCCCCCCTCTCTTCCAGTACAAAGCCCTGGGGAGGTGGTAGCCCCGGGGCTTGGGGGGGCCCGCGAGGCCCCCCCATTAATTAAAAAGCCCCAGGGAGATGGTGGTCCCTGGTGCTTGGGGGCCGGCAAAGCCCCCCACCTCAACTATATTAAAGCCCCTGGGAGGTGGCAGTCCCCTCGACAGTGTGGGGGGGGTTGGAGCCCCCTCACGCATTTTTTATTCAAGCCCCAGGGAGGTGGCGGTCCCCGGGGCTGCGGGGGCCCCCGCGGGCCCCCGCTATATAATTGCATATTGCCCCTGGGACCTCGCCCACCTGGGGATTAAAAGCAAATGAAGCGCGGGAAACCATGCTTCGTTTTTTTTAATTTTCTCGGCCGGATTCGCGCACCCAGCGCAAATTCGGCAATTTTTTTTTTTTTAATGCTTTTTTTGGCCCTGGGGGTCCTTGTGGGACCTCCTGAGCAGGCCTAGGGGGTCAGGGTGTTTCTACCCTGGCCCCTTTTTTAATGTTTTTTCTACTGTTTTCTATTTGACCCGGTTACCGAGTCACAAGATGGCTGCCAACACTTCCTGGTTTAGAATGTTGGCAGCCAATCAGAATTAAGCTCGTGCTCGGGAGGGTTCGCGAACTCTCCTCGGTGCTCAGATATATACATTTTTATTTTTTTATTTCTCAGGAACTACTGACGGATTTACACCATTTAAAAAAAAGCACGCTTTCTGGACCAAGACCTGCCTTTTTACCAGATTTGGTGTAATTCCATTCAGCAGTTCGGGCTGTAGCTTTGTCTAAAGTTTCTATCGAAATTAACATGGGGAAAACGTGTTTTGGGACACCCCTTTTTTCTTGGCCCCCGCTTGACGAATCACTCCCAATCTTTCAGGACAGGAGCTGACCTGAGTGAACCATTAGTTTTGAAAATTTCACGAAGATTCGTCAAACGGCGCCAAAGATATTGGCAAAAGAAAAAACGCTTTTTGAATAGAAACAAGGTCCTAACTATAACTACCTACTGGCGACTGACAGTAGGTAATAAATATAAATATATATATATATATATATATATATATATATATATATATATATATATATATATACAGCAAACTCCTCTCGCAGCCTCTTCACCTCTGCGCATGAATGGAGTACGGACCACAATTTGGTGCAGCTTTAGATTTTATTCAGCTCGTATATCCAACAACTCCATCAGCATGACGCGTTTCGATCCCAACAGGGATCTTGATCACATGACGCGCTACACGGTGGGTGGTTCATTTAAATACAGGTTTTTTTCTTTTTAAAGTGACATGTGCTACAATTTACATTTATCAGTCATGTAAACATAGAAAAAATATACTTTTGTAGTCTATTGGATTCTAGTTTGTGGTTGCATCAAACTTTTGCTTAAATATGCAATTAAAACCATAGAACCATCCCTTTTTAAATATTTAAAAGGCATATTAAACAAACATTGTTAAAACAGACATATTTAAATAAATCACCAAATAACATGTTTAAGAAGTTGTTATAAAATCTCATAATATTAAATAAGATTAAAACCTCATTTTTACATGTTGTTTTCTGACATCCAGGTTTAAATACCAATATGTCAACTGTTAAAACAGTTTATTAAAGTGCAAATGTTCTTGCAGTACTACAAAGATGTAAACATTTACTATGTAAACAGATCGACTGAAATTATCCTATTAGTGCAAATATAATTTGTGTAAAGTGCAAAGTGCATAGCTAAAAACCAACGTGTATCCCTTAAAATACAACCTAGCAAAACCGTGTGTAAATGTAAAAAAGTTAAAAAAGCGGTGAGAAATTCTAAAACTTAGTGTTTGATCTAAGCAGTTCTAAAAACGATTAACAGCTCAGTGATATCTTGACTATGGCCTTCTGAATCAGGCACCCTAACATTACCAATTATTATATTTTAGAGGCAAGTGTAAAGATCTTCCGTTTGATTCAGGCCCCCGGATGTTTAGTATCGAGATTTATATATATGTGGCCTCACAATTTGTACATGGAGGAAGCATCAAACCAATTGAGTGACATTGAGTGCTACAAAAAGAGTAACATACATATGGTAAAATCATCTTGGAATGAATACTATATCAAGTTACTTGCATGGAAAAGTGGGGGATTGCTAAGCGAAGATGAATTCCGCTTTCTAAAAAAGGAGCATCCTGTAATCCCCGCAATGTACTTCATTCCAAAAATCCATAAGTGTGCAACAAAACCTCCGGGCAGGCCGATAATTTCGGCTATTAACAGTCTCATGGAAAACACATCTAGATATGTGGATTATTTCTTACAGGAATTTGTTAAAATCTTGCCGTCTTATCTTCAGGATACAATCGACTTCCTGAGGAAGATCAGTGAAATGACATGGAATCCAGATTCTTTATTGATAACATTGGATGTAACATCACTGTATACGTCTATTCGCCATCAGGACGGCATTAAGGCGATTGAACATTTTCTTAACAAAAGGCCAATGTGTTTATATATGCACAATAGAATGCTGATTAATATGGTTTCAACATGTTTAGAACAACATTTCTTTCTCTTTGACAACCAGGTCTATCAACAGACTAGGGGTGTTGCAATGGGGGCCTGCTTTTCCCCCAGTTATGCCTGCTTGCATATGGGACTGTGGGAGGAGCAGGTCCTTAGGGTGCAATTCGCAGATACAATGGAACAGCATGTTCCTTACTGGTTTCGTTATATCGACAATGTGTTCCTTATTTGGCGAGGTCAAGAGACATTGGCCCGCCGATTCATTGAACAGATTAACAACAATGACCTCAATCTGCATTTTACTGCAAACATTAGTAGAACAGCTGTTTGTTCCTAGATGTAGAGGTTATTGTAAGGAATTAAAGTCTAGAGACCAGAATGTATAGGAAACCGACTGCTGGAAATACAGTGCTCCATGCACACAGTCATCACCCCAGACAGCTGATCAACAGCATTCCGTACGGGGAAATGCTGCGTATCAGACGGATTTGCAGCACTGATGAGGATTGCAAAGCTGCACAGCAGGCAAGCAGGGAATGGTTCCTAGAGAGAGGATATGCTGCTAATATTATTGACAAAGCCATTAACAAAACCAAGGCTATCGATAGGGAGCAAATCCTTGCAAACAAAACAAATCAGCAAGCTGTAGGTTTGGACCAAACTGTACAACCTACAAGGATGATTCTAACCTACAACAGGCAACACCAAGCCCTACGTAAAATATTAAATAGAAATTGGGGCTTGGTGCGCAGCGATCCTACTTTGAGAGATGTTCTACCAAAGAAACCTGATCTCACCTTTAGAAAGGCAAGATCAATGAGCAATAGCCTAGTTAAGAACAGTCCTGAATTAAGATCAACTGGCAACTGGCTCACCGTACTTAAAGGATTTGTCAAATGCCCCACATGTAAAGCATGTAAATTTGCTCAGAACAAAACATGCTACATGAGCCCATTTAAACCAGACCCTGTACCTAGCACGAAAAGGCTTACATGTAGGACTTAATACGCTGTATATGTGCTGGAGTGTCCCTGTGATTTACACTATATTGGCAGCACTAAGCTGCCAGTGCACAAGCGGATACTCCAGCACATAAGAGCTATAACTAACAGCGATCCAGCTTATCCTGTGGCCAGACACTTTGGGGAGACACATGGCGGCAGCCCGGAACATCTGAAATATTTTGTTGTTGACAGTATCCTCCCTTGAGGAGGGGAGGCAACCGCGAGGCCCAACTATGTCTCTTAGAAACCAGGTACATTCTGGAGCTCGATACAAAAACTCCATTTGGGCTCAACGCTAGTGAGGATATTTTCACCTGCTTATAAGGGGTTTCTCCTATTATGAATTGCACACTAACTGATGTCTGAATCCCTTGTTTTAGATATTTTTAAAGCACACATGTAATCACTGATTTCAGCAATTTTAGCCTCTGTTTCGCATGGTTCTTATCCAGACATGTATAGCACTTAGCACTTTTTGGAATCTATTTTAGATTCTATAAGGTGACACGTTATGCACTTTTTCACTCAGTCACAGTAGGATATGGAGGAATTGAGATAGCTCACTAAGGGCTTAATTAGTGTCAATAGCATAAAACCAATAGCAAACCATCTAGGCACAATGAGAGAGTGCTTGTATGGGAAACTTTATGATAAAAAGTAGCTAAGTACTTACTTTTAAGCATGGTTTTTATCATATTCATTACATCTTTTAGCACATTTTTTAACACTTGTATTGTTATTAATATACATTGTGTTTTAATATTTACAGGTTTAACACGGATTGTTGTATATAGAGGACTGTGTATAAGGTGCTTCTAGCATTGGCAATTTTTTAACTCTTTTAATAATTCTTATTTAAAGAAATATTGATTGATTTAATTTTATTAGCCAAAAAATCTGTGTATATATATTTATATATTCATATGAACTTTAACCTGTATTTGGTGCAAATATGTGTTTTATTTTAATTGATGATAGTAACTCTTCCATGGTTATGAATTGGTCACCTTGTTTAGCACGTAATTGTTGCACTGACACTTTAAACGTAGGGGAAGCACAAAGCAATGCGACATGTGATCAAGGCCTTTGGAAGGCCGAAACGCGTTATGGTGGTGGTGCGGGGCAGCAAATAAACTCACCTTTGCACCAGAAACCTTGGGTCCGTGTTCGTCTTTTCCGGGGCAAATTGGATGTTGTAGAGACGAAGCCAGCAATATATATATATATATATATATATATATATATATATACATTTAAACTATTTAAAACAAATAATAATATCATGTAAAATAAATATTTTTATTTATTATGTTACTGAGGAAATGGGGTGTATTATCATATGGTTTGTTTATGGGACCTCACCATGTAATACACTTAACAACCTCTTTAGGACCAGCAGGTTTTGTCTGTCAACCCTTCAGCTCAACTGGGAAGCTGGGGAGCCATGCGGCTCCCCTGCCAGTAATTTACATTTAGTGCCTCAGGGTGGTGGCGGTCCCTGGGGCAGCGGGGAGGGTGAGCGAGCCCCCAAACTTGTATTGTTCAGTGACCCGTTGAGGTGGTGGTCCTTGGGGATTTTCAAAAGCCTAGGAGGGGGCCCCAAGAGCCCCTGCCTCCATTATAAGCCCTCATGCCTGGGGACTTCATAAAAAAGTTGCATGGGAGCCCGCATTTTTTTTTTTACATTTTGACAGCAATACACCTGCAAATTTGTGAAAAAGTTCAATTAAAAAATATGTTTTACCCCTAGCAGGGTCCCTGTGGGACCCCCCAACATATCTGGCCGGTCAGAGTATTCCTAAACTAACACCTTTACTTTATTTTTTTACATTACTTGTGGTAGTGTTTTCTAAAACTTTATGAATGTTAAATACACTTTATGAGTGTTAAATACACAAGAAGATACTACTGAACTTAAATTAGTATATTTTGTCTACTAGTAATGAGTGATATTATCTCGAGCATATATTATGTGATGGGCTGCGTGGTTGTGTGTATCGATGTGTGAGTGGGTATGTGCGTGGCTGTTTGGGTGTGTGAGTGGGTGTGTCAGTGGTGCTGTGGGTGTGTTAGTGGGTGTGTGAGTGGCTGTATGGATGAGTGAGTGGCTGTGTGTGTGGCTATATTGGTGAGTGAGTGGGTGTGTGGGTGGCTCTATGGGGGACAGAGTGGCTGTATGGGTGAGTGAGTGGCTGTTTAAGTGGATGTTTGGTAAACTAAGTGGGTGCGTGAATGGCTGTATCGGAGAGTGCATGTCTGTGTGAGTGGCTGTATGGGTGACTGAGTGGATGTGTGAATAGTTTTTATGAATGTGTGAATCAGTATGTACGTGGTTGTATGAGTGTGTGAGTGGCTCTGTTGAAAGGCTGTATGGGTGAGTGACTGGGTGTATGATTACCTATATTGGTAAGTGAGTGGGTGTGTGAGTGTCTGTATGGGTGAGTGAGTTGCTGTGTGAGTGACTGTATGGGTGAGTAAGTGGGTGTGTGATTTGTATGAGTGTGCATATGAGAAGTTGTGTGGGGGTGTGCGTGGGTGTATGAGTGGTTCTGTGGATGATATCATCAGTGATGCCTTTTGATATGCCATCAGTAATGTCATTAGTGATGTCACTGACCATGTCATGTGTGATGTAATATATGAGGACATAAGCAGTGCATTGTGGGGGCATAAGTTATAGTTAGCTCAGGTAACTATAACTGCTGAATTTAAATGGTTTTATATGAGTGAAATCTGAGCCTAACTAATCCTTTGGTTTTTTTCAATGAAATTCTAAGCAGTTTTAAATTCTATTTCCTAACTTTAACGTCCCTGTATCCTTTTGTTTTTTCAGTGAATATCTATGTGTTTTAATGTTATTTCCTCACTATAATGGCCCTGTAACCTTTGGTTTTTTTAAGTGAATTTCAATGGTTTTTAAAATTTTGTTTCCTAATTGTAACCTTTGAGATTACGTATGTGAGTAGCTGTATAGGTCAATAAGTGGGTGTGTGAGATGCTGTATGGGTGTGTGAGTGGGTGTATGAGTGGATGTATGGTTGTGTGAGTGTGTGCATGTGTGCGGTTTTGTGGGTGTATGAGTAGCTGTTTGAATAGCTGTATGGGTCCGTGACTGGGTGTGTGAATGGCTGTATTGGTCTGTGAGTGGGTGTTTGAGGGTCTCTATGGTTGTATGGATGGGTGTGAGTAATTCTGAGGGTATGTGAGTAGATTTCTGAGTCATTGAGTAGATTTGTGAGTGGTTGTATTGACCTGTAAGTGGGTGTGTGAGTAGCTGTGTGGATGTGTCAGTGGGTTTGTGAGTAGCTGTGTGGGTATGATTGTGGGTATGTGAGTGGATATATGGGTCAGAATGGTCTTTTGAGTGGCTGTATGTATCTGTAAGGGAGTGGGTGAGTGGTTTTGTGGGTGTGTGACTAGCAGTATGAGTCTGTCAGTAAGTAAGTTTGTCAGTAAGTGTGTGAGTTGTTAAGTGGATGTGTGAGCGGGTATGTAAATGAATGGATGTATGGGTCTGTGAGTAGGCATGTGAGTAGCTGTATTGGTCTGTGAGTGGTTGTGTGAGTGGCTTATGGATCTGTAGGTAGGTGTGTGAGTGACTTGGCCAGAACGGAACCTCACCTTTCCCTTTATCCAACAAGAGTCCACAGTTATGCACAGAACATCTACCCAAATGGAGTACTTTCTACTGGTTAATTAGTAAGTGCTTCTTCATTGGGTAAATATGTAGTGCGTATTCTATACTATAGCTGCATAATGGAGCATGAGGAAATGTCTCCAGTGACCTTGAGAGTGTTTCAGCAATGTGATTGTTTCTCGCGCATCTTCATCCAGAAATCTGTAATAACATGAATCTTCCGATAGAGAAGATATAGAGACTACAAAGTGGTAAATCTCCACGAAACAAGGGCCCTTCCCCTTAATTATATGAAGTAAGTTCTTCTTTGTTTGATGGTAATGTCCCCATATTACTCAGCATCAAGAACATATCACCAAATCAGCGGGAAATCCACTGGGGGTCCTTTTGTTAAGCTGTTCATCATTCTGGCAAAAGGTGGAAAGAATTTTGCATAATACTAAGGTGTACTGGACAAGGCTAAATGGACACAGCTTCCAGTTGATTTGTGCATTTGTATACTTGTAGTAATTTAAAGGGAGAACCATGGACAGGACTCAAAGTAACCCACCCCCTATTCATGTGGAAAGGGCGCCACACGGCCTCCCTTCCCAGAACGATTTGTGCCCCTGGAACCCCATTCCCCGGGGCCCAGCCTCTTGATGCTGGATGCCATGGAGCCCACTCAGGGCACCCAGTGTGCAGTGTCGGGGATCGCAGGGAGAAGCCCCAATGCCCTGCGGTCCCTGCCCACTTCCCACCCTCCAGTTGGAGCCAGCATTGCCCCTGCACACAGGGATCAGCAAGACTGCTGCTCCCTACATGCAGGAGCAATTCTTTCATCTGTTTTCCTGCCCGCTTGATAGCAGGCAGGAAAGCAGATGAAAAGTTTTCGCCCAGCGGGTGGGAGCAGTTTTCCCGCTCCTGTCTGCTGGGAGTGGGCCTATTGTTTGCTCTTGCTTGGTGAGAGCTGTCAAAGCTCCCGCCAAGGAAGAGAAAACAACTATGATCTGGGGGTGAGCACCCCAGGACAGGGAGCTGGCCCTAGGGGGTGGTGATCCCCAAGGCCATTAATAACTCCAGGAGGGGGGATGTTCCTTTGTTTTTTAGGTCGAGCACCGGGGACCACTACCTCCCCTGCCCCCTCCCCTATTAAATTGTATTTGTGGCCCTGGGAAGGTGGTGGTCCCCAGAGCTTTTAAGGGCAATGGAGGGGGTCCCCATGGCCCCCCTTCAATTTATTAATGAAGCCCTGGGGATGTTGGTGGTCATGGGGTGCTTAAGAGCTTCAGGAGGAGGGCTGTGCAGCCCCCTTCCAATACAAATAACAATCAACCTGCCATAAGGAGGAAGCGGTCCCCAGGGCCAAGATAGGCCATCAGGAGGAGTTTGCGTGCGCCCCTCCCAATTTTATATTGCAAACAAGTGCGCTTGTTTTTTAAGAAATGTTCACAGGATTTATGAATCTTCACTTTTTTTGCTGTGAGAATTTAGCAAAATGCTTTTTGGCCCAGGCAGGGTCCTAGGAAACCCCAGCACTAGGCCTAGGGTGTCAGGGTATTCCTATCCTGCCTCCTTCTCTTTTTTTGAATCTTTTCGTTATGGACTAATTTCAGTCTTAGTCCGAAAATGACTGCCAACCATTCCTGGTTGAAGTGTTGGCAGCCAATCAGATCGCTACACAAGATCTGGTGGATTGAGGAGGGTCTGCGCCTCTAGATCTACAAATTTGGTTTTCTTTTAATATCTCAAAAACTACTGAACGGATTTCCACCATATGACAAAAAGGGCTCTTTCTCATTCAAGGGCTACCTCTCTACCAAATTTGTTGCAATTTCATTCAGCAGTTCAGGCTGTAGTTGTGTCTAAAATCTCTATGGGAATTAAATGGGATACACACTTTTTTAACCACCCCAAAACTTTCCATGCACATCTAGAATCAGGAGTAATCCTGGGCGTAGTTGGCATAGCGGGACTACGCGGAGGTCCACAGAGTTGGGAACAAACTCAGTGGAACTCCGCTCCGCCACCCGCCTCCACGCGCCTCCACCCCCCTATTAACAATGACTTAGACTTTAATGAAAAGTAAAATAAAAACCACTTACCTGTACTGTGGCGTCCCTGGGCTGCCCTCCTCCTCTTCCTCGCCGTCTCTGGGTAATCCTTGCGAAAACTCTGCATGCGCGCGTGCCCGCACATGTGCATTTCTTGTGAGAAATGCGCATGCGCGCAAGCGCGCGCATGTGCAGTATTCGCAATGATTACCCAGAGACGGCGAGGAAGAGGAGGAGGGGAGCCCGGGCATGCCGCAGTACAGGTAAGTGGTTTTTATTTTACTTTTCATTAACGTCTAATTCATTGTTATTAGGGGGGTGGAGGCGGGGGCTGGCCAACTTCGCTCCTGCTGCGGAGTGTGCAGAGATTTGGCTACTCCGCGTTCTCTGCTGGCGGTTAATCAGGAGGTCACTTTTTCGGGACAATTTCGTGAAGATTTGTCAAACAGCGCTAAAGATATAAGCAAGTCAAAAAATGATTTTCCTATCAAAACTAGGTCCTAACTTTATGGGTTATATATATAAATAACTTTGCACCCTTTTGACGAATAGCCATGAAACTTTGCATTTGAGACATATAGCTTTTTGTACATTGGAGGATGACGCATTGTCCCACCCATGCATTTTCCATAGACTTTGTACTCTTGCGTAGTGACCAAACATACAGTCGGATTTCCATGAAATTTGGAAGGATTATAGTTTATAGAGTGCAGATGATCCTTTTTTGGTAGAACAATTAAGGAGCATAAGTATTCTTAGAGTTATAATTAATTTCATCTTAATGATAGCTCAGACAATGGTGGTTTCATGAAATTGTGGGTTATTTGGCAAAAATACTGCAGTACATAGCAATGACAAGGCATTATGTGATTGTCTAATGACTGCCTTAACAAAAGTTAAAGGCAGCAAGGCTGTTTTAAGTACACTTTGTATTTATTCTGGGTTAGGGCCTTATATAAAGGTAAGTTTTAGTTTTGATATTTTCCTCTACCTACTACTACTTTACTGAAGTAGTACTAGAAAGGGGAAAGTGTTTAAAGTTGCCTATATATTTAAATGAAGATTACAGAGGAAGTACTAGGGTTCTTAGAAATAAATATACATTGTACTGCACTGTATTCCACATATATAGTGTACTACAGTGTATTGTAAAAATGTTGTGGAGTACTGCAGTACTACCTACAAAGAACTGCGCTACTTACAAAAATGTAAAAACACAATAGCAAATTCTTTAAAAATACACTGTCCTACAATATATTTCACAAATATAGTCTACTCCGGTGTCCTTTTAATTTAAATTTTTAAAAATAAATGTTATAGAGTAAAAAAATTAAATATGTACAAAAAATAATATTACTTTCAATTTAAGTGAAAATATAGTATACTACAGTGTTCCTAAATATTTTTAAAAAGCAAGTATGTAAAAAGATTAATAAATGATTTATTACATTATTTTCCCCTTAAAACCCATAAGGCTCAGTAAGCGCGGAGTAAACTAAATTTTGCACTTTTCATTTTGGAATAAAAAAATATTGTTTACACCACATTTAGCTGGCGCTCTGGATTTTAACGGGCAATATAGTCTAGTGCAGTGTACTTAAAAACATGTAAACATTTAAAAATAAATAATCTAGTACATTATATTTAACATTAGAACCCAAAACACACACTAAGTGCACTGTACACAATATGGTAGTACCGCAGTAGTCCACACATTTTAGTAAAATATATAAAATAATTAAACAAATTGTACTCACCTTTACGCACTTATATAAACTGTCTCATGCCTTGCTATACAAACAGTAGGACACTATGGGCCCGATTCAAAAAGTGTCTCCGCACTCGTGGAGGTGACTCCGCACTCATGCTGGGGGCCCTCACTTGTGGTAGGACCTCCACGATGAGAAACTGCAATGCGAAGGTCCCAACCACAACTGTGAGATCCCCATCACAAATGTGGAGGACCTTTGTGAATCGATCTCAACATTTAGACTTAAATATCAGAACACAGCCGAAGTGTGGTCCAAACAATATGGCTGCAAATTTCTTTTGAAAGGACATATTTGTTTTGGGGAATTGTACTATTATCCTGAAATCTATGTGTACCTTATGGAAAGTTTTGTGTTGATCTGTCAAGCAGGCACCTGAAAAAAAGTGGGGGTCCCAAAAGCGACTTTTCACATTTTAACTCACAAAGGTATTTTGCTTCACAATGAAGACAAAATGGTTGAATGGAATTCCACCAAATTTGGCACGTGAATAAAACTCAGTAGAGGCAGTGTATTTGCTTGGTTTGGTATAAATCCATTCTGTGGATTTTAAGAACTTATCATTTCAAAGATGTTTCTGGCCAGGGGATGACTAGGTTACATTTTAGGGCTACTGGACGTCAATCATAAAGACACACCATTTGACTATGGAGCATTTTCTACCATTGTCCACTACAAATATGCAAGTTTGTCTGAGGATTTGTGAATTTATATAAATGTGCCATAGCAGTTAAAATAAATGTGACTCAATAACACTTCATTTAGAGCAAGTCTACTAATATATGCAGATGAACAGTGTAAAGAAATGTTGGTGGAGAGGAGTTGTATCATGACCCACTCAAGGCCTTGACTCTCCCATATCTCGGGTGCAACACAAATATATAACTCATAAGTCTTCTAAGACATCCCTTTTCTGGATATTAGTTTTAGCAATGTGTCAGAAATGGACCATTGCATATACAGTAAAATGCAAATACAGCTTCTGTTCTCATTTAATCTATTTTCTTTATTTTCGTAGAAAATGCTCTTTAGGGTTGGTGTCATAATGCAAATCCTCAAAATCATGTATAATGATGATTTGATTTGTTTTGATTGTAGGATTTATATAGCGCACGATTGCCGGGGGCGTCTAGGCGCTCAGCGGATAGTCAACCTGCATCTGGATAATGAAAGTGGAATTTAGCTAGCAAATAACCAGGTTTTAGTAATTTCCTGAAAGTGAGTAATGTCGGGCTATTCTTGATCTCTATCGGGAGTAAGATCCACTGTTTCACTGTACCCAGAATGAAGCTTCTTCCTCCCCAACTTGCTTTCTTATATTTGGGTGTCTGAAGAAGTTTACTCTGAGATGAACGAAGGTTTCTAGCAGGCTGGTACCAAGAAAAGTGTTTTCTCAAAAACATTGGTCCGGTTCCCTGCAGAGCCTTGTAAACTAGACAAAGGGATTTGAATTCTGTCCTCTTTATCATGGGAAGCCAGTGAAGTTTCTTTAAGCCATGGGCAATAGGCTGGAATTTAGCAATGTCCAGCAGCAATCTGGCAGCTGCATTTTGTGCCCGTTGGAGTTTGGTCATGTATTGCTTCTGAAGGCCAATATACAAAGCATTACAATAATCAAGTCTGGCCAGGGCTTATGCTGTTACTAGGGTTTTTAGTGCTTCGCAGGGAATAAATTTACGCACTTTTCTAATTGCTTTTAGTATCAGAAAGACCGAGGAGGAGACCTTGCTGACCTGATGTTGAAATGTGAGTCTGTCGTTGAGGATGAAGCCCAGATTCCTCACCTTACAGACTGGGGCCGGAAGCGATCCCATATTTGAAGGCCACCAGTTCTGTGTCCAGAAGGAAGTGTCAGATCCCAACAGGAGCACTTCTGTTTTGCTCCCATTGAGCTTTAAGCAGTTTGCTGTCATCCACTAGTCGATTTGGGACATACATTGACTGAAACGTTCAGCGGTTTCCTCTGAGTTATTTGTGATGGACACCACTATTTTGACAGTCAATACACGTGTCCTCTCCATACTTTTTCAAGGCTGTCAATAGTATTAGATATACTTTGATTCCTTAATTATGTACTTTATAAAATACATATGTGATCATAAGTATGATCAATATAAATAATGGTGTCCTTTATCGGTAGTGTACACAAGTGCTGATAGATGAAGAACCTGATGAAGCGGAAATTTAATTCTAATTGTAGAGTGCATTCTAATAACGTGTAGAACACATCCGCATATAGTCTTGCAAATTATGTTAACATGAGATGTTTGAATTTGAACCCTAATAATGCAAATTTTGTGATGTGTTTAAGTTCATGGATGTGTAGCCTGGAGAATTAACATAGGAAAATGACTGTAACTAGCAGAAACATTAACATGGAGAACTTGTGGTGTGGAACTGACAATTAATCATGTACTAAATGTTGCTTTTTAATTATGACAATTCATACGTAGGTAAAAGCATTAGTTGAAATTGCAATACATGTTTGTGTTATCTTGTAAACCTTATATGGTGAATTCTTATGTTAGCTTAGGTCGTAGGCCTGAAAAGCTAGTCCCTGAAAACTCTTGCTTTTGAATTAATAGTTGAATTTAATGTGTGCTGTGGAATCTGTTCTTTCTGATGTTTTGCATTGCAGGTGGAGAAGAATTCTCTTAGTTAGAATAATGTCCTTGTTTTACTAGTTAAGCAAGGAGAGAAGAAGTTACAATTGTGTAGCTTGAGTCGATAAAGAAAGGATGTTACCTTTCGCACAAGAAAAAGCCTGGGAACCAAGGACAAACTGTTGCATGGAAAGTACATCGTTGACATCTTGGAAAAATACCTTCAGGACTGTACCCAGAGTGGATGACGTGACTCAAAATGCATTTTGGGAGTTCTACCTGTGAATAATTGATTGTTGGAACTAGGGAAAGAGCCCCACTTCTTTCGTGCCTTCAGAGAGAGAGAGAGAGCATCTCAGAACGAGCCCTTTCTAACGATAGTGGCTTAATGCTACTTGACCCATTGATGGTAAAGCGACTTCTTCAGAAGGCTCCACGCACTGACACCTTTTTCTCTTTCCATTGAAAATGCGTAAATAGGGATGTCACTTTAGAGCTAGAGTAGGGATAGACTTAGGGGCCGATTCTGATGCGGGTTGGAAAAGCTTCCCGACCGAATCGGTTGGGAAATGGTGTCCGACCCACTCGGATCGGGAAAGTCCGACCGGCGTAGTAGGATGCATCCGGATGCTTCCAGATACGATTCGGTTGAACTCCCATTGACTTCAATGGGAACATTTGTTCCTAACCACATCAGAATTGGGCCCTCGGTCGGGAAGACACGTTCCCGATCCGATTTGGAAGGAGCAAATGCCGTTAGGAGGCCTTCCTAACCGCATCAGAATCAGGCCCTCGGTCGGTAAGCTTTTCCAACCCGCATCAGAATCGGGCCCTAAATGCTTTTTACCCACCAACCCTTGATGCAGGGACACTTCTGCTCATGCTTCCTGATTTTCTGAATCCTACTTCTTGAATTAATTGTCTTGCGTATGCTGCACCATCTAAACTGGATGCAGCGATTTGGCTTCATGATAATTCCGGTATATTTTTATACACTCATGTTGGGCTGTCTTTATGTCCAGTTATTTGTGGCTTTGTAATAAACTAACTAATCTTAAGTAGTAGTCTCTGAGTTATTATCTTTCAAGGAGAAGTATTGGCTAATTGACAATTGTACTAACAATTTTCTCCCCTTTACGCTTACATGCTGCAAAAAAGAACCATCGGAGTGTGACTCTAGAACAGGTCTAAATCATATGGGCCCGGCCCTTTCAAAGCCAACCTCCCAGTAAGTAGCAACCACGTAGCAAGTGAGGATTGTTGATAAATGTTATACGGTGTCACCCCTAAGAATGCACTCTCATTCAGTTAAGTTCTCATGAGGAGATATTGCCATACTGCCAAGTATGCAGAGAATACATAGAAAAACTATCCCTTCTACGTTCAAAGTATGTCACCTTAATCCCACATTTCATTTTTGTCATTCTTAACGTTCAGAAATTGAATCAAGGCTATACCGTGTGGTAATACTTCCAGCATGATCTTGTATACATTGAGCATCTTAAACATTTTAATGCACTTCTCAGTGTGCTTCTCAATTGTGGCCATGGCTCCTGGAGAGTATGCATGTAAACAAAAATTGTGATGTATTCATTAAGTCGATTTCATAAACCCAATCACCTATAATAATTGGTTAGTTACAATGAAAGAATAGTCTAGACAGACTGCAATGTTTAGAAGCTTACCTCTAATTGCTTTAAATCAACTCCTGTTGTGAAGCAGGGTTAGCAATATTGCGGTCAACTGCTCTTGTAGCTCAGGTAGTATTTTTAGATATTACCCAATGCAATATGGAACAAAAGGTATTTGTTTTATTTATTATTGATTAAACAGTTATTAATTATTGAGTCACTAATTTCGTAAAAAGGTTTAAAATGCCATACAAATGTATGTTGCTAATGCTATTAGTGCAAAATGTCTCCCATATTATCCATCTTAAATAATTCTCCCATTTTGATAAGTATCTGGTGCTATTTCTGAAATGTATTTGTCTATATCATGTCATCTGTCACCATGTCATCTGGTAGTCTCATGCTGTGTATTCTTCACCTATTCAGTCTTCGTGTTGTGCCAAAGGACACAATCTCTGGGAAGTTCTCTATGCCTTGTCTAGTGCTTTGATTGTTGCCCATTGTTTTGCACATGGGCTGATTTAAAAAAAATTCCATCTGGGAATACAAACACAGGGATGCTGTTCCTTGTGGAGCATCGACCCTGTGTTTGTAGCCAATCACAGGGGGTGGCAAATAGTGAACTGCCTACATAGCATTCATTAGGTTGGTCACTCTACAGTCATCTGTGACAGAAGATTTTACTATACAACCTGTTTGTACATGGTTGCATCGGAGCAACATTTTGCAAGCAGTCTTTATACATCTGGTCTTAGTTTCTTTAAGAAAGCATTGTGTGCTCTGTTTGATATTTTAATGCAAAGCGACACAATGCCATTTTATGCATGCTAAATTGATTGTTGATGCTAATGTGCTTTCTGTGTCTAGGGGCTGTACTGCTCTAAAGTGTATATTTTCATGTGCTGTCCTTGAGCTGGTGCTGTCGGCTAATAGATCTAAGCCGCAGTTAAGCATTATTGGCTGCGTCTATGGGCAACAACGACTGTTAATTACTCTGACACTTACACTCCATGGTGGTGTGGGCACACAATGAGGGGGGTCGTTAACAGCTGTTATTGACCTGCAGATGTGGACAAAAGGGTTATTAGCGCAGACCACCCACATGCACACAAAATATGAAACACTACAGAAACAAAAGCTGTTTCTCACC
The DNA here is from genome assembly GCA_963921515.1 of Calotriton arnoldi. Lineage (NCBI taxonomy): Eukaryota > Metazoa > Chordata > Amphibia > Caudata > Salamandridae > Calotriton > Calotriton arnoldi. The sequence continues at coordinate 295,931 of CAWUFW010011662.1, read as the reverse complement.
TGAAAGGGCTCTATCCTTCCTGGCCCTGCTTATGCCTCTTCCAATTGAGATGGTAGTACACAGCTGGTTTCTGAGCTTCTCCCCTTGCTTTTGGTGAATGAAAGACCAGTCAGCCATAGAAAAACAAATATGTTTGTTTATGTTTTTTCTGCGTTTTGCTGGCTGATTCAGCTTCCCTTCACCCAAAGCAGGGGAAAAAGCCCAGACTACAATATGTGTACAGGCAGCTCAATTAGAAGAGGCAGAAGTACAGCAGGAGGATATAGCTCTTTCTTTCAGCCAGACATTTAGGTGAGAAGTGCTCATAGTCCTGCAGTGCTCCCTATTTGCCCCCATTGTAGATGATGGAACAGCCCAGTCACTGAATGCTCCCTTTGTGGGCCTCTAATATGTAATATAACCAGCAAAGGGAGCATTTTGATTGAATGATGAGTTCTAACACTCTGCTCCCAGTTCTAATATCAATTATTAAATTTTCATTACTTTTGGAATGTTGTTTGAACTTTTCAAAAAATTTTCTCTCGAGATGTGTTGGTTTGGTGTGCGTGATTCTTTCTTTTTTCCCTCTCATCCTGCAGGGTATAAGTTTTGTGCATGGCAGAGTTACCCCCATTGTGAGATTTGCTCCTGTATTTCATGCTATTCACAGATGCAGTGTGACCAAGAATATACTGTATACAATTTATGTTCTCTTCCTCAAACCATTTCCATCCCAATGAATTCCTCAAGGTGGCCCAACGAGCGCTTTCAGTAAACATGTCTGCAGCAGAGAGCAATTGTCACACTTGTCAAATAAAGAATATAAATACATGAACAACTACCCATACTCCATTTTCCTAGAGTTGTTCATTGTACAGTCAGGAGAGGCTTAGAACTGACAGATGAACCCAAAAGGAACTATCACAGTGAAATATTTTCCTGCACTATCTCTCAAAACTCAGAAAATCTTCTAATCAATGGGATACACATGTGTCTGTGAATTGAATCCATGAATGCAATGTGGAGAGGAAAGGTAATGTCCACAACTTGCTGTGTTCTTGACCTGTATCCCGTGAGTAGGTAGTTCAGGATAGATTGTCTTTTGCTGGGATGCTTATATTGTCTGGGTGACCAATTTAAATTTGTAATTGTGTGGAGCAGTAGCTATACAAAGATTTAGCAAGCAGTTATTGATGTTTTCAAAGATCTATAACCACTATCAAATTCATCTTGCTCCCCAAAAAAAAGTTTGATACAGAAATATCAAACCATTTATCTAGTTGCCATGAAAGAGATTGGCCATAATGGAGTTAGCCCAGCTGGTGAAATATGCTACATCCTGGCTTCAGAAAGACCACCACAATTACAATGAATGTAAATGTGGAAAATGGACTGGCTTTGTTTATGGTGGCATAAATTAAGCCTATATTGATTGACCTTCACTTTGTTCCACTGGATTGAAGAATGTATTTATTGTCATGCTGTATAGTACACAACAAGTCTTTACAATTCCAAAAACATGCAAATTATCTCAGAGGATGAACATAAGTCTAGAAGCAAATCACAAGTTAGCGTGGACATCGTAAAAGTGAAATAATTAAAGGAGAATATCAGTGCTTTCCCAAATTTTGTATAGGTTGTGGAATCTTCCATTAGAGATTAATGATTGGCCACAATGTTTGATCTTCTTGAAGAGGGCTGTATCTGTTCAAAATCCTATTTGTCTTGCCACCCCCTTTGTGTATAATCTAATTTTATGTCATTCTATACCTCACCTATCTGTTAGAATGTATTCTTCAACATCTCTCAAGATAGTGTGCTTCAACCCCTCTGGGAACAATTCATACAGAACAAATTCATCAAAAAATAGCACATAAATATGCTTACTGGTGATAAGAGAACGCATTCGCAATCAGATGAGGCAACTGTTTTGCCCCCAAACACATATTTTTATTGACTTTGCAGTCAACAAGTTTTCCTAGTTAAAACTCCACATCTTAGGTGAATAATTGATTGAGAATTTACTTCCTGACACACTTGTCCTAATTTTAAACTATAGAAAGAGTATTAGCAGATGCTTTTAAGCCCTCAGGGTAAAAACAAAACTGAATTTTCCAAACCTGTGTGCATGTGTTATATGCTATATTACAATGTGTTTTACATGGTGCCCCAAACAATTTTGAGAATCTCAGCAGGACATTAAGCATCTTCCAGCCCAAAGTGGGTGCTCCTGCAACTTAGATATTATTTTGATACACAGTCCTAATCGGCTTCAATAGATTTTCAAAATCAATACTGCAAGAATATCTAAGTGAAATGTATCTTAGGCACAGTTTGCTTTTTTGATACAGTTTATGATTGAGCAACAGCTCAAGCTCCACATTAATAAAACGAGTTGCATTCTCCAAATTCATTAACGACTCAACTTATGTTTATCTAAGTGTATTGTAACCCTCACATAATTATCAAAAACATCACCTTAAATATGGGTTCCAGTACAAGAGTTTTTCCCTCATAATGCCTGAGCTGTGGAAATTGGCAGGCCAAATAGAAGAACAGAGAAAAGAGCTAATTTCATGATCTACTGAAAAGCATGGAGCTTTCAGACAACTTTGAAACCTCTAGGGTTCTCAAACACCCTAAAGGAGGATTTAGAATGAAACCCCATGCCACCAGAGGCCACAAAAGAAGCCACAAGTGAGAAAAGGAGCTTGTGACTGACCTGAATGCTCTGGAAGGTGGACCACCAATGGCTGAGAGAGCTTGTGTCTTGACTCCCATGAAGTTCTGAGCGCTCAGGACCGATGTCAGACTCGCTCGTAATAAAAAACAAAAACACAGTACAGTGAATGTAGTTCTGACAATCTCCAACACGGATTGTATCTGCACTGCCACGAAGTTCCATTAACCTGGTTCAGCAAATTGTGTAGAAACGACGTGGTTCCTTTCAAACTGATCATCGCCAAATTGTCATAGTGTGATCATGGCAATGATGACAAACAATCTTCAAGTTGCTGTACTTTTAATTGTGATCCATCTTACAGCACCTGGAGCACGCCTCCCCAGCACTCGCCTAACATTCCTTATTGAAATCCCCTTCGTTTCATATTTAATTCCGAGTCCCACTCCATGCGACACTGCACGAGCATACCGTGTGCAGGCAGCGTATGTAGTAGAGTACCACAGAGTCCTCACGAAACAGGGAAAGACAGTATTAGAAACCCGTCACATCAAAAATCTGTTTCAAAGTAATGTTTCAGCTGCAGAAGTAATGTATAATTTTCTTAAGGAAGAGAAGACTATTTTTGTTTGATGCCAACTCTTGAGGAGTGTAGTAAATTCAATGAACAATTATTGCAACTAGAAAAAGAAGAGATCATTGAAATTAGAGCAAATGATAAAATGGAACATCAAGGCGTTACAGTGCTGCTAACAGAAAAACTGCAATCAAAATTGGATAATTTCGAAAAGTCTGTGTCGAAAACTGCAGGATTAGAAAACCAGTTACATACCTGTAAAAATTGTCTTGTAATCTTACATCACAATTTAAATGTTCAAGAAGGACTAGTGAATAGCGCAATGGGTTAAGTTATGAAATGTATTAATTATCCAAACAGAAATGATGTGGAATACTTAACCATAAAATTTGATGATGTTGGTGAAATTAAGCAGATTGGTAGATGCGGTGTACATTTCCTATTCGTGAAAAACTTGTATAAACAGCAAAAGCAATTCCCAGTGTCTTTAGCATGTGCAGTAACTATCCACAAATCTCAAGGTTTAAGTGTAGATACAGCTCTTGTTAATATTGGTAGCAGTGTATTCTAAGAAGGAATGTCATATGTAGCTTTGTCTCAAATTAGAACATTGTCTGGTTCATTTCTGATTGACTTTGATGTGAAGAAAGTAAGTGCTCATGTGAACTGTGTAAGGGAGTATAATCAGTTAAGAGGTCAATATGCTCCTCATTTAGGCCAGTATCCTGTGCTTGAAAAACCGGTAATGTGTCCAAAGCGGAAAATATCAAACCAGTCTATCAGAACTGAAAAGAAAGATGAACAAAAATTAAAACAACAAGGACCTAAGAAAATAAAACTACAGCACAATGATTAAATGGAAGGCTATCCTTTTTATAATAAATCTGGAGTGAACTGTTATGCAAATGTAGTGTTAAATAGACCATTCCATTTGCCTCATTTTACAAATTCTGTTAAAGATAAGGTAGATAAAAGAATGTCTTCACAACTATGTAGTTTACTTGAAGAATAAAGAAGTGACTGAAGTATTATACATTCTGCTGCTGGAATAAGAAAACTTACGGATGACTGTACTGGATCAGTAGTGTTTTCTCAAAATCTTCAGCAGGATGCTCAAGACGTTTTAATGGCAATGATAGGACTAATAGAGAAAGAAGATGTGAAAATCAATGAATTATTTGGTTTAACTTATAAATGGATCCATAACTGTGAAGATTGTGAATTTATATCTAGCACTGAAATCAATTCTGAACGATTCCTCCACTTAACATTACCAGATTGTAAAGCTGTGCCCTTTGAAAATTTAACTAAAAACGCCCATTAAGATATGACCTGCCCAAACTGCAGATTAAAACTTAGGTCAACATTGTTTCTACAAAGGTATGGAAAATATGTCATTGTCATGCTACAACAATTCAGAGTGGATGGTACTAAATTAGGAACTGAAATTATAAACTTTGTAGATGGACAAATTTCCATTTCAAAAAGAACATTCACAACTATAGAATATATATTTCATGAAGGAGCTAATATAACCTCTCGGCACTACACAATATATTTAAGGTGTCAAACAGGATGGTCAGAGTGCAATGACAGACAAGTGACATTCAAATCAAGACTACCTAAAAAGTTACCAAACTCATATCTGCTATTTCTACGAGCGAATTTGAAGGAGAATTTGTGGTATTGTGTTGACATATATATGTATTATGTGTTTCTGAGACATTATTCAGCCTATAAGGGGTATTGTCTACAGCAAGCTGTTAGAAATGAAAGACCCTTTTTTAACTGTGGGAAAGGAATTTATAAAACATTTGAGGACTACATTCTGTTACTACAGGTAAAACCAAAATGGAGGTACCAGTAGCCTTAAGTTACATCTAAGAAGTCTCTTCACCACTAAAAAATGCTCTCTTTTGTTTCTACTACAGCAACTTGTATGAAGGACTGTGTGTTATGTTTTTCATACATGGACCAAGAACATTTTGGACATCATTTAGTTTAACAGGGATAATGTTTACAAAAGGATATTGAAAAATTAAGATTGCTTCGTAATTGTTCAACATTTTGTACCAGATATAAAAATATGAGAAACAGTTTTAATAGTTGCTTTCATTAAGGTAGTAAGCTGTCAGCAAGCCAGTATTAACAAACTTGTAGTGAGTGGAATGTACAGCATGACATATTTGTAATGATCTACTGTGTATATTTGTTTTGTTTTTTTACAATCCATTGATTGTTTTTCCCCCATTGTATGATGATGATGCTTCATACAGACCACTGAAAACAGTAAAAAACAGTGAAACATTTGACTATGTTGAATTCAAGTTTTGGAAAAAAATATGGTGTGGTGTTTTGGTTGCCTAATGTTCAAAATGAAATCCTAATACATTTTTCTCTGTTTATATTCTTTCACAGTGGTTGGAGAATGGGATATATTACATGTGTCAAATGACTAATCTAGTGATGGATTCATCACTCATCAAGTCACATACTCATCCCATCATCCAGAAACTACACTTGCACTCATGCAATGACCCACATAGAACCCATATAGTCCACCTGTTGAAATACAAATTATGTTTTTGTATTGTTTTACTTAAGTTAGCATTTGCGGTGCCATTTTGTGTGTAGGCGCCATTTTAGAAGTAGATTGAAACTAATTTTTGCTATTTCCGAGAAACGGCCTTCTCTAGGTTATGTTTCTTCGGAGTTGGGTTTTGCCACACTAATGAATGAACTGTTCTCATTAGCTCATACCTTTCTTGTTAGATGTAAGCCTTCTCCCACTTGTCTAGTGGCGGGAACAGGCAGAGTAACCTTGAAAGATAGATAATGTGTGCCTGGCCACAGAATCGAAACTTACTCCTTTGTAATTTACTGTCCAGCTGCATCTTTCTGGAAAATTCCATTGTAGGCGTACCTTCATTGGTTCTGAAATGTACATAATGTATCGTTATGCTTGTTGATGTCAGTCCCTCTGCAGCACTCCTTAGCTGTCAGGAATTGATCGTACTGTGCCTACCTTATTGGGCTAAAAGACTACAAGTCCCATGATGCCCAGCGTAGGAGGGGTCTACATACAGGAGGGACGTACACCGGCCGGTGTGCGTAATTCTGTATCCTGTTTCTCTCTCTCGGCGAAGGGAGAGTTCCGTGCATTCTTTACCGCTGGTTCGAAGTGGCAGGATGGCATGTATTGTTGGAGAGCTGGCGCCTTGTGAGGACACTGAGGTGTGCGGCACGGAGAGCGAGGGCGGAGGAGTCGGCTCGTGCTTTGTCGGCGTTCGTCCTTCATTGAACACAGTGAGTTCTCTGGCTTGTCACGGAGAGGCTTCCCCGTGAGCAAGCCCGTTTTCTGGAATTGGTTACTTTTAAGCTCGGAGGTATCCGGAGCTTATTAACCTTGTTCTTAGAGCGGAATGCGGTGGTGATTTTAACCACGCATTACCGTCTCGCAGGTCACCGGAGTGATTTGCTGGAAATTAACTTGCATTTGGGAATCAGCAAAAACCAAGCGGAATGCAGTGGTGAATCTACCACACATTACCGTTGTTGGGGTTGTACTTTGTTTTTCTTGGCCTTCTTTAATTTCCTTACAGCGGAGCACAAGTAGTCAGTACCAGAGCGGAGTGCAGTGGTTAGCTACCACACATTACCGTGTCTGGATTGTTGCTTTTGGCTTTTCTTTTTACTCTCAACCTTGTGGAACATTGTGGGCTTGAAATTCTTCTGGAGAAGTATCCAGGACATTACTAGGTCCAATGACTTTAATGGAAAACTACTCTATCCGGGGTAGTTCATTTACAGGTGTTCTCTCTTCCACATACAGACATTGCTGATGCTGGTATGTATGTGGAATGATTGTTGCATTGCCTTCTGGAATGAATAGGGATAACCTGAGAGTACTTTCATGTATGTTTTGTTCTGTGTTATAGGGGTATACCGGATTTATGGGAGACCATCAGTTACCTATGGATTACTGAACGACTGTCCATAAAACAAGGTATAAAGCGAACCTAGCGAGAACATATGAGAGTAGAGTTATTACTGCCTGGTGTTTTATGCTCTTGTTCTTTGTTGTTACAGGTTCCTTTCCCTGCTGTTCCTTTCCTATCCTTTCCCTCGCCTGATCGCTCTAATACTCTGTGTTCATATCCGGAGTTGGGGATGTCAGGAGGTGGACTCTTTTATTGCTACACCTGGATTCTGAGGAGTTTCCTCTTTACATGAAGAGGAATCAGACAGAATTACGCACCCACGAAATCAAACTCTTCCCAGTCCTGGTGTAGCGATAATATGGCGTCCATGGAAGATGTCCTTCACGCTCTGGTGTTGGTTCAACAGGAATTAGCGTCTTCAAAGGCGGAAACAGCCGCTTTAAGCGAGAAGGTAGAGAAATTGACCAGGAACCCGTTCGACGCCACAGCGGCAGCCTCTCAAATTCAAGTCACAGTACCGCCTCCCATTCCCTTGGCTAGTCCTGAGAGATATGCGGGGGATCCTCAAAAAATTCAGGTGTTTCTGACACAGATCATGTTGCATTTCTCATGCAAACCTGCTTCTTTCCCTAATAACCATTCCAGAGTGGCTTTTGCGATCTCGTACTTGATAGGTGATGCAGCCAGTTGGGCGTTTCCCCTGGTTAGAAACAATGATGCAGTGTTATCGGATTGGTCCGCATTCAGAGCAGAATTTGAGAGAGTGTTCGATAGAAGGGCGACGACTTTTAGTGCTGACCGTGAACTGTTAGATCTGAAACAAGGAAGGAACGATCTAATAACCTATCTCACCAAGTTTAACCGGTTGGTGGCAGAAACGGCCTGGCCCGAGGAGAAAAGAATGTCTCTTTTTTATCAAGGATTAAGGGATGATATGAAAGATGTATTAGCCCAAATCGACCCCCAACCTACCAATTGTACCGATATGATCAATTTGACGCTACGGCTGGATAGTCGACTATCGGAGAGAGGTGGGGATAGAAGGAAATCAGACAGAGGGTATTATCGTTCAGACAGGCTCCCTAGCAGGGCAGCGTCCAGTACTGAGGCTGGGGCTGAACCTATGGAGATAGGTGCCGTAAGAGCCCCTTTGACCTGAGAAGAGAGGGATAGTAGGAGAGTACAAGGATTGTGTATGTACTGTGGGAGAAAGGGACACTATGTGAGGAGTTGCCCTTCTAAACCCAAAACTTCCGGCCCTTGGTCGCAAAATAAGAAGGTGGCTGTGTCCCTTTCCCGACCCGAGAGGGGGACCCTTGGTGAGTTAGGGATAGAAGAGGAAGCAAGTAAGGAATGGAAACTTCCTTCCTTATCCACTGTTGCCGTACAAGACACTGAATCCCATATTGTGCTTCCTATGTGTTTGGAGTGTGCTCACAGGTTCCATCAGGTATTAGTAATGTTGGACTCAGGTGCCACTGGGAATTTTATAGACAGTGGTTTGGTTACACGTTTGGCCCTACTGAGAGTGCCTAGGGAAAACCCGGAGGAAGTCTTGGCAGTAGACGGCCAGCCTCTGAAATCTGGTCTCCTTACTGAGCGTACAGAGGCTGTTCTCCTATCCATGGCAACTGTTAATGGGAATCCTGTGGAGGAATTGATGTTAAACATTATTGAGGCTCCACAGTATGAGGTGATTCTAGGGATGCCGTGGTTAAGTCATCACAATCCCATCATTGATTGGAGGAAAAAGACCGTTGGGTTTAAGTCAGATGTTTGTCAGGGCCATTGTATACAGAACATACCTTCTCAGGCGGCAGCGTTAACGTATCCGTTTGTTGTGGCTACTGCAGCGGAGAAGGCGATGTCCTTACCTCTGGAATATGAGAGCTTTTCAGACGTATTTAGCGAGACCCAGGCCGAACAACTCCCGCCCCATAGGGAGTATGATTGTTGCATTGATTTGGTGGAAGGAGCCAATGTCCCTGCTTGTAGAGTGTATGCCTTGTCCGTGCCAGAAACGAAACACCTGAGGGAATACCTAGACCATTATCTGGAGATTGGGTTTATTAGACCTTCCCGTTCCCCAGCAGCATCTCCCCTGTTCTTTATAGCTAAAGCTAATGGCGATTTGAGGGCCTGTGTTGACTACCGAGTGCTGAACAAGAATACTGTTCTCAATCGATACCCTTTACCACTTATCTCGGTTTTGCTGGATCAGGTGAGAGAGGCAAAAATCTATACCAGACTGGATTTGAGAGGGGCCTACCACCTGGTGCGTATCAGGGCGGGGGATGAGTGGAAAACTGCCTTTAAGACACGATACGGACTATATGAATATACTGTAATGCCGTTTGGCCTTTGCAATGCTCCAGCAGCATTCCAGTATTTTCTCAATGATGTCCTTAAAGAGTATGTGGACCACTTTGTAGTGGTCTACATCGATGACATCCTGATCTACTCCTGCTCCAGACAGGTACACCGGAAACAAGTCATCTTGGTATTAGAAAGATTGAGAGAACACCACTTATACTGTAAATTGAGCAAGTGTGAGTTCAGTGTCTGTGAGGTTGAGTTTCTAGGAGTGATGCTTCATCTGGAAGGGTTGTATATGGCAGAGCGGAAAGTACAAGCAGTACTGGATTGGCCAACCCCCAAAAACATGAGAGATGTACAATGTTTTCTGGGATTTGCGAACTACTATCGCAGATTCATCATGCATTTCTCTCAGGTGGCAGTCCCTATCTCACGGCTACTCCGTAAAGGGGTTCCTTTCCATTGGTCCCAGGAGGCAGAGGAAGCGTTCACCTTTCTGAAACAAGCATTCACTACGGCACCTGTTCTCGCACATCCTAAATTGGAGCATCCGTTTGTGGTAGAAGCGGATGCCTCAGATGAGGCTATTGGGGCCATCCTCTCACAAAGAGATCCGGTGTCCGGACAACTTCATCCAGTAGCCTATCTGTCAAAAAAACTGAACCCGGCAGAGAAGAATGATACCATCGCCGAAAAAGAACTGCTGGCGATTAAGAAGGCTTTCCAGGAATGGAGACAGTATTTATGGGGGGCTCGCCATCCCATTACCGTTTATTCAGACCATAGAAATTTACAGTACATGAGAACTGCTCGACATCTTTCTCAACGACAAATGAGATGGATGCTGTTTTTTGCCGAATATGACTTTTTAGTTACCTTTAGGCCTGGAACCGACAACCGTAAGGCAGACTCATTGTCCAGACGGGAATCAGTGGAAGCCCATAAAGAAAAAGAGTCCAAAGCAATAATTGAGCCCTCACGAGTGCTATGTGTGGTGAACGTAGAAAACTTCTTAGAGGAGGTGAGGAGTTACAAGAAACAGTCTGTGTGGGAGAAATGGGCAGGACAAGAAACCGATCGCACAGTGAAACAAGGACTGCCTTTCTATCAAAGCAAACTATATTTGCCCACGCTTGAATTGCAAAAGAAGGCTTTAGCTTGGTGTCATGTATCTCCATTGGCCGGACATCCTGGAAAGCTCAAAACAATTCGGCTAGTGCAAAGGCATTTTGGTGGGAAACTATCAACAATGACATTTCCACTTGGGTGGCCAAATGTGAGGAGTGTGCCAGAGCCAAGAGCGCTAACACCCGGAAACGTGGGTTCCTTATGCCGTTACCTACCCCTCAAAGACCTTGGCAAACATTCAGTCTGGATTTCATAACGGGGTTACCCCTTGAATAGGGATTCTCAGCTATTCTGGTGGTAATCGACAGCCTCACGAAGTTGGGGCATTTTATTCCCTGTAAAAACCTGCCTACGGCGGGACAAACTGCGCAACTGCTACTGAACAATGTCATCAGAATACATGGTTTGCCGGAAGCCATTATTTCTGACTGAGGGCCCCAATTCATAGCCAGGTTCTGGAAAATGTGGTGCAAGGCCTTGCATATTGAGTCTTCACTCTCTACCAGTTTCCATCCGCAGACCGATGGACAAACAGAGAGACTTAACCAGACTTTGAAGAAGTATCTCCGGTGTTATGCTAGGAAGGCGCAGGACTCATGGGTGTCCCTCTTGTGGATGGCCGAATTGGCTTACAATAACGCTTGGCATTGTTCGGTGGGGGTATCCCCGTTCCATGCAACCTTTGGTTTTGATGCGAAAATCCTACCCGTCAGTCTTCCGGATGACATCGCTGACCAACCATCCGTACAAGACCATGTAAAGACCTTGCGATCATTGCATCAGAAGGTTCGGCAACATTTGACACAGGCAAAGAAGGTCTATAAGAAATGGGAGGATCTCCACAGACAAGTTGGTCCGATATATCAAGTGGGGGATCGGGTATGGTTGTCCACAAAGAACATTCGGTTTAAATTACGCAGTGTGTTCCACCCTAGGTACATTGGCCCCTATACTGTGATCAAGAAGCTCAATCCAGTGGCTTACAAGCTGAAATTGCCGGGCAGCCTTCATATCCACCCTGTCTTTCACTGTAGTCTCCTGAAGCCTGCTGTGGCTGCACGAAGACGTGCGCCTCCTCCTGTGTCCTGTGATGGGGGACTTGAATACATGGTTCGGAGTATCCGTGACTCGAAGTGGAGAAAGGGTGTTCTGTGGTATCTCATCTCATGGAAGGGTTATTCGGCAGAGGATGACACTTGGGAGCCTTGGCATAATGTGCATGCTCCCGTTGCTGTCCGCTCCTTCCATAGGAGGTTTCCTGACCGGCCTGGTCCTAGGAGGCGCCTGGCAGGAAGGCCTACTGTCAGGAATTGATCGTACTGCGCCTACCTTATTGGGCTAAAAGACTACAAGTCCCATGATGCCCAGCGTAGGAGGGGTCTACATACAGGAGGGACGTACACCGGCCGGTGTGCGTAATTCTGTATCCTGTTTCTCTCTCTCGGCGGAGGGAGAGTTCCGTGCATTCTTTACCGCCGGTTCGAAGCGGCAGGACGGCATGTATTGTTGGAGAGCTGGCGCCTTGTGAGGACACTGAGGTGTGCGGCACGGAGAGCGAGGGCAGAGGAGTCGGCTCGTGCTTTGTCAGCGTTCGTCCTTCATTGAACACAGTGAGTTCTCTGGCTTGTCACGGAGAGGCTTCCCCGTGAGCAAGCCCGTTTTCTGGAATTGGTTACTTTTAAGCTTATTAACCTTGTTCTTAGAGCGGAATGCGGTGGTGATTTTAACCACGCATTACCGTCTCGCAGGTCACCGGAGTGATTTGCTGGAAATTAACTTGCATTTGGGAATCAGCAAAAACCAAGCGGAATGCAGTGGTGAATCTACCACACATTACCGTTGTTGGGGTTGTACTTTGTTTTTCTTGGCCTTCTTTAATTTCCTTACAGCGGAGCACAAGTAGTCAGTACCAGAGCGGAGTGCAGTGGTTAGCTACCACACATTACCGTGTCTGGATTGTTGCTTTTGGCTTTTCTTTTACTCTCAACCTTGTGGAACATTGTGGGCTTGAAATTCTTCTGGAGAAGTATCCAGGACATTACTAGGTCCAATGACTTTAATGGAAAACTACTCTATCCGGGGTAGTTCATTTACAGGTGTTCTCTCTTCCATATACAGACATTGCTGATGCTGGTATGTATGTGGAGTGATTGTTGCATTGCCTTCTGGAATGAATAGGGATAACCTGAGAGTACTTTCATGTATGTTTTGTTCTGTGTTATAGGGGTATACCGGATTTATGGGAGACCATCAGTTACCTATGGATTACTGAACGACTGTCCATAACACAAGGTATAAAGCAAACCTAGCGAGAACATATGAGAGTATAGTTATTACTGCCTGGTGTTTTATGCTCTTGTTCTTTGTTGTTACAGGTTCCTTTCCCTGCTGTTCCTTTCCTATCCTTTCCCTCGCCTGATCGCTCTAATACTCTGTGTTCATATCCGGAGTTGGGGATGTCAGGAGGTGGACTCTTTTATTGCTACACCTGGATTCTGAGGAGTTTCCTCTTTACATGAAGAGGAACCTGACATTAGCGGCTGGGCAGATTGGGCTCCGCTTGGAGTGTACTCTGAAAAACTATTATTGATTTGTATTCTCTACTGTATGACCGACTCTACATTTTAGTGGAAGGCTGAGAGGTGGTCATTGGTGACCTGAGTGACACGAATCGGGCCACTTCCTTCAGTTGGCACCCAAACAGGGACTCCTTCGGGTGAGTGGCCCTTCCCCCTTCCACAGACGGGGGGAGGTCGAGGCCATCTTCGGGTCAGACAGACAGATCAGTGATCCCTGCACGAAGAGTTCCTGATACTCAAAGCTGCCCCTTCTGTCCTGCCGGATGGTGCCTCGCCCAGTGGTCATCCCGACTGGAAGCCTGAACGGCGAAACCCTTGGAACTGACCGTTTGGTCTGAAGAGTCGGCAGTGGAGAATATATTCATTTGACCTGCATATATCAGGTGAGTTTGTTTTGGTTCTTTGTGGATATGGTACCATTTCGGTTTGTATTTGGTACGGTCTAAGGACCGTCTTTGGGACAAAAACAATTACAATTGTTTTGCTAGGCATAGAATAGTGAACTTGTTTTCTTTTGAAAATGCCTAGTTTTAGTAAATTGTTTGTCTTGTGCTGTCGTTGTTGTTCTACTGATGCTCGAATGGAAGAAAGTCAGCCAGCGCCTCCAGAAGGCAATCCAATGTATGTGAAGCATGGTCTTGGCCCTATCATTTTTAGTACATTATGGCACAAATATACGAGGGACAATTCCGAATTGAGCATTTACAGGAACAGTTGTTTAAGAAGTGAAGTAGGCAGTCTATGTTTGATTCCCTCAGAACATGGCAGAAAGCAGCTAGACAAAAGTGGTTGAAGGCAGAAAAAGAGGCCCGGAAGAATGCAGACGTTGACTCAGAAGACTGTAGCATATGACAGGGAGAAACAGGAAAAATCATATGTGGTTCAGGAAGAAGATGACACTTTTGTTGAAGAATTATTAGATACCCAACCCCCGCCTCCATATGCCCCGCAAAGAATATATCCCATTGTTCTGATGCCCTCGCAGTCACCTGTTACAGTTGCTTCCACAGTCTCTGTCCCTGCGTCCACCATTGTTACGTGAATGGCTGTGGCTTCGGCTCCTCTTCCTTCTTCTGTTTCTTTGCCCTCTGTGGCAACTGTGACTGTTACTACCCCCGCCGTAACGATTGTCTCAGCTACCCTTCCACCAGCTCTTTCCCCCACAACACAGCCCCCAGCGACAATAGTGCCTGTTGCTTCTGTTGCGTCTCCCACTGTGGTTTTTCATCCTCCGACATAAGTAAGTAGTGGGACACTGGTGCGTGGATTTGAGGACAGGGATTGGATGAAATTTAAGGAGCGCATGGGACCGTTAGTGAGATCTGATGTGGGAGATGAAGAAAAGAGGGTAATAGCTAATCAGGATGCACAGTGGGACCGTAATCCTATTTATAGTGTAGAGGATGTCTGGGCGACTATGAAAGATTTTGAGCCCTTTATACAGCAACATGCCCTTAAACACATGTCTGCCACTTTGGTTGGTCTTTGGCAACAACACTTTGAAGCAGAAGCACCTCAAATGTTATATGACATTAGAGATCGAGTGTATATTAGTGAATTGGGCTAGAACAGGTTTTTGCTAATGTTACGACAATAGTTGCATATAGGGGAAGACTACATGAGAAAAGAGGTGCATCCCATATATCACCCCGAGATACCGGAACTGACAGATGGTTGTGGTAATGTTACTCAAGCAGCTGTGGCGGCCAAGTTCCAGGAGCAGTGGGTTTATACTCTGTGGAAAAGAAGTGAGGTTTTATCTCTTAAAACTCATTTACCAGATCCTAGGAAGAATCCCACTGCTTATTATAAAGAACTGACTGATGCTACTTCTTCCACGGTGATGACTCTTGCTGACATCAAAATGTTCTTTGGTCTCCTTGTTCTGGTTGATATTTGGAGGCAGGTTCATACTCTAGATCATGTTCCGGAGTTGGGAGGTACTTGGGACCAAATCAAGGCATGGGATCAGGAAAGGAAGCCTGGTAATAAGCCTCGAACGGAGATTTTAGCATTGCCAGGTCGCATAATTACGTATATGCATTCTCTTATTCCACAGAGAAAGGTGGATTGGGATAAGTTGTCAGCCTGTTGACAGAAGAAAGATGAGAGTGTGTCTGATTTCTTCACCCGATTTGAAGGTACATTTTTGGATTATAGTGGACAGGATTTGTCTGTTGAGGGAGGTGTTCGGTTGTTCGTCAATAGATTTGTTTCTAACTTGCTTCCTGAAATTGCGACTCGATTGCAGGCTTCGGAGAGTACTTGGTCCACCTCTTCCCCCTCTGTTATTTTGAATATGGCACAATATTATGGCATAGGGATAATGAGAAAAAGGAGAGGACAGAGAAGAGACATAAGGATTTAAAGATGAAGGTGTTGTTACAGCAGGCTTTTAGCGGGAATGCAAGAGGACGTGGTGGTCCTGCCCAGCAGCTTCCACGCACTAGTAGGCAGCCGAATACGACGCCTCTGGGGCCGAATCAGTGTGCGTATTGCAAAGAGGAGGGACATTGGCGTAGCGAATGTCCTGTGCTTTTGCAGAAGGTAGCGGTCCAGAGAGGACGAGGTTCTCGTGGACGGGGTCATGGAACAGGAGGGGCAGATAGGGTTCAGAATGCTGTAGCCTTGCAGGGTCATTCTGCTAAAAATTACTTTGATGACCCTCGTGACAGTATTACCATGATGATTGTGACATGGAAGAAGTGACAGGGATGTCTTACAGCTAGGACAGCCAGGGGCAGAGTGAGGGACCAGTTCCGATACCTGTAGACCTGCGTGGTCCTTATGTAAAAGCAGAACTGCAAGGTTCAACTAAGTAATTCTTGGTGGACACAGGTGTGACAAAAAGTTCTATTTCTCAAAATATGGTCCCTGGGGTGGCTCTGTCTGGCCATAATAATGTGTTGGTTGGTTTCTCTGGTGAACCGGTTGTAAGCCCCATTTCAAAACCTCTTGCGTTGACTATTGGTCCTTTCACTGTGGATTCGCCATTCTTGTTGACATCTAATTGTGGTGAAAATTTGATGAGTTTGGATTTGTTGAAAAAATTGCATGCCACAATTTATTGTTCTCCGGCAGGTGTCTATATGACAATGGGTCCAGATATAGCATGCGCTCAGCAGTGTTTGTCCAAAGATGCACCCCTTCCTGTTGAGTTTGAAGATGTGCCACCCACTCTGTGGGCGACAGGTGACACAGATGTGGGATTGTTGCAGATATCGCCGGTTTCGATATAGGTTAAGGTAGGGTCAGTTTTGCCCCGTATCACTCAGTATAAAATACCGCAGGCAGGTGAGTGAGCCTTATTGCAAATTATACAGGATTTGATTAAGAAGGAAGTGGTTGAGGAGACAACTGCTAATATTTGTAATAGCCCTATTCTTCCAATTCTTAAAAAAAAATGACGCCCTCAGGTTCCCCTGATGACCATGAAGATGTTTATCGTTTCGTGATTGATTTGCACGAGGTTAATAAAATAGTGGTCCCTCAGTTTCCAGTGGTTCCTGACATTACCACTCTTTTGACAATGATTCCCTCTACTGCTAAATTTTACTCCGTCATTGATCTGAAAAATGCTTTCTTTAGTATCCATATTCATCCGGATAGCAGATATTTGTTTGGATTTACACTAGCTGGTAGGAGTTTTAGGTTCTGTTGAGCTCCTCAAGGCCATACTGAAAGTCCAAGTATTTATAGTCAAGCTATGAAAAGTCAGTTGGATTCCCTATCACTTGCCTCAGGTAATGTATTGGTGCAGTATGTTGATGACTTACTCATCGCTTCTGACACAGAACAAGGTTGTAAAGACAGTACAGTTAAATTGTTGTTGCATTTGGCCTGACACGGACATAAGGTGTCTCTTTCTAAATTCCAATATTATCGACAGGTCACCTATTTAGGTCACCTACTGTCGAAGGAGGGCAGGAGATTGACTCCTGAGCGCATCAGTACCATTGTTCAGATGCCCGTTCCGCAAACCCAGAAAGATGTGCACGCTTTCATAGGTATCACTTCCTACTGTCGGCAGTGGATACCTAAATACTCTTTACTAATTAAACCTTTGCTTGCTCTAGCTACTAAAGATGTGCATGTGCCTCTGCCTTGGACGCCTGACTGTCAGCAGTCTTTTGAGCAATTGAAAACTGCGCTTTGTTCGGCTCCCGTACTTGGCACTCCTGATCATAAAAAACATTTGTGTTGTACGTCCATGAGATGGCTGGCTGCGCGCTTTCTGTTTTAACACAAAAATTGGAGATAAGCAACAGCGTGTGCTTATTTCTCTGCTGTTCTTGACCCTGGTTGTATCTATCAGACAATCAGCTGGACTCGTACTTGATACTGATCTCACGGTCATGGCACCCCATGCTGTGGACATGTTTTTGAATAAGACTAACACACAGCACCTCACCAGTGCACATCTGACTGGCTATGAATTAACTTTGTTTGCCAAACACATCACGATTAAAAGATGTGCCCCTCTGAATCCAGCCACGTTACTGCCCCTCCTTTCTGAGAATGATGAGATTGATAAACATGATTGTATCTTCCGAACGGAAGAAGAGACGAAGGGACGGGTAGACCTGACTGATGTTCCCTTATCTGACCCACAAGGGGAACTATGTGTTGATGGCTCTTGTTTCAAATTACCAGATGGCACTACAACTGCTGCGTATGCTATTACCATACTGCGTACGGTAGTTGAGACATCACGAGTTACTTACCAATCGGCTCAAGCTGTGGAGATTGTTGCTTTGATACAAGCTTGCGAATTGAGTGAGGGATTGGTTGTCAATATTTATACTGACAGCGAATACGCCATTGGAGTCGCACATCATTTGGAGCGACTCTGGGCAGAGAGAGGGCTTCTTACTTCACATGGCACCAGGATTCAGCACGGCACCTTATATTGAGAGTTCTGTCTGCATTGACGCTCCCTTAAGAAATTGACTATAGTGAAGTGTGGTGCCCATCAGAAAGTCACTGATGATGTAGGTAGGGGGAATGCTTTTGACGATCAGATAGCTAAGGAAACAGCCCGGACCAAAATGAAAAGAATGTTCGTAGCAGGACCCGCTAGGTGGGTGCCTGAATTCACTATGATTGAGGATACACTTGAGAACGTGCAAGAGATACAAAGTGAGGCCACAATAGAAGAATTAGCATTATGGCAAGAAAGTACAGCACAATTGAACCATGAGGAATGTTGGATTGAAAAGTCAGGGAAGCAGAGATGGATGTTGCCTGATGCATATGTTCTCCCTGTAGTTACGATGGCCCACGGCCCAGCCCATATTAGTGCTAAAGGTATTTGCAAGTTGTTTGATCATGTATGGCAGAATGATAATATTTCGAAACTGCTGCACATTTAGTGAAGTATTGTATGGTGTGCATGATGCACAATCCTGGGAAAAGTACTCCTACCCCACCTGGCAATTTTGCACCGCCTACTTTCCCCTTTGAAGTCCTTCAGATGGATTTTATAGAACTGGAGCGGTGCAATAATTTGAAGTATGTCTTGGTGGTTGTTTGTGCTTTCAGTAAATGGGTCAAAGCTTATCCTACTAAAGACAATACAGCCGTTACGACTGCAAAGGTACTCCTGAAGGAATTCTTTCCTCGTTTCGGCTAGGCCCATTTGATTTGGAGTGATAACGGAAGTCATTTCAATGCCAAGGTTATTCAGTTAATTTGTGATGGTTTGCACATAAAATAGAAGTTTCATGCCGCAAACCACCCGCAGTCAGCAGGTTTGGTTCAGAAGTACAAAGGTACTCTCAAACTGAAAATGGCAAAGATTCAGGAGACAACAGGGTTACAGTGGCCAGATGCTCTACCATTAGCACTTTTGTCAACAAGAACTACAGCACATTCTAGGACAGGATTGTCACCGTATGAGGTCGTGTTTGGACACCCGGCAAATGTCTGGGGCGTCCCATGTCCTCGACGGTTTTCTGATATTGAGTACCTCTTGTTGATTGATTACCTATGCCAGTTAACTGAAAATTTGGGTCCAAGACGCCCTCCCAGCTACACCAGAGGGGCCCGGACATAATATCCGGCCCGGTGATTACATATTGGTTTGAAAATTTCAGCGAAAGAAGAGTTTGTGCCGCGTTGGAAGGGGTAACTCCAATTCTTGCTGGTTACCCGCACTGCTGTCAAAGTTTCTGGTGGTAAGAATTGGATTAATACATCTCAGTGCAAGAGGGTTCCTCTCCCTCTGCCCTATGACCAGTGGACCAAAGATGGAGTAGGGTACTCTGAATGCGAGAACATGCCTCAGTTTGTCCCTTTCAGTGACGCCAGGCTGACCTGGATCAAAACGGATGAGGAGAATGATTAAGTGCTGAATGCAGCAGTACCTCCTGAGATACGGGCTATCCAGGAGCCCCTTTTCACTGATCCCTCTG
This sequence comes from Calotriton arnoldi, assembly GCA_963921515.1. Taxonomy (NCBI): domain Eukaryota; kingdom Metazoa; phylum Chordata; class Amphibia; order Caudata; family Salamandridae; genus Calotriton; species Calotriton arnoldi. Next base: position 276,318 of record CAWUFW010011662.1, on the reverse strand, counting down.
TGCCTGGAGTCACTAGGTATAATTTGCACCCTCGGCTGAAGAACAGTGCACCAAAGGAGAAGTCAGATTAGTTAGGGATGAACTGTGTAAGTTAGGGTGTACTTTGCTATAGTACCAACGGAATTAGTATAGGGTGATGTGAGATTTGTGCACTGTTTGAACATTGGACAGGATAAGTCGAACGTATCCCCTTGGGGGTACATTATCCTGATCAGCGTGGGATACATCAAGAGCTTAGGACAGAGCAAGCTCCACCACCGGTGCTCAGGAGCGCCAACATTTTTATGAACAATAGGATCCTGTACCAGTGAGGCTCAGACGGACACTGGGAACTTGTATCTTTTCCTTGTTGGTATTTTTGGTCCCTTCCTCCTTTTGCTTTATCATTTATCAAGCATCCCTTTGGTAGGATGGTTGCTGATGAAGAGCAGCCAGTGATTCCCCCTGTTTTTATACGTATATTCTGGTCTACAAAGAGAAAAATATTTTGTATAGTTCTTATGGTATTGCTACTATTAATTTTGGGCGGGGTGTCCTGGGTTTTGGAATGCGAACAGGATGTACCGCCATGTACTAAACCTAAAACGCGCACTAAAAGGTCAGCCCCGAGTAATATCTTTCTAGACACACATAAAAGGTTTTTTGGAGAAGGTACTGCTTGCTATCCTACTGAGTCTGATACTAGCTTATGAACTGCATATCCATTGTCATTTGTTAATTACACTTATACTCGGCCCCCTGATTTTGTAGAAGTATAAAGAGTATTTGGATTTGGTAATCCAGGCCCATGTCTATATCATCAAAAGCCACTAGGCACAGGTTATCCAGGATGTAACAACAACACTTATTGTGATAATTTCTATGTGGAGAAACAGAATGTCACACTGGTGGGTTGGCAGTACAAAGAATTGACAGTTCCCCAAGAGGCTGGTTATTACCCTGCATGTTGCCCAATTGTCAATTATACTGACATCATTTTGTATGCTATCTGCTCAGGAATAACTCTGCGTAAGGGCATGTACTCTATGGTAGATCCAAAGGATCCTTGTACTGTTGGATGGAACTCTAGCTATGCTGCTGTAGATTATGATAGACCCATTTATGCACACCCAGGGTTTTTCTTTCTGTCTAATGGGACTTATTCCATAATGCATAATGGTACAGATGATGTGGCCCTTGGGATGGTGTTGCCTCTAGGCGTGCCCTGCAAACATGCGAAGCCTAAGGTCAGATGGGTGAAAAGAACACTGACAAAGGAATTTTGCGAAGGGGTGACAGACCTTGAAGTTAATAATTATAGTAATGGTATCACCTTCGGATATATTCTCTCCTCCATTATTACTTTTGGTGGTACCGCTATGGCTAGAGGTGAAAGGGCTAGAGAATATTTTGGATGTAAGCTACAGATACTGTCGAATTCCACAGTGGCAGCTCTGCGTGACATCACCACCCAATTAGAAAGTATGCGAATATATTCTGAGCAGACTATATATGCTGTTGATTTTATTTTAGGTAAGAGCGGTGGTGTGTGCACAGTAGTAGGAGATCAGTGTGTAGTCGGGATAACTAATATGGGAAAAAATATTACCCAACACATTTTAGACATCCTCGAAAATGTGAAAGGAATGGAGAGTGGGAATTGGAATTGGTCATTGTTTGGTGGGTGGGGCTGGATCCTTGTAAGGGTAATCTATTTCATCGTGATCCTCATTTCTTGCTGCGTTTTGGTCCAGTGTCTTCCCTTATGCTGTTCATATTGCACCACTCTTCTCTCTCCTAAAAGAATATCGATTCATGATACTAATGCAACAATAATGCTTCAGAAAGAGCTCGATGACCTTATGCAGATAGACAAGGGTATTTTCGAGACCTCTTCCCTCCTTACCGTTTCCCCTCCAGATGCTGAAGAAATGGAGTGCTCCTACAATGTATTCATGGTTTGTTGAACTATATGTTTTCTTATTATCACACAATAATTGCTTAGCTCATGCTGAAAGGAGAGTATGTTGAAATATAAATTATGTTTTTGTATTGTTTTACGTAAGTTAGCATTTGCGGCGCCATTTTGTGTGTAGGCGCCATTTTAGAAGTAGATTGATACCAATTTTTGCTATTTCCAAGAAACGGCCTTCTCTAGGTTATGTTTCTTCGGAGTTGGGTTTTGCCACACTAATGAATGCACTGTTCTCATTAGCGCATACCTTTCTTGTTAGATGTAAGCCTTCTCCCACTTGTCTAGTGGCGGGCACAGGCAGAGTAACCTTGAAAGATAGATAATGTGTGCCTGGCCTCAGAATCGAAACTTACTCCTTTGTAATTTACTGTCCAGCTGCATCTCTCTGGAAAATTCCATGGTAGGCGTGCCTGCATTGGTTCTGAAATGTACATAATGTATTGTTATGCTTGTTGATGTCAGTCCCTCTGCAGCACTCCTTAGCAGCTGGGCAGATGGGGCTCTGCTCTCAGTGTACTCTGAATAAACTATTATTGGTTTGTATTCTCTACTGTCTGACCGACTCTTCATTTTAGTGGAAGGCTGAGAGGTGGTCATTGGTGACCTGAGTGACCTGAATCGGGCTACTTCCTTCACACCAGTCACTCACACACTAACTTTGCACTTACCCAATCAGCCAGGCACTTCCCAAGCACTCATGCAAACAACCAGACACTACTAATGCGCTCATCTAATAACTCAGGCACTACCTATGCACTAATCCAATCACTCAAGCACTACAATGCACTCATGCATTCACCCAGGCACTACCCTTGCAGTCATCCAATCACCCAGGCGGCATCCATGGAGTCTTCCATTCACCATGGCACTACCCATGCAGTCATGCAATCACCCAGGACTGCACTTGCACTCATTCATTAACCCAGGTACTGCACTTGCACTCATCCATTCACTCAGGTACTACGCTTGCACTCATTCATTCACCCAAGCACTACAGTTGCACTCATCCATTCACCCAGGCACTAAAGTTGCACTTATCTATTCACCCAGGCACTGCACTTGCACTCATCCAATTATCCAGGCGCTGCACTTGCGCTCATGCAGTCATCCAGGCACTGTACTTTTACTCATACAATCTATCAAGCACTACGCATGTAGTCAGGGATTCACACAGGCACTGTACTTGTACTCATTCATTCATCCAGGCACTGCACTTGCAATCATTCCTTCACCCAGGCACCGCAAGTGCACTCACCCATTCACTCAGGCACTACACTTGCACTTATCCATTCATCCAGGCACTGCCCATGCACACATCAAACGTTTCCCAACAAATTGTGCTGGTGATTCTTGTTGCGCATGGAAAGTTCCGGGTGACCCGTCAAGGGGGGGCCAAGAAAAAGGGGGTTAAAAAAAGTGTAATTTCTCATGTTAATTCCCATAGGAATTGTCAACATGCCTACAGCCTGAACCACTGAGCGTAATTACACTAAGCTTGGCAGAAAGTTAGATTTGGTTACCCAGATTCCACTTTTTCTTATTTGGTGTCAATCCGTTCAGTAGTTGTTGAGAAATATAACAAAATACAGTTAGTGATATCTGTGGCCACTACAACATTCCGAAAAATGACAAGCTTGTGCAGGGAAATACAGAGCACTTATGCCACGGTGTGGCATAAGTGCCAAACCGTGCAGGAAGGTGCAGTCGGCACTCTGACTGTGGTGGTCTGCTTGATACGCTCCTCTATGAGCCTAGCAGACTGCCCCTGTCAGGCCGCCACAGGACTGCCCACCAGACCAGGTTTTAAGTCCTAATATGACAGGCAGTCACACCATGGCTCTGGTGGTTATACAGCGGATGGTGCGCTGCACTGCACTGCCAAAGTCTTAATAAGGCCCTTAATCTTGATGAGTTATAATCGCTCAGCACTCTAGATGTCAAAATCAAGATGTATCAATTTACTGAGCTTTTCCTGGGAAGATCTGGACCAGGTACAGGATGGGTTGGGTGTTGTTGGTAAGTTGAGATCTGTAAATATTTTTATTTGTATGTATTTAAAACATGCAGCTCCGGGGCACTAGAGTGACGTGCTGCAGAGTGGCCACCATTTAGAGTGGCTCTGCCAGCAGGCCAACTATGCATCAATAATCCTGCTCTAAGTGCCACCAGCCTTCCAATCATTTGCCCCTGGTGCCCCCTGGGTGCTGAGCACCATGCACATTGTTAATCCTGTGGGCTCCATTTGCCTGTGATGAGAGCACATGCTGAGGAAGCTGAGTGTGGCACGGTTGAGCACAGTGCCCGAAGTGTCCTTGTACCCGCCAAATATGGGAGAGGTGAGAATGATGGCTGGGCTGTGGGGGGGTCCATGTTGGGGGGGTTGGTGATTTACTACTGTGGCTTCCCTGTGGCTGTGGATGCCCCATATAGATACATGTGGGTCTGGTGTGTTACACTGGCAGCCTGATAACTGGAAGGATGTGTGCTGGCAGGGCCTGGACTGTGACTTGCCCCTGGCTTGCTCCTGACTCTTGTCTTGGGGTTGCATCCTCCCTTGACAAATAGGGAGAAGTCAACCTGCTGGCAGTTGGACCAAGCTGGGTCTTATTGGGCCTGAGCCCACCTGTTCTCCAAATACAGTGCCACATCGGGCTCACAGATGACATGGGAGGGCAGGCTGTGACTCACTCCTGGCTTGCCCCTGTCTCTTGCTTTGGGGGTGCTGTTTCCCTCCACTTGGTCTGCAGGGTGAGGAGGGTCCGCGACTTGATGGACCAGGCTGAGCCTTATTTGGTTTAGGCCCTTTCCTACTCCACTACCCCCGGGTCAAACTCCCCAGTGGCCTGAGGGTAACCAGTGTTCCCTGCTTGGAGCTGCAGATCCTCCTGGCGTGCTTGCATCTGCTGGCCTAGCCCACAGGGGAAGTTGAAGTGCTTGTCACCAGTGAGTGGTTGGAACTTCTGAATGGAATTGGGGCTGCTCGTGCCCCCCTTGGCCCTCGGGGTTTGGCGGGACCTATGGATGCTGTGGGATAGGATCATTGGCTGGACTCCGCCTGGCAAGATTCTCAAAATCAGCCACTTTCAGCCTGCCCCACCCTGCTGTGAATGTGTTCTGATACCTGTGGACTTCTTTGTAAGGCACTAAACTGTACTGCGACTGGACCACTCCCTGCTGGTGGTGGCTGCAGATGATTTAAGTGTTAAGAGGTACACTAAATAGCTCCATCTACAGTAGAAGGACCTAAGACCTCAATCTGGAGAAACATGACCGTGGCCAAGCAAAAATATCCTTTGAGAGAAAGAAAACCATGCAACGGCTCATTGCAGAGGCTGGGGACAGCACCCCTGATGGTGCCATTGTAGATGCTACCCCTATTTAGATGTCAAGAATCTCCTCAATGAGATGCAGCACAGTTTCTGCACAACTGACATCAAAATTAACACCCTTACTGCTCGGCAGGACAGGATGAAAACCACGATGACCGCCTCGACCAGGTTGAGCAGAGAGTATCTGACGTTGAAGATGATAGCTCAACTCATAATGAATAACTGCTGCACAGGAAAAAAGTGTTCCAGATAATCAAGGCATAAAATGAAGATTTGGAAGCCTGCTCCGGAAGAAACAACATCAGAATCCTTGGGCTGTCGGAATCCACCACCATGGGAAAAATCGAGACCTATGTGGAGGACTTCCTGTGCTCCCTTTATGGAGAGCACCTCACTAGCCTTTTCTCAGTTGAGTGGCCCACCAATCCCTTAGCCCCTGTCCGGAGCCCCGGCACGGCCGATATTCACCCAACTCCTCCATCATAGAGATTATGACATGGTCCTATGAACCTTGCATGAAACAGGAGACCTCCACTACCACGGAAACCCGCTGTAAATTTACCCAGACTTCACACTAGCCATCCAAAGTATGCGCAAAGACTTTCTACGTGCCAAAAGACATTTGATGAAAGTAGGACTCGCCAATGCTCTGGACTGCAAATCAAGGGGAAACGCATATATTTTCTGACCCCAAGCTGGCATTGAAGTGCGGGCTTAAGCAACTCCAGAAAGATAACGTGGATGATGGGCCAGTGAGGATGATCATGGTGGCCATCCTAATGACAACGATTATGCCCATCACAACACAGGCTGCCTATTTTCTTGTCTGGGTGCTTCTCCTTTCAGATATACTGTTGCGCTTCTATACTCTGCCCTAGTCTTGGTGGGGTGGTTGATCATGGTTGAAGGCCTGGCCCCTGAACATGCCCTAGCCCTGTTTGCCTTGCCTGGACACTAGCCTTGACCTGCCGCTGGTTGCACTACTTGGAACTGCTGAAGCTGAGTATTACGGCCATCCGGGCAGGCAACTCACATTCAGTGACTATATTGGCTGGAAGATGGGGGTAGGACCCCTGTTGAAGACTACTTATTTTTTAACAGATTGATGGTGTCTGACTGGCCCAGCCACCCAGTCTTGAGTGTGAGATGAGTCTCTAGACCCCAACGGATGGTTTCCATTACGATCCCATTGGTTTCCCAGGGGTCACCTTCTTTTTTTTGTTGTTTCTGTCTTTGAAGGGGGAAAATCTTTAACACGTTGGGGGAGTTTAAGTGGGTGGGAGATGGGGGTGAACTGTTTTTGGTTTTACTGTAACTGTGCATCTCTCTTACAGTGAATGACTTTTGTTACCTTGCGCAATGCTGGCATGGTCTTTGTTGCATGGGAAGGCGATTCGGGTGGATCACTTGGGCTCATGATGTCTTAGAATGGGGATGCAGGGAGTGACCTTGATGTTGGGAGATGTGCACGGTCCCGGGAACCCCTGCAAGGTCAGACAAGTATTGCCCATCTCAGACAGCACGGAGTCAATGTGGGTTTCTTACAGGAACTCCACCTCTCAGAGCACTCCTGTGTTAGACTCCCGTTGCGCTGGCTCACGGAGACGCATGCAGCTATACATTCCACCTATGCCACGGGGGTCGCTATTTTAATCAGAAAAAAGAATGCGGGCCATTGTTGATAGTGAGGGGTGCTGTGTAATACTGCACGTGTACTTGAAGGCAAGGTAGTTATGCTGGTCTGTGGTTAAGGCCTCATTACCAACTGCCCAGACTTTTCCCTCTCAGTCTGGCAAAAGATGGAACTTAACTAAATATAATGATTTGGCTGAGAGAAAAACTTGTTACCTCCATAAGGAGGCTGTAGCGAGGCGATATGGGGAGGGGGATAGAGCAAGGTAAACCCTTGCAAACCTGCTTAAACATCATCAAAACAGCCCTTATATAACTGACCTCCTCAATAAGGAAGTGAATCACCAACTTGCAATGGGAGATGTCATGCAGGTGATCACCCAATACTACTCCTGACTCCATGACTCCACCAACACTGCCGCTCCTGATGCAATGGCTGACTTCTTTGATTCCATCCAGCTGCTGTGTTTGGACGATGCTCATAGACAATATCTAGATATGCCGTTTGACACGGAGAACATTGTACACACAATTCAGAGCATGCCTAGTGAGAAAGCTCCTGGTTTAGCTGGCCTTACAGTCCAATTTTACAAGGTATACGCAGTGATTCTAGCCCTCCCATTTACAGTCCGTGTACAAGGTGGCTCGGTCTACTGGAGTTCTTGCTCGGACACTGAGAGAAGCGCTCATAGTGGCAATTCCAAAACTGATAAACCTGCCTTCCAATGTGACTCATATACAATTCTGTCTATGAACAGCACTGACAAGAAAATCATGGCCAGACTCACAGCAGACAGGTTGATGCCACTACTCCAATGTTGCCCATAATCTGTGCACTTTATTCATACTGCTTGACTTGCTTTCTCCTGAGCAGCAGGCAGCAGCAGTATTTCTTGATGCCACTAAGGCCTTTGACACGCTGGAATGGCCATTCTTATTTTTCCTATTGTGTCTCATTGGCCGCAGCCCTGGCTTCCTTCTTGGATGAATATGCCTCCTTATTAAGCAGGCCTTCACTCCGCATGCAATTACAACGCGGTCATTACAACGACCGCGTTGTAACAACGCATACCATTACCCCGCAAGTCGTAACAACGACTTGCGGAGGGGGGCGCTGGATGTTGGAATAGTATAATTTACTATTCCAACTCCAGTCTGTGCAGACAGTACGGAAGGTGTTGGATTTTAAATCCAACACCTTCTCCCCCCTCCGCAAGTCGTTGTTACGACTTGCAGGGTAATGGTATGCGTTGTTACAACGCGGTCGTTGTAACGACCGCGTTGTAATTGCATGCAGGGTGACGGATTCATTATAAGGGCTGTTTACCTTCTTGGATAGAGGTGCTCTACACCTAGGCGGCTGCACACATTCAAGTGAATGGTATAGTCTCACCTACACTTCCGATCAATTTTACCTCACGTAGGCTGGTGGTTTCAATGTATGCCAATGATGTCACAGCTTATGTCCAAACCCCTGAGCTGCAACTGGCGCTCATCCTAAAAGAATTCCTCTGATATGGTGGACTCGCTGAAATCCATATAAACACAGCTTAATCAGTTATTTTTCTCCTCACGCCTGCTATATAACAATTTACCATCGACTTCGGTTTGCGGTGGGCTTACTCCATGGATAAATACCTTAGGGTTGGATCAGCAGAGACTTGGGGGAACTGTGAAGGGAGAATTATAGTTGAATGACCGCTAGGCTAGAAGAGTTGCATGTTGTATTGGCTTACCTCTGACAATAGCTGAGAAAATCCCAAGATGATGGTCCTGCTCAAACTCCTTTATCTATTCGTTAATCTCCCCAAACCACTGACTAAGGGTTTTGTGCCAAAAAATAACACTGCTGGAAATCAAGCGTTAAAAGGAGAAAAGTTTTAATTTCTTCTTTCTTTTCAAATGAAGTAGGAAAAGCAGGAAAAGTTTTAAAACTTATCATAGTATTTTGTACTGGAAGGGTACACTTTCAGTAAAAAACCTATGCTAGACTCGTGCAAACACCCTTGTATTATGGCGCAAAGATGTGTGTGTGTGCGTGGCGCTCTGCAACGAAATTCTGCACCAGCGCTAGGGAGAGGGGAGGAGAGTGCCATATCTCTGTAGATATGGTTCTCTCCTGGTATCTCCCTGTCATGCATCACAGCGCAGTACCTTTGGGTGCTGCACTGCGTTGTGTGACACCTTTTTTAAATCTGGGCCTACATGCAGTGGACTTGGTCTTCACAACATCCTTCCTGAAAAGACTGATTACTAAACTCTATTTCACTATGCAGACTAAAGCAACTGTTGCTGAACCTAGCACCCATGCAGAATGGCAGCGCGTCCTAGGGATTGACATCTCAGATAGTCAGTGGACTTATTGCTGCACCCAGACTGGCACGCTATCCCCAAATTATAGATTATGCCTCGTACATATTAAGTTTTAACACAGACTGTACGGGACGCCTCTTCAACTGTTTACAATGGGCCTCACAAGAGATACACAATGTGCAAGATGTTCAACTGAGGGTACTGAGTTTTGGCATTAAGCCTGGCAATGTACACAAATATCCAACTTCTGGGACAGTGTGCTCAGTGGGACAGAACAAATAGATGCCACCCAGATACCCCAAACACCTACTGTGGCTCTCTTTAATTATGTCAAGGACATTACGGCCATGTGCGGAAATTAGTAGCTCAAATCCTGTTACCGTCAAAGCGCCGACTGGTGATTGGACTAAAGAACCCCTCATACACTGCTGGCCTGTAGGTGTGGCCTACTGCCAGAAACAGCTGACAGAGCACTGGCTCATGATGCAGATGGCCAGTTAACGACGTGCAATATGGGTGCTGTTTGAAAAATATATGGCAATGCATGGATGAGGTGACCACTCAGACGGAGGACCCACCTCCCATATTAGCAAATTTCTCCCCCAAAACAGCTTGTACATGATTTGGTGCGTAGATTTCACACGGTGGAATGTTAGGACTCATGATGCCCAGCCCAACACTGCCACTGGCACTGCTGTTGTCTACATGAACTTGAATTCCTCTACATGTTTATATAATGATTGCTTTTCATGCTTAAACCTAGGATGTACCACACTGTTAACTATACACTGAGGGACATATTTATGACAGCTTTCTGTCAAGCTTGCGCCATGCAACGCGATATACGTGTGATGCAAACCTCTAAGTCAGATTTCTGAAACCACTCAAAGCCTCTTTGCGTGGCTTTGATTGGCTTCAGAAATCTGGAGTAAGGCATCGCAGCGCAAAACCCTGCGTTGGCTTACTCTGTGCAAGGGAGGCATTCCATGGGCACTGCGGTGGGTGTTTCCAAGCAACACCCATGGTTTTTGACACATTCCCAGATATACAAGGACTTGTAAACCTGGGAATGTGCCAAAATCTTACGCCGCCACAGGAGAGGCGTGACAAGGAGAAATATCTTTATTTCTCCTTGTTTTTTCTTTTTTTCTATGTGTGCTGCATTCTGTCCATCAATTGTTCTATTTCCATTTGTCACCTCGAGTGGGACGGGTATGCCCAGACGTGGGTCCCGTGCTCTCCATGCCACTGGAGTCAAGCTATCCTGGCTAATGAGGGGTGAAACTCGAAACTGGTCATAGGATGCTTGTTTACAGTCCAGGAAGGACGTGGCCTGGCAGTTCGGGCTGGACTTTTCCCATTGGGTGCAGGGTCAAGACTGATTTGCATATGGCTGGGTTCAAACTGGAATTTCATGGGGAGAAAGAAAACGATGGATTTAGGCCCAAATCTCTGTACTGGGGTGAATGTATGAGATTTTTCTGCATTCTGTCCATCAAGTGTTCTTTTTGCATTCTGCAGCACACATAGGAAGAGGAAAAAGCCTCTCAGGGTTGTTTTTGAGCAGGAAGGTGCCCCTCGCTGTGCAAAATTAATGCTGCCTATAACTCAGGCAACTTGCACCATGGTGCAAGCGGGGCTGCATTGACGTTTGGCTGCCAAAATGGAGCCAGCGCAAGGAGAAAGGACAGGAATGCGCTGTATTGGATAAATAAGGCGCATTCCTGCCCTTTCCCTGTGATGAATGGGCAGCGCAGCAAGGTGATTTATCAAAAAGGTAGCCCTATATGCTGATGATTTAATTCTATATACAAACTACTCCATGGAAGCAATATAAGCGTTTGAACAGCTGGCATCAGACTTTGGGGCACTATGGGGTATGCTCTTAATACTGATAGGACAGAAATTATAAGATGGAACATCGATCCCTGCTGTGCTTCTCTTAAAAAATAAGTTAGATGTTTTGGTACAGAGATTTGTCACAATATAGAGCATATGACAAAGAAGAACCTATAAAGCACGATGAAATAAAAACTAATATTAACGAAATGGCAAAATCTTCTTCTGGCTACATCTGGGAGAGTGAACCTCATTAAAATGTGTGTTCTTCCCAAGTTGAATTCTCTTTTCAATTATATGCCTCTTGAATTTGACAAACATACGCTGCGAAAGATCTAGCGCTGCATAAACATTTTTATCTTAGCATCACATGGAGCTCAGCCAAAAGATTGGATAGGGTTGCCATCCTATCACTGGAGCTGAAAAGGAAACAATGAAACAGATTCCAACAAAAGAGAAAGTGGGAAATGTTGCGAACTTCGGTGTGAGGCTGGAGACTGCAAAATACCACCAATGTCCAGGGTGTCGAAGGATGCTTGCCATGTCAGCAGTTGGAGAATTTATGGCAAGTATCTTCTAACATACTCTTTTCTATAGTTAAACCTGGTACACTTCAGAGAAACCATCATTGTACCTTGTACAGAGCATATTGGACACCACAGAAGCTTTCAAAACTGGCGGGGGCGAACAAAGTCGAATACATGAAATGTATCAACCCCAGTGCAGATGTCTGAAAGGTTATCGCTGTGGCTAATGCAGATGATGTCCATATATTTTCTAATTGTTCTTGTTTGCATCATTTCTGGGCTGCAATACGTAAGGTAATATCAGAAATAACAGGTCAAGTATTTGAGGGAAGCTCAAGCGTTATTCTATTTGGGGTACAATTAAATGACATCTACTGGAGACAATGACATGAGAGTAATTGAGAGTAATTTAATATTTTATTGCTCGCTGGATTACAGACTTGCGAAAAATGGCTAGAACCAACTCAGCCACAAATAACAAGTGTTTAAAAGAAATGAACACAATCTGTAAACGCGAAAAAGCATGTACAAATAAGAAGTCACCTCTAATTTTTGGTGGCAAGATATAGAATGGCCTAATGCACCTAGCCCTTATCTAGTCCAATGAATAAACCATTGTCATGTTCAGCTTCACATTGGATAGGATGTGTTCTCTGTAGCACGTGCAGTTTTTCTGCTCTTTATGTGAAATTGGGAGAATGACCACTGGAATCTGACACAGTGAATTTATTTGAGGACCGAACTAACACAGGTGATGACCACTGAAAAAAAAGATAAATCTGAGCTCTGTTATTCGCGCTGGTTTCTGGCAGTGATGGTCCAAGAGCACATGCTTGTGAGGTATGTAGAAGAAGCTCCATGTATAAACTTGAAGTCGTTTTTAATGTACCTTATTTCTGGTTAACTAATACCTGCCTGATGACATTGAGCAGTAGGAATATGTCTCAGGAAGTGAAAGGTGTGGTTTCTGTATTTACTGATCTTCTTTAGGTGTATCAATGCATACGCAAAATGCTGACAGGGAGAATATTACAATTATCAATGTTGGCTGTTAATAAAACATTGCTCAACTCCAGGACTGTGATGAAGTAAGTTAGATGCAACGTTCATATGTTAAGTGCCTAGTGCCTTGATAATGTAGCTTTAATGGATATGATGGTTTCCATGGGGATCTTGAAGTTGAAAATCTCTCAGTGATTCAAGTTGAGGGTAGGCGTTCCTGCACTCCCGGATCATCACTAACCTCAGGAGCTCTGAGGATTCCCCCTACCTTCGCTCGATTCTCAGCTACACCTAAAAGGACGCTACGGATGAGACATTGTTCTCCCCCGCTCCCGAGCCTGTCGAATTTCGGCAACTCAACCGGCCCATCATGGACTGTGCTCCCATGATTCCACGGGAAGGACATCATTCCTTCACACACCCCCTACCTCGCGGTCCATAGCTAGGACCAGCAGCAACGTCTCAGGCATTCTGACTCTACCGTCCTGATGATGATCCCATGACCGCAAATGGGGATCGAAACGTCGTCGACAACCACATCTTGACTCCAACCATTTACTTATGACTAATGTGGAGCATAATATGTTTTTCTCATTGTGACTACTATAAATTTTGTATCACTTAAAAGTCACTCTGCCGTTATATGCCTGAGGTCAGGAAATCTGTTGATTTCCATAACCCCGTCACTTTCTGCTCACTGCATTTTACTATATGCTTTTTCGTGTTTATTGAATGTGTAAATAAATTTAAAAAAATTATTTGGATATTAACATACACAACTCTAATTGTAGTTTTGTGATTATGACTGCATACTTTCCTTGATAGGGACCACTGTCTCTAATAACATACTGCTACCCTTGGTCCCTTCTGACTTACAGGGCTCCCTTGTCCTTTGTTCACTTACTTTCAAGTTGAGGGTATGGCATGAATAAGCAGGGCTGAAAGAGTATAGGATCTGAGAGTTTGTCTGGTGCTAGGGGCGCAGGCATCCAGAGTGTCAAAAGCTAGGCATAATTCAGAATTAGTGAACAAAGAGCCAGACAGTGTCAGACTGCCATTTGGCATTGCAAGATCATTACCTATGATTGCAGGATTCAAGAAGGCGATACCTAAGATACCTTGAGTGTCTTCCTCATAGAAATAATGAGAAAAGCAGACTAATAAAATAACATATTGTGTGAGGGAAGTAGAGAAGTATAAGAGCAGGCGATGGGCATAGTCTTGGGGGATGCACACACTAAGGGCTTAATTCCAAGTCCATGGACCACCAGACTCGTGGGGGCGCAGCAGTGGTGGCCTCCCAACAACCCTATTACCAATAGGGCAGTCAGTTCACCATTGCCCCGCTGCAGCTGCCACGGAACCGCTCTTCCCTGTCGGTGTTGAGGCGGTCAGGAGGCTGCAATATGCTTGGCTGGACTACTGCAGCCTGACCAAGGGTTTGGCGGTGCAGCAGCAGGGCGGACCCAGTGCCACACCGCCAAACTCGTAATCAGACCCTTAGAGTGATTGGTGGCAATCGAATGGATGAAAAGTAAACATGGAAATATTAGAGTGATCCTCGCACGACAAAGCGTGGCCCATATTCCCGCTGCATGGGCCAAGGGCGGGCCCGTCCCGCACCCATCAGCGACAGGAAGAGGCAGGGCACAGCCACCCCTCTTGGCCCTCGCACTGACAAACTTCTAGATTGGGTAAGATTCTACAGGCCTTAATACATTGTCTCCCATGTGTTTCTTCAGCTTTGCCCATTTACAGCAGTTGGCTAGAGGACTCTGATTCTTTGCAGCACATCACCGTTTTGCTCTTCAGTTTATTTACCTATCCTTCTGCCTTCTTTTTTCTACAACTCATCTAAATGGGGAAACGTAAGGCCGCAGCAGCCATGGTAGGCCCTCCTTGGAGTAATGGAGCAACCTTGGATGGCTTTTTACAATGTGCCATAGTAGTGATCTCTAAGGAAGTTGAGTTAGAGGAACACTGCCGCTCACTTTCATCACCACCAGGAGATCCTTTGATACCAGTTTCAGCTGCTCAACATAGCGATGGGATTTATAATATATCTACTACTACAGTGGAGCCCCTTAGCATTGAGACCACTATGGTTGCTCCCCCAGTCGACAATAGAAGCATATATGTGGACAGTGGAGTCACCGGTGGTCAAACAGACAAAAGGAAAAGAGCAGCGGCGGGCTCTTATCAGAAATGCCCCTGTATAACTCCTATATCCCCTGTACCATCAGTGAGTGGTAAAGATATGATAGACTTAGCTGACTTCCACAGGTCCCTGGAGGCTTTTGTCAATGATCTTAAAGTGTCTTTATTGGATCAAATTTCAAGCAGTTTTGATACCCTTTCTTCCTGACTGGAAGCTATTGAGGCCAAGTTAAAGGCTCTGACCCCTTCCTGCCTTCCTTCATGCCGCCAAATAACATCTCAATATGTTTTTAGTGCAGGGGCAGGACCAGAGGTAGGACCAGGGGCATCCTCACCCCAACCCACTATGATCCAAACCACTAGTTGTAGTCCCCCTATGTGACTACCAGCCCCTTGAAACACATACCCAGGAACCTCGAGTACGAGCCAGCTAAATAAAAGGCCTGCTCTTAAACCTGACCAATTTGCCCCTGCCAGAAAGGGTATATCCAGTGAAGTTCCAACCATTTTAGAATGTAGGCAGGCCTATCCCCAACTCCCCCTTGAATGTACTCTTTAAGTTTTAGTGTTAAAAATTGTCCCTACTCCTTCATATCATGTACAAGAGGAATTCCTGGGCCTGAAGTATAAAATTATTCAGTGGTTCAAAAATAAGGAGACTGGATGGTGGACATCCCTTCTAAAAATATTGATGGCACCGGGAACCTGGCAAAAAGGAGTCAACAGGAGACTGTGTGATTGTTAATTTCAGAACCCCAATGGCGGCAAAGATCCTTTTGGATGCACAGGGTACCCAATCTCAATCCTTAAGTAACATTCAGGTGCTTCCTCTAGGCTAATTTTATAGACCATCAATACTATCCAAATCCATTTGCACTGATGTTAAAGACTGTTCAACTTCATTTAGTCGCAGGTACAATATCCCAACTGGGAATTTTTTCAATCGTCTGTCCGCACTGGAGATAATTAACTGCTGCTACATGAAATGATCTTTATCCATTAGCAGCACAACTGTTAAACCTGCAATACCTGCTACACCTGATTACCATTGTGCCCGAACAACAAGGGATGACTGCACACAGCTCAAAGTCAGGCAGAGCAAGAGGGGGGTTGGCCACCTTCTTTCCATCAAAATCACAGATATAAATATCACAAAATGTTGGTCTTCCCCCTATTTTCTTGTTTCTCATTTATTATTGTGGGGTGATTTGATATACTGTTAATTAATTTTTGTAATAATATTTTTAATTAGTCATCCAGGGACATTATTGACCAGCTATGTGATTTTTTAAAGGATTTCTTCCAGAATGACAAGCACACTGTACATATTGTTTGGGTTGGTGATTTAAACATTACTTTATGCAGCTTTTCAGGTACAAGGGTCTGTGGCCTTAGTGATGGTCATTTTGGTAACTCCACCCATTTTATCACTCCGTTTACAGCAAGGCACTAAATGATCTGGTTCTTAAATATAATTTGGTCTTCCACAGCATGTTTGTGGCACAAAAAACACCTGTGTCCCAACCTTTCTAGGGAACCATATGGGCAGTACTATAGATTGTATTCTTTTGTCATACGAACTATGCCAGTTTTTAGTCGTTTTTGTGATAATCAGTAGATGTCTAAGTGATAATAACCCCCTTTTTATTAAATTGAATTCTGTTATTAAGACCCCGAAGGTAAGCCGGCCCAATAACGCAGAGTTGACCAGGAATAAAGGCCTCAGAATAAAATAGGATAAGATTAATCCAGTTGCATGTATTCCTCTTATTGTTGATGAAGCAAGGGCTTCTATTATGGCCTGTATTTCACAAGAGATGGGACTGGCCCCGATCCAGCTTGAATTCTCCAAATTCTGTACAATTATTTCTAGTAATCTAATGTCTCTTAACCCTCCCTGGGAGAGGCCTCATTATTGCTGGGTTAATTCAGCATGTTCAGCCCATACAGAACCTACTAAAAACAATTCCCAGTGTAGCATCTGAAGTTAAGCAAGCCAGGGGCCTATATAAACAGGTTGTGGAAGACAGAAAGGGCGAGATCAGAAATAAGGCTTGGGACAACCTCCAGGAGGCGGGTAATTTGTAGGATAGTACCAAATTTTAGGAAATTATCAATAGACCATTTTTTAAAGGGCATGACGATCCTGGCATCAATGTTGTTATCTCAATGGAGGCATGGATCATGTATACAAGAACTTTTGCCCAGAGGATGCGTCCCCTTTACGAGGCCATGACTATAATTCATGTGATTTTCAATCTCTTTTTGAATTTCATAAGGTTATTAACACTAGAATCAGGAGTCTAGAAAGCAAGGGTCCAGGCACAGTGGACTTTTTTTTAAATCAAACCCCTCCTTATGGGCACCTTTACTTACTAATGTGTTTAGATCCTTAGTGTATGGGCCGATTCCTGAGTCCTGGAAGTCCACTATCATAGTCCCTTTTTTTAAAAAGGGGGACCAGTCGTGGATGACCTGCTACCGGCCGATCTCTTTGATTGACTCAAGTGCAAAGATTTTAGGCTGAATTTTATTGTCACGCCTCGAAGACTGGGCTCTTGCAAATAACATCTTATCAGATGTCAAATTTGGTTTTAGACACAGTGTTGGGACAATCAAGCAATCCTTAAAAGTTTATTTAATTTCGGGGAAGTATGTGAAGGCTAACAAAGTATCTTTGCACATTTCTTTATAGATTTATCCAGTGCCTTCAATCTTGTGAATCGCATGAAGCTGTCAGATTTAATGGGTAATATGGGAGAGAAACACGATTAATATTAATTCACACTTGTTATGCGTCTATACCAGGATCTTATTCTTAGTGTCTGATATAGACCTTCATGTGAATGCTCCCCCCCACATAGGATCAACTAGGGGTGTTATTCAGGGGTTCATCCTGGCCCCTTTTATTGCTATATATCAACAGTATTAGTAACCATTTAGTAGAACATGGCAAAGATGTAAATTGTATGGGCCAAAAATCCATTCCCATTTTATTATACGTGGATGACGCTGTTCTGATTGCGCATAACGCAAATAGCCTTCAGTCCCCTTTAGAATTGTTTTTAGCATTTATGAAAGACCTGGATCTCAAAACAAATTTCTCTAAAACATATGTATTGACATGCGCATGCCCTGGCACTTACTCAAAGTCTTTTAACATGGGGGACTCTGTCATATCAAAGGTAAAAAAAAATATTTATCTAGGGAGCTTGTTTAACCAGTCACTGAGCTGGACCCCACTTTTAACACTTAGATGCCAGACTTTTAACCGGAACATTGAAGCCATTTTTAGATTTGCTTTTAAGCTCCAAAATAAACCAATTCCAGAAATGATGAATCTATAGAGGAGCAAGTGCATCTCAGCAGGGTTATATGGAGCTGGCCTCTGGGGGTACAATAAGGTTGCTATTCTACAATGCACAGAAAATCAATTTTTGTGTACACTACTTTCAGTCCCTGGTGGTACAGCTACCTTAATATGCCATGAGGAGCTCAGGATGCCTTACCTGGATTAGCTCCTTTATTATTGTGGGTTAAAATATGGTCATCCCCCAGAGGATGGTCTGATTAGATCATGCATCTCAGACTGCATGTCATTAGGTGGGGTAGATCAAATACAATGGCTAAGGTATTAGAAGGCCACTTTTGATAGATTGGGCCTCCTCAATCTTTATCAATACCCCCAAATAAATGGCCCCAATCACAAACTACATGTTAAAGAACTGTTTTAGAGCATTGTATAAATAAACCCCTGGCCACTGCTCAGGCCAAACAATCAATTGTAAACTATGCCACAGTTTCAACAACTTGTAGTTTAGAGCCTTACTTGAGGTGGTTCATTTCCCCTACATATCGTCACTGGCTGACTATGTTTAGACTATGCACTTTGCCCTTTAAATTTGCTTTTCTAGTCCTAGGGGCACAGCAGCAGGATATATCTCTGTGGGACAACTTCTCGATCCAAAGCACTGTACATTTATTTTTGTTTTTCCCATTGTATCAAGATCCAAGACACCGTTTTTTGGTGCCGTTGCTGCGCAAGGCCAATGTGAGGCGGCATAAGGATAGTTTCATTTTCGTGCAATCTTTAGGCTCACCTGAAATCTGTTCTTCAGTTTTAAATTTTATAAAACCAGTGTTCTACATCAGGAAGAGACATACATTTTAAGGGCTATTTGTTAGTGTTTTAGCAATGATTTAGTCTATTTGACTTGGCTTTTTTATCTCAGAATTGTCATTTGAAAATTGGATATTGTGTATGATTCTGTACTAGATAACATTTTAATCTATGTCTTTATATTTTATGTATGCTTTTATGGCCTTTGGCCGAATAAAGTTTACCTTGACTTGACTTAACAGTCCATGCCGTGCAGGAACTGTTTTTGGTGTTTCCATTGCGGTGCCCATTTTCAGGGCACCGCAGTGGGAACATAAAATAAAAGCCAGCCAGACACAAGAATTAGTCATAATATGGCAGGCGGCCTGACCATGGGTTTGTCGGTGCGGCGGCAAGGCGGACCCAGCACAGCACAGGCAAACTCGCAACCGGACCCTTAGAGTGATTGGTGGCAAGAAGTAGATGAACAGTAAACATGGAAATATTAGAGTGCTAAAAGATGTAACAGTTTAGCTGTGTCCCTTTAATGATAAAAGAGCAACTCTTATTAATTCTAGAGGGTGACTGATAGTGCCAATTTTTGCTGAGAGGCCAGGAAGAATGAGAATGGAGGATAGCTAGCAACAGTGTGCAAAGGTATTGAAGTTCGAAATATGAGAGAGATCTCATTGGAAATGTTGAATACTAAAATGTTTTGGAGACAGTGAAAAGTTGAGAGAACAGCCATTAATTGGAGATTGGTTAGTGGTCAGCAGTTGGTTTGCTTAAAAACGTCAGCGTCTGTGAGGAACCAGGACCTGTTTGCAGTGTCCCCTCACTTTTTGCCCCCATTTTGACTACTAGATTATTATTATTATTATTAAATTTATAAGGCGCACAGCTACCCGGAGGTTTCCCGGCGCACAGGACAGATTGCAGACAAATCGGAAGCTTTTTACTGGTTGAAAAGCCAGGTCTTCAGGCCTTTGCGGAAGCTTTTATGGCTAATTTCGTGGCGAAGTGGGGAAGGTAGTGAGTTCCACAACATTGGGGCCAGATACGAGAAAGAACGTCCGCCCATACGTGAAAGTTTAAATCTAGGAACTATAAAGTTAGCTTGGGATGCAGAGCGAAGTAGACGGGGAGGAAGATATATCTGGGCTAGGGAGCATAGGTAATGGGGTGCTGTACCTAGCTTAATCTTATGCATATATCATAAGGCCTTAAATTTAGTCCGTTGCTCGACCCTGAGCCAATGGAGATCACGTAAAGAGCCTGTGATGGAGGATGTTGTCGATACCTGACAAAGTAGCCTGGCCGCAGAGTTCTGCACCACCTGTAGCTTGCGTACTAATTCTCTATTTGCTCCTAGATAAAGGACGTTGCCATAATCAAGCCTCGACATGATTAGGGCCTGGATGACTGTTCTTTGAGTAGATTCAGGCATCATCCATAATATCTTACGGAGCCATTTGAGAATAGTGAAGCAGATAGAAGTGGTCTTCGCTACTTGCTGTTTCATAGTCAGCTGATCGTCAATCACTATGCCCAAATTACGTACAGTTTGTACAGGTTTAGGAAGTTCACCCATTTCAGGCGGCCATTGATGGGGGCCCCAAAGATCTTTATCCTTCCCCATGATCAAAACCTCAGTTTTTCCTCCATTTAGCTTTAGCCGGTTAGTGTGCATCCAGTTGTCAATTTTATACAGCCCTAACTGTAGGGATGAAACGCTGGATTTGTCATTGGCGGATAGTGAAAAGAGAAGCTGGGTGTCATCCGCATAAGAGAAGATTGACAACCCAGCCTCTTCCGCGATGGTAGCTATAGGGCTGACATAAAGATTGAATAGCATAGGACTAAGTATCGATCCCTGAGGCACTCCATGAGGAGATGCATAGGTCTTGGAGCAAGCCGATGAAGAGAAAACCTGAAAAGTCCTGTTGGTGAGGAAGTTTTTAATCCATTCCAAAGCTGATCCAATAATTCCCAGGGACTGGAGAGCTTTTAGAAGGGTAGAATGAGATACTGTGTCAAAGGCGGCACTCAGATCTAATAGAATGAGTGCCACCGTTTCCCCTTTATCCAGGAGCAGGCGTATTGTTTCGGTAACTCCTAAGAGAGTAGACTCTGTGGAGTAACCGGCTCTAAAGCCTGATTGGGACCCGTGTAAGATGTTATTGGATTCCACAAACCGTGTAAGTTGTTGATTCACGTGTTTTTCTAGGATCTTAGAAAAAACAGGGAGTAGGGAAATTGGGCGGAAGTTGGAAGGCTCAGCTGGATCCGCATTTGGTTTCTTCAAAAGAGGAAGAACCATTGCGTGTTTCCATTCTGCAGGTAGAGTGGCTTCCCTCAGTGAGGCATTAAGTAGATCCATGATAATCCTCAATGAAGAGGAATTAAGTTTTTGAAGAATATTAACTGGACGTGGGTCATTAGGTGAGCCTGATTTAAGACTATTTAAAATGGAATTGAAAGATAAAGGGTCTAAGGGTTGCCAGTTTGTTACTTTCATGGTAGACGCTGAGTCCAAGAACCCGACTAGGGTGTAACAGTCGGAAGTGGGGGATGGATTCATTAAATGCTGTGCCATTTTAGTAGTTGCCGACTCAAGCTCTGCATGGATCTTTTCTACTTTTTCGATGAAAAACTTCGCCACAATTTCACAGTGTGCTTCATCAAGTGTCGGGGTACCGGTTGACAGGTTGCTCCCGAGAGATCGCCGACTAATTTAAACAAGACTTTAGCATTATTTTGTGCTGATGTGATAGTTTTGTTCACATATTCCGCACGCGCTGCTTTACATAGGATATTATATTCTCTCTTAGCAGTTTTATAACACTGCTTGGATTCTAAGGCATAATCCTTCCTCCAACATCTTTCTAAAGCCTTACATTTTGTTTTTTTCAATTTTTAATTTTTCGGTGAACCATGGGGCAGGAGGACGGTGATTATTTAATTTCTTAAGTGAAATGGGAAGGCAGGTGTTCACAGATGCCGTTATCCAAGTGTGGATGGTAGCTGTGTCCGAGATTTGAATGGGAGACAAATCAGGAATATTGCTCACCAGGTGTTGATTTAATGAGTCAATATCTAGTTTCTTCCAATTTCTGCTCCTAACTTTAGGTGCGGAGATGGCCGAACTATTAGACTGTGAATCCAACATCAACCTAAAATTTACTAAAAATGGTCAGACCAGAGTAAAGGCAAAGCTTTTTGGCTATGAATGTTGGGTAGATTCGAGAATATGGGGTCAAGCAAGTGGCCACCCCTATGCATAGGACCCGAATTACAAAGTGGTATGTTCATGGCTTCTAGATCGGCAATCAAGCTGGAGCCAATCTTACATGTAGGATCGTCAAAGTGAATGTTAAGGTCGCCCACGATGGTAAAATTGGCTGCATTGAGTAGAAAAGGGGCAATGATGTCAGGAAAGCTTTCCGCCCATAGCCCTGCTGCGCCAGGGGGGCGATACCCCAGGAAGCCAGTCAGTGTGAACTGAGAAGTAAGGAGTAATCGAAAGAAGCCTGATTCACAGTCTCCACAAGGTGGTGTCTCCCATTTACACGAATAATCTTTTTTAAAGATAATCGCGATACCACCACCGATTTTATCTCCTCGATCCTTCCTAACAATTGTGTAGGTTGGCGGTAGGGCCGCTGCAATATCAGGGCCGGAGCTTTCGTGTAGCCATGTTTCCGTGAGGAAGATTGCATCTGGCTGAGGTTGTGAGTTATAAAGAAGATCAAAAATATCCTCCTTATGTTTTGAAAGAGATCTACAATTTAGATTAAAAAAAGTAAACTCTTTGGGTTGGGTTTTATTAGTTCTGCCCCCAGCTGATAGTTGTTTAATGGGATAAGGCTGAGTGACAATATTCTGCTACTGTGGTTTCTTGTGTGAAGGAGTGCAGGTGAAATTACAACAAGGGCATGATAGAATAGGGCGGTCGAATTTGAAAGAAATGCAGTCAGCTTCTGGCCACTTTCGCAGATCATATAGTAGACTGGGGGAATATTTCCTTATCATTTTAGAAAAAGGGGCAGGGGTTGTGGCCCCTGGCCCCAGTCGGACGCGGACGGGCGCAGACGGGCTTGCCTTTGGCGCGCCGCCGGCGCGTCCGCTGCGCGAAGTGAGAGGCATGTATTTAAGGCCTCCGAGTCAGCTGTCTGCTGACGTCAATGCTCCACCTCCCCCTGACCCCTCCCGAAGAGATAACAGACCGCTGTTCCCTCCACATCAATCGGGCGAGCCCGTGGTGGACCGGGGAGCAGACGGCCAAGAGAACAGGTAGGGAAGTGTGCAATTCAATTTAAAAAACAATGCGCAAAGAAAAAGAAAGGTTTAAAAAATCGCCACAGCTAGCGTTACCGCAACCTGCAGTCTCGCATCCGCTGCGCGAAGAGAGATGCTGGTTCTTCTGACCCTGATTGTGCCCTGGGCTCTTCTAACCAGATCCAGGGCCTGTGTTATGATTAAAGGTACATGGTAATTAGCTATAATTGCAATTGGTACTGATAGCCTACCTTTAAGTCCCTAGTATATGGTAGAGCAGGTAGGTTTAGAGGCCCAGTAGACTTAATGTACTTAAGTATAAACTACTGTGGTGCTGGCTGTCATTTTAAAAGTGGAATTATATGCAGATTCGACTTTGGGATTAAAGGTACGTCCAAAGTAGTAAACAATCTTAATTGTAGATATAGGTCACCCATAAGGTCTCCCCTAGGTGCCCCAGGGGTGGGGTACCTTGTAAACCAAAAGCAGGCACATTATAAAATATGCTTTACATGCCCTAGTGAGGAGAAAACTGCCAATTTCGTTTTTACCCCATTGTAATGCATTGGCTCCATAGGCTAGCATGGGAATACTTTAATAAAGTGTAGCTGTTGAAAGAAAGGATCTAAAAATATAATTCAAGAACTTAAAAAAGTTACGATACATCTAACAATTTTCCATAGTTACATTTGTTATAGGTATTACAGAAAAGAAGTTATAGAACTTTATTTTTGGGAGCTAAAATCCAGCCTTCCAGCAGCCTTCTCTGATTGGCCAGCCTCTGCCAGGCTAAGCCAAGCTGTCTTAATGAGGTATGAAGTGGCCTGCTAGAGAGACAGAGGATTTCCTGTGGGCAGAGAACTGAGACTGTAGATGGGAGGATGGAGGTGGAGTAGCCAAACTGGTCTTCAAAGGGAGAATGGCACTTTAGGACTGCACAGGCTCACCCCCACATCCTGTACCCTCAGCCACTCAGTAGCCACTGTAATTAGATTAGTGAAGGGCTGGAAGGGGAGTGTTGGAGAATCTTAGCCACACCAAATTGTTGGTTTAGCCACATCTAACCCTTCAGGAGAGGCTTTGTCCATTTTGGATTTTAGAAGAATAGTGCTTTCTGGGACAAGTGTGTGCCATACTTTGGAAGAAGTGGACATACCTGTGTGTGGAACCCTGTACACCGTTGGTCAGGGGTGCCCCTCTGCTTGATACTAAGCAACTCAGATCTGCTGCCTGAAACAACAAGGAGAAGAGGGACTTCCCTGCTGGAACCTTGATCTGCACTCAAAGGACTGCACTCTGAAGGACTGCGCCTGCTGCAGAATCAGGTACTACAGCCCTAAGGACTTTGCCTGGCTTCACAAGGATTAAGGAGTGAACTCCATGGAAGCTACAGGTTAACAGAGCCACTTGCATCATCTCCACCAAGACGTCCCCATAATAGAGTGCGTCCAGTGGACTTTTAAGGATCTGGCCATGTGCATTGCGGGAATTGTAGTGCGAACATCCCAAAGGACCATCTCAGAGCTTCTAGACCCTTAGATTGGTGTTTTGGACTCTTTGAACCCACAAAAGGAACTTCAGGAAGATGTTCCAGAAGTTTGGAGCAACTTTCGTAAAATGTTCCATAAGTTGACCAGGTGCATTGTGGGAGTTGTAGTCAGGGTTTCCCAAAAGGGCCTTCTTATTAATGGTGGTGGTATTATTAGTGCTATTTTGCTAACAGGGAAGACATCAAAAGGTGAGGCCCCATTCCCATCTATTCCAAATGAGGTGAACTCCAACTGTCAGAATATTCAGAAATATTCATCACAGGCACAACTGACTGAAAGAAAATACAGAGTTAGTGGGTTATCAATGACTGAGACCAGACCACCATGAAAAAACATTCTAATTATAAAAACTAGAAGTAGTAACTCCCAAGCAATCTGGGGTGTAACATCAAGTCAGGAGTCAGGACTCAGGACTCAGGAGGAGAAGATTTGGTTACTCCATGTTGCATAGATTTTGTAACTAACACAGGGAGGTCCTTATTCACAAAGTTAAAGTTACACTTTTGGTGTTACTTCACTGACTCTTGCAGTGTAAGTTTATGACTAGTAATTTCCATCAGTAACTTTACCAGAAGTAACTTTGCGAGTACTAAGAAGATCCTGCAGTGAGTTGGTGTCGCTTTCACCACATCCGAAGTGTGATATCCATTCATGGTGTACATTTGTAAGTCACACCTCAATATAACAAACAGCCTGGGGGAAGAAGGTTAGTGGTTTGATGAATAGATGGGAATGGGAAGTTGGTTAAAGGAATGACAAAGACAAACACTACACAACAACAATATTCATCAGGTCAATGAGAAAAACATCATCATCATCATCAAATTTGTTCTGTAAGGAAATGAAGGAATCACACAGTTCAGTTAATGTATTGCAAACAATCCTTCAGCCCCAAATACCCAAGTTATCATCTAATTGTTCTGTCATCTGGGTTCAAAAAATACAAATTAGAGAAGAGTGAACCCACACATTTCTAAAAGTTATGATTGTAAAAGAAAATGGTACTGTATATAAAATAAATGCCAAATTGGTGCACCTGCATTCTTCTTGGAATGTCCGTTATGGGTGCATGGCTATTCCGGTCCGGGAAGGTAGGCAGGAGTGTTGGAGCTTTTGTGCAGAAAAGCAGAAGGCCTGTGGATTGTAAAACAGTAAATGTCAATATTGTAGAGTCAAGGAAAAGGTAAGCTTCATGAGGAGAGGACCAATTGGCAGAGCAAGAGCCTAGACTGCAGCAGTGCAATCGCATAATGACTCATGTGCCATTAACTGAGAAGTAAGAACAATTGTATAACCAATCCCAGACAAGCAGTTGCATGTACCTGGCTGATCAATCACACAACGGTCATAACATTTAGCAGAGTGTGTCCATCATGTGACATGTCTATCTCACGTTACAGCCCCCTTAACCAATACCACTTCATTCCAGGAGTTTGAGATTTGAGCCATAACACTACTCCGCATTTGTGAAATCAATACACCTCTCGCCTGTCCACAGAGATGAATAGGCCTCTTTGAATCATGTTGGCTTCCTTTGAACCTAAAGTAAATAACTTCCTTCTACTGGCTGTTGAGGTAGTCCCGCCCTGAGTCCCGAGTGTGACTCTGAGTCCCAACTCTGTCTGACTCTTGAGTCCTCCTGACCCAAATGAGATTGAGAGGGATAAACCTGTAGTGTTGAGGTGAGAGACTGATCCTTCTGACTGTAACAACTAGACATTAGTTCTGGTGTCAAGGGTGCCCCTTAAATCCTAGATTTAGGGGTGCTATGGGTGTGGGAGCAAGTAGCCAATAGGCTGCTAGCCCCTGAAGTTAGTTCACCACTGAGATGACCACATCATGAGGTGTGGGTTACCTTTTCCACCCAGAACCCTCTATTCTGCCACTTCTAAAAATGGAAGAACCCTTCTTTCAGTGTATAGACTGGGCTGCCCACCCTGGAGGAGTGGCTAGCCTTCTGGAGGTGTACACCTCCTTGACTATTTAATTTCTAGCCTGCCCAGATGCAAATGTGCCTAAGGTAGGAGAGGGCTGTTTCCTTCTCTGGGAGTCAGTGCTGATGCATATCAGAGACGGTGCAGCCTTTGGAGCTAACCACCATGATGTGCTACTTCACTAACCTTCCTGGGAGGGAGGAGGTGATCCTGACTCCTGGGAGTGATCACACTGCCTGGCAGGAGGTCAGAATCATGTCTTGAAAGCAGCAAATGCAGCTGATAGCCAGAGCACAGAGAAGCTGGGGCAACCAGGTGGGCAACCTCTAAGGTAGCCACCTAGGTGCAATCCACATTGTCCTTGACACAAGATTTGTGTCAAGGGGGAGAAGGTACCTTGTATGGTACCAAACATGACATATTTGAGGTGGTACCATAATAGAGCTGCCAACCTATAGCGACATGTACACTTGCACTTACATGCCAATACCTCTAATATACTACAACCTGCCTCCTGGGCTTTTGGTGGCCTTCCTTAAGGGTGACTGGTATACATTAAAGACAATGCATTAACTCTGCCACACATGGTGAGGGCAGAGTTGAGTTTGACTAGTTTGTACTGCTCCTGCAGTATGCAATGGCAGGCCTGCTGCCAGTAGTTTATTGGGTCACTCAGGGTGGGCCAAACAGTGCTGCAGGCCCTGAGGATCCAATTACCACTCATACACTAGGTACCCCTGGTACCATATACTAGGAACTAATATAGGAGGAAAAATCCTTGTCAATTGGATTTGCCAATTACACACATCAGTTTTAGGGCACTGTCAGAGTCGAAAACCAGCATCTAGTAGTCCAAATGAGGGCAAAAAGTGGTGGTACATCTGCAAAAAGCCCTGTTTTCTTAGAACTATACAAAATGGCCTGCTGCCACATGGTCAAACAACAAACAAGGAGGCCTGGACAACAAAGAACACATGGATGCCCATGACTAGAAAAATGGCCACTGGAAACATGGCATGGAAAACAAAGACAAAATGGTGGTGTATGGCAAACACACACACAGTCACACACACACACACAGGCCAGAAAAAGGAGGCATGGCAAACCATGAATAAAACACTACCATTAATTCAGGAATGCGTAAAATGAAAATTAAGTCAGCTGTAAAACATTTTACAACAGCACACCTCCTTCCAAGGCATCAAAATATATTCTCCCACCAAAATAAAATACACAGATTACAGGGGAAAAAAAGCAAAATACAAAAATCTCACATTTTGTATGATTTAATTAAATGCCATCCCTTGCCTAGTTCAAAGACGTATTAACACAACATATACCACAGAAACAGTTGTTTCATATGCCGAAGGACTAGTACTGACTGAATGGCCCATGGGCAGACTAGGCCACACAGTAAAATAAATGAAATAGTGCAAATTTAACAAACATGGAGAAAATGTAATTTACATTTGCAACCTTTTTCCCTTATAAAAGCTGAACATTAAAGTGCCAAAAAATACTAGGTCCCCAGTGCAACTCAATGCCACCCACCACAACCACAATCAAATAAAAAAAACTAAAGTTCACATTTCTACTGGTGCTTGCCCATCCTTATCCAAAAGGAATTGCAGACAAAGAGTATGATCCTTTCACCTTGAAATTCAAATGAAAAGTGACTAGGAGATGGACAAAGCAGTGGAAGGAGCCATCTGTATAGGAAGGCGAAGTTGGAGTCTCTGTGCACTTCTTTCCTGTTGGACTAAAAAAATTATTGTAAAAATGTTGCACACTAAAAAGCAACCCGAAACATCTCTTCGCATAGACTATCAACTTGGAAAGGTATTTTTGAGTTGATTTAGCTACTTCTCGAGTAGAAACTCTACTTGAGAAGCAGCCGCTCACGATCGCCGGCATCACAAAATGAAACCGGAAAACTCCATGGTGACCGAAAATCAAACTAGCAGCAGGAAAAAACAAGCACACGTTACAGGAGCCTTGCCTTGTTCATGTGAACACTGTGAGGCACCAACGAGATAATAATTCTGCCACGTGCCGATTGTGAGAATTTAGCAGGATCTATCTGTTATACCAACTTGTGCCAACTCTGCAAGCAGAATTAGATTTTCTACCAGGGCCTAGTTCTGTGTATGTGTGGGATGTGTGTGAGTAGGAGTACTATAAAAGCAGAGGTGTCTGGGTGGTTGGTAGAAGGAGATGTGACTGTTCAGGTAGGTGGGGCATGAGTTGTGTTGTTCCTTGAATGTGTGTGTGAGGAGTTTGAATTGAGTGATATTTGTGTACCGCTAATCAGTGTACTTCCCTGAGGTGTGGTGTGATGTGAGTACTGTGTGCAAGTTTGAGAATTATTCTGTCTGCCGAGTTCTGGATGGTTTATAGTCTAGTGAGTTACTTGGTTTTCTCGGCGCAGAGTGTGCTCACATAGTCCAACTTGCTGGTGACTAGGGCATGAGTGACAGTTTTTCTAGTGTTGCTTGGGAGCCATTTGATAATGTTCCTCAGCTTCTTCAGGTGTAGAAGCAGGATGCAGTGATGGTGTTGACTTATGCGGTCATGTGCAATTTGCTGTCAGTGATTATTCTGAGGTTCCAGATGTGGGTTCTGGGTGTGGGTGTGAGTCTGAGTTCGACTGCCTACCAGTTGAAACTCCATGGTAAGGCGTTATTGCTGAAGAATACTACTTTTGTCTTGTTGGTGTTGAGCTTGAGACATTTGGTTTTCATCCAGTAACCAACGTCGGTCATGCTGGTTGTGAACTTGTTTCTTGTTTTTTGTGTTGGGGGTCTTATCCAAGAGGAATTGTGTTTCATCTGTACAGGAGAGGATGTTGATGTTATGTGCTTGGATGACATTGGCTATAGGGATTATGTATGCGTTAAAGAGGGTGGTGCTGAACAATGAGACTTGAGGCACTCCACAGATGAGTTTGCGGACTTCCAAGAAGGAACTAGTAATGTTCACCGATGTTTATGGAGCATAAAGCAGGTGCTTCTGATACTTCAGCATTTGTACTGATAATTATACAACCAAACTGGATGAGAAGACCGCTTTATCTCATGTGGCAAGCTACAATTGCTTGGAAAAAGACTAGAACATGCCGCTTGTGATTGTGGCAGTTTCCAGTGAGAGAGGTCCCGTATATCAAAAATGGGTACTGCAGGTGCTGATTCTAGCGAGGTGAGCACGTCAGGGAGTACCTACTCTCAAGGTCATCACGATTTGAGGATAAATTATCAAAACATGTCCAGACAATAATGAATATGTCAGGAGGCAGAGCCAAATCTTCAAGCATGCATTTCTCAGTGTTGTCGGCAGATCAACACTAAATGGGTGGCATTCACTGTTCCCAATCCAATTTAAAACAATTTGGAGAAGGTATTAGACAGTATAAGAGGGACATTTGCTTTTTTGACTCCAATATATATCAATTTGGAGAATGTGTTGGACACTAAGGTGGTTACATTTATATTCCGACATTAATCTAAACCAATTTGGGGAAGGTGTTGGACACTAAAAGGGTGTCATTTGCTATTCCCACTCCAATCTAACCCAATTGGTTGAAGGTGTTGGACACTAAAGGGGTGACATTTACAATTACCACCCCAATCTAAGCTAATTTGGGGAAGGTGTTGGTTAATATCTCCTATTTCCACTGCTATCCAAAACATTTTATGCAAGGTGCTACAGACTAAGCATTTTATATACACAATCAATGCTCCATACAGACACATAATTTTGATCTATAAACTATACTAAAATGTACTTAAAAACACAATAAGCAAAACTACAAACCCAAGAACTCAGAACAGCGAAGTGTGACAGCTAACAGCTGGAGAGGAGATGGCACGCCAGCAAAGACACCTCCAACAGAGCAGACTTCAAAACCTCCCTCAACCTCTACCACCACCTGCTGAGGGCAACAAAGACGACAGCTCTAGCTGCATGCATCAAAATCAGCACCAACAACAGGAAGGAGCTTTTCAACCTCATTAAGGAGTTCTCCAACCTGGCCATCAGCGCAAACAACATCACACCCTCCCAAGACCTATGCAACAACCTAGCCGACTTCTTCTGTGACAAGATCGCAACCATTTACAGAACCTTCAAACCCCAGCCCTCACCCTTGAACTTCCTTGACGGATTCACACCCACTGCAAATGACATGAACCACAGACTTACCACCTGGAACCACCCCAGATGGATTGCTTCCTTCCTCACTAGAAAAACTCAGAGGGTCTGCCTACGACCCTTCGCCTCCAAACCCAAGGATATCATCTGTGGTGTCCCGCAGAGCTCATCCCTCAGCCCCACTAGCCAACATCGTCAGACCCAACATACAATCAACATACTCACAGACTCAACATAATATCTTATACAGAGGACACCCAACTCATCCTCTCACTCTATGACAGCCCTACCACAACCAGGACCAACTTCCACAGATGCATGACAGAAGTCACTGACTGGATGAGGAACAACTGCCTGAAGCTGAACATGAACAATACGGAAGTACTGATCTTCAGGAACAGCAACAACCCATTGAGCGACGCCTGGTGGCCCCCAGACCTGGGACCCACACCCACAGACCACGCCAGAACCCTCAGAATCATCATAGATAACAAGCTCAACATGAAATCACAGATCAACGACATCTCCTCTGCCTGATACGTTAGAGTTGGCTACCCCTGCACACCAGACGCACCTTGACACAGGCCCTCATTACCAGCCGACTGGACTATGGCAACACCCTCTATGTGGGAAGTGCCACACACCTCCTACTCAGATTCAAACAACACAGAATGCTGCAGTCAGACTTATCCTCGACCTCCCACAACGAACCCACATCGCACCCCCCTCAGACTCTCCTGTGCAGAAAAGATGCTGACCCACGCACATAAAGCTCTACACAACAAATGTCCGCCTACATCAACCACTGCCTGAACTTCCACATGCTGTCAAGAAAATTATTATCTGCCTCCCTTGTACTTGCCAAACACTCCACTCATTCACTGAAGCAGAGGTGGAGGACACTCCTTCTCTTACATCTCAGCAAAGAATTGGAACAGCCATCCCATGCAGCTCTGGACTATCTCCTCTCTCCAGGATTTCCAAAGAGCACTCAAGACCTGGCTGTTCAAACGAGCCTCCTGGGACCTCAAAGCACCTGGATACCCTATTAGGTGATTAGCAGTGCTATATAAGTCCAGTAAGATTTGATTTGATTTGAATAACTGTATATTCATATTTAAACATTAACATATAAAAGAATATTTTTATCACTATTATTATTAAATATATTTTAAAAAATATTAACCACATTCCTAAGTTTCAAACCATAAAAAAAAATCATAATCCAAAATGAATAATCATTATAAATAAATATATATATATATTTATTTAAAAAAAAATATTTATACAATGACATAATTTTCAACAACAAAATTAAAATATTTTAAATATATTTTTCTGCAAAAGTTATAAAATTAGACTTTTGATTTAAACATTGCTTTTAATGACTTTACTTTATTATATTTTTTTCAATTCTAATTTAAATATGCATTTTATTATTTATATGAACCTAATTATTTTTAAAGTTTATTATCATTAATATATTTGAATCAACTACAAATTATTATTTATAAAAATGATTATCAAATTAATACATTTTACAATATTAATTTGCATATAATTAAAATAATTATCATTAACTCTACATTAAAATATCCACTTTTGAAACATCTCCCCATCCCTTTTCCCTAAAAAGTCAATAGCCAGCTGCTAAACAAAAAGGTAAATCTATCATTTTTATACATTGAGACAACTAAAAAATAAATTTCAACAATTTCATAATTAATAAATTATATTACTAAAAACATTTAAAAATAAGGAACATATAGAATCAAACACACCAAAGAAAATTACATACAAAACAACACTTACAAGTTATATTACTATTACATACAACAATATTTTCTTAATCGTTATTTTTACAAAATTAAAAGCAACACTTAAATAATATTTTTGACATTCTGATATTCTTGACACAATATTTTTGTGTCACTGAATTTTTTATC
Organism: Calotriton arnoldi; assembly: GCA_963921515.1. NCBI lineage: Eukaryota > Metazoa > Chordata > Amphibia > Caudata > Salamandridae > Calotriton > Calotriton arnoldi. The sequence continues at coordinate 243,612 of CAWUFW010011662.1, read as the reverse complement.
CAATTACCAAAACATTGTAATGTTAAATTATATACCAGGTAAATTGCTATGCATTTGTCCGTTGGTAAACCAAAAGTGTAAAGATAATACATAACAATAAAGCACAGAAATCATTAAAATTATAGTATAAGTGAGAAAAGATAAAATGTCACATGTCTAAGACCCTTGCAAAAAATATGCCCCTAGATTGATACAGTGGGTCTGATAACGAGTTTAGGTGTCATATATCGCTTTGATAAATAATGATCCCATGGGGTACATTATTTATCTGGTGAAAAAAATAACTCCAATTACAAGTTATTGGGGAATAACATGTGGATTTTGGAGTTTAACACCACAAAATCAGCATGATACAGAAGGTATAGTAAGTTTTTTCCCTATTAACTTTCAGCAGGTTTGACCCACCAAAAGCTTATGGAGGTTGAGTTATTTAATGCATCCAATAATTATCAGATGTGTTAAATACTTTCAAACTCACAAATCCGACCCATGAGTAGATAAGGATTTATCCATGGAGCGGTATTTAACGAGCAGCTCGTAATCAGGGCCAGTGTATTCCACAAAGCAATAAGGAGATGAAGCAATGTACAGGCCACAAGTTAGAAAGAAAAAGCGTAATCAGGCCCACAGAAAGGACCTTGTGCACATCAAAGTCATATTTCATCTATACACGTCTATTTGCATCAGTATGCAAGCTATGCCAAGTCTGAGATGACTCCTTGGGCCTCATTACGATGGTCGTCTGACCACCATCGCTGCAGGATGGAGATCAGCCAACATATAGTCGGCAGTTCCACCAGCCATATTATGATGAGACCGCTGTGTAGGTGGTTGTAAACATGCCTTTTACTATTGTGGCTTGTGCTGAGGCCTGTTGGTGGCAGTCCAGATGACATCATAATGAGGTTGTTATAAACCAGGGTAAACCCAATGGGGCCACTGGGACCTGGGTAGAGAACAGTACAGTGAAAGGTGGGTCCCAGTAGGACAATTCTTCAGGACAAACACAATTAGATACCAACAAGCATTAATTCACTTAAACTCAAAAATGCTTTGTTCAATATTATTTAATCATATTGAACATCATCGGATGTTCAGAAACCAGAAAATCATCCAAAAAAACATAACATCAAAGTTCCCCACGCGAGGGGGGAAACAGAGGGGAGAAGGTTATGTGCATCAAGTGAGGGTTGGAAGAGTGAAAGGAAGGGTAGTGACAATATATTCATCACAACATTATTTACAATAAAACCGGCTTTACTCAGCCTTACAGTTGAATAAAGACAAATACATAGTCATTGTTAGAAATGCACTGGCACAGTGAAGAAGCACTGTTGACCAAAATGGCATAAAAACGGTGACAAGGTCGACGTTTCGACCCCAATACAAAGTAGGCTGCTTAAGTCCTTACACAGGGGTCTTCCTCAGGACTGAGTGTGGGGCACCATAAACCGCCCTCAACTGGTAGCGGAGATACTGTGGATGGGCCCGTAGGCTCCATAAGCAGAGAACGAGTCGATGGCACTTTTAAGGTGGTGAAGGTTTCTCCCTCTGAGATAACAACACATGTCAGGGATTTGATAGGTTAATTGTCTTGGGCCCAGAAGAGCTTCAAGGTTCCAAGATTGCTTATGTGTCAGGAGTGCGTCCGTCTCTCTCAAGGGACTTGACAGAGACGGACGCACTCCTGACACATAAGATTTATAGCACCCGTGGGGCTCTGCTAATGCTGTGACCGTCGTTCTTTCTAACAGCAATCTTGGAACCTTGAAGCTCTTCTGGGCCCAAGACAATTAACCTATCAAATCCCTGACATAAGTGTTGTTATCTCAGAGGGAGAAACTTTCACCACCTTAAAAGTGCCATCGACTCGTTCTCTGCTTATGGAGCCTACGGACCCATCCACAGTATCTCCGCTACCCAGTTGAGGGCGGTTTATGGTGCCCCACACTCAGTCCTGAGGAAGACCCCTGTGTAAGGACTTAAGCAGCCTACTTTGTATTGGGGTCGAAACGTCGACTTTGTCACCGTTTTTATGCCATTTTGGTCAACAGTGCTTCTTCACTGTGCCAGTGCATTTCTAACAATGGCTATGTATTTGTCTTTAATCAACTGTAAGGCTGAGTAAAGCCGGTTTCATTGTAAATAATGTTGTGATGAATATATTGTCACAACCCTTCCTTTCACTCTTCCAACCCTCACTTGATGCACATAACCTTCTCCCCTCTGTTTCCCCTCTCGCGTGGGGCACTTTGATGTTATGTTTTTCCAGATGATTTTCTGGTTTGTGAACATCCGATGATGTTCAATATGATTAAATAATATTGAACAAAGCATTTTTGAGTTTAAGTGAATTAATGCCTGTTGGTATCGAATTGTGTTTGTTCTTAAGAATTGTCCTACTGGGACCCACCTTTCACTGTACTGACATCATAATGAGGGCCCTTGCTTGAACCACTGCTTGAAACTCACAGATGAGAACAATGTCCTGTCAAAGAATACTTCCGCTCTTCATCTCCCACATTACCACATGCCTGATATGCACCAGAGGAGGTTAACTTAACTATTATGAGCATTCAATGATTAGAAAGGTTGAAACTCTTCCTTTTCTGAGAAACAAATAAATTAGCACACGTGCTGAGACAAGAAGGGATGTCAGGCTGCCTAAATTGTATTATTTTTGAGTCACAGGAATTGAAATGACTCCTGCAGTACAAAAGACCATGCTGTATGATTGTACTGCCACCTTCATTGAGGATTAGGATTAGGCCTGGGCGGTGAACTTCGCTCCGTTCGCGTAGTTTGCGTAGTTTTCTGCACTCCGCGGAGCTCGCAGAGTGCATAAAACTCCGCTTCGCGATGTGCAGCAGAGTTTTTTCCCCGCTCGCGATCGCGAACGGTAAGTTCGCGATCGCGAGCGGTGAGTTCGCGAGCGCGAGCTGCCGCTCGGGTAGAATTTCTACCCAAGTGGCAGGAATACCAGCACAAACTGCAGTTCACACTGCACTCCGCCACTCGCGGATACTTCGCAGAGTTTTTTTGTAACTTTGCGGAGTTCCGCGTAGCAAAACTACGCGAACTACGCCCAGGCCTAATTAGGATGACATACAGATGTTGACGACAGTGAAATAAAGCAATAGGGAAAAATAAATCTTAATTGAATCCTTGCTTGAAAATAGGTGGTTAGGAAATCCAACCTGCATCTGCTAATGAAAACCAGCTGCTACTGTAACAATCCTGTGCTAATCCACCGTGCTTTGTACTCATAGGTTCGTATCCCATCCTCCTTCTCAAAGTCAATAATTTTTTTTAAACCTGATCTTTCTCACTCTCTGCTTGTCATTCCTCCAAATTTAAGGAGTGTTCCCCATTTCAACATCCCACATAATTTTTTCACTTTCCAACAAATCCTCCTAGTAATGTAGTGGGCATCCTACAAAACATCTGCTACTGCATTTTTCTTTCTGGGTAAATACTCAACTTTGTGCACATTTAAAACCAGGCTAAGCTAGATGACACTTTAAGCATTCCCACGGTGGTCAAAAACGGTTACGGACACATCTAAAAATCACCTCTTTTCCCCGTAAAAATTTGCAAAAATGTTCCAAAGCCTATTCACAGGCTAGTGCTTCTCTCTCCATTACTGCATAGTTGTCTTTTAAAAGTGATAACGCTTGTGAAGCATACACAATAATGACTTCAACTCCTGTACCTTTTCTTTGAGACAAAACTGTCCCCAGACCTTTGCTAATGGCATCTGTTGTCACTATGATAATACCCTAGGGATCAAACTGTGTAGAGCAGGTGCAGAAGAAATTGTCTCCTTGATATTATCAAATTCTTGCTTACATTCATCTGACCACAGATAGTTTACACTTGTTTCTACACTAACCCCCAAAACGACCTTAAGTCCTCTCTATTCTGTGGATACAGAGCCTCTTTAATAGCTGGTAACAAACCTTTCTCAGGTTTGACTCCACATCCACTAATCTCATGACATAAGCAAGTCAAATGTTTCTCCGCACCGCTGTTCCCTGCCTCAGAACATGAAAAAAATTGTGCTTCAAAGAAAAACGGCCCTTCACAGCACCAATATTCCTTCAAATCTCCTCCGTCCTCCCTGCTCCAAAACACCCCAATGTATAGGCTGCCTGAGGAGCAAGCACCTTCCAATAGCTGCAGGCCATAGTTTCTGAAGAGAGGGGAATGCAGAATGTGCACACACACTGTTTCGTCAATCAAACTAGCCTCACAGCCCCCCTGTAGCTCCCCTCATAGCACCCCTGCCAATCATGGGAAGGAGGCACCTTTACAGAGGGTCTCCTCAAAGGGACACCAGTCTTCACAATCTCTTCAGCTGCACATTACAAAGACTTTCCTTCAAGGTTCCTGATCAGAATCAAAGAGGTTCACCGTGAAACACTGACTGAGCATACGTGTGTTCATGAATTAGGCTTGGCCAAAACTCAACGCTGATTTCGTGTAGTAACACGCTATACAAATGGAAGTTAAATAAGCTCCTTTTATAGGAGACCAGGCGCTTCGCGTCTTCCAAGCAACTGATTTAGCCAACTGTCATGTCTCACAGTTTAACTTCAACATTCCACGTTCTACTGATGTTATTACTTCCAATACATCACCTCTACAAATCCTCTTGGGATATTCTTATGTGATTTGCAGTGAAGATTAAAGTAACTAACTAAAGATGTACTGTAGGTTTTTGGTGTTGTCACTTGAAAGAGGAATATGTTGTGTAGGTTAAAGCCCTACCAGAACTTGGACATAATCGTGGATACATTTGACTGCCAATGAGCTGATTTTGGGGAGGTTCCTCAGCAGTTTAACACAGGGTTCCTTGGTGAGATTCAAATATTTGGAGTTGGACTCTGTAGAGCTGAGAGTGACTGCTTCACTGTTGAAGATGTCATGTTTGAGTTTTAATATAGAGAACAAATGTATGTGCAAATTTGGGAAGAATTCTGTAAAATTCTAGAAGTCCTTATACAATCCAACAGAAAGCACATGACCTGTGTCATGGAGCCTTCTAATAATATACCTTAACTGCCACAGATGTTAAGCTTTTTAAAGGGATAGCCTGCACTTACATAACAATCCACTTCAATGAACCTTTTGCTTTGTATTTACAGTTCACTTTGAAAGCATTGCCCTAATTCAATTGCCATCCTTTAATACTAGTGTATCCTTTCTGACCACATTGCATCCAGTACAATGCACCAGTGGTGGCTGGTGACATTTGAAAGTGGTGCGGCCAATAATTTTACAAAAAGGAAATTAAGCACGAATAGGATGGCAAATGCATGGTGCTACTTACATTTTTGTGGGCATGTATAATATACAATAATAAAATAAATGCAATATAAACAGTAACTCAATCACTGACATGCATTACATCAACATTTTAAAGTTCAAATGTTTAACTTTAAAACATTAATAGAATGCATGTCAGTTATATAGTTACTGGTATATTGCTTCGATATTTGAAATGAAATGTAATGTTTACTTGCCCACTGGACGCATATCCTCCGGTCCTCTGTGTTCTTCTCCAGTCTGCCAAGCATGGGGTCCCAGAGCCAACACTCCTAAGCAGTCCAGAAGCTGCCCTCATCCTGTTAATAATGTTAACCAGGATGAGAAGTAGGACCTCTGAATCTTAGGGCCTCCTCCTTGCTTCTGTATTTCTGTAAGAAGCTGAAGACCTGGCTCTTCAACAAATTACCCTACAGACGACCTTCACACCTGCTCCAGTGCCTGAACACCCCTCGGGTGATTAGCCGTGCTTTACAAATCAACATAACATAACAAGGACCAGGATTGGTTGGAGTGGGCATATAGGCAACATGAACTGAGACATGTATGTAATAGTTTCAGATTTGTATGTAGATGACTTCAATAGTGAACATGACACATGTGCCACCTCATGACTGATAAATACTCCTTTTTCTTGTGTCACAGCTGGATGACCATTATTCACTCAAGGTGACATTGATGCCATCAGGGTGTTATATTTCATATAGGTACCCCGATATAGGTCTAGGTAACATCATAACCCTTCACCTACATTCTCTCCTATACTACATACATAACAGATTTGAAGGACTGACCTTTTACCCAGTTACAATACTACACACCAGTACGTAGGGTTTTTTCCCTGGACACTGGCCTCATAAATTATGCATGAGGATTCTTAGTTTCTTGGAATCACAGCAGGACCATCCTCTCCTGCATAATAACTGTGTACAAACTTCATTCCCGGCGTCATCCTAAGTCCGACACTGGCACAGCAAGGTAGAACCCCCTGGGGATACCTTAGGGTATATAAACACCACATCTTGCTGAGATAGGCAGAGGAGATCACGACTTCCATGCCGACACACTGACGAAAGACGCTGAGGTTCCTGCATGCAGATACTCCAGTTCGCAGTGGTCTGACATCCCTTGCGGGGTGTTCAGCTCGAGACCAGAACGGGGTCCCGCAGTCTCTCATCAGGTAATGGGGTTGGCTTTATCCTAGAGGGATTCTTGGCTTTACACCTACCCACATGCTAGGTACACTTAGGTACATCTAGTTAGGGTGCATCGTAGGAGTACGCATTTTATTGCCATGTATTTTATACATTCGCCTATATTCATGATTTTAGAAAAATGGTAGAAACCTACCATCTATTTACTTTCTTAGTGCTGCTACTCATTTATATGTGCTACTGTCTACTGGTGATTCCAGTACACTTATTTTACGCTAGAATAACGACTGTTCAATAAATACTTATTGAAAACGTCCCAACCGTTTATTCTGTGTACTCTCTGAGAACAAGTGAGCACGAGTGACTGAGCGAAAAGTAAGTTACTGTTTCCACGGTCCTGAGAGATCAGGGTTGTCATGTTCGATAGTTGCCAAGAACTATTCTCTCCTTGGTCAGAGGAGGTTATAGTGGCATTGCAAGCTAGCTGGTACACAGGCCAACATACCCGGTGGGGGTGTCTGGAATCAGTCTGGACACCAGTCCCGCAGTGTATGTTGTCTAAACGCGCAGATCCTATATAGGTCTTTCAGGACCTACACAACAAGGGACCCACACACCACTGGCGAGTGCCTTAGTCCTTGTGTGTTGCTTTCCAAAAAAACATTGATTGTAATGACTGGTCCGGTATGTTGTTGAACACACTCTGGGTGTGCATGACATGGATATCACCTCTACCACGATGATGCAGCATCAAGAGAAGATTTTGGGCCATAATTATGAAGAAGTGATGGAGCGGAGCATTAGTCTTCTTGGCTTAATGCGGTGCATCCACAGTTCGGAAAGGCACCCCTGCACTGTACTTACAACAATACAGCTCAGTCTAGCGTTTTGCCCTGTGCTGGTACAAAATTAGCTGCCTCCCGACAATGTAGGCACTCTTGCACCATTGTGCAAGGGTGCCTGCATTGGTGCTAGGCAGCAAAAGATGGCACTGTTGTCTTTGAAAACTGCTGGCCTCCCCTTAATATGGCACATTCCTTGCTTCCATGCATTTTCTACATGTTGGAGCAGATTGTCAAACAATTTTAAATGACACCACCCTACACCAGTCTTCTAAAAGGGTGCCCCATACATTCTTTTAATTTGGTGTACCGTACTATGGTACCCATTGGACCCATCCTTCAACTTTGCAATTGATGCTGTGACCTGTTGGTGCTTCTACAGACCTTGATACTGTGTAAAATTGTTACACCATGTACCTGCAATGTGCGTAGTGTTGTGAAGTCAACTACAACTTCTTTTACACCTCCCTAAGGGAATATGCCTTCTTGGTAGTGTAGCTTGTGTACATTGCAGCATTAGTACATGCTGTATGGCTACAGAAAAATAAATAAACGTGGTATAGGCTGTAGTGACTCTGTGAGTATGTGAATCTTGTGAAGTTCCTGCAGCACTTTCACTGTGTCCATATGTGCAAATTGTGTCTGTTACTTCAGCCGATGCATTTGTGTTTCACAGTGTACATACAGACAACAATATGTTGGAGGGATGTTAGTGATGTGTATGACCAGACACAGAATCCATGTACACAATGGCATGATGTAGCAGTCACTGAGGATCAGAGCATTGGAGCGACACTTGTCAGTGACAAGTATCATTACAATGAGGCAGTCTCATACACAAGATGGGATCTGGTGTATGTGACAATGTTGGATGAGTGGTCTAACCCAGACCTGCAACTGCCTGGAATAAGTAAATACAAGGTTGATACATCAATTTCAACCATGTTTCCTGTCTTACTTCCAATGTGCAAAATATGACATGTGTTTCAAATAGCTGACTTGTGACATACGAGTACTCAGATGCTTCAAGTAGATGTATACAGCATGAATCCTGGATGTGTAGCTATGGAAACACATCCAAGTATGTAGTGGTTGCAGGCTTTGTGATTTGGGTGACTTGTATAAGAGTAACACTCTGGTGCTTAGTGGTCTACCACTATTTGGGTGACTTGTATAAGAGTAACACTCTGGTGCTTAGTGGTCTACCACTATAACAACCAGTGAATTCTATGTCTTTAGGTAAATGTCATGCCCTGGGTCTGCAAAGGGCCTGTAACTCAGTCTCCTTGGGTACATTCCCCTGGTAGACTCTGTCTGAGTTTGTGTCAACGTCATCATTCAACTTAGCTAACCTTCCACTATTGTTCCTGGACTCTGCCATACATTGCCATGACTGTATCGATGTCAGGTTGTGATAAGAATTTTGCTTCACATGTAACTTCCCAGATCATGTTCAAAGTAGCAAACAGTTGATAAGAGTGCAAAGCTCCTGTTGTTGCACACTTGAGTGTGGAAGATACTTGCTGGACGTTGTTCTTTGTCTTAGTTATTACATCCTGTCATGTGTGTCTTTCATAACAGACAACATGTCACCTGAGGCAGCCAGGATATTTAAGCAGCGCAAGGACAGATAAAAGCATATCCGCCGAGTTGTCAAGGGATACCATGCAATGGAGAAGAGGTACAATGAGGAGATGGTGGCAGGCCATTCCCCAGGGTGCCCCAAAACCATCAAGACAGAGTGGTGTGCTGCCTGCCACTTCCAGGTACCAGAGTGACAGGGAGAACCTTCTGAGCACTTCAGGCATACAATTTGTAACCCCACATTCAGTGCAATCTGCAGGTCTACAACATGCGACATCTGCCCCACCTGCTGCACAAATGTCAGCTGCTTAACCGCCTGCACCAGCACCACCTGCCCGCCAACTACATCTGCTCAACCGGCCGCACTAGCACCACTCTCCCCACCAACTGCGGCTGCCCCACCGGCCACACATTGACAGGCTATCCCTTAGACCTTGGAGGACCGCAGGTTATTGTTGGACCTAAGTGTTAAGATGGCATCAGGTGAAAGAGACATGGTGGAGGTGTTAACCCACCTTCAGGACATTAAGAGTCCCTGGGGCTCCCTTTCCGAGCCACATCTGATTGGACAATATCCCTTGTACAGTCCCCCAATCCTTGTTTTTTACTTATATTTTGTAAATATATATATATATATATATAGTGTCATGTAGTGTTAAGTGTTGGTTCAGAGTAGGTTTAGGTTAATGTTAGGTGTAGGTAAGGTTTTACATTAGTTTAGAGTTGTACATAGTGTTTTGGGTTACGTTTCCTTTTCCTTTGGGTGGAAGGTCAATGTTTTTGTACTTGTTTTAAAAAAAATTAAATTAAAAAAAATATATATATTTGTTTAGGAAATATGTTTAGTTAGCGTATGTTTAGGTTAAGTTGTCTTTATCTCATCTCCACATGTGCCTTAAGAGGGGAGTGGGGTTAATGTTTCATATATGTTGTTATGTATATAGGTTAAGCTAAGGTAAGTAGGTTAGTGTTTCGTATAAATAGCATAGGTTAGAATATTGTTGGTCGGAAACAAATGTTACATGTAGGTTTAGCTTAGGTACTGTTTTTAAAAAAAATAAAGGTATAGGGGCCGATTCCGATTTGGGACGGAAATCCCTCCGACCGAGCCGGACCCAGAGAGATTTCTGACCGAATCGGACCCGTGCAGCCCGACTGAACGAGTACGATGCGTCCGTATGCTATCGTACTCGAGTCGGTCGGACTCCCATTGAAGTCAATGGGAGCCGGTCGTACAACGCGTACGCGGGCTCCCATTGCCTCAATGGGTGCAAGGCGAACAAGGGCGCCCCCTACAGCGGGTACGCGGCGAAGCGACTCGTGCCATACACGCACAGGTAGGGGGGACCCATGGGTCCCCCTGTGTGCGACTCACGCGGCTACACGTACAGGAGGGTCCGACACGGACCCCCGAAGTACGGCTCCGACTGCTCTTTCAAGCCGGACGGCGCGTGTCGGTCGGACTGCTCGCGGCGCGCATCGTACTTACCCGACCGGGGAACGTCTCCATTGCGCTGTGCGAGTCGTGTCCGAGCGAGTCGGTCGGTGCGGTTAGACCCGGGAACGAGTCGGTCGGAGCGGTTGGGACGCCCGAACGAGTCGGTCGGCGAATTCGCATCGTACTCGCTCGTCCGGACGCGCGTACGAATCGGTCGGGAAATAGGGCTCCGAATCGGATCCGGTTATGCCGAATCCGATTCGGAGCCCTACTGGCCGAGATCGGAATCGGCCCCATAGTGTTTAGTAATTTGTGGTGTCAGTGATGTTTAATGTGAATCAGAGAACTTTAGAGTAAGAATTTTGATACATCAGATTCTTCCCAAAAATATTTTTGATAAAAAATGTGATTAATGTTATCTTCTAGGGACAGGTCACTGTCATACTGCTGACTGATTGGGATTAATAGACATGCATGATATGTAGGCTAGCAAAGGTAAGTTCTGCCATAGCATAGGGATAGTGTGCTGAATGAGTTGGCATCTTCAAAATTTCTCTGAGTTGAAAACCACAGTAGGAAATGGAGGCATTGATCTCCCACATTGTTGTTTCCCTGATGTAGGGATGTTGGGTGGTACTTAGTTGCCTGCGTCTTGAACTATGTAAATTACTACATTTGACTCTCCCAACGAAGATAAGTTTATCAATGTTTGAAATTTTTTGACATTGCACTTTGGGTTGGAATGGTTGGTGTATATACTTTGATGAGACATTGACAGTTCATCAATGTAGTGTACCACTATTTTTTAAGTCAATGCATGTGAGCCATTTGTGCGTATTTACAACTACAGTGTGAGTGAGTCAAATCACTTCATTCGATACTTAAATTATTAAGATCATAAAAGTACAAAAAGCACAATATAAAATATACATTCCAAAGAATACAACTTTCATGATTCAAATGGTAACAGTGATTTGTTTAAGACAGTAGATTTAAAAATAGGATTAAGTTCATAATTCATAGGACGAAATGGTCCAGCTGCCTAGTCTTCCGTGAAAGGAGAAGATATGAGGCCACAGTAAAACATACTAGTTCGTTAGATAATAATTGTAAAAAGTACAGGGCTGGGCGACACTGAGTAAAATGGTATTTGCGCATAAGCGGCCAAATAAATCTTTTGCGGTGCGTCTAATAAAATTTACAGAAAAAGGGAATGTGTAGATTTGATTGAGGGGAGGGGCCATCGCACGGACAGGGTGGAAGATCCGCTATAGAGTAAATACAAGCTGGGAAAGAAAGCATACAAGGAATGAGGTTCAAACGAAACCTTACTAGGATAAATCGATGGCGTGAGTTGGTCACAAAAGATAAGTATCCCGGGGCGCCTTCCTGTTCAATTGGGCTCTCGAAATAAAATTTTAGAAGTGCTTTTGAGAAATTTAATTTAGGACGCTCAAGTGTCCTTTGATTAAAAAAAAGATCTTTTAATTTCTTTTTTTGATACTGTGATACAGGTTGAAGGAGATGTAAATAATTGTCCTAAACCGAGAGAGGTGAGGCTGTTTTTAATATATAGTAACCACAGAATCTTTAGCACGTGTTCCAAAGTGAGACAATCTTCTATTAGTCTCTGGGTGAGGTTTACTGTAGTTCTTGTCCAGAAGGAATGCCACAGCAATATGGGTGCCAGCCTAATTGCCTAATTATGTAATCGATATAAGGGACATCCAACTCGGTGTGGCCTAAAAAGTTGGAACAACTCTTTTCCAAAAGGAATTTTCGATGGTCTGGAGAGAGCGGGCATTGGTGTAACCCCATATTCCTGCCCCGTAAATTGCCACTGATATTGCTTTAGCAGAATAAACCGTTTTGATCATCTCAAGGGGCTTTGCACCCAATTTCTTTGTAAAGGAATTAAGTGCTATAATACTTTTTTCCAGTGCTAGGCCTCTTGTTATGATCATGTTGGACCAGGATAGTTGTCTCTCAAAGGTTATTCCGAGGTACGAAAAGGTGTCAGTGTGGGCCAGTTCACGTCCTTCTATATAAAAATGTGGAGGCCTCTTCTCTCTACGTCCAGTTATTAAAACAAGGGACTTTGCCTCATTTGTTTTTAGATCTAGGCTACTCATGTAGTTTACATAAATCCCTAATAATTGTTGTAAAGCTCGGCCAGTACGAGCAATCAAGACAGCATCGTCTGCATATAGCAGAATTGGGGGGCGTACATTCTTAATCAATGGGACGTCCGGGGTGGAGTTCAGCAGGGGTGCTTCTACCCCATTCGTATAGATGGAAAAAAGGAATGGGGCAAGAACACACCCCTGGCAGACTCCCCTCAAGATTGGGAACGACCTGGAGCGCTCACCCTGATTTCCGTAGCGCACGATTGCCGATGCTGAAGAATAAAGCTGTCTAATAAAGGTGGTTATTGCATCATCTATACCCATTTCTGCCATTATTTCCCAGAGGCGGTGATGGGTTACGCAGTCGAATGCTGCTGAGAGGTCCATAAATGCCAAATATAATTTCTCCTGCTTTGCTTTAGTGTACTTAGCCATTAGTAGGGTCAGGTTGAGGCTTTGATCCTGGGTGCCACTCCCCTTTTTGAACCAGTATTGTACCGGGATCAAGATGTTATTGTCAGTGGCCCATTCCTCTAATCTATTAAGTAAGACACGACCCATCAATTTGGCGGTAGTATCTAGTAAGGAAATAGGACAATAGTTTTTAGGCTGCGCTTTGTCTCCTTTTTTATGAATTGGGATTATGATAGACCTCTTCCTTGAATCAGGTGGACCCACTGCGGCTATTACATTAAAAACATTAGTGAGCACTGGCCCCCACAGGTCGGGGTGTTCCATAAAGAGGTCTACTGGAGTGCCATCTGGCCCAGGAGCTCTATTAGTAGAGGACTGTGAGAGGGCCAATCTAATTTCCTGTAAGTTGAAACACAAGGACAGATTTGTGGGGGGGCTATTTGGTAGCAACTGGCTGACCACCTCCTCCGTTAAAAATAGAGGAAAAATGTGCGATCCAAGAATCCTCGTCCACATGGCACGCGGTGCTCGGATCTTCCACAGATTTCAGGAATGGGGCATTAATGACTCTCCAAAAATCACTTGAGTTTTTTGAGAGAGCCACTTGATGAAGTTTCTCCCAAGCGTCTTCCTTGAGAGTGTTGGTTCTATGCTTCCTGGCCTCTGAGTAACGAAGCCGTAGGGTCTTAACCAGTGATGCGTCCCTTGGGGTAGATATAAGTGCTAGATGTAAGTTTGAAAGAGCTTTGTGCAGTACTGGTCAAACCATTTGGGGCCTGGATTGTTGGAAATTCCTCTTTCCCTTGTTAACTTTTTTGCCTCTGACAATATCCTTTCAAAGGCTGTTAATGTTGGTATTGGGTCAGGGATAGCTGCCAAACAGGTCATAATATCGTCAAGACTATTGCCAACCACACCTGTGATAAATGTCACTTTATCTATCATTTCCCATTTTAAAATAATCCCATATTTCCTTGTTATTACTGGGTTGATATGTCTTATCTGCTCCGGAGGAGTTCCGCCCCATACCAAGTTGGCAGTTTTGGCGTAATGGTTACTGAATCCGTATGGCATAATTGCAATATTAGGAATAGATTTACACAAGGACGAAGAAATCAATAAATAATCTAGGTGAAGGAAGTGGCCCTCTAGGGCCACTCGGGTTTTCTCACAACCACCTGCTATGCCTTCCCAAGAATGAAGAGTCGGTCAGACAGAAGAGAATACAAACTTACATGTTTATTAGAAATGCTCTGCGGAGGAGTCCATCAAGACCTGCACCCTAAGATGTCTGCTGAGGGACTGACTCCCCAACAGTCTACAGTGAGTAATCATTCTTCCCCAAGAGCCTCCAACCTCGCCCACCATGGAAAACTACCAGCCTGGGCCGAACATGAACAAAGGAGGCACAGGGAGATGAGCTACCACCTGCCAGATGGGTACATGTTATCAGAAACCCAAGGCCACTGCGCCGGGTCTCAGCGTCTCCTAACGTGGGAGCAGAACTACACACTTGGATAGGTATGTGAGAGCAGAATGGTGTCCTCATTAGCAAGTCGGGAAACAACCTTGGACAGAAAGAAAAAATAATAACGAAATACAGTGTTCTGCTGAGGCAAGCAATACGAGCCACGAGGCCTAACTCAGGCACAGTCTAAGCAGCCTAATAAGGATTGCGAAAAACAAAATGGAGTCACACTCGCTAACTGAAGCCTGCACATTACGGGGAAAACTCAGTGGGTTGCATAACGTAAATACAACTGGCATCTATTTAGCACACATTGCTAACCTAATATAACGTAAAAAGAGTGCGTTGCAGGGATGGGAATTTGAAACCTAACATAGGGTTGAACCCTGGCTGGTCAATCCAAAGGTGTATTTTAATAAGCCAGAGCCGGGGTCAATTGGATTCATAATTTCCAAGTCATTAATAAAAAATAGTCTATTCAGAGCGTCGCCATAGGCATTGTGTTCAAAATGGGAATTGGGATCACCTGAATCGTTAGCAAAGCCACATGCTGTTTTATTCGGTAAAGTACAGCAACATGCGTTAAAATCACCACCCATAGGATTTTTGAAGGCTGCTTAAGACTCTTAAAAAAGGTATTAACATCTCTTTCCAGCATATCCACAATCTCTTTCATATTCGCATTAAAATTGTTATTATAATAGTTAATTAAAAGAATGGTGTCACCATTTGCTTCTTTTAAATGAAGAAAGTGATAATAGGAAGAGACATTAGAAAATGATAAAACTACTAAATTTAAGGTATGTTTTAGCAACGTTAAAATAACTCCCTTTGCACGTCCAGAAACAGAAGGCTAGGCTGGAGTATAGAAGGAGCGATAGCCATCTGTTATGTTATGTTATGTTATGTTATGTTATGTTAAAAAGACTTGTTGAGCACACATACACCAAACGGTTTCTTGGCGCTGAGCCGAAGCAGTTACAGACACTAGACGATGAATTCAGTTGTAAGCCTGGGAGAATAGCCATGTCTTAAGTAATTTCCTGAACTGAGTATAGGCGGTAGCCAATCGTAGTTCAGGAGAGAGAGAATTCCAGAATTGAGGTGCCAAGGTCGAGAATCTGAGGGCCCCATGTTTTTTACGTTTAAAAGAGCTAGAGATCAGTAGGTTTTTATTTGAAGAGCGTAAGTCGCGGGAGGGGGCATACCGCAGTATCTTTGAGGCGATGAAGGCCGGACCACAACCCGAGAGGGCTTTGTAGATGGTGCAGCCCAACTTGAAGAGGCAGCGTTGGGCCACCGGGAGCCAATGGAGGCTCTTCTAGATAAATTGGTCCTGTTTCCCATGTTTCCTGGAGGCAGATCAGGTCATGTTTATTAATAATTGCTACCCAATCTGAGTTAGACACTTTGGACTTTAGTCCAGCAATATTCCAAGAAGCTAGTTTGACATGGTCACTGAGAATAGGGGTATGATTAGCAAGTGCCACCTGAATATTAGATGAATTGAGCCCCAGGTCCCTAGAACTTTGAGATGAATTATTAGAAGACCCATCCCCCCCCTGTCAATCACACCCATCCAGGTCTGTTAGGGTGCTAAATCGGTTGTTAATGGGGAGGTGTGTAAAACGGCAACCTGAGGCTAGGTGGAAAGGCTCCTGGTAGTTTTTGGTAGGTAAATTTAAAAGGCTTTGGGCCCTATTAGTAGGTCTGTCAGGTCTGTAGAAGAAGCCAAGGGGTAGTGCAAACATCTGGGTTTGCTGTGTAGCTGTATCAGGTAAGCGCCAAAACAATTTCTGAACCAGGTAATTTGAATTAAAATTAACAACCACACAATCCCCCTGGAAATTTTTTCATAGAATTCCATACCCCAGCCACCCGTCCTGCCATTAGAATACACGGTAATAACTCCCCTCATCCCCCCTTTCTTGCTAATCCAATGGCATGCCTTGGTAATGAGTTGGTCTGTAGATTCTATCAGGGTGTCCACTAACTTTGGGACATTCGCCAGGACTATGACATAGGGGCAGGCGGAGGGGGGGAAGGTCCAGTTTTGAATCGTGAGGACGATTTATCTCGTTTGACACTTCATTATCAAAGTCTCTAGAAGGTATCACTGATGATGGAGACGATGATGGAATTGGGCTGAGTGCCCCCTGTGGTCGTGAAGGGTGGAGGGAAGGATGATGAGGGGGGTGAGTGACTTGCGTGTTTGAAATTAGAAGGTTGTTTCGAACTTCACCAACCCTGATACCTGCTGGTTGTAGGCCTTTTGCCCTAAATACATCGCTATCGGGTCTCCCACTGTCCCGTGTGGTTGAGGAATTTTAAGGTATTACAGTAGGCTCAGTGGGTAGAAACATCTCCTTGGCCCCCTCCCGATTG
Organism: Calotriton arnoldi; assembly: GCA_963921515.1. Classification (NCBI taxonomy): domain Eukaryota; kingdom Metazoa; phylum Chordata; class Amphibia; order Caudata; family Salamandridae; genus Calotriton; species Calotriton arnoldi. The sequence continues at coordinate 226,873 of CAWUFW010011662.1, read as the reverse complement.
CGACCATTAGTGCTTGTGATACTTAGATTTAGGGACTCCAGAGTTGCCTCAATTTTACTTAGCCTGTCTGAGAGTGGCTGTAGTAGGCGAGTAAAAGACAGTTCCATTTTTAGTAACAAGGCATCCGCTGAAGGCGTTGAGGGTGTAGAGGCTGTTGCAGCATCTGATACAATAGCAGATGTTGACTTTGTAGTTAATCTTGCTCCCCCTTTTTTTCTCTCTGGAGGCGGCTCAACATAGACAATAGGAGAGTGAGCTCTAACATTAGCCCGAGAGTTTTTACATTTAGAGCGAGTTACAGTTTGCTTGGATGGTGGAGGGAGCAAGGAAATAGACAGGTCTTCCACAGATGCATTTGGAGGCTCAATGTTAGTGCAAGCGGGCGAACAGCCGGGCACTGCTGGATCGCACATTGATAGTCTGCGCTCTACGGTCTGAATCTCCTTGTTCAGAGTGTCAGAGGCTCTTATAAGGAAGGCGTCTATGGTGTTAGATGACTCACCTCCGTTCATGGTAGATTTCCTTTTACCCATCTGCGTCAACCAGGCCAGGCCGAATCCGAATCCAGATCTTGATAACAGATGAAGGAATGGAAGGAGTTAGAGGGGGGGCCCAGCCCAGCCTCCTCTGGGCTCTGACGGGCATGGATGGGCCCGCCCTTGGCCCGGGCTTTGCCCGGGCGCGTCCCCGCTCACGTCCCGCACTGCTGGTGCGCGATGCGCTTTTGTCGTCAGGGAGGCGGAAGCAGGAAGCGATGGATGAGTGCTGGGGAGATGGGAGTTGTGGTCCACTCCCTGGTGGTGCTCCGGGCTGCACGGCTCTCCCCTGCACTGCTCTCCCCTGGACCTCCCAAAGTGCAGCAGGCGATGTGCGTCTCTCGCCGCAGGCCCCCACAGTACGGCGGCAAACAGCAGGCGTCTGGATGGGCAGGTACGGGACTGCTAGTGCGCGACGCGCTTTTGTCGTCAGGGAGGCAGAAGCAGGGAGCGATGGCTGAGTGCTGGGGGAGATGGGAGTTGTGGTCCACTCCCTGGCAGTGCTCCGGGCTGCATGGCTCTCCCCTGCACGGCTCTCCCCTGGACCTCCCAAAGTGCAGCAGGCGATGTGCGGCTCTCCCCGCGGGCCCCCACAGTACAGCGGCAAACAGCAGGCATCTGGACAGGCAGGTACAACTACAGTGATGTAGTCCAGTGTTAGGGCAAGAAGGCTAATGCTGCGTTCCCTCACTATGGAAGCACAGGGCTGTGCCGTAGTTCAGACATTGCAGTGCTGCACTGCTTTTCCCCATGGACGTGTGCAATATATCGATACATAGCACAAATGCAGGCACACTTGCAACATAATGCTAGGGTGCCTGCATAGGGGAAATATTGGATCTTGTGCTGGAAGGTGCCCCTTTCTGCACATACACTGACCGTCATGGTGTTTTGCTGTCTAGATGTGTCCAGCAAAATGCTGCACAACTAGGTATATCAACACAAGTTTTATTTACACAGAATTTCTCCTTGTTCTGCAACATTTGTACATCATCCTTGGGAATACGGTGAAGGATCAATCTTAAAATGTGTTTTGGCTGAACACCCATCACAACACCCATTGTCCACCACATTGACACTAAGCATAGGGCCAAAGTGTGCCTCATTAGCGAGGCAAGATTGAGCCACTTCAAGTGGCTTTACGCTGACTTGATTAGTGATCCAAAGCCCTATCATCACCTGAACATTGGGAAAAGTGGTGTTCCAGTGGCAATGCTGCCTTTGAAATTTTACCCATTGTGTCATTCACGCATGTTCTGTCATTTCACTGCCTATCAATGACATAGACTCAGCAGACCCCATTTTTGGGAATGACCTCTGTATTTGTTGTACTTGCTATACTGCTTAGGCATTGCTGATACCTCTCCAGTTTGATGGCCACAGACAACACACATCAGACAAATGAAAGTGCATTTATTTACATGTGCAAAGTAGAAATTGTCACACCGGACCAGTTCTTTTGACTACAAGCCCCAAATTGTGTACATAGCCAGGGGATGACCAGCCAGAGTTCTTGTGGGGGAACATATCATGAGACATGTCGACGAATCAGGAATCCTCAGTCAGGAGAATTATTGCAGTATTATTGAGGATCAATGGTCACATTGACAGTCCATAAAATGTCCAAGGTGAACATAGCATGCTCATTATGAGGACAGTGACTGGTGATGTTCCTAGGCATGGTGGTAAGTACAGGGCTAAGCAGAAACTGGCCATTTAACACAGATGAATGCTACAGCTGGCTTCTCCTTATAAGAGATGTTTCATCCACATCTTCCTCCTCTAATGTGAGTGGTGTCTCCCGTGAGGGTGATGTTGGATTAGCGGCAGCCCAGGGATACAGAGACACATCAGGGGCAGAAGATGTGGATGCTGAAGGTGCAGCAGCATTCATCTGTGCTAACAGATGAGGCATCACTGCAGCAAGTTAAGCTGCAGGGTTTGCAGCACTCCAGCAACATCATGGTGGTAGGCAGCCATGGCAGCCAAGTGGGAATCCTGCTTCCACTCCATGTTCTCCAAGATCTTGCCCCCAACTCTGTGGCCACATTGTGGGTGCCACTTTGGCAGGACAGTTGTTGTTGCCTCTGCGTCATGACTCCAGCGATGTCAGCCAGGTACTTCTGTAGGCCACTGAGCAGACTGTAGGTGCCTCAGATGGCATCTGAGTGGTCCCTATTGGGACTGAGGTACCGACGGATCCCCTCGAGTTAGGCTGTCAGGGTCTCTAACCCTGCTCGCACCTGGTCTGCCATCTCACGTTGGACTTCTACCACACTGTGCTGAAATTGTATCTGTGGGTCCTCAGAGTCCAGGTTTGTGGCTGTGGTGGTAGGTGGTGCCTGCTGGATGTTTGGAGGGTAATAAGGAGAAGCAACAACGCTTATGGACCTCACCTGGTCCGGAGATGGGCCGCCTATGGAGTCGAGCAGCTCTTGGAGGGTGTCATGGCCGATGGGTGTGAGTTCTTCATCCACATCGTCATCATCATTGAAGAGTGGGACAGGCTGCTGAGCAGGAGGTGAGGTTTCATCCTCTGCAATGTAAAGGGCAGATACTGTTGTATGTGTCTGTTACATGTTACCATGTATTTTTGCATTTGACAATCAGAGTGCATGACACTTTCCATTCTCCTGTATTACATGGTACACCTGTGACACGCAGCTTTGTTTATCAATGTGCAAAGTCCATGAATGTTACATTTAGGTTGTTCATTGATTTGCACAGTTGCCCTGTATGCCAACAGTGAGGTCATATTTATAAGCCCCTACTGCCACTGTTACGTCATCTATTCAGACCTTCCTGTGATGCTGGTTGCTTCACCTTATTTACTATGCAGCATTAAGCTACTTCATGTGACTTAACACCGCATTGGGGATAAGGCACCCTTCCATACTCCAGTTTGCATACAAGTGTTGGTCACTGAGTTTTGAGGTGGACATTCCACGGAATCCCCCATTGATGTTGCCACTGCCACCTATTTACAAGTGTGGCATAGACAAGGAGAGTTGTTCCGATTCTCCTAATCTTAGATGTTTCTATATGTTTTAATGTGTGCAGCACACATTTAAACTGGTCAATTCTGTGAAGGTTTGTTTGTGTTCAGGAAGAAACACCTTCCAATTCATTAACAATCATTCCCTCTACCCAGACACCCTTGCACTTTGGTACAAGGGTGCCTTTGTTGATGCAAGGTAGCTTCGATACCCACAGGTACAATTGCAAACACAGGGGTGCAGTTTTAATTGGAAAATCTACCCAGCCCAGATTGTTCATTATGGTGAAGCATGATGTTAGTAATTTGAACTTAAACACATACTTTGCCTTTCTGATGTTAAGCTACTACAAAGTGGCTACATCCTAATCTTTGTTTAAAATGGTAATCGCCTACATCCTTTGTATTGCATTGTTTTTAGTGTAGGTGTTAAGCAGGATATGAGTCACCGTAGGTATGTTTTCTGAACAGGTGCATGTGTCCATTGATCCCTCTGTTTTGTTTGAGACTGAGATCAGGAAAAACAACTGACTGCCACACAGTAATGTGACCATGTTGATGAGTGTTTTATAATGTGGCTACTACTCTTGCGTATTTTGTAGCTTGCCACAACAGGAAGATGTTGCCATCTGTTAGGAGATTACATGTATCATGCAGCACACCAGGGGATGCCTTTCTTGGGTTGATGGTGTGATTTCATAACATATACTCCTTAGACCAGATTTTGAATTGACATGTTGCTGCAACAACTTAAAGTGTTCAAGGCAGCATGTGTCTACAGACACGGGACAGGGACAGAGTAAAGAAGTGTGTGTCCTCCCATTGTGTTTTCCACAGCAGTGACAATGATGACTTAATGCAAGCAGGAGGACATAGAACTTTGAGGCAGGCTTCAAGGATTGGTGCATTGTTGCACAGCAGACCTTTGCTGAACAGCACAGGGGTGAGCACATGGATGATATATACTGTAGTGTACATGGTCCTTCTATGCATTTGTTACTGGAAGAATATTTACATACATTAGTAGCTATGCATTTTATCACAGCCACGTTTGACTTTCCCGAAGACCCATGTTCCACACATGTCTATATGTGTCATTGACCACCAAACCCTGGACAATGAATACAATGACATACTGCCAACAGAACATCACATTAAGCAACTTTCATGTGGATAAATGCATTTTGAGGAATAATAGCAAGGAAGCGTGTAGCCAAATAACGTGCATTATAGCAACATTGTGAATAAGGCCCCTTTTCACCCTTCACTTACCATGATAGGAACGGGGAATGTGTGGTTCAATGAGCATCGCATACACAACAGGAATGTTGACATTTAAATGAACCCAATTCTACAATAATGTAGCAGTAAACAATACTTAAAAATGCGGAACATGTGTGCAAACATTGAATGCACCTTGCACCTCCAGAATGTTGTTTATAATCATTATGGAATGTGCCCATCAGCAACGTAAGGTGCTTGCAAGAGATGTGCTGCTTTTCATGTGAACAGCAAGGGTGAGTCAACTTCAAAAAGTTGTATCTGAAATTTTTTGATGTGGTTATGTGTGCTGCATTCACCTGCACACATCAAACCAGCAAGTAAGCAATTACTATTGCTTGTGGCATATTTCAAAGCCACTACAGCCACAGGACCAATACTTTTAAACTCTACTGTGTGAAACCGTGCTTCGCAATATTTACTAGGCAGTGTTGACCGACTTGATGTGGCTTGGCAACACCTGTAAATGAGGCACTCTTTCACACTGTTTTTGGGGCATATGTACAAGGCTGTGACAGAGCACAGCGTTAGCCTTCTTGGCTTAATACCGCGCTCAGCAACTTCTGAAATGCAGGTCTGAACTGTATTTACAACAATACGGTGCAGCATGGCATTTCACCCTGAGCTGGTACAAAATGTATCTGCCTAGCGTAAACGTAGACACTCTTGCACCATTTTGCAAGAGTGCCTGCGTTGGTGCTAGACAGCTACATTTATCGCCAGTGCAGGCTGAAACACAGGACTGAGCCGTATTGTTGTACATACGGCACAGCCCTGCATTTCAAAAGTAGCAGAGCGCTGCATTAAGCCAAGGAGAATAACGCTGCACTCTGTCACTTTTATTGTAAATATGCCCCAGAGTTAGAAGACACATGACTGGTCAATTGACATTGTATGTATGCATTTGTGCTTGATTACGAGGCCCTTACACCACCGTTATGTGACTTACAATGTATTTGTAAATGATACCAATTGCTCAAGGGACATGTGACTGTACTCTGAGTACCTATGTAGCTAGCATTTGACCTGCACACAGTGTGGATGGGCAATGAGACATAGGTAGATAGATGTAAACAACTTTACTCATACACACCCATGTCCCTGGTTGCTACTTACTCTGTTGCTGATGTAGTTGGTCATATTCAGCACTATCCTGTCCCACTACTCCAAGCACCGACTCCTCAGAGATTACTAGGGGCACCTGTTCCTCCAATGCATCAAGCTCCTCCTGTGGCGCTGGACTCCCACCTCCGGTCTGCAGTGTTGCCTGTCGATTGTTGGCCAGTTTCTGCTTGGTCTTCTACTTGGCATCATGCCAGTGCTTGGTCGGTCACTGTCCTCTTGAACTCTGCTACGGAGTTCATCTTGCTGACAATGGACTGCCAAATGGCCTTTTTGGTCCCCACTGAAACCTTGGAGCTGATGAAAAGCTGGTGTTGATTCTCCGTCAACTCTGCAATCAGAATCACATTTTCCTCCTGACTGAATCTGGTTTTCCTTTTCCTCTTCCCCTGGGATTCTGGCTGGTCATCCTGGCTGTTTGTGGGTTTAGGGGGCTTGTTGTCTGCTGCTGAACTGGGTCCAAGCTACTCCATTTGGCATTCAGGTTTTTTTTTGTTGGTGTTTGTGGCATTTTTGTGTATTTTTTTCCCGCTAGATGCAAAAAAAGTGATGTCTGGTTGCCAAACGTGAGTTTTCTTGCCACTAAATGGCCAGCCGTCACTTTTTCGGGCTAGCGTCAAGATTTTTATTGCCATGACGCTAGGGAAAATGGTAAACTTTTGCTGCCTCTAGCTAATCCGACTGCCATGTAACGACGTTTTGTAAATACGTCGCAAACATGGCGATGGATTTGGGCGATAAACAGCGGTAAAAAAATTGCCACTAAGCAACGATATAACTGCTTAGCGGCAATTCCTGTAAATATGACCCTTAGAGTGAGGCTGCAGTCTCATGAACTTTTTACCTGGTTTTTCCAGCCTGAAAAAACTGGGCAGTTTCTTCCAAACCATGTAAATGTGGGTGCAAAAAGCCTAACCAGTTATAATCAGTCAGAGCAAAATTAACACATGCAAGTCTGCTTTAGGTTAATGTCCCTGACATTTATTCAGGCCCCTACAGGATAGGAGATGTTTTGATGCAATCACAAGTAAATGTGTTGAGGCTGAAGCAGGCTATCTTTCAACTAATGGTGTCTGCTGCGGAGCACATCTGTTGTCCGTGGTTTCCACAAGGATGTCAGTTGCAGGTGGCAGCTACTATCCGTGGCACTATGTTAATTCAGTTGATGCTACACTTGCCACTCTTGTCCCAGGGTTCATGAATGCAGTAGCAGGAACATAATGTAAACAGTGCTCTGGCATCTTTCTTTTTTGTCTCTATTAACCATTCAGAGATCATTCTCTTCTGATTTAGCAGCAAATAGGTGGCTATTGCGGGGTATCTGTGATTTTTTGAGTGGGCAAACATGCATGAGAAATGTATTGCTCTACTGGAGTATCAGTCATAAAGTGAAATGACATGATTAGTTTGCTGAGTAAAGGGAAGATTTAGAGAAATTGAGGAGATTATTTGCAAGACCTGTGTGCCACCGAAATGTCACTTTTTGTGATGTTCCATGGCTCACCGGACTTAGCCATATCTACAAGGCCACGTAAAGCCACCCTGCATGGCTTTTCATGGCTTTGTAGATATGGAGTGAGGCAACACAGCACAATCACTGCATTGCCTCACACTACGACTGAGAGGCATGTCATGGGCGGTACAGTGGGTGTTCCCACGTAACACCCATGGCATTTGACACATTCCCAGATTTACAACAAGCTGTAAACCTGGGAATGCGAGAAAAGTCGACGCCTCTCCAGGGAAGGCGTAGGGGAGTTGCATTGAGGAGAAATAACAATATTTCTCCTCGTTTTTTTCTCTTGCTTTGTGTGCTGCTTTCAGCAGCACACATAGATGGAGGAAATCACCTCAGTTGATTGTTTTTGTGCAGGAAGGTGTCCCACTAATCATTCCCACTACGCAGACACCCTTGCACCATGGTGCAAGGGTGCATGCGCTGGCTCAGGGCAGACAATTGTGAGCCAGCACTGGGGAAGAGGACAGGAATGCGCCATATCTCATAGATACAATGCACTCCTGCCCTTTACTTTTGATGTAGAGCACTGCAGCAAGAAAGCTTGCAGCTCTTCCCTATGCCAAAAGTTTTCAAATGAGGCCCAGAGTTTCCAGATTGAATAATTAGTAGGCCTGGGTGGAACTCGCGGAGTTAACACAAAACTCTGCCAAATTCCACAGAGTTCCGCAAGTGGGTGGAGTATTGCTCAGCCACCTCTAATTTTCTGTGCTAGTATCTGCCCATTAAGCCCTGCTGGTAAGTGCCACAGTTTATTTTTCATGTTGAGAGTGTCAAAACCTAACAACGTTTTTGATGATATGTGATTTCAGGGCCGATTTAATCTGAAAAAGGATACCTCACTTTGATGCAGCCGAAGCTTTGGAGTTACTTATTACCAACTCTGATTTACACCTCAGGGAGAGATAAGCATTCCTCATGACTGGATCTACCCCAGAGCCCTCTCTGGGGGCATTTCTGCAAAGGAAATGCACATTTCCTGAGTTCATTCGCACACTGGGGAACCCTTTAGCCCTGGCTGAGATACCGGCCAAGACTAGAGTTGAGACTAGACTAAAGTGCACACTTCCCATGTAAACACTGAAAGATGTTGATGTACGCAGCCAAAGTGTGTGACAGGAAGGAGTTGCAAGTGCCCCTACCTCAGGACTGTGGCCGTACCAAGGCAGGTGCAGGCCATGGGGGCAGCAGCAAGGCAGGTGGCTCTGAGCAGCAAGGGGTGCCTACCCCCAACCCCACACTCACCCCACTGTCCTCAGCATGTCACCCAATCGGAGTCCAGGAGGTTTAAGAGGGCTCAAAGGCCGGGGAGGGGAGAGTACTAGGGTGGCCTTCCTGTGCGCAGTTATACACCCTGGGAGTCGTGGTCCTGACCTTCCCTGCAGTGGTCCTGTGCACTGCAGTAGTATGAAAGCAACAGTTCAGCAAACATATGATCAGCTGCTGTTGCAAAAGATGTTCTGTGCTGAGAAATGTGCACAGATTGGGTTCACTAACAAAATATCGATAGCAAAAATATAGATGACAAAAATATAGATTAAAAATATAGAATGCAAAAATATTGACTCCTATATTTAAACAGGTAAATACAATAATATTGAATAAAAAATATCGATTTAAAATATAAATAAAATAAAATAATATATATTAAAGATATAAAATATTAATACTGTCTTTAACAAAATAAATTAAATATAATATACATTTTAAATAAATAAAAAAAAGACTTAATTTAAAAAAATATAAACACACAAACATAATAATTTATTCATATACATATATTTACTTTAAAATAATTTATTAACGTTATCTTTATTTAATTTTTAAACTTTGAAATTATATGAAAATAAAATATATACATATATCAATGATTTAAAAATAAAAATAATTCTATAATTAGTTAAAGCATTAAATTATTTAAAAAATTAAAACGTACATTTTGCAATCCAATAAATACAACAGAAGGGAAAATGTTGGATAGCGGAAAAATTTAATGTACTATTCCAACTCCAGTGAATACAACAGTAGGTAAAGTGTTGGATAGCGGAGGGGTAAAAATTACTATTCCCACTCCAAAGAATGCAAAAGTAGGGTAAATGTTGGATAGTGGAAGAATTAAAATTACTATTCCCACTCCAAAGAGTGCAACATTAGGGGAAGTGTTGTATAGCGGAGGGGTAAAAATGACTATTCCCACTCCAGTAATTGCAACAGTAGGGAAAGTATTGGATAGCGGAGGGGTAAAAATTACTATTCCCACTCCAGTGAATGCAACAGTTGGGAAAGTGCTAGATAGCGGAGGGGTAAAAATTACTATTCCCACTCCAAAGAGTGCAACAGTAGGGAATGTGTTGGATAGCGGAGGGGAAAAAATTACTATTCCTACTCCAGTGATTGCAACAGTAGGGAAAGTGCTGGATAGCAGAGGGGTAAAAATGACTATTCCCACTCCAGTGAGTGTAACAGTAGGGAAAGTATTGGATAGCGGAGGGGTAAAAATTACTATTCCCACTCCAGTGAGTGCAACAGTAGGGAAAGTGCTGGATAGCGGAGGGGTAAAAATTACTATTCCCACTCCAGTGAGTGCAACAGTAGGGAAAGTGCTGGATAGCGGAGGGGTAAAAATTACTATTCCCACTCCAGTGAGTGCAACAGTAGGGAAAGGGCTGGATAGCGGAGAGGTAAAAATTACTGTTCCCACTCCAATGAGTGCAACAGTAGGGAAAGTGATAGTTAACGGAGGGGTAAAAATTACTATTCCCACTCCAGTGAGTGCAACAGTAGGGAAAGTGCTGGATAGTTGTCAGAGCTAGTACTATTTTGTTTCCTCAACCACACAGGAGCAGAACGACGCTAGACCCAATGCCCTTCTAAGAACTTCTCTGCTAGGTCTATCACTCCCCGTTGCAGGTAAGTTCCTAGGGGGGAAAGGGGTTGGGGACAGAGAAGAGACAGCTACCGGTGCTCTGCCTGTTCTGCGATGTCTTCTCTTCTTCTCACTGAACAGAGAACAGTCACACATCAACCTTTGTCAATAACTTTCCTTAGAAACAGACTCTATTTAGTTTTTGGATAACTTATCTTACCAGGAGAGCTTAGGCAGCCTATTACTCTTCTTACTTCTCTTACGCTGAGTGTTTATAATGAGAAGCCCTTACTCAGTTCTCTTCTTGCTCTTTTTCAGGTGGTCCTGCCTCTGATCGGAAGTTGTCTATGATGCAAGTGAAATAACAAGGTAAGTATTTATCTCTTATGGTAATTTCTCTCTGGTCAATGTGCACCCTTACTGTAGTACTCACTGGTATGAACTGAGTAGTTTTCAGATGATAGTCTGTGTTAGTCGATAGATTCTCACTTGCTGATTGACCTCACTTCACTAGCTGTTACTCTATATTGGCGATGTAGGAATGTGCAAGGAATCAGTTTATTATATGTGTTTTTTTGGTTCGGAAACTCAAGTTCTCAGAGCTACAACGCGGCGTATTTATTACAAGCGCCCGCGCTGAGGGATTCTATTTTTAGTTCTTTAGTTGATGCCTACACGCGATGCGTGATAACGCGATCGCGTACGATGTATCCTTCTCTCTTTATCGTGGTTGACTAAGAAATGAGTTTTTTAGTCAGACGCGGCGCGTTGACAGGTCGCGCTCGTGTGTTTGCTTATATGCAACGTTGCCAAATGGTTCCTGAATTAATACGCGCGGTGCGAAGACCTGCGTGCCCGCGTTTAACTTTTGATTTACCGCTGACTGGAACAAGAGCGTCTTTCTATGAGTTGCGCAGCGCGTTGACAGGTCGCGCCTGCACAGTTCACCTCAGTAGCACTCTGGTTAAATTTTGAAAGGGGGAAGAGTACACTTCAAGATTCGGACTCTCTTGTCAATACCTTAGTCAAGAGTCCAAAGGTATGTTTATGATCAACCTAAGAGTTTTTGAAACTACAATTCCTGAGGGGGCACATGTAATGTAAACAATGACTGACCTGAATGTTTCACGATGAACTAACCCCGAGTGTAGGCGCAGCTACCCTGACTAACTTTTCGCGACGCCTCTGGAACAGGTGTTGTCTCTGTGAATTCTTCAGTGAAGTGCACTGTGGAATGTTGGTGCGCCCTTCACCAGACCTTCCTAAACCTGCAAGATTAGACTGCTAAACCTCGAGGTGCTGTAGCAATGTTGGAATGTTGGCAGCCATATTGGAATTCCTGCGATGCCAACAAGCGCTCCAACTAAGGGGCCCAATTGCCTTCCTGTGAGTCTGTGATGGGGAAATAATGGCCACAGTGGAATTAGCAGGAGGAAACCTCCCGTGACCCCTGACAATAGCGGAGGGGTGAAAATTACTATTCCCACTCCAGTGAGTGCAATAGTAGGAAACAGTTGGATAGCAGAGCAACAAAATGTACTAATAACATTTAAACAATTGAAAAAAATTAAATAATCTTAAAAAAAATAAAACAATATTTTAAAAATATACGATTAAATATATTAAACATATAAAACATATAAAAATTAACACATATTATAATATTAATTACATATAACAAAAGGTACAAATATTATATAAAATAAATTAATTAATAAATCTATAAAAAATATTTATTTAAAAGGAGCAAATATTAACAAACAAACAAATAATTTAAAACATAAATGTATTTATTTTATTTCCGACCCTATACCACCACACCAATAAAAAAGACTTCAACATTGAACATTGAAAAATGGCAAGACTATAGAAACGTTGGGCCCGATTCACAGAACTAACTTAAGACAAAATCCTAAACTTACTACCATTTACTCATTTTGGTATTCACAGAAGGCACTTACTCATTTTGGTATTCACAGAAGGCACTTACTCATTAATGAGTAAGTGCCTTCTGTGAATACCAAAATGAGTAAGTGCACTTACTCATTTTGGTATTCACAGAAGGCACTTACTCATCAATGAGTAAGTACCTTCTGTGAATACCAAAATGAGTAAGTGCCTTCTGTGAATACCAAAATGAGTAAGTGCCTTCTGTGAATACCAAAATGGTAGTAAGTTTAGGATTTTGTCTTAAGTTAGTTCTGTGAATCGGGCCCATAGGAGGGATATTGCCAGTGTGCGAGTCAGGGGGAATAGGCGAAATTTGTGAATAGAGGCAAGTCTGAGTCTGAGTCTTAAACTGTTTGATTTAACCAATGTTAAGGACGTGATAACCCGACAAAACTGGGGTGTACTTTAAATGTGGTGCTGGCTACAATGAAACTCTATAGACACCAATGTATTGAAACCGTAAATTATGTGTGCTTGTAATGCATTGTATGAGATATTATGAGCCTGTTTAATAAAAAGATTTTTTTTAAAAAGAAAAATGGCAAGACATGGATTCTCAAGTCTGTCACAATTTGTTTCAATGTTTCCTTACCACAATGCTGATCAACTATAGTAGAATATTGCTTCCAATTGCCCGTAGCACTTATGATGTTCTATTCTTAATTATTTTTCATCTTTTTGCTATCACCCTTTCTCAACACATTAGATGACATCATTGTACTTTACACATTATCCGTAATATGACATTCTGCCCAGCCCTATTCTAGCATGATTGAATACCAAATATTGCACAACATGAGCAACATGTAACATAATATTAATGTACCATAAAATAAAATATAAAGTGCATTCCAAGGTCTCAAAAGAAAATATGTGCATTCATAGAAAGGGCTGCCTAATCATATCAGACATATTTATACTTTATAGTGTATTCTAAAATTCCAAAGTACTTTATCATGCAAACTTCTTCTCTATAGTGAAATATGGAATCAAAGGTGCAAAATTGCATCCTTGTTTATCTGTATACACCGGATATTAATGTACTTATGTGCGTCAATAAAAGCCCAAAAGTGGTACTATGCTTACTAACACAAAAGTCATTGAATAGTATAATCAAAATTTGTACAATTTGCAACTGAAAGAGGATATAGTGAAGGTTTAGAAAGTTATATCAAAATGCTAATCCATATTTCATGGCTTTAGAACTTGAGCAATTCTGTATTCACTAAAGTATACACGGATCAAAGATGAACATGTAACTCTGCATCTTTAGTGTAACCCCAAGGACTGTCTGTTCCCAACAACAGAACCAATCTTGATTCCTGCTTCCTCAGAACAAATTCTCTATCACCCCCTCGCAGATGCTTTCTCACATGCTTAATAGCATAGTGTTAAAGTCCTTCCTGCGAATCCTGGTGTAGATCCATAAGTTATTTATTCTTTGCAAAATATATGAACAATAATTAAAAATGTTTCATAAGCATTTCTTGTAAAATGTTAACACTAACAAACTTAAATTAACAGCACACATATTTTTATATATATATATATATATATATATATATATATATATATATATATATATATATATATATATATATATATATATATACATATATATATATATATGTTTATATATATATGTTTATATATATATATATATACATGTATTACCTACTGGCGGTCGCCAGTAGGTAGTTATAGTTAGGACCTATTATCCATAGGAAATTCGTAACATTCTTTTCCCAATAACTTTGGCGACGGTTGACGAATCTTCGCGAAATTTTCAAAACTTATGGCCCGCTCCGGTCAGCTCGTATCTGGAAAGTTTCGGGGTGATTCGGCAAGCGGGGGCCGAGAACAAAGGGGGGTCCCAAAACGTGTTTTCTCCATGTTAATTCCCATAGGAAACTTTAGCCACGGCTACAGCCCGAACTGCCAAACGGAATTTCACCAAATTTGGCAAAAAGGTAGTGCTTGGTTCAGAAAGCGCCCTTTTTCATAAAAGGTGTAAATCCGTTCAGTAATTCCAGAGAAATTAAAAAAATAAGAGTCAAAAAATCAATTTCCCATAGGAAACTTTATGCAAGGCTACAGCCGAAACTACTGAACGGATTTACCCCAAATTTGGCAAAAAGGTACTGCTAGGCTCAGAAAGCGACCTTTTTAAAAATGGTGTACATCCGTTCAGTAGTTGCTGAGAAAATCAAAAATAAATGTTTCAATATTTAGAGGCACGGAGGATCCGCGGACCCTCCCGACCACGAGCTTTATTCTAATTGGCTGTCAACAGAAAAACAGTCGCGTAAAACAAGAACAGGGGGCAGGGTAGAAACACCCTGACCCCCTAGGCCTGCTCAGGGGGTCCCACAAGGACCACCAGGGCCCAAAAAAGCATCTTTTTAAAAATAAAAACGCCGAGATGCGCGGAGGATCCGCGGATCCGGCCGTGAAAATAAAAAAAGTGCAGGCTTCCGCGCTTCGTTATTAATTAGCCCACGGGTGGGCCAAGTCCCGGGGGCATATAAAAAAATGTGTGGGGGGGCCCCAATACCCCCACACTGCCCCGGGGACTGCCACCCCCCGGGGCTTTGCACAAATATTTGTGGGGGCACACGACCCCCCGCAGCCCCGGGGTCCTTCACCCCCCGGGGATTTGTTTTTTTATGTGTGGGGGGCTTCCAAGCCCCCCCAAGCCCCGGGGACTGCCACCCCCCGGGGCTTTCATTAATAAATTTGTGGGGGCACACGGCCCCCCCGCTGCCCCGGGGACCGCCATCCCCTGGGGCTCTTATTTTTTTAATAATACCTGTGTGGGGGACTCGAGCCTCCCCACACACCCCGGGGACCGCCACCTCCCCGGGGCTCTAATTATTCAAATTTGGGGGTCAGTGACAGACCCCCAAGCCCCGGGGACCACCACCTCCCCGGGGCTTCGCCAATGGTGGAAGGGGGGCCGTGCGGCCCCCCTCCTGGAGCCAGTGATGGCCCTGGGGACCGCCACCCCCCAGGGCTGGCTCCTGCTGTGTCCCGGGGTGCCCACCCACGGGACACTGCTGTTTGCTGCTCGCGGCTCCCGCCCTGTCACTGCAAACTGCTTTGCTTCATTGTAGCGAGAGCAGGGAAACCTGCTCTCTCTTCAATGAAGCAAAGCAGAATTGCTTTTCCACACGGGGAGCTGCATGTCAGCAGCCCCCCTTGTGGAAAAGCAATGCCGGCTCCCGCAGGACGCGGGGAACCGGCGGGACCGTGGGGGCATTGGGGCTCCCCCCACGGTCCACAACGAGAGGCCAGGCCCCGGGGGATGGGGTCCCCGGGGCTGGAAGTGGCCCGGGAGGGGGGCCACGCGGCCCCCCGCCCCTAAAAATGAATTAAAAAAAAACAAATCACGCAAAGGCCGGCCCTGTGGGATGGGGTCCCCAGGGCCAATAGAGGCCTCAGGAGGGGGGCCACGCAGCCACCCTCCATAAAAAAACAGAAAGAAAATCTGCCCATGCCCCGGGGGATGGGGCCCCCTTCCCGTTCATTTTTTTTTTAATTAAAAAAAGGGTCAGGCCCTGGGGGATGGGATCCCCAGGGCCCAAAAAAAGTAAGAAGAAGGGGGCCACACAGCCCCCCTTCCCCCAAAAATTATTTTAAAAAACACGCGATCGCGTGGAGGCCCCGCCCCCTCTCACCAACACTCTGCAAACGCGCCCTGTGGCGTGTTTTAAGTTGGGAAATGAATTCCACTTCAATACTGGGGGTCCCTGGGGGCCAACTAGCCCACCAGGTACCTCCAGTAAGCGCCACAGGGCTGCGTTGCAGAGAGGTGGTCCAGGCCACGCCCCATTTTACACCTCTCTGCAACGCAGCTCTGTGGCGCTTACTGGAGGTACCTGGTGGGCTAGTTGGACCTCAGGGACCCTCAGGATTCAAGGGGACTTAATACCCCAACTTAAAACGCGCCACGGGGCATGTTTGCACAGTGGTGAAGGGAGGGGGCGGGGCCTGAGGTTACATGTGTGCAAACGCGCCCTGTGGCGTGTTTTAAGTTGGGGAATTAATTCCTCTTCAATCCTGAGGGTCCCTGGGGGCCAACTAGCCCACCAGGTACCTCCAGTAAGCGCCACAGAGCTGCGTTGCAGAGAGGTGTAAAAAGGGGCGTGGACTCTGAACACCTCTCTGCAACGCAGCTCCCTGGCGCATAATGGAGGTACCTGGTGGGCTAGTTGGCCCTCAGGGACCCTTAGTATTCAAGGGGAATTAATCCTCAACTTAAAACGCACCACGGGCGCGCTTGCACAGTGGTGAAGGGAGGGGCGGGGCCTGAGGTGACATGTGTGCAAACACGCCCTGTGGCGCGTTTTAAGTTGGGGAATAAATTCCTCTTCAAACCTGAGGGTCCCTGGGGGCCAACTAGCCCACCAGGTACCTCCAGTAAGCGCCACAGAGCTGCGTTGCAGAGAGGTGGCCCAGGCCACGCCCCTTTTTACACCTCTCTGCAATAGGGCTCTGTGGCGCTTACTGGAGGTACCTGGTGGGCTAGTTGGACCCCAGGGACCCTGAAGATTCAAGGGGACTTAATCCCCCAACTTAAAACACTCCACGGGTGCATTTGTACAGTGGTGAAGGAAGGGGGCTGGAGCATGAAGTGACATGTGAGCAAACACGCCCTGTGGCGCGTTTTAAGTTGGGAAATTAATTCCCCTTCAATACTGAGGGCCCCTGGGGGCCAACTAGCCCAACAGGTACCTCCAGTAAGCGCCAGAGGCCTGCGTTGCAGAGAGGTGGTCCAGGCCATGCCCCTTTTTACACCTCTCTGCAACGCAGGCCTGTGGCACTTACTGGAAGTACCTGGTGGGCTAGTTGGGCCCCAGGGACCCTCAGGATTCAAGGTGACCTAATACCCCAACTTAAAATGCGCCACAGGGCGCGTTTGCACAGTGGTGAGGGGAGGGGGCGGGGCCTCAGGTGACATGTGTGCAAACACACCCTGTGGCATGTTTTAAGTTGGGAAATGAATTCCACTTCAATACTGGGGGTCCCTGGGGGCCAACTAGCCCACCAGGTACCTCCAGTGCGCGCCACAGGGCTGCGTTGCAGAGAGGTGGTCCAGGCCACGCCCCTTTTTACACCTCTGTGCAACGCAGCTCTGTGGCGCTTAATGGAGGTACTTAGTGGGCTAGTTGAACCCCAGGGACCCTCAGGATTCAAGGGGACTTAATCTCCCAACTTAAAACAGCCACAGGGCTTGTTTGCACACATATCACCTCAGGCCCCCCCCTCTCCCTTCACCACTGTGCAAACGCGCCCCGGGGTGCGTTTTAAGAGGACGTTTTAATCCCCCTGCCCTATTATGTACTAGGGCCTTACAGAGGAGGTCATGCTAATCACAGGGGTACCCCAACGCATAGTGTTCCCTAGTGTATGTAGGTGTTTTCACTGTATTCTAAGTGTCTTTTAGCATAGCACTGGCTCTAGGCCTGGTTAGTCCGAGTCAGTTACCACCAGTACCCGTCTGAAAAAGTTGTGGGCACAGGATGATTTCGCAACAAGGCCTCTTTCTGCTCCTCTGTTGATTCTTTCTGCACATGTCTTGCTTCTTCCTGCTCTTTTCTTCGTCTTTGTGGACTTCTGTTGCTTCTTTCTGCATTTCTTTTGCTTCTCTCTGTGCGTTTTTTCTTCTTTCTTCACATGTCCTACCTCTGTTAGAAACTAGCATTTAAAAACCTTTGAAATTCACTTAAAAACCATAGGTTTCAGGCATGTTATAGTTAGAAATTAGCATTTAAAAACCTTTGAAATTCACTAAAAAACCATAGGTTTCAGACACGTTATAGTTAGAAATTAGCATTTAAAAACCTTTGAAATTCACTGAAAAAACCATAGGTTTCAGACACGTTATAGTTAGAAATTAGCATTTAAAAACCTTTGAAATTCACTGAAAAAACCATAGGTTTCAAGCACGTTATAGTTAGAAATTAGCATTTAAAAACCTTAGAAATTCACTGAAAAAAACATGGGTTTTAGGGACAGTTATAGTTAGTTGGACATTTCACTTGTACAAAACCAGTGAAATTCCCCGTTATAGTTAGTTCAGCTAACTATCTCGCGCCCCCGCAATGCACTGCTGATGACGTCACATATTACATCACTCATGACGTCACATATTACATCACTCATGACATGGTCAGTGACATCACTGATGACATCACTGATGACATCTCAAATGACATCACTGATGACATCATCCATGTGATAATTTCATGCATCTTCTCACACCCTAATATAACTTTTGATACACCCACTCTAAATTACAGACTGCCATTCTCAAAACCATAGACACTCCAACACCAATAACTACATAAACACTCACTGATTCTTAGGTCTACACACACATCCACTCACTCACCTGTACAGTCACTTATACTTACGGTCACTCAGTACAGGACTATCATATGCACTCATACACCTATATAGACACTCACACACCACCACTCATCCATAGAGGTACTCACAAACCTAGTCAGTCATGCAAATAATTAATCACACTGCCATTTACTCACCTATACAGTTATACACACACCAGCTCACTTACTCATACAAATACTAGCACATTCTTACACTCTTATACAATCACTGATACAAGTACACACTCATCCATACAGCCACTCTCACAATCACACACTCTCACTTATAGCCATTTATATACTCCAACACACATATATACTGCCTTTCACATATGTAGTTACTCACACATGTACCACTGAGATATACATTCACTCACTAACACACCCATACACACACTCACCCACCCATACAGTCCATCACAGATGCACTCTTGAAACCATGCACCCAGTGAATCACCCACTCACACATCTATGCACAGAGTCACACACACCCCACCCACACAAACACTCAGGCACCCATACAGATACTCAGACAACCAATCAATAACCCATGTAGACACTCATGTAGCTATTCACAAACCCATGCAGCCGCTTACACACCAACAGACAGACGGATACAGACATTCACACAGTTTAGTCACTAACCCATGCATTCAGTAAGATACGTTTAATCACTCACTTATAGAGTCAGTCACGCACCTACTAAATCATCCATTCAGACACTTCTACACCCACTCATTCTTCAATATGCTTTCCCTATATATATTAAACATATTTAAACTTTACAGAAACACACAGTCACTGGATGATGTCATCAGTGATGTCATCAGTGATTTCATTTGAGATGTCATCAGTGATGTCATCAGTGATGTCACTGACCATGTCATGAGTGATGTAATATGTGACATCATCAGCAGTGCATTGTGGGGCGCGAGTTATAGTTAGCTGAACTAACTATAACGGGGAATTTCACTGGTTTTGTACGAGTGAAATGTCCAACTAACTATAACTGTCCCTAAAACCTATGGGTTTTTCAGTGAATATATATATAAATATGATGTATTTCTATATATAACACATCAACATATTTATCATAATTTATTTATTAAAATAAATGTATAAAAATAGTTTTATTTAATACGTTGAAGTAAATATTTAAATAGTATATATATATATGGCTGAGGAAGGGATTCAGAGTGGGACAATCTCTCACTCCGATCGTGCTGGAGCCCGGGCATTATCACAAGGCTGAAATGGTATGTGAGCACCATGCAAGGAATATTATCACATGACTGTGTGAGTAAATAAACCCACTGTGACATCGGATGCATGCACTGAAAAATTAACTTTAAATATTGAAAACGAACAAGGAATCATTAAGATGCTGTGCAATATGTTTTGACTACCAGTGAAATGCACCATGGGAACTGTATTTTTTAAGTGACTGTCATGTGACTCTTGAGTCAAAAGGCGCGCATGAATGCACTTTGCACCTAATGGTCCCCACCTGTGATCAAGGCAAACGACGCCGGAACGCGTAAGGATATGGGGAATGTTTTGCGCTGCTGAGCCTGTGATTAAATGCCTCAAACTCCAGTATTGGGCCTCTTTGTGGTGTGTAACTGATGGTTTTCTGATGGGCTGCTCCGTGCCCATTTACAGAGGTCGCCCTGAAGGGTCGGGGGCTCCTTTGCTCGGAGGCTGGTTTTGGATATATATATATATATATATATATATATATATATATATATATATATATATATATATATATATATATATATATATATATATATATATATATATGTATCTATTAAAACTTTCTAATAAAATAGAGGAATAATATCAACAGTAACAAGAAAATTAAACACCAGATATTAAAATATATATACCAATTGATAAAATGTATACAATAATAATAAAACATGCATATTATTTGTAAATACATGTTTCTAAAAATAATATAAACATCTAAAAACAAAATATTGAAAACATTAAACTTAAACAACAGTAGCAAAAATAATCAATATGACTTCAGTTTAAACAGAAAGAGAATAACTATTACATCATGCAGGCATTACATTTACTATTCTCACATAAGCAACATAGGTAAAAGCATGTAGCATAGATTTACTATTCCCACTACAGTCTATGCAACAGTAGGGAAAGTGTTGGCCTTCGTACAGGTTAGATTTTCAGTTCCCACTCCACTATAAGCAACAGTAGGGAAAATATTGAACTTCAGAGGGGTTAGATTTACTAATCCCAATCCAATCTAAGAGCAGGAAGGTGTTGTCTTTAGATGGTTTAGATTTACTATTCACAGTCCAATCTAAACAACAGTAAATGGAAGAAAATGAAAATTTGGTACCATGGTCAGTCACTTGCTCTGCAGGTAGCCCTCCCTTATTGACTGCAGGAGAGCCTCATAATATTCTGGGCCCAAATTTACTAATCTTTCACACAATTTAGCACAGCACAGCAACTTGCTGCACTGCATTGCATGAAAGGAAGAGACTTGCAGAAATGCATCATATCTGCTAAGATATGGCACACTTCTGCTCTTTCACAGTGCTGGTGCTGGCAGCCTAGCACCAATGCAGGTATCCTTGCACCATGGTGCAAGGGTGCCTGTGTTAGAAGGAGAATTTGTTTTTGTGCAGGAAGGGATACAATGCAGCGTTGTGATTGATAGGCACCCAGGCTCCCCGGACCAATCAAAATGCTGCAATGCAGCGTTGTGATTTGTTTTGAGCATCCTGGTTGGACACTCAACCAGGGAATGGGAGCCTGGGCTTGTTCTCCATGCAGGCTGTAATGCGGCCTGCATGGAGAACGGGGAAATTGCGCTTGACTGATTGGGGCGGCCCAAGAGGGCTGACCAAACAGTCATTGCACACTTTGGGGTGGGAAAACCACTCCTCCCTTTTCCTGCTCAGAGATCAGAGCAGCCCCACCCCCTCGCCCGCCCACAAAAGCAGCAGGAAGCACTTAAAGTTATTATCATTTAATGCTTCTTCTTCGCACTGCTTAAAAGCAGCTGGGCGGCTCTCCTCTGCCATAGCAGAGGAGCCGCCACAGAAAACAACCACTATTGTATATACAGTGCTGGTGTACAGTTAGTAAGTCCAAATTTAAGTTTGCTCTTGTATTGCACCTAATCTGATGATCTCCAACACTCGGAACAATATCACAGATACCTTTCCTTAGTTGACTGCTCTAATGTTGTTCATCCACTATGATGGCAGCAACCGAAATTAGAATTTAGCCCACATATTCCTTGTTTGAGCTACTAATGCTACTAGACAATAACGTAATATCCAGATAGAAGTCAGTGTTAAGCATGCAATAATTTAAAAAACGACAGCAGCCAAACTCGTTTGGTCAGTGACTGCCTCCTCTTAGTAGATGTCAGTCTAAATGTGGTCGTAATGTGAATTGCAACCCTATGTCTTGCCCCAATTCACATCACAGTATCATTCTATGCGTAGTACTAGAATAGACTATGAATTGTTCCATTTACATTTTCATGCTGTAAGATGTGTCACATTCTTGCCATCACAAATATGTTGTGGAAGTTGGCAACAGTGGAATAGTGTTTCTGAATTAGAAACATTCTAAGTGGCCAATTTTAAGCTTGGCAACACCTATACCCGCTGCCTATGTTGGTAACTAAACTTGTCTACAAATGTCTGATCTAGCCCCCCCCGACTCCTCTGGCAGCAGCTTCTCATTCATAAAACCCTGACAGGTGCCACAACCTACATACCCTTTGCTGGTAGATTTTACAGGCTCCCTTTGACCTTCAAATTACAAGAAGGAGGAGAGGATGACCTTCTCAACTTACATAAATGAAGATCTTATCTACATGCTCCTACTCAATTTGAATTAACAATAAGGAAAGAAAATTAAAGTATGCAACTCAAATGTCTAGTTAAAAAAATGAACAAATGTAATTACAGTAAACTACAAACCTGTCTTGCCCTCTCCACTCATCTCTCCCATCTGCCATCTCATGCCCTCTATTCTCCTCTAGCACTGTGGGTCAATAATGACTCACAATCCACAAGACCAATGACATCCAAAAAAGAAGAAGTTATAGCGCCTCATTCTATCCCTGAGATGTCAAACTTAACCTTCTTTTGGAGATTGTGTTTTTGCTTATTTCTCAAAACTCTGTGAGTTGTTTAGTTTTTTTGACTGTGTATTTATTCCCAATAAAACAATAAATGGCAGACCCCGATTGAATCCCAAAGACCTGTATATACAGAGTAAGCTCTTAGGTACTATTGACCTTTAGGACATTCGAACATCTCTAACTTCTGTGTAACGAAAGGAGGAATGCTCACCACACTTGTGGTGAAACCTAGATAGATAGAGCTACCCTCAATCAATGGAAGGCATGGAAATTGCACTGCCTATCAGGCAAACTATTTTCATCACAAGGTATAGTCCTACCTCCAGACTGAGTAACATATGAGAAGAGGGGGCTTCATCTACCACATATCTAATTTGTATATCACTGATCCTTATGCTGGTGTTACCATCTATTTACTAGTACTGCCATATTTCCGTAAGTAGTGCCAATATCTATAGTACTCATGCATCTTCTCTGTGATAACCATGAACTCCAATCAATTGCATAAGAAGATCCAATCTGCTCATTATTCCCCCCTCCGCTGTGCTTCCTCCCTGCTACTGCATATGACATATTTGCATAGTTATAGAGGATGCAGTATTATCCCTTTTCACTTCAACTTCCCATAAATGATTATATAGCTCTTGATCTTACCTGAATTCCTGACAGAAATATATATTTTCTGCAAGCTGCTGGCCCTTGGAGTCAGTCTGAGTATAAAAAAAGGACCTTCAGAACCACTCCTCAGTTCACTATTAGACCTGTGAAAGGACCCTCAGAGGACTGCC
This sequence comes from Calotriton arnoldi, assembly GCA_963921515.1. NCBI lineage: Eukaryota > Metazoa > Chordata > Amphibia > Caudata > Salamandridae > Calotriton > Calotriton arnoldi. The sequence continues at coordinate 203,292 of CAWUFW010011662.1, read as the reverse complement.
TGCTGCTGTGACCTGCTGGGCATTTTACTAGACGGATGCTGTACCTGTAAGGACTGCTTTGCTGCCTGGAGCCTACCTTGATCCCTCTGAGGCAAGCCCTGCTGTTGAGCCCTGCATCTTCTACTGCACCCAGGACTCCCAGAAGTGACTCCAAAGGCTAGTTTGCTGGCCTCATGTTCAGAGCCATAGGGACAAAAAAAACTCTCACTTTCTTGAACCCACACCTGGACCCTCCTGGATGAGTCCTGAACCCCCATGAGGTGCCCCACCAGTCCTGGACCCTTTGGTGTGGTGCTAAAGGTGCCCAGATAGCCAATTCCCAAAACTGAGGACTTAGAAACATTTTGGCCAAAACCTGCTCTGAGAACCAAGAGGAGACCAGGACTAACCTGCTCGCCTATCCTCCTGAGGTGCATCACTAGTCAGGTTGACTTTGCAGCTTTTCCCACTACGTTCCTCTCTGCAGCAGCAAATCCATTTCAGCGGTTCTTCCCCAAAGGATTATCCAAGATTGCGGAACTGTCTTCGGCTACAGCCCTCTGCCTCATCCTGCTCGAGATTTTTGACCTCTGAAGGAAAAGATCTGATTCGGGTTACCCGGGTCACACAAGACCACCTCTCAGCCTTCCATACCAAATGAAGAGTCGGTCAGACAGTAGAGAATACCAACCAATATCTGTTTATTCAGAATACGCTCAGAGCAGAGCCCTGTCTGCCCAGTCACTAAGGAGTGCTGCAGAGGGACTGACATCAGCAAGCAATACGATACATTAAATACACTTCAAAACCAATGAAAGCACGTCCACCATGGAATTTTCCAGAGAGATGCAGCTGGACAGTAAATTACAAAGGAGTACGTTTGGTTTCTGAGGCCGGGCACACATTATCTACCATTCAAGGTTACTCTGCCTGTGCCCGCCAATAGACAAGTGGGAGAAGACCTACATCTAAAGGGAAAGGTATGCACTAATAAGAACAGTGCATTCATTAGTATGGCAGAACTCAGCTCCGAAGAAACATAACCTAGAGAAGGCCGTTTCTCGGAAATAGCAAAGAATTAGTTTCGATCACAATACAAAATGGTGCCTATACATAAAATGGCGCCGCAAATGCTAACTTACATAAAACCATGCGAAATCATAATTTTTATTCCAACAGACCCTCCTTTTAGCATGAGCTGAGCAATTATTGTGTAATATTGAAAAAGACATATAATTCAACAAATCATGAATACATTTTTAGGAGCACTCCATATTCTCAGCTTCAGGAAGGGAAACAGTAAGGAGGGAAGAGGTCTCAAAAATACCCTCATTTATCTGCATGAGGTCTTCAAATTCTTTCTGAAGCATGATTGTTGCATTACTATCATTATGAATTGATATTCTCTTAGGAGTGAAGAGGGTGGGGCAATAAGAGCAACATAAAGGAAGACACTGGACTAAAACACAGCAAGAGACCAAAATCACAATGAAATAGATCACCTTTTCAAGGATCCAACCCCATCCACCAAGCAATAATCAACTCCAATTCCCACTCTCCATTCCTTTCATGTTTTCTAGAATGTCTAAAATGTGTTGGGTAATATTAGTTATCCCAACTACACACTGGTCTCCTACTACTGCGCACACACCACCGCTCTTAGCTTGAATGAAATCAACAGCATATCTAGTCTGCTCGGAGTATATTTGCATACTTTCTAATTGGGTGGTGATGTCATGCAAAGCTGCTACTGTGGAGTTCGACAATATCTGCAGCTTACATCCAAAATATTCTCTAGCTCTTTCACCTCTGGCCATAGCGGTGCCACCAAAGGTAATAATGTAGGAGAGAATATACCCAAAGTTGATACCATTACTATAATTATTGACTTCCAAATCCGTCACTCCGTCGCAGAACTCTGCAGTCAACGTTCTTTTTACCCACCGTATATTTGGCTTACTATACTTACAAGGCACACCTAAAGGGAGCACCATTAATAGAGCAACATCATCTGTACCATTATGAACATTTGAATAAGTACCATTAGTAAAAAAACAAAATCCTGGGTGTGCTTAAAGTGGACCTTGATAATCTACAGGAGCATATCTGGTGTTCATTCTGAGCGTACTCAAATCCTTCTTTTTCACTAGAGACATCGTATTTTTTAACAATATTATTCCAGAACAATTGACATACAAGAATGCATCAGTACTGTTTACTATCGGACAACATGCGGGATAATATACAGCTTTTGGGGTAACCGTTAAATCTTGGTAATGCCAGCCCACTAAGGTAATGTTCTGCTCTCTCATATACATATTATCACAATATGTATTATTGTCACAACCCGGATATCCCTTTCCTCGTGGCTTCCTGTAATATGGAAAAGGACCAGGATACCCCATTCCAAACTCACCCCTTACCTCTACGAATTGGGCTGGGCGGGTATACGTATAATTGACCAGCGACAATGGGTAAGCAGTCCATAAACTTGTAACAGATTCGGTGGGATAACAAGCTGTACCTTCTCCCAAAAATCTTTTATGTGTGTCTAGAAAGACATTACTCAGGGCTGTCCTTTTGGTGTGTATTTTAGAAACAACCTTATGTTTAGTACATGACGTGCATCCTGATCACATTCCAAAACCCAGGACACCCCACCCAAAATCATTAGCAGTAATACCACAAGAACAATACACAATATTTTTCTTTTTGTAGACCAGAATATACGTATAGGAACAGGGGGAATCACTGGCTGCTCTTCATCAGCAACCATCCTGCCAAAGAGATGCATGGTAAACAATAAAGCAAAAGGGGAATGGGCCAAAATGCCAGCAAGAAAATGATACAAGTTCCCAGTGTCCGTCAGAGCCTCGCTGGTACAGGCTCCTATTATTCATCAAAACGTTGGCGCTATTGAGCACCGGCGGTGGAGCTTGCTCTGTACTAAACTCGGGTTCCCACATCAACCAGGATAAGGTACCCCCAGGGGAATACTTTCGATCTATCCTGTCCAATGTTCAAACAGTGCACAAATCTCACCTCAGCCTAAACTAGCTCCATTGGTACTATAGCAAAGTACATCCTAACTTACACAGTCCATCCCTAACTAATCTGAATTCTCCTTTGGTGCACTGTTCCTCAGCTGAGGGCGCAAATTATACCTAGTAACTCCAGGCACAGAGGGATCAGTGAAAAGGGGCTCCTGGATAGCCCATATTTCCGGAGGTACTGCTGCATTCAGCATTTCATCATTCTCCTCATCCGTTTTGGTCCAGGTCAACCTGGCGTCACTGAAGGGGACAAACTGAGGCACTGTATCGCACTCAGAGTCCCCTACTCCATCCCTCACCCACTGATCATAGGGCAAGGGTAGAGGTATCCGGCAACAATGAGTCGAGTGAACCCAGTTCTTTTGACCATCAATTTTTACTGCAGTACTTGTAGCCAGGAGGACCTGCTTCAGCCCCTTCCACTGTGGCTCCAAACTCTTCTTTCGCTGAAAATTATGAATGAGGACGTAATCACCAGGCTGAGTATCGTGTCCGGGCCCCTCTGCCGTAGTTGGCAGGGCTTCCAGGACCTGTTGGTGAATAGAACGCACATTTTCAGTTAACTGACAAAGGTAATCGATCAACAGTGGATACTCAATATCGGTAAACCGCCGAGGACGCGGGACGCCCTAAACATTTGCCGGGAGTCCAAACATGACCTCGTACGGTGACAATCCTGTCATAGAATGTGCTGTTGTTCTTGTTGACAAAAGAGCTAATGGTAAAGCATTGGGCCACTGTAACCCTGTTGTCTCCTGAATCTTTGCCAATTTCAGTTTGAGAGCACCATTGTACTTCTCAACCAAACCTGCTGACTTCGGGTGGTTAGCGGCATGAAACTTCTGCTTTATGTGCAAACCATCACATATTAACTGAATGACCTTAGCATTAAAATGACTTCCGTTATCACTCCAAATCAAACGGGGCAAGCCGAAACAAGGAAAGGCTGTATTATCTTTAATGGGATAAGCCTCAACCCATTTACTAAAAGCACAGACAACCACCAAAACATACTTCAAATTATTGCACCGATCTAATACTATGAAATCCATCTGAAGGACTTCAAAAGGAAAAGTGGGTGGTGCAAAGTTACCAGGTGGGGTAGGGGTACATTTTCCAGGATTGTGCATCATGCACACCGTACAATATATCACTAAATGGGCTGCTGTCTTAGAAATATTATCGTTCTGCCATACAGGGTCTAACACCTTGCAAATACCCTTAGCACTAATATGGGCTGGGCCATGGGCCATCGTAACTACAGGGAGAACATATGCATCTGGCAACATCCATCTCTGTTTCCCTGACTTGTCAATCCAACATCCCTCATCATTCAATTGTGCTGTACTTTCTTGCCACAGTGCTAAATCTTCTATTGTGGCCTCACTTTGTATCTCTTTCACATTCTCAAGTGTATCCTCAAACATGGTAACTTCAGGCACCCATCTAGCGGGGCCTGCTACAAACATTCTTTTCATTTTTGTCCGGGCTGTTTCCTTAGCTATCTGATCTGCAAACTCATTTCCCCTACCCACATCATCAGTAACTTTCCGGTGAGCGCTACACTTTACTATAGCCACATTCTTAGGGAGTGTCAAAGCAGACAAAAGCCTCAATATAAGGTGCCCATGTTGAATCTTGGCGCTGTGCGAAGTAGGTAACCCTCTCTCAGCCCAGATTCGCCCGAAATTATGTGCGACTCCGAAGGCATACTGGCTGTCAGTATAAATATTGACAACCAGTCCCTCACTCAATTCGCAAGCTCTTAATAGAGCAACAAGCTCCGCAGCTTGGGCCGATTGATAGGGAACTCCTGATGTCTCAACCACTGTACGCAGCGTGGTGATAGCATACGCAGAAGTTGTAGTGCCATCTGATCATTTAAAACATTGACATATAGTTCCCCTTGTGGGTCAGATAAGGGGACATCAGTCAGGTCTACCCGTCCCTTTGTCTCTTCTTCTGTCCGGAAGATACAGTCATGTTTATCAATCTCATCATTTTCAGAAGGGAGGGGCAGTAACGTGGCTGGATTCAAAGTGGCACATCTTTAAATCGTGATGTGTTTGACAAACAAGGTTAATTCATAGACAGTCAGACGTGCTGTCAGACGTGGTGAGGTGCTGTATTCAAAAGCGTGTCTACAGCATGGGGTACCATGACCGTGAGCTCAGTATCAAGTACGAGTCCAGACGATTGTCTGATAGAAATGGCAACAGCTGCTCGGGAGGGCTCTTGGGACAGGATCAAGAACGGCAGAGAAATAAGCACACGGCCATTGCTTATCTCCAAACTTTTGTGTTAAAACAGAAAGTGTACAACCAGCCATCTCATGGACGAACAATACAAATGACTTGTTATAATCGGGGGGTGCCGAGTACTGGAGCTGAACAAAGTGCAGTTTTCAATTGCTCAAAAGACTGCTGACATTCAGGCATCCAAGGCAGGGCCTCAAGCAAGGGTTTGATTAGTAATGAGTAGTTAAGTATCCGCTGGCGACAATCGGAAGTGATACAAATAAAAGCGCGCACATCTTTCTGGGTTTGTGGAACGGGCATTTTAACTTTGGTACTGATGCGCCCAGGAGTCAATCTCCTACCCTCCTTCGACAGTAGGTGACCTAAATAGTAAGTTATCAACATACTGCACCAATACATTACCGGAGGGAAGGGAACTGACTCTTTAAAACTTGACTATAAATACTTGGACTTTCAGTATAGCCTTGAGGAGCTCGCCAGAACCTAAAGCTTCTACCAGCTAGTATAAACCCAAACGAATACCTGCTATCCGGATGAATAGGAATACTAAAGAAAGCATTTTTCAGGTCAATGACAGAGAAGAATTTATCAGTAGAGGGAATCATTATCAAAAGAGTAGTAATGTCAGGGACCACTGGAAACTGGGGAACCACTATTTTTTAACCTCGCGCAAATCAATCACAAAACGATAGACATCTCCTTGATCATCACCGGAAGGAGTCAGTTTAAGAATGGGGAGAATAGGACTATTACAAATATTGCCTGTTGTTTCCTCAACCACTACCTTCTTGATCAAATACTGAATAATTTGCAATAAAGCTCGTTCGCCTGCCTGTGGTAATTTGTACTGAGGGATACGAGGCAAAATAGCACCATCCTTAACCTGTATCGAAACTATTGGTAACTGCAGCAGCCCCACATCGGTATCACCTGTCGCCCATAAAGTGGATGGAACATCTGCAAATTCAACAGGAAGAGGCGCATCTTTGGACAAACACTGTTTAGCATGTGCTACATTGGGGCCCATTGTCATATAGACACCGGTCGAGGAGCAATAAATGGTAGCATGAAATTTCTTCAACAAATCCAAACCCATAAAATTTTTACCACAAGTAGATGTCAACAAGAATGGCGAATCCACAGTGAAAGGACCAATAGTCAATGCAAGAGGTTTGGAAATGGGGCTTACAACTGGTATACCAGAAAAACCAACCAACACATTATTATGGCCAGACAGAGCAGCCCCAGGGACCATATTTCGAGAAACAGAACTTTTTGTCGCACCTGTGTCCACCAAAAATTCCTTAGTTGAACCTTGCAGTTCTACTGTTACATAAGGACCACGCTGGTCTACAGGTATCGGAACTTGCCCCTCACTCTGTCCCTGGCTGTCCTAACTGTAAAACATTCCTGTCACTTCCTCCATGTCATAATTATCATGGTAATACTGACCATCACGAGGTTCATTAAAGTAATTATTATCAGAATGACCCTGTGAGGCTGCAGCATTCTGAGACCTATCTGCCCCACCTGTTCCACGACCCCGTCCACGAGAACCTTGCCCTCTCGGGAGCGCTACCTTCTGCAAAAGCACAGGACATTTGTTATACCATTGTCCCTCCTCTTTACAATACGCACACTGATTCAGACCCAAAGGAGTAGTTGTGGGCTGCCTACTAGTGTGTGGAAGTTGTCGGGCAGGACCACCAAGTCCTCTTCCATTCCCTCTAAAAGCTTGATGTAGCAACACCTTTGTTTTTAAATCCTTATGTCTCTTGTCTGTCCTCTCCTTATCCTCATTGTCCCTATGCTCATAATATTGCATCATATTCAAAATAACAGAGGAGGAAGAGGTGGACCAAGTACTCTCAGAAGCCTGCAATCGAGTCGCAATTTCGGGAAGCAAGTCAGAAACAAATCTATTGATAAACAACCGAACACCTCCCTCAACGGACAAATCCTGTCCACTATAATCCAAAAATGTACCTTCAAATCGGGTAAATAAATCAGATACACTCTCATCTTTCTTCTGTCAACAGGCTGATAATTTATCCCAGTCTACCTTTCTCGGCGGAGTCAGAGAATGCATATACGTAATTATGCGGCCTGGCAACGCTAATAATTCCGCTCGAGGCTTATCACTGGGCTTTCTTTCCTGATCCCATGCCTTAATTTGATCCCAAGTAGCACCCAACTCCGGAACATGATCTTGAGTATGATACTGCCTCCAAATATCAACCGGAACAAGAAGTAGAAAGAACATTTCAATATCAGCAGGAGTCATCACCATTGAGGAAGCAGCTTCAGTCAGTTCTTTATAATAGGCAGTAGGATTTTTCCTAGGATCTGGTAAATGAGTTTTAAGAGATAAAACCTCACTTCTTTTCCATGGAGTATAAACCCATTGTTCTTGAAACCGAGCCGCCACCGCCGCTCGAGTAACATTACTTCATCCATCTGTTACCTCTGGTATCTCGGGGTGATATATAGGATGAACCTCTCTCGTCAGAAACTGAGACACCGACCTGGGACTTTTCTCATGCAGTCTTCCCCTATTAGCTATTATTGTCATAACATTGGCAAAGACTTGTTCTGGGCCCAGCTCGCTAATATACACTTGATCTCTTATTTCATATAAAACTTGAGGTGCCTCCGCTTCAAAGTGCTGTTGCCAAAGACCAATCAGAGTAGCAGACATGTGTTTAAGGGCATGCTGCTGTATAAAGGGCTCAAAATCTTTTATAGTCGCCCAGATATCCTCTACACTATAAATAGGGTTACGGGCCCACTGTGCAGCCTGATTAGCTATTACCCTTTTCTCTTCATCCCCCACATCAGATCGCACTAACGGTCCCATGCGCTCCTTAAATTTTGTCCAATCCCTGTCCTCAAATCCACGCTCCGGTGTCCCACTACTTACTAACGTCGGAGGATGAAAAACCCCAGTGGGAGAAGCAACAGAAGCAACAGGCACTATCGTCGCTGGGGGCTGTGTCATGGGGGAAAGAGCTGGTGAAAGGGTAGCTGAGACAAAAGGTACGGCATGAGTACTAACGGTCACAGGTGCCACAGATGGCAAAGAAACAGAAGGAAGGGGAGGAGGTGGAGCTGAAATCAAAGCTGTCGAAACATCAGCAATAGATGAACTTACTAACGTCAGAGGATGAAAAACGCCAGTGGGAGAAGCAACAGAGACAGTGGAAGCAACTGTAACAGGTGGCTGTGAAGGCACCGGAACAATGGGATATATTCTGTGCAGGGCATATGGAGGCGGGTGTTGGGTATCTAATAATTCTTCCACACAAAGCATCATCTTCTTCCTGAACCACATACGATTTATCAATATGTAATCAAAACCTCCTATCCTCACATTCAACACCCTTTTCCTGTTTCTCCCTATCATATGCTACAGCCTTCTGAGTCAACATCTGCATTCTTCCTTTCCGGGCCTCTTTTTCTGCCTTCAATCGCCGCTTTTTAGCTACTTTCTGCCATGTTCTGAGAGAATCAAACATACACTGCCTACTTTGTTTCTTAAACAATTGTTCTTGTAAATACCTAATCTTTTGTTCATCAAACATGCCCGTCAACGGCCACTGCAACTCGGCATTGTCCCTCATATATTTGTGCCATAATGTAGTAAACATAATAGGGCCAAGACCAGGCTTCACATACATATCAAAATTGGAAGTGCCTTCTGGAGGCGCTGGCTGAGCTTCTTCCAATTGAGCATCTGCAGAACAACAGCGGCAGCACAAAGAAATCAATTTGCTAACACTAGGCATCTTTAAACATTCACTATTTTATGCCTAACAAAACAAATACAAATACTTCTTATCCCAAGATGGCCCGTAGACCGCACCAAATACAAACCAAAAATGGTACCATATCCACAAAGAACCAAAACAAGCTCACCTGATATATGCAGGTCAAACAAATGTAGTCTCCACTGCCTACTCTTCAGACCAAATGGTCAGATCCAAGGGTTTTGCTGTTTAGGACTCCAGTCAGGATGACCACGGGGCGAGGCACCGTTCAGCAGGACAGAAGGGCCAGCTGCGAGTATCAGGAACTCTTCGTGCAGGGATCCCTGATCCGCCTATCTGACCCAACGATGGCCTGGACTCCCCCTCCCGTCTGTGGAAGGGGAAGGGCCACTCACCCGAAGGAGTCCCTGTTTGGGCGCCAACTGAAGAAAATGACCCGATTCAGGTAACCCGGGTCTCACAAGACCACCTCTCAGCCTTCCATACCAAATGAAGAGTCGGTCAGACAGTAGAGAATACAAACCAATATCTGTTTATTCAGAGTACGCTCAGAGCAGAGCCCTGTCTGCCCAGTCATTAAGGAGTGCTGCAGACGGACTGACATCAGCAAGCATAACAATACATTAAATACACTTCGAAACCAATGAAAGCACGCCCACCATGGAATTTTCCAGAGAGATGCAGCTGGACAGTAAATTACAAAGGAGTAAGTTTTGATTCTGAGGCCAGGCACACATTATCTACCATTCAAGGTTACTCTGCCTGTGCCCGCCACTAGACAAGTGGGAGAAGGCGTACATCTAAAAGGAAAGGTATGCACTAATAAGGAAAGTGCATTCATTAGTATGGCAGAACTCAGCTCCGACGAAGCATAACCTAGAGAAGGCCGTTTCTCGGAACTAGCAAAGAATTAGTTTTGATCACAATACAAAATGGCGCCTATACATAAAATGGCGCTGCGAATGCTAACTTACATAAAACCATGCGAAAACATAATTTTATTCCAACACTTCCATTAAGACGACTAAGACCAAGTGTAGAAATCTTCTCGCAGCTTCAACCCAAGTCCATCACCTGGCAAATTTCCCACCTCGGACACCTCCTGCAGCCTTGCCTTGCTGAACTTTATCATCTCAGATACTTTTTTTCAGAATTTCATCTAAATCCGAAGATAAGCGCTGACCGGGCCCAATCCACTTCCTGTATCTGAACTGTGCTCCATCGCTGTCAGACAGATTTTCCGACTTTGACCCAGTGTTGCACAACTAGATGTCTGCAGTTGGTGCTTTGATCTTTTAGGTGCTAGTTTTTACTAAAAACTTTATAAATTCATTACTCCAATCCTATTGGTTGAATTTTTGTCATTTCGATGTCAAATAATTTATCAGCATTTCCTCTATTTTTCTAAATTGGTTGGGGATTTTCTTGTGTTGAGTTTTCACCTTTTTACTGTTTGTGGGCTACATATATATTTTGCACATTGCCTCTAAGTTAAGCCTGGCTGCTTTTTTTGCCAAGCTACCCAGGCTTAAGCACAGCATAATTTAGTCACTTTTTGTGGTCACTCTGCAAAGGATTGTGGCTGTTGCTTGACCAGGGCTCACACTCCAGTCAACCAACAACCCAATTTCTCACACCATACCAAGGATGTCAGGTCTAACACAAGGGCAATTAAAAGATTGTGTTCTCTGCAGCTATGGTCCATTCAGGCTATTAGCATCCCCTCCAACTTCCAACCCAAAAAAGGAAGTGCAGCAAGAGAAGGAGATGCCTCAATCTAAAGAAGAGGAAAAAACTCCTTTCTTCCACAGTGCTTCTTCTGCTACTTCTGCCATTTGTGACACAGCTCTCTGGGCTTCTTCCCAGGGGTGGTGTCTCCATTTGAGCGGAGGAGCGTCACCCCACTAAGAAAAACACCAGGCCAGAGCTGAAAAATAAAATGGTAATTAAGTTTATTTATTACAATTTCATTTTTCAGCAACCAACCCACCCTGAATTGTGTCAGGGTGGGGCGGGGTCAGTGCTAATGAGTGGCAGCAGGGAGCTGTGGGCTTAAGTTTAAAATGCGCATGTCTCTTTGGCTAGCCATCTTGTGACGGCCAGCCAGAAATGTGCATTTTAAATTTCTCTAACCTAGCTGTCTTAGACAGCTGGGTTAGAGAAAACGCAGGCCTCCAGTGGTCTTGAGAGTGTTGAGTGAAGCTGCTCCCTCCAACCCTGGTGCTGCTCTCATGCTGGTGAGAGCAGCGTTAGGATTGGTTAGGGTAGTTGGCAGGGTCCCACTTTGGAGCCTGCCATCAAAGACAGAAGGAGGAGGACGTCACGTTGCAGAGAAAGGTAAGTCTATTTTCTTTTCTTTTTCTTTTTTTGTCACGCACCCCACCACCCTTGGTACATGCCAGCCACCACTGCTCCTTCCCTTGATTGCTGAAAGGACGTGTAAGCCCAATATCAATAGGGAAGGGGAAAACAAAATAAACAAATGTTTTAATTTATTTATGTCTTTCTGTGGTTGACTAGGCTTATCATTCCCCCCTCAGCAAACAAGGAGATAAGCCTAGACACAGTGGGAGAATGAGGCAGGTTTTTTCCTATTCTACAGTGAGAGACAGCTCCTTCTCACACTGTGCTTGGGACTGAGAAGGTGGAGAAGGGATGTGGCTCACTGTAACATTTGCACAGGTGGGGGGGGGGGGAGGTTCAGCCACAGAATGGCCCCTTATGAATTGACTACATATTAAACAAATACAAAATTATTGATAAGGGTTGGGATTGTTTTTAAAAATATTATTTACAATATGTATAAATTAAATTAATTTATTCTAATTAATGAATTATTTAATATTAATATGCAACATTTTATTTCATTAGTTCAAGGTTAATAAAAAAACAACTGATGTACATTTAAATTATACATTGAAATATTTTATATATTATTTATTGAATACTCATGTTCCCTATTCTTTCCAAAATAGAAGTGTACAACATTACTAGTACTATCTTTACAATCATAAATCCTATTCTAGGAGGCTCAAACCCCTTTTTTGAGGGGTGGAGAAATGTATATCTACACTTAGGTGTAACTCTACACTTGGAAATGGTGTGTAGCAAAAAAGTGTAGAAGTACACTTAGATGTAGAGATAAATATAAACATGTGTAAATATTCACATGTATATTATTTACCTTTGTGAATCGGACCATTCTCTGCACACATATGTGTATGTTTTTGACCAAGGGTAAAGGAACTTTCTACCTTTATACAAAAACAGCATTTTGACTGCAGAAGCACTCTCCACACAAGGATAAAGAAACACTACAATATGGGTTGTTTTTCACTCCTCTGGGAATTTCTTTCCACGAGTGGAGGCGCATTAAGCCTGCTGCCCTGAATGTAACGCCCTTATTCACCATCATGTTGCTTTTTGTATATCTTATTTTTAGTGATGGGTTGGTTGCTGAAAGCATCCCTGTAAAAGGTGCTATTTTGTACGGAGTGAGTGTAACGAGAGAGTCTATCAGGGCAGTCTGCAGGATGGATAGTTGATGATCCCTCAGTCCAACGCCACCTAATAGCACGGTATGGTCCTCAACAGGTTTTTCCTGTGTCACAATTGGCCATTCCATCTCTTACTTTGAAACACAGTATTATACAGGACCACGTTTGCCCTCAATTGGTAAATTTACCACATTAATTCGTAGACATAGTGCCACAAGAATGTGTGAAAGATGCCTGCCCATGTTACTTACGACTGTCACCTCTGTTTAACAAGGTGAAGTTATTTGTATGAAAAATACTACATATGTTTACACTTCAGAGGAAACTATTCTATTAGTTACAATATCTGGCTACTGAATTCAGAACACGATTTCATGCTCTGACCCTTCGATTAAATCCACCATAACCCTTACGATAGTCTTTTAACTTCATTGTACTTTCCCTTGTTCAAGCTATTATGTCGAATTGCTTGAGCGCGAAGTATATTTAGATCGGCTGCCTCAGCAAACATTAGCCACTTGTTATTTGAGTTCTGTAATGTAAATACACTACATGGGATAAAAATCAATTTCCTTTCCTCTGTATTTGAAAGGCTTGTCATTTGGGATGCGATTGCTGCTTTTATGCTCGTGTTTTCCACAGTATACTTATTTGTCTGGCTCAACAAAAATGCCAGGTTTGCTCAAAGTGTTATTCTCGTTTCATGAAACTGCTCATTAATTATGTATTTAGTTCCCCACGTCATATGTGGGTTTTTTTTGTTCTCTACTCCTCAAGATATATTGTTCCACATGGCAGAAAAACTACCTTGGAATTCTGATGAGTCAATTAAACACACTGCCTGTGTCATTTTATCGCAAATAATTCATGGGTCTTGGGAGAAGCTATAATAAAAAGCAAAAAACAAAATGGTACACATACACACACAAATACAATTCAAAGTATTTAGCAACACTTTTCAGACTAAATTGAAGCCTTCCAAGCAAAATTATGCAATTTAAGGCATGTGAAAGAATGTGCCATTGGGTAAGATTCGTTCTTGTGATTGATAGGCCATCACTTCGCGATTATTAAATGCAAAGGGATGTGCAGAAAATACTGTTTTGCGTTTACCACAATAACATCTTGTTATTCGAAACATGAAAAGACAAGATTTATTTCCTCATTTATTCTTCTGCATGTTAATAACATTGACATACTTTCATAATTTGACATATGATTGAACGACTATGTATATCACCTGAGAAAAAACATTTCCCCATTTAAGAAATAAAAAAGCAATCAATACAGCGGCAGTCCACCTCAAAATTCAGGGACAAAAATGTGAGAGTATAAGTCCCAGAATTAAAAAAAGGGCTATTTTTTAAAACAATACAATTTACACTTTTTCCTGGAGTTATCAGTATTAACAATGATTTATTTATCTTTTTAGCAGATTTGGAGATAATGCTATGTTTCCCATTGAACACTGACATCATTGACATAACTAGACCTCAAATCCATTTGCATGTGTTGTACTGTGCAAAACATGGTTTTCCGTTTCTCAGTCTGTGCAGCTTTAGCTAAAATAAGTCCTTCAGTATTTTGAAATAAATACTCTCAAATCAAAAAGTATTATGGTCGGCTGTAACATAAATTGTATTATTTTTCTTGTTCCTGATGTTCTTGAAGGAAGAAGCACAGTTCTGCTGTACCTTTACAAGGTCACTTCCTCTGGCTAATGAGGTTGCATATGTAACTTCAAATGTGTCTCTGTCTGAACACATGCTGTTTTTGGAATGTTTTCTGATTAGTTTTACCCTTTCCTTAAAGGGTAGACTCCATGGTAGTCTGCCCTTTGATTTTGAATTTATATTACTTTCCATGATTCTCCCTTTCCTTTAAAACTGGGAAGTCCCTATGTCAATTTGCTTTGTTACTCATTATTTGTCTTGTGCTAGACCAGCATTTTCCGATTTGTGGGCCGGAACCTGATTTTTGTTGGGTTGCAAAGGTTCTGGTCTATATGTATGTAAAATTTAAAAGGATTAGACTTGTTTGTGTACCAGTACAAAGGTGCTAAACAATGTCCCTAAGTCCAGTTTTAAAACCAACTCTTGCAAGTACTCTTAAGCAAGACTCCGGGTAAACCTCACAGTATTTGTTACAGCTGTCTTTTTACTTCACTAAGCCATTTGAACAGAGAATGTTCTAACTGTACATGATCATACGGAACTATACTACTTGTGTATGACTTTCACATATGTATTGAGAAATATGAATGTGGCCTAACAATCAAAGTTGGCGACTTTAGATTTGGGGAACAAGGTAGTAGTCCGGGCGTTGGCTCAACATCTGTTGTTTCTATGCAAATCACTTAATCTCCTGTGCTTATAATGAAATGAACCTGACCTAGTGTAATGTTATCTGGTGCTCATGTAAAGTGCTCCAGTGCCCTTGGGCCATGTACATGCTATATAACCTGCAAAATAATTACAGAATATATAAAATATATTTGGAAATAAATTTTTTTGAATTTATATGGAATATGTGCCTTGTTTTAACACAAAACGGATATGAGGATTTACCCTATACTCTGCTGCAGAAGAAGTTCCTCACATTTGCTAAAATCAATAGTATCAAAATCAAGATTTTTCAGAAGTCATGCGATTTTAGGATACGAATGACACAGGCCAGTATCCCACTTTGAAGAGTGTTCCAGCTTCAGACTCCAATGGAGTTCATCCTCTGCCACGTTTATGGCTAGATCCATATCTTGGCCACAGTCCAATATTAGAGGGCCTGCTCAAGGTTGTGACATTTACAAACAATTGCAAATACACACAAAAGTGACCTCACATAGTACATCACTAACATATTAAATGACATAATCAATGACATCACTGATAACATCTCAAATGACATGGGTGGTATATGGGCATTTCTATGCAAAAACCCATGTGTTTTGACAAAAATCCCATCTACCAATATTGGTAGACAAGGTCCTGTGCCACAATCTTACATGTCCTCGAAGCAGGCATACGTGTGCAACAATGTTTACAACTCTCCATATTTTTCTAACTTTGGATTTGTACTGCACTATACAGCACACATACAAAGTGGGAAAAACATTAAAGTGCAGTTTTTGAACTGAAAGGGTTTCCTTCTAATACGTAAACTATAGTTGGTAGAATGCACAAACCCTTGCACAATGGTGCAGCAGCCTAAAGTGTGCCAGCGCAGGGAGACAGCAGCAGGCCATACACACACATCTGGTAACGGCACCCGCATTTTTTTCCGGTATAGCAGCCAGCCAACCAGATTGTTTTGATGCTGAGCAATATGCATAAATTACACAGTGGAAGTCACAATTATGTAGTTACAGTTAGTTCAGACATCATAGAAAAACTATTTTCTGGTTATATTTGGTAATAACTATATACATATATGTGTGTATATATATAGCAGTGAGGTTTACAAGTCGGATGTTTACTGTACACGCACTAGCACTTTACAATTAGTTTACATCAACCAAATTGTATGATTTGGAAAAAGGATTTAGGTATTTAATCCCGGAGGGGTTTTTTCAAATACCAGTAGCGTGAGAATCAAGCAAAACACATAGAAGGTTTTATTACTTTTAAACATCTAACAGTACTAAGACTATTTTATGGTTTTACAGGAACAGTGGTTTTAAGGGCAAATATTTATGTATTTATTCTTCTAACCAAAAACCTTCCAAAAGCAACTGACATGCACTAGCACTTTCAAACTGTTGAGTTTAACTAAAATGTATGATGTACAAATCTTGGTATTTAAACCTGGATGTCTTTTGTTAAACTGTTACAATGTGAAAACTGAGTAAAATGCATACAAGGGCTTATGGCTTATGGCTTTGAGCACATATCAGTACTAACAGTATGGTATGGCTGTAAAAGGTAATTTTTGCTTTTAGGTTAATTAATTATGCATTTACCTGTTAAACCAGAAATGACTATCCGAGCAAAACTCGAATATGTTTTCTATGTCTACCTCACTCAATATAGGCACATGTCACTTTAAGAAACAAACCTTTGAAAATATTCAAAAAGGAAAAAAAAGAGTATTTAAAGAAACAACTTACCGTGTACCGCGTCATGTGATCAAGGCCATCCGGGGTCGAAACGCGTCATGCTGATGGTGTGTTAATGGGAGCAATAAATCTTTGATGCTGCACCAAATTGTGGTCCGTGCTCCAATTCTTGCAGAAGCCAGCGAAGCAAAGGTGGAGTTTTCCAGATATTCATAGTCGGTTCTGACTCCTCCAACTACAACACGGACCCCCTCTGAATCCAGGGCTTTGCTGCCACCAAAGGAGCCAATGCTTGGGCGCAAGCGAAATCTTGAAATCCGTGAGTATTAACGGCAGCAGGCCCCCCAGCGAGAAGCGATACGGCAGAGACATCCCACAGCCACGTTAAGGTAGGCAAACACGGGTCGGAGGACGCGGAGGGTGCCTAATCCTTAAGTGGAGTGTGAGGGAGAAGCCAGTGAGAATTGTTAAAGCTGGGTGCAGAGGTGTGAGGAGATACGTGAGGAAGGGCAGCACACAGCAAGCGATCCTGACCTGCAAGACCTCGATAATTCAAATACCAGCTCCAAAATACACCATGTCAGCCGACGTGCTCAGAGAAAGGGAAGCGGCGGTGGCCGACATGTTCGATGACAACAAAGCCCCCAGGCAGGTCTCGATCTCCTAGCATACACCAATGGGTCCACGTAATACCATCCTGAAGGACAAAACAAAGCTACTGGAAAAGCTGATGAAGCTTGAACAGAGCAAGTGGTGGGAGGCCAAATCTCTCCAACGTTACCTGGACATTGGTAGGGTGCCATGGGGGCTATGAATATTAATAGCCCCCAGCTATGAGAACTCAGACCAGGACATGATGAAAGAGTGGGCAGAAACCAATCTGGATTCATCACGGAGGTTGATCTGCATACTTGTTAAATACGGCGAAAAAGATCGCGTTAAATTACAGGAAGAGATTAAGGCACTGAATGATGAATTAAACGCAATGGGACAAAAGGATGAACTGGCTAAACTTAAAGATGAAATGATAAAAAGGATAAAAAATGAAGAGGATAAGATAAGGGAAAGAAACGCTTATAAATTTAATCGAGACCGCACAGACTATGAGAGCGGCCGCATATCCACGTTCGCCAAAAAATACGATATGCTGAAAGTTTCAAAATATGGAGAAACGGAAACAGCCAAATATAACCCTATAGATAGAAGGGCTAGGACAGAGGAAACATCCAACTCAGACTCAGCTCAGCGCTTGAGAGCGAGACGGAGGTGGAGGCCTGCCAACAGACAATGAAGAAGGTACCTGTTCGAATCCCACTGGCAGATGAGGTTGGTTTTTTATGTCTCGAACACAGACAAACTCTGCGCCCCAGAAAACAGGAAAACAGACAAACAAATCAAAAACAACAAAACGCTGTGAGAGGCGACAAGCCAGCAAACGACGGGCCAACACGACAAAACCAAAAGAGACAACCAAGGCGAAACTGGAGGCGGTAAAAGCAAGCAAACAAACCAACAGTCAAACGGTAATAAATCTGACCAGCTTGGTCCTAAACAAAGCTGAGGAGCAACTATTATTGTTGGGGCTTTCCTACTGCCCCGAAAACTCATTTAATTATGCGGCCACAAGAATGGACATTTTTAAGAGCGTGCGGAAACTCAAACTTAAGAAATACTTTCTGCAACATAAAAAAACAAGTTTTGACAAGATGACCAGTCAGTTAGCCAGTTCCCCTCTGTTCAACCTAACTGCATCAGATATGCCAACCCTTCGTGATATGCAAAAATTGGTGAACGAAAGCAGTGCCTCCACTCTTTTTAACAATTTTGAACTTACAAGTAATGTGGTCGGACCACAGATACAAGTTACTCCATTCAAACCACGCTCACCTTTCAACCCTATCACACCTAGAGACACAATTGATATATTTCATAAGCAAGTAACAACAAGTATCAAACAACTCAATCATAAAATAAATAACACAACAAGAAGCAAAACAAACAAACGGGAACTGCAGTATCATCTACTTATGTCCAAATTGAAAGCGAATAAAGAAATAGTCATCTGTAATTCAGACAAAGGAGGAAGTCTAGTCCTTTGGAGCAAGGCCGACTATATTGAAGAAGCTATGAGCCAGCTAAGGGATACAGAATGCTACCCATCGCATTGATCAACTAGCCCTCAAAGCCATGTACAACGACTACAAGATGAAACTGGTGGCATGGAAGAATGCGGGGCTGCTGACTCCAGATGAACATAAATTCCTACGAAATGACAATCCAGTAACGCCTATCTTGTATTTTATACCAAAAATCCATAAGAATATCACGAGACTCCCAGGAAGGCCAATCATATCGGCCCGGAATAGCCTACTTGAAAAAACTTCACAATATGTAGACTTTTATTTTGCAAGATCATGTGCAACAATTACCCTCTTACATTAGGGACACGGGGGACTTCCTACATAAAATGCAGGATTTAATTTGGCAAGATGACTACTTACTTATCACGCTAGATGTTACATCATTGTATACATCAATCAACCACCAGGATGGCTTGAGGGCGTTGCAACATTTCCTAGCGCGGAGAGCAACAGAATTGGTACAACACAGCACAATGTTAATCAACATGGTTGACTTTTGTTTGAGTAACAATATATTTATGTTTCAAAATGCTTTATACAAACAGCAACGAGGTGTAGCTATGGGGGCCAGCTTCTCCCCCAGCTACGCTTGTCTACATATGGGGTGGTGGGAGGAGCTGGTCCCACACAAAGAACACAAAACATATGTGACAAATAACATCAAAGTATGGTTGAGATTTATAGATGACCTTTTTCTAATCTGGCAGGGCACTAGATCGGAGGTTGAAAAATCTATAGAGGGTCTCAATATTAATAAACTCAACTTGCACTTTACGGCATCAGTCAGCACTGAGATGGTAAATTTCCTAGATGTCCAGGTATATGTCAGGGAAGGCAAACTTCATACTAAATTGCATAGAAAACCAACAGCGGGCAACTCAGTACTGCATGCCGGAAGCTCACACCCCAAACACTTAATCTATAGCATTCCTTATGGGGAGATGCTCCGGCTTAAACGCATATGTAGCTGTGAAAATGACCTATACAAAGCCCAAGAAGCTAGCAAAAACAGGTTCTTAGCTAGAGGCTACACCACACGGCGCATCAACAATGCTATCACAAAAAGCAATAGTGTCAGGAGAGAGAGCCTTCTAAACAAACATACTGAGATAGAGATATCCCAAGATGATAAAGCTGAAACATTTAGGTTCATCCTGAATTACAACAAACAGGGAAAGGCTATCACCAACATTATAAGGAGAAACTGGCCTCTGATATTGGGCGACCCAGTTATTGGCCATTTGCTTCCAAATAGGGCAGCTATCACTCACAGCAGGGCACCCTCCATGAAGGACACTTTGGTCCAAAATGATCCTGGAAACCAGCCAAAGAGTACGTGGCTCACTCAAAGAAAGGGTTTCCATAAGTGCAAGGTATGTAAGGCATGCCAATATGGAGTCAATACAACTTCATATAAAACACCTTTCGGGGAATATAAGCGACCCATCACCAAGACCTTGACATGCAAATCAGACCATGTGGTCTATGTGCTGGAGTGCCCTTGTAGCCTAAGATATGTAGACAGTACAATACTGCATGGGCACAAGAGGGTACTCCAGCACATTAGGGCAATCAAAAACCAGGACCAAACTTACCCGGTTGCCCGTCATTTCGGTGAAGTGCATAATGCGGACCCCAAGGATCTTAAATATTTTCTGATTGACAGCATACCACCCAATAAGCGAGGGGGTGACAGGGTCAAGGCACTTAGACGACTGGAAACACTGTATATTCTAGACCTTGATACCAAGGAACCGGGGGGCCTGAATGCCACTGAGGACTTATACACATGCCTCTAGATCAATATTGGAGCAATAAGAGATTGAGTCTAATACTTAGAATGGGGAGCCAATCATCATTGAGCAGTCAACATGTAGCCACAGGGTTTAAACTGAAAACCGCCCAAAAAAAACTATGGGGGATATTCACAAGGACTTATCTCCGATTTATCTCCACCTTAACTCATCAAAAGTGGAGATAGATTTAACACCCCATTCACAAGCAGGTGCAAACTGCAGACATCGCCAGTATTCCCGAGATAACTGCCCCAAAATTTATCTCCACGGTGGACACCACCAACTAACCCTAATGAGATGCAGAGTAGGCGTTCCCATGCAAAAACACACAAAAAAAACACAACACCACTTTCACAATGAACTGCCAGATCTGCGATGCGAACCAAAAACAGGAGATATGCCGCGGTAGCACCAGGGATCTAACACCTGCCTTCTGCTGGTGTTAAGCAGGACGACTACCTGCAGTACGAAAGGGAGCCCAGCACAGAGCCACATCAGAAGACCCACAGATGCCATGGAGACAATGATCATGCAGCTCCGAGACCCATGAGACACACAACACCCACCGCCACCACCCCAGGACCCCCCGCCCCCCCCGGGAACACCACAGAGGCAGCATACACAAAGACAGCGGACCCACCTGAAACGCACCTGCCACCCAGACCCAACGCCAGAGGAGGACATTGCCCACTACAGGCCCAAAAGGACAACCAACCCCCGCATCCTGACCCACATCCCCCACCTGCTGACGGTACCAACCCAGCGGACAACCAACATCCCTCCCCAGACAAAGCTGCCGGCTGCGTAGCACATGTCGGCCTCTGGTACCATCCAACCCACAACTGCCAGAGTCGGAGGAGTCACACAGCCAGCCCCATCCAAGGTCATCACACCTGTCCTGGATGCCAACATCAGCCTGGTACCCCAGCCCCTCCACTTCACCCATACTGCGCAGGAGCAGCTGGAGACCAAGCAAGGCTCCTACGCCATAGCTGGATTCCCTCACGTGTCAGGGCCAACTGCACACATGTACCCCTTGTGCCCCCTGCCGACACTGCACACAACTACCACAACTGAAAGCACACGCATCCCATGAATGTGCAGGCAATAGTGGACTGCCTGGGACCCTTCAACAATGACGTGGCCAACTCCCCAGGCAGAGTGCCTGATTCTCACATCTCCCGACAGTCCATCATCACCCAGCGCTCCCAGGATGGCACCCATGGCAATGCAGTGCTTGTTGGTAAGTACCAAATGAACACTCCACACACCTCCAGCCCACAGTCATGCAACTCACGACACTGGCAATGGGCACGCAGCACAACTACATTCAACATGCCACACAACATGCCAACTGACCAGACACAACAACACGACTCCATTAGGAACTTGGCCTTGCCATGCCCACAACCCAGCCACGGCATGGCCCCACAGACACACAATAGCAGGATGTGAGGAGAGGCATGGAGCAGGCATGTGCTAGAGCGGCAAGTGACTAAGGAATGTGAACCTACCCAATGCCAGATGTGGCGTGGAGATGCCGGACAGACCACAGCGTGCAAATCACAGAAATGGCCATGTGGAGATCAACTGCTGGTGCATGGAGTGTAGTGGCCAGTGGACGCTACCATGTCCCCACAGGCTGTGGGGCAGAATGCGGAAATGTTGCACGTTACGTCCCCCCCTGCATGCGCGGGCGGAGTGGGTTGGACATGCATACGCCAGGCTTGCGTAGGGGTGTGAACAAAAAGCCAGTCGCAATGGGCGTGGTTCTCATTCGGAATGGACAACGCGTATGCCAGGGTGGCACCTCTCAGCCCGCCATGAGTCCGGCGCCGAGCGCGGGGGGCCTGCGTCCCTGTGCACCTGCTGCACCCCGGGCCGCTGGGCCCCCGACCCGTCATGCTTGCCCCAGCGTACCAACGAGGCTCCGCTCACCTGCCGACACTGGCGTGTGTCAAAAAGGGCACACCATGTTCCGGTGCAAGCTCCAGGCCCAGGGCCCGTGACCTTTGCAGCCTTCGCAGACCCTCGCTGGCCTCCGCGGCGCAGTACCACAGTACTCCTTTTACATTTACATACTCCACCGGCGTCCTCCTCGGTCCAGTGGGTCCCACATGTGGAACTGTGTCCTGAGTCATGAATGGAAGTGACCCCAAGTCTGTGGCAGCGGCCACAGCACCAGACTCTCTTCGATCAGTGAGGCATAATTCCATATCGCAGGCCAGCGACACATGGTGCCACTAACCCTGTTCAACGCAAGCCGGCAACATGTGGTGCCACTAACCCTGTACAACGCAATCCGGCGACACGTGGTGCCACTAACCCTGTACAACGCAAGCCGGCGACATGTGGTGCCACTAACCCTGTTCAACGCAAGCCAGCGACACGTGGTGCCACTAACCCTGTTCAACGCAAGCCGGCGACACGTGGTGCCACTAACCCTGTTTAACGCAAGCCGGCGACACGTGGTGCCACTAACCCTGTTCAATGCAAGCCGGCGCCACGTGGATGAGGGCACAGGCCTACACAGCGGCCCAGTGGGTCCCACATGTGGAACTGTGTCCTGAGTCATGAATGGCAGTGACCAGATGTCTACTGCAGGGGTGATATCAATAAACTCCCTGCTATCAGTGAAGCAAACGAATGCATCACAAGCACACGACACATGTCTGTGGGCCCGTGCTGACCGCTGCCCCCGGCCTACACTGCGGTCCAGTAGGCCCCACATCCAGCACCCAGTCATGATTCATGGATGGCAGAGTCCATACCAGTGAACGCACGGAGAGGAGTAAGAGGAAGATGCGGTTCAGTCCAGATGAAAGCTGGATCCTCTTTACGGAGTTGACCGAACACTAGCAACAACTGACCTGGTGCCACTAACCCTGTGCAATGCAAGTCCGCATCCCGTGGTGCCACTGAACCTGAACTACGCAGGCCGGTGGGACCATCCAACCTAAGCCGGTGACACTCGGTGAATGGCCCCTGCTGGCTGCTGCCTCAGGCCTACACTGCGGTCCAGTAGGCCACACATGTGGAACTGTGTCCTGGGTAAGATATGGAGGAGTCCACACCATTGGACACGCCTCATCGCAGGCGGTATCCCCTATCAGCACTGGGGTCACTAACTCTGTGCGCAATGACTCATCGGCACTCTCTGGTTGAACTTTGGTGGCGTCTGAGTCCATGGCCTGGGGGTTGTCTGCATCATCATCTGGCTGGGACGGACTTGGTGTCCAACATGTGTTTGCTCCACTCATATCCACCATGGTGACTGTTTCAGCGTGGTTCTGCCCTCGGCATCATGCCCTGGGGGTACACCTTCCACTGTCCACCAAGACACTCCGCGACAACCCCCCTAGTCATCTGCGGTAACCTGCTCTGCTCTTGTGACCCAGCCCCAGTGCACCGCAAGTCAGCGGCCTGTGGCGGTAGGCCCGTGCAGGACGCTGTGCATCCGGGGCCACTAACTCTGTGCAGCTCAGGTCATGGGTCCTTTACGGTTGAATGGTTGTGTCCTTTACGATGTACACTGTTGTCGATTTCTGACTGCACCAGGCAGCCCTTGCCGGCTGGTGTGCACACACCCCACACACATCCAACACAGGTGTCACTCGATATGTGTGCCTGCTAATAAATGTGGCCGGGTGCACGTGCCTGTAGCCATTCACACCATCTGAGCAAGTGTGTCTGTGTGGTCATTGTGTCAGCATGATGGGCACGGCACTGCAACATCACAGTGTGCTATCCTCAGCGGACAATACCATGTCACCTCAGCGTTGTCAGTGGCCTTGGACATGTAGCTTCACCCGGCCCCCCCCTGCATACACAAGCGGCATGTGGTGGTCTGGCGTACGTCAGTTCAGCGCAGGGGTGTGCTGCATCGGCAGGGGTAGCAGGGCGTGGCTCGGACCTGGCCTTGGGCAGGATGTGCGGTAAGTGTGTCTCTGTTTTGGGGTGTTGTCGCCACCAGGGCCACAGTAGACGATGTTGCAATGTAGCATGCACCAGCAGGGCGGGCCCGCACGGACGGGGAAATGTAGGAGCGCAGGACCACTCGGGGTCTTGGCACATGCATGCCAAGTGTTATGTGTATCAGTCCTGCGGCTGCATGAGTCAGTTGCCTAGCCTCATTCGCAGCGTGATCACAGCCAGCCATGGACTGTACACTTGTGTCCGCCCTGTCCGGACCATTGGCCTACACTCACTTGGCCGCACACCTTCAAAGGCCAGCGTCACGGTGTTGGTGGCATGCCGCTGGACATGCGCGGACAGGCATTACAATGGTGTGCCGTAGGAGTGCACGTGATACAACCGCACAGGGTACACACGTGTGGGGGCTCGTAGGAGGGTGGAGCAGCTGTGAGGCAATGTAACACACAGTGAGGCCGCACATGTGCCACGTGCTGGGCATATCATCCATGATTCCCAAGGTCGCAGACATCCCACCGCACCCACGGCAGGCCTCTGTACATCTCCTGAATGCATGCAGATGGTGAAGTTACTGTAGGGATGAATGGTCCTTTGTCTGCACTATCTGGCGGTAGCATATCTGCAGCTCCTAGATGTGACTTGCATGTGCCCAGCACCCCCTGACAGATAGGATAGCATTTCCAGGCAACTCCCACACTACACACTGCCAGACATGAGGCCAACGTGTACACATCCCAGACGCCGAAGTCCTTGGTCGTAGTTTGCGTGCGTGAAATTGCCTTCACTCGTACTCCCACCACACCCCAGGCCTGCACCCGTTGCACACAGACACTGCTCATTGCTCCGAGCTGTGGCGTTTCATCCACAGGACTGGCACAGGTCCTCACAGTGCCACTTCAAGCAGAACCACTGACGCAATGGCAGACCATCCCGGACACATGCTCTACTCCAGTCACGTGGACATGTACTGTGCACATCTGCTGCATGTACTGGGGGCACTGCCATTGGCAGTGCTGCGGATCAGTTACAGGCTGAGCTTCCGCATTGCCAACGTCACCTGCGTTCAGCCTGTGTTGCACTGTCGCTCGTGCATATTCGAGTGGTCCATGGATGTCTGCCTCTCCAACGTTACGGTAGCTGACCTGGATTTCGACGTGTGTGTGCGCCCCCTGTTAGACCACGACCAGGAGTGTCAACGTGAGGCCAGTTTATGGCATGCCTGGATGTTTGGCATGCATGCTGGGGACTGGACCTGGGAGATTGCAGGACTCGTCGTGTGCAGTGACCACATTGAGCCGCTCCCTGATTGGGCTTTCATGCATATTGGGGCCAGGGGTTTGAGTGAGCACATCTGTCCGGGACAGCTGATGGGTTACGTCACCGACATGTCAGATGTGGTGGACAACGATCTCACATTGGAAATGTTGGCCTACGCTGCTGCACTCGCGTTCATGGACGAGTGACAAGGTACCTGCAGCCAGGACTGCATGTGACCCATTGTACGTGTCCCGACGCCTGGTTGTATGTTGAAGATTTGGTCACATATCCCTAAGAGACAGTGGACATGGCTGCATTGGCCTGGACTCCTGATCCATGCGCGGACAACATACGCGGGTTGGCAATGACTTGTATTGGTGATGGACTCCCCCGGGGTGGACATGGGCGCTTTCCAACGTTCCTCATTCAGACATGCTGCTGCATTGGTCTGCATGTCGTGGCACTTCCCTTGGCCGTACTGACAAGCAATTGTTGATAAAGTTTCCGCACGTTCACTTGTCTCCAACTGTGTTGAGTGTTTATTTGTATGCCAATGTGTGTGTCACGGCCTATCTGGGTCCCTGCCTTACATGCATTGCTGCCCCATCAGGGCTGTGGGTTAGTACTTGTGCATTATCATGTCCCTGTTTCGTGTTTTGCCAGATGCGTATGGCCATTTACCGGCCACAAGCGGGTGCACTTGTGTAGTGTGTTCGGTTGTGCAGATGTTGATGTTTGTACCACATTGTGTTGGATGTTGGGGTGCTCTGCTTCCTATGTGTGTGTGCTGCATTGTGTGTGAGATGTCCCTTCAGCTCTGATTTGGCTCACCCTTCTCCCTTTCAGGCAGTGTGGTTTTCACTTCTGTGCTTCTTCAGTGGTGTGATATTGCCGAGTTGTGTGACTTGTGCTCTTGGTTGGTGTTGTTCCTCTTGGGCATGGTTTGTCTGCAGTTGTGCTGTGCTTAATTGTGCATGTGTGCCATTGTGCCCATCTCCCCCCGTTCCCCCAGTCCCTGGTCGTTCCTCTCCCTGTTGCTGTTGTGTCTGTTGATTTTGAGCAGTTTCCGGTCCCCGACTCCTGCCACCATCTCCAGACTGATGTGGTGGACACCATTTCCTCCATGTCATCCAGCTCCTGGTGTGGCGCTGGTCTCCCACCTCCTGGTGTGCATTGCTGCCTTGTGGTTGTTGGCGTGTTTGTGCTTGTTTGTGCGTTTCACATCATTTCAGCTGTTCTGGTTTTCTGCCATTGTCCTCCTCCGCTCTCCGGCTGCATTCACCTTGTCCACGATGGCCTGCCATGTCTAATGTTTTGTTGCCAATGGTGCTTGTGGGGTTGTGTGCTAGCTCCGACTGCCTCCATTGTGCTTCGCTGTTTTCTGTTTGGTTTGTCTTTCTTTTTCCTGCTTTTGTTGTGCTTATTCCTGCATGCCGTATATGTGTCGCGGGCCTTGCGCTGCTTATCGCTGCTTTCCTCCTCACGAATGGGCTCATCGCATGTTTTTTGGTGTTGGGGTTTGTGTTTTTATCTCTGTCGAGGTGATTGTATCGCGGACAATGGCCGCGGTTTCGGGAGACTATCGCATGGTACCGCCGTGTTGTGAATTCCACGTTAACACGGGGTTATTTTCCCGCGATAGGCTGCGATGTGTAAAGTTGCATTAACATTTTTTGGAGATGTTTAGCTCACGTTCTTGTGAATATATCCCTATATTTTAGATTTTTTAACACAGTTTCTAATTGTTTTTTATTTAATAATTCACTTGAGGGGGATTTGCACATACTACACTTTTTTTTTTTTAAATTGTGCACTAGCACAGGTTTTTATATATAGCAGTGAGGTTTACAAGTTGGATGTTTACATTCAAGAGTACTGTATACGCACTAGCACTTTACAATTAGTTTACATCAACCAAATTGTATGATACCAGTAGCGTGAGAATCAAGCAAAACACATAGATGGTTTTATTACTTTTAAACATCTAACAGTACTAAGACTATTTTATGGTTTTACAGGAACAGTGGTTTTAAGGGCAAATATTTATGTATTTATTCTTCTAACCAAAACCTTCCAAAAGCAACTGACATGAGCTAGCACTTTCAAACTGTTGAGTTTAACTAAAATGTATGATGTACAAATCTTGGTATTTAAACCTGGATGTCTTTTGTTAAACTGTTACAATGTGAAAACTGAGTAAAATGCATACAAGGGCTTATGGCTTTGAGCACATATCAGTACTAACAGTATGGTATGGCTGTAAAAGGTAATTTTTGCTTTTAGGTTAATTAATTATGCATTTACCTGTTAAACCAGAAACGAGTATCCGAGCAAAACTCGAATATGTTTTCTATGTCTACCTCACTCAATATAGGCACATGTCACTTTAAGAAACAAAACTTTGAAAATATTCAAAAAGGAAAAAAAAGAGTATTTAAAGAAACAACTTACCGTGTAGCGCGTCATGTGATCAAGGCCCTCCGGGGTCGAAACGGGTCATGCTGATGGTGTGTTAATGGGAGCAATAAATCTTTGATGCACCAAATTGTGGTCCATGCTCCAATTCTAGCGGAAGCCAGCGAAGCAAAGGTGGAGTTTTCCAGATATATAAACATATATATATATATATATATATATTTATATAATATATATACATTATATATGTATATATATATATATATATATCTTCAAACGAAATTAAATATTATATATATATATTACCTACTGGCGGTCGCCAGTAGGTAGTTATAGTTAGAACCTAGTTTCCATAGGAAAAGCATTTTTTGATTTGCTAATAACTTTGGCGTCGTTTGTCGAATCTTCCTGAAATGGTCCCCAACAAAAGTCTATCCAGGTCAGCTCCTATCCTGAAAGTTTGGGGGTGATTCGTCAAGCGGGGGCTGAGAAAAAAGGGGGGTCCCAAAACTCGTTTTCTCCATGTTAATTTCCATAGGAAATTTTGCGACGAGCTACAGCCCGAAATGCTGAACGGAATTACCCCAAATTTGGCAAATAGGTAGAGCTTGGTTCAGAAAGCGACCTTTTTTTTAAATGGTGTAAATCTGTTCAGTAGTTTTTGAGAAATTCAAAAAATAAGAGTCAAAAAATCAATTTCCCATAGGAAACTTTTGCAAGGCTACAGCCGAAACTACTGAACGGAATTACTCCAAATTTGGCAGAAAGGTAGTGCTTGGGTCAGAAAGCGACCTTTTTAAAAATGGTGTAAATCCGTTTAGTAGTTGCTGAAAAATTAGAAAAATTAAAGTTTCGAGATCTGGGCGGAGCCTAAGTCGCATGCGCGAGCTTCACTGTGATTGGCTGCTAGTAGTCCAAACCAGGAAGTGTTGGCAGCCATCTTGTGGCTCAGTAGAAGCGAGTCACCCGAAAATGGAGAAACAAAGGTATAAAACAAGAGAAGGGGGCAGGGTAGAAAAACCCTGACCCCCTAGGCCTGCTCAGGGGGTCCCAGAAGGACCCCCAGGGTCCAAAAAATCATTTAAAAAATAAATAGAAAATCGGCAAAAATTTGCTCTGGGGTCGCGGGTTCTCGCGTTTTATTTTAATGAGGCCCGTGGGTGGGCTATGTTCCGGGGGTATTTCTTAAAAAATATTAGCAGGGGCTCGCAGGGGTTGTGGGGGTGCGCTGGGGTCCGCGCAGCCCCGGGGCTTCACTCATGTTCGGAGGGGGTTGCGCGGCCCCCCTTATGGAGCCTTCTATGTGCTTGTAAGTTTGGCGTCGTTTGACGAATCTTTATGAAATTATCGAAAACATTTTTTTTTTTGGTTAGCTCTTATATTGAAAGTTTGGGGGTGAATGGTGTAGGAGGGGCTGAGAAAAAAGAGGGTCCTAAAACGTGTTTTCTGCATGCAATTTCCATACGAAACTTTACAGAAGACTACAGGTGAAACTGCTGAACGGAATTACGCCAAATTTGGCAGGGAGAAAGGTGATGGTCCAGAAAGCACGCTTTTGTTTAAATGGTGTAAATCTGTTCAGTAGTTTTTGAGAAATATCAAATTTTACTGATATCGATATTTGAGAATTCTGACATGTGATTGGCTGAGGGGTTACAAGCACCAGCTTGCGGCTTATTGGCTGTGAATGGTTGAAACCAGGAAGTGTTGCCAGCCATTTTGTGATTTACTCCGTCAGCTCGCAACTTTCCGTGTAGAAGCCATCGGGTTCGTAGTTTTACCTCTGTGAGGCAACACTGGCATCTGTGTCTGTGTGAGATATGCCTTTCACGCTGCCTCTCTTCATATCACCAGGTCGCGGCTATGCCTTTAGAAGCCCGTCCGTCGGCTCGGAGCTCTGTGAGGCAGTCTGTCGGTACAATCCCCTACACTACCCAAAGACTACCCAAACACCACTGCACTGTTGTAAACTCTAAAACACTACCCCCAGCACGATCCCCTACACTACCCAAACACCACTGCACTACCCTAAATCCCAAAACAGTACTCCCAGCATGACCCCTTACACTACCCAAACATTACTGCATTGTCGTAAACTCTAAAACACTACCTCCAGCACGATTCTTACACTACCCAAACAGCAGTGCACTACCTTAAGCCCTAAAACGCTACCTCCAGCACGAACACCCTACAGTACACAAACACCACTGTCCTACCCTAAAGCATAAAACAGTACCAGTCCGTCGGTTCGCAGGTCTGCGTCTGCGAGCCGTCATGTCCCTAGCTGTACATGTGCGAGTCAGTCCGTTAGGTGATAGGTGTGTCTCTGCTAGCAGGGCCATTGGCCCGTTGGTGTCCCCTTGCGAGTTAGACCCGAGCTCTCCCTCTGTGAGCCAGCACTCTGGTGTGCGTTTGTGAGCCGACTGCCCGTAGCTCTCCCTCTGCAAGCCTGCCCGACGGCCCGCAGGTCTCCCTGTGCTAGCCGGATTGCAGCTGTTACTCTGTGAACCGATATTGGGAATATAAGGCGGCTCTAAAAAGAGCCCTTGTGTTTATTAGTTGTAGCTATATATAAGTGCGGATGCACAGCTTCAGGTTATTCAGAAAAACTCGATTTCCCTGATCTGTGAAGTGTACTCCATTACTTCTGTAGATATCAGCCATATCAAAACGTATGTTGTTGTTGTAGATCGACCCCATTCTATGGTCTCTGAGGTATGCAGACACAGCTTTGTTGACATTCTTCCTAGATTTTTCAATCTGAGGACAAAATTGGTTTGACCATTTCCACTTCTGTCTTTGGCATACATTGGAATATACAAAGACAGTTTGAGGCAAAAGCAACATCAATTGTCGAAAGGTGTCTTTCATTAGCATTTCCAAACCTACACCAGTCAATGTGCCTAGGTCGTTTCCACCACAGTGCACAATCATGAGGTCAGGGTGTTGGAGATGCAAACAGGTTTTAACCAAAGGCAACAATTGGTGCCACTTCAATCCTCTCTGTCCAAACCATTTAATGTCCACATTTTGTAAACCTAGGTCTAAGTCAATACGTCTCTGTTCTGCATACCTCTTGCACCAGAAAACATAGCTATGTCCTACGATCCACACTAGCATTTTGAAGGTATGGCTGGGAAGTATGGATAGATGTCTGTAGCTCATACAGTCCGTTCATAGAATAAGAGATATGTTTATAGGTGGGGAACTACTTTTTTTTCTCATTCAAAACGATAACTGATTGGGAGATGAAAAGCATTGTTTTTTAAAAGTAGGGTGCACATTCGTTTTGTGGAAAAGCATCTTTGTGATTGGTTAAGAAAAAGCAGTTTAAACGTGGAGTACATATGATAGGATAAAATTTGGTCAACTCAACCACACCTGCTACTTGCATTTGGAAGGCACTGTTCGAACTTAAAACAATCGTGAACTTTTAACCTGCATGTGCCGTTAAATGTTCGAGAAAATGTTGCAAAAAAATATCGTTAGGTTTAAAAACATTTATGAACTTTTAACCTGCACGTGTTGTAGAATGTTCTAGAAAGTGTGTTGATAGAATACGTTGCACTTCTGACTTCTATGTGTCCTTAAATATTAAAAAAACTGTTTATATGGAAAATTCAAAAATAACCAATAGAGAGAAGTTTTGCAATCTAAAAGAATCAAGGAACTATTCTAATTTGTTCTTTACATGTATTTATGTGTGGAGTAACAAAATTACAGACACAACAGTACCAGGAAGAGGAACAAGCAGGGAGTGGGGGACGGGGGAGATGGGCACAATGGCACACATGCACAATTAAGTACAGCACAACTACAGACAAACCATGGCTAAAATGTAATACACCAACAAGGAGCACAAGTCACACAACCCGCCAACATCACACCACTGAACAAG
This sequence comes from Calotriton arnoldi, assembly GCA_963921515.1. Classification (NCBI taxonomy): domain Eukaryota; kingdom Metazoa; phylum Chordata; class Amphibia; order Caudata; family Salamandridae; genus Calotriton; species Calotriton arnoldi. The sequence goes on along the minus strand of CAWUFW010011662.1, from coordinate 171,247 downwards.
CACAGAAGTGAAACCACACTGCCTGAAAGGGAGAAGGGTGAACAATACCTCACATGAAGGGATATCTCACACAGAATGCAGCACACACACATAGGAAGCAGAGCACACCAACATCCAACACAATGTTGTCCAAACACAAACATTCGCACAATCGAACACAGGACACAAATGCACTCGCCGGTGGCGGATAAACGTCCAAAAGCGTCAGTACGAAACAGGCACATGAGAACGCATAAGTACAAACCCACAGTCCGGATGGGGTAGCAATTCACGTATGGCAGGCAGCCAGAGAGTCCGTGACACACACATTGGCATACAAATGAAGACACAACACATTTGGAGACAAGTGAAAATGTGGAAACTTTATATAAAAAAGTGCGTGTCAGTACGGCCAAGAGTAGTGCCACAATATGCAGACAAATGCAGCAGCGTGCCTGAATAAGGAACGTAGGAAAACGTCCATGTTTACCTCGGGGTAGTCCATCACCAACACACGTCAGTGTCAAGCAGCGTTGGTTGTCCGCGCCTCGGACATGAGGCGACACCAATGCAGCCATGTCCACGGTCGTCTTGGGACATGTGACCAGATGCAGAACGTGCAATGATGCGGCGGGACACGTGCAATGTGGCACATCGAGTCGTGGTTGCAGGTACCTTGTCACTCGTCCATGAACGCGAGTGCAGCTGCGTAAGCCACTATCTCTAATGAGTGATGGCTGGCCACAATATTTGACATGTCATCGACGTAATCCATCAGCTGACCGGGACAGATGTGCTGACTCCAACCACTGTACCCAATGTGCACCAAAGCAGAATCGGGAAGTGGGTCAATTTGCTCACTGCATACTACGACACGTGCAATGTCCCAGGCCCAGTTCCCAACATGCATGCCAAACATCCATGCATGCCATAAACGGGCATCACCATGACACTCCTGGTCGCGGGCCAACAGGGGCGCACACACCCGTCGTAATCCATGTCAGCTATGCACCCGTTGGAGAGGCACACGTCCATGCACCACTCGGATAGGCACGTGCAACATTGCAATACAGGTTGAACGCAGGTGACGTCCGCAATGCGGAAGCTCAGCCGGTAAGTGATCCACAGCACTGCCAAAGGCAGTGCACCCAGGACATGCAGCAGACGTGCAAGGTATAGGTGGACGTGAATTGAGTCGACCATGTGTTCGGGATGCCCTGCCATTGCGTCAGTGGCTCTGCTAGTAGCTGCACTGGCTTGCCGTGTGCCAGTCTTGTGGATGAAATGGCACAGCTTGGTGCAATGAGCCGGGTCTGTGTGCAATGGGTGCAGGGCAGGGGTGTGGTGGGAGTACGTGTGAAGGCCATTTCACGCATGCTAACTACGACGAAGGACTTTTGAGTGTGGGATGTGTACTTGTTGTTCTCAAATCGGGCAGTGCGTAGTGTGGGAGACGGATGCAAATATTATCGTATCTGTCAGGGGGGGCTGGCCACTTGCAAGTTCCTTCTCGGAGCAGCAGATGTGTTAGCGCAGGATAGCTCAGACAAAGAACTTTTCATCCCTACAGTATCTTCTCCAGCTGCATTCATACAGGATGTGTACAAAGGCCGGTCGTGGGTGTTGTGGGATGTCTGCGACCCTGGTCATCATGGATGAGATGCCCAGCACGTTGCACATGGGCGGGTTCACTGTGTGTTACGTTGCCAAACAGCTGCTCCTCCCTCCCACGAGCCCCCACACTTTTGTGCGCTGCACTGTTGTATCCCGTGCACTCCTACGGCACACCATTGTAATGCCTATTTGTGCATGTCCTGCGGCATTCCAATCACACCGTGACACTGCCGTTTGGAGGTGGTGCATGCCACTTTACAACATTGACTGCTGCGGCCCTTGTGGCGGCCACACCAGAACACAGAGACACACTTACCGCACTATAGGCACACCCCTGCGCTGACCTGTGTACGCCGGACCAGCACACACCGCTTGTGCATGCAGGAGGATGCGTGCGTAGCTACATGTCCAGGCTCACTGCCAACGCTGAGGTGACATGGTAACGTCCGCTGAAGACAGCACACTGTGATGTTGGAGGGCCCGTGCCCATCATGCTAACACAATGACCACACGGACACACTTGCTCAGATGCTGGTTCGGGGGGCGTTGGCGGTCCTGGGGTTGTTGCGATGAGTGTTGTGGCCCTCATGGGTATCCGTGTATCATGCTCATTGACTCCATGGCACCTGTGGGTGTTCCGGTGTGGCTCTTGGCTGTGTTCCCTTTCATGCTGCAGGTAGTCGTCCTGCTTAACATCAGCAGAAAGCAGGTGTAAAATCCCTGGTGCTAACGCGGCTTATCGCCGGAATTTGTTTTGCATCGCAGTTTTTGCCTTTCGTTGTGAAAGTTGTGATGTGGTTTTTTCGTGTACAGAAAAATAAACAAACTGGGCAGTGTATCCCGTCAAGATTCAGCACCTGACCCACTATTCCCAATCAATATAAATACAATGAGATTTCTTCATTGATTTTGTGTGTACACTGTAAATGCACTCACTACCACAGTGCAATTCAATACAGGATTTTAGTATTTAGAATAAATCACAAAGGTGCACCTCGTGTGTTTTTGCACGGGAACGCCTACTCTGCATCTCATTATCAGCACTTTAATGCAACTAAAGTTGAGATAAATCTAACACACTATTCAGAAGACATCACCAGTATTCCCGCGATAACTGCCCCAAAATTTAACACCATGGTGGACACCACTAAATAACAGTAATAAGAATGAGAAAGAGTCACACAGAACTTAAGTAACAACCAAAAACTTAATTGAAATTTTTTTTTTTCAAAACTTTATTTTTCCGTACATATAGAGGATAAACTAAATTTAACAAACTGAACACAAAACAACAAGGCGGAAGACTCCTGTCGGGTACATTAATGTTGACGACACAGCCTGGAAAATAAAGCACAAAATAAGGACGTGTGTAATGCGCATATCAAAGGAGTGAGACACAGAGAAAGAGAGAAGGGAAAAAAAGCCAGAGAGAAAAAGAGAGGGAAGGAAAGAAAGGGAGTGAGAAAGGGAGAAGGGAGAGAGAGTGAGAGAGATAGAAGGAAAGGAAGGAAGAGAGTGAGAGAGAGAGTGAAGAGAGGGAAGTGAGAGAGAGAGAGACACTGCCGCCCCTGCGCATCCATGACCAAATAATTACCTGCTGCCACCGGAGTGTCTACCAGTGGGCACTCCACGTGCCCGTGAAAGCTCCAGGGCCTGGTCCCGCCACAATGGCTTGGTGGACATTATGTGGACCCGCTCCGCGGCCCAGCAGATCCCACACATGTCGCTGAGTCCTGAGTCATCAATGGCAGAGACCACATCAGCTTTTGGTGCCGCTAACCCTGTGCAACACAAGTCAGCGCCACGTGGTGGTAGGCCTCTGACGGCCATACAACTTAGAGTGCGACTAACCCTGTGCAACTCAAGTCCACGCCACGTGGTGTTAGGCACCTGACGGCCACATCAGCTTCGGGTGGCACTAACCCTGTGCAACTCAAGTCCGCGCCACGTGGTGGTAGGCCCCTGACTGCCACATCAGCTTCGGGTGGCACTAACCCTGTGCAACTCAAGTCCGCGCCACGTGGTGGTAGGCCCCTGAAAGCCACATCAGCTTCGGGTGGCAGTAACCCTGTGCAACTCAAGTCTGCGCCACGTGGTAGTAGGCCCCTGACGGCCATACAGCTCAGGGTGCGACTAACCCTCTGCGCAGGTTTTCATGGACTCTTTATGATTGAGACCCGTGGAGCATCCGCCATCCAGTCACCACCAGCAATAAAGGATGTGACGTTGTCGATGCATTATATTTGTGTGGTCACATGGCCTGTGACGCATGTGCCGGATGGGTGTGGTGTGTGTGCAAACCTGCCCTCAGGGAGTGGCCGTGACATGTTGACAACTAGACCACTGACCTGCACACCAATTGCGGGTACGCCTGCGACAGGTAGCTATGTGGGGGGTGTGAAAACATGTTTTCTCAATGGATTTTCCGTAGGAAACTTTAGACAAGGCTACAGGTCAAACTGCTGAACGGAATTACGCCAAATTTGGTAGGGAGAAAGGTCTTGGTCCAGAAAGCGCGCTTTCTCGCATTGAGTGGAAATATAAAAGAAAGGTCCCGGGGGCAATTTACTATACCGGAGCTCTGTCTGTGCGAGATAACCCTTTCACGCTCCCTCTGCCCAACATCACCACTTCGCAGCTATGCCGTTAGAAGCCAGTCCGTCGGCTCGCAGCTGTCTACTTTTGCGAGCTAGTACGCTGCTGTGCCTGTACCTCTGTGAGCTACTACGCTGCTGTTCCTTTGGGAGTGGACGGCTCGTAGTACTGCGTCTGTGAGTCAAGCAGACGGGCCGCAGTTGTCCCTTTGCGAGCCTGGGTGCGAACTGTTCATAAGTCACACTACATAAGCATTGAAAAGCCATTTTGTGATTCAGTCCGTCAGCTGGCATCTGTCCGAGGCATTTCTGAAAACATACCGGAGTTCTTTCTGTGAGAGATACCCCTTTCACGCTGCCTCTCCCCACATCAGCAGGTAACGCACCCTCTTCCCACATTAGCAACATACCCCCAACAACCTTCTTGGGCCCGGAATTGTCAGTGTGCGGTTGGACAAACAAGAATCTTAGTCATGTATAGATTTACACATAAAACATTTTATTTAAACAAAACAACAACAAATAAAACTGAAGGGAGTCTGGTGCTGTGGTCGCTGCCACTAAGTTGGGGTCACTGCAATTCAGGGCTCAGGACACAGTTTCACATGTGGGATCGGCTTGTATTGAACAGGGTTAGTGGCACCACGTGTCGCCGGCTTGTGTTGAACAGGGTTAGTGGCACCACCTGTAGCCGGCCTTGCATATGAAAATATGCCTCACTGATCGAAGGGAGTCTGGTGCTGTGGTCGCTGCCACGGACTTGGGGTCACTGCCATTCAGGACTCAGGACACAGTACCACGTGTGGGATCGGCTTGTGTTGAATAGGGTTAGTGGCACCACGTGTCGCCGGCTTGTGTTGAACAGGGTTAGTGGCACCACGTGTAGCAGCTTGTGTTGAACAGGGTTAGTGGCACCACGTGTCCAAAATTTGAATTGCGAGCTCTGCTGCCCGCAGTGTAGACTGCTAATGAGTGTTCGTTTGCACTTGAAGATGAATTTGGTGATTGTACTAAAGCTATAACTGATATAAAAAAGTTCTTGAAGCAAGGATACTAAAAGGATATTATGTAGGTTTTAGGCCTGTGATAGTCACTTGCCTACTGGACTCTGTAATTAATGAATCAAGACTTAATTTTAATTGTGAGCCCTGATGACCACAGTGTAGGCCAGAGGTAGCGGTCAGCAAGGGCCCATAGCCATGTGGCGTTGAGTTGAGGTGCACAGTTAGTGGCACCAGAAGCATTGAGAATGTATGAGCCTGTGATGCTGCTTGGTGCGGACGGGCCGCACTGGGAGCAACGTCTCATGCCTACTGGACTGTGTCATCTGCAATTGCGACTGTATCTGAATTGTGAGCCCTGCTGACCGCAGTGTAGGCCAGAGGTAGCGGTGAGCAAGGGCCCACAGCCACGTGCATAGGTTGGTGGTCCCACTGGCCTGCGTAGTTCAGGTTCAGTGGCACCACGTGTCGCCGGCCTTCCATATGCAAATATGCCTCACTAATCGAAGGGAGTCTGGTGCTGTGGTCGCTGCCACGAAGTTGGGGTCACTGCCATTCAGGAGTCAGGACACAGTTCCACATGTGGGATCGGCTTGTGTTGAACAGGGTTAGTGGCACCACGTGTCGCCGGCTTGTGTTGAACAGGGTTAGTGGCACCACGTGTCGCGGCTTGTGTTGAACAGGGTTAGTGGCACCACATGTCCAAAATTCGAATTGCGAGCTCTGCTGCCCGCGTGTAGACTGCTAATGAGTGTTCGTTTGCACTTGAAGATGAATTAGGTGATTGTACTAAAGCTATAACTGATATATAAAAAGTTCTTGAAGCAAGGATACTAAAAGGATATTATGTAGGTTTTAGGCCTGTGATAGTTACTTGCCTACTGGACTCTGTAATTAATGAATCAAGACTTAATTTTAATTGTGAGCCCTGATGACCACAATGTAGGCCAGAGGTAGCGGTCAGCAAGGGCCCATAGTCACGTGGCGTTGAGTTGAGGTGCACAGTTAGTGGCACCAGAAGCATTGAGAATGTATGAGCCTGTGATGCTGCTTGGTGCGGATGGGCCGCACTGGGAGCAACGTCTCTTGCCTACTGGACTGCGTCATCTGCAATTGCGACTGTATCTGAATTGTGAGCCCTGCTGACCGCAGTGTAGGCCAGAGGTAGCGGTGAGCAAGGGCCCACAGCCACGTGCATAGGTTAGTGGTCCCACCGGCCTGCGTAGTTCAGGTTCAGTGGCACCACGTGTCGCCGGCCTTCCATATGCAAATACGCCTCACTAATCGAAGGGAGTCTGGTGCTGTGGTCGCTGCCACGAAGTTGGGGTCACTGCCATTCAGGAGTCAGGACACAGTTCCACATGTGGGATCTGCTTGTGTTGAACAGGGTTAGGGGCACCACGTGTCGCGCCTTGTGCTGTACAGGGTTAGTGGCACCACCTGTAGCCGGCCTTGCATATGGAAATATGCCTCACTGATCGAAGGGAGTCTGGTTCTGTGGTCGCTGCCACGGACTTGGGGTCACTGCCAATCAGGACTCAGGACACAGTTCCACATGTGGGATCGGCTTGTGTTGAACAGGGTTAGTGGCACCACGTGTCGCCGGCTTGTGTTGAACAGGGTTAGTGGCACCACGTGTCGCGGCTTGTGTTGAACAGGGTTAGTGGCACCACATGTCCAAAATTCGAATTGCGAGCTCTGCTGCCCGCAGTGTAGACTGCTAATGAGTGTTCGTTTGCACTTGAAGATGAATTTGGTGATTGTACTAAAGCTATAACTGATATAAAAAAAGTTCTTGAAGCAAGGATACTAAAAGGATATTATGTAGGTTTTAGGCCTGTGATAGTTACTTGCCTACTGGACTCTGTAATTAATGAATCAAGACTTAATTTTAATTGTGAGCCCTGATGACCGCAGTGTAGGCCAGAGGTAGCGGTTAGCAAGGGCCCATAGCCACGTGGCGTTGAGTTGAGGTGCACAGTTAGTGGCACCAGAAGCATTGAGAATGTATGAGCCTGTGATGCTGCTTGGTGCGGACAGGCCGCACTGGGAGCAACGTCTCTTGCCTACTGGACTGCGTCATCTGCAATCGCGACTGTATCTGAATTGTGAGCCCTGCTGACCGCAGTGTAGGCCCGAGGTAGCAGTGAGCAAGGGCCCACAGCCACGTGCAAAGGTTGGTGGCCCCACCGGCCTGCGTAGTTCAGGTTCAGTGGCACGACGTGTCGCCGGCCTTCCATATGCAAATACGCCTCACTAATCGAAGGGAGTCTGGTGCTGTGGTCGCTGCCACGAAGTTGGGGTCACTGCCATTCAGGAGTCAGGACATAGTTCCACATGTGGGATCGGCTTGTGTTGAACAGGGTTAGTGGCACCACGTGTCGCGCCTTGTGTTATACAGGGTTAGTGGCACCACCTGTAGCCGGCATTGCATATGGAAATATGCCTCACTGATCGAAGGGAGTCTGGTGCTGTGGTCACTGCCACGGACTTGGGGTCACTGCCATTCAGGACTCAGGACACAGTTCCACATGTGGGATCGGCTTGTGTTGAACAGGGTTAGTGGCACCACGTGTCGCCGGCTTGTGTTGAACAGGGGTAGTGGCACCACGTGTCGCGGCTTGTGTTGAACAGGGTTAGTGGCACCACGTGTCCAAAATTCGAATTGCGAGCTCTGCTGCCTGCAGTGTAGACTGCTAATGAGTGTTCGTTTGCACTTGAAGATGAATTTGGTGATTGTACTAAAGCTATAACTGATATAAAAAAAGTTCTTGAAGCAAGGATACTAAAAGGATATTATGTAGGTTTTAGGCCTGTGATAGTTAGTTGCCTACTGGACTCTGTAATTAATGAATCAAGACTTAATTTTAATTGTGAGCCCTGATGACCGCAGTGTAGGCCAGAGGTAGCGGTCAGCAAGGGCCCACAGCCACGTGACGTTGACTTGAGCTGCACAGATTGGGAGCATGCAGTCTTCTTAACCGATTATACTCTCTTACACAATTTGCATCGGCACTAATCTTGAATTGTTAGCCCTGCTAACCGCATTGTAGGCTGGAGGCAGCGGTCATCAAGGGCCCACAGCCACGTGGCGTTGACTTGAGCTGCACAGAGTTAGTGGTACTTGAAGCACTTAGCGTGTGCGCAGTCAGCGATGATGCGTGGTCCGGGCTGGCCGCACTGGTAGCAATGTCTGTTGCCTACTGGACTGCGTCATCTGCAATCGCGAGTCGCTCTGAATTGTGAGCCCTACTCACCGCAGTGGAGGCAGGAGGCAGCGGTGAGGAAGGGCCCACAGGCACGTGTTGTTGACTTGAGCAATGTCTCTTGCCTACTGGACTGCGTCATCTGCAATGTCGACTCCATCTGAATTTTGAGCCCTACTGACCGCAGTGTAGGCCGGAGGCAGCGGTCAGGAAGGGCCCACAGCCATGTATTGTTGACTTGAGCAATGTCTCTTGCCTACTGGACTGCGTCATCTGCAATCGCGACTCAATCTGAATTGTGAGCCTTGCTGTCCGCAGTGTATATCGAAGGCAGTAGTTTGTACAGACATAAGTCTGCGGTGCTGTGCCGCTGGGGGCCTGTATGGCGGAAGCCAGCGATCGGCTGAGGAGGCTGGTGGTCATGTTGGCGGCCTCGTGGCAGGGTGAGGGGCGCCGCCCTGGCAGACGCTTTGGCCTTTGCACAAGTGAACCACGCCCAGAGCTCCGGCCTATTTATTCACACTCCTACGCTGAAGTGGCATACGTCGGACCAGTCCACTCCGGTTACGCTTATGCTTACAGGGGGGGGACAACACAGCTACATGACTGAGATCTTCCCTAGTGTTTGACGTAACATGGTTGGGTCCACTGCCCACAACACTACAAGCACCAGTAGTATTTGTGCACATGGAGAGGTGTGTGTTCTGCATACTGAGATGTGTCCAGCACATCACCGCTACACTTTGCATTGTGTGCATTGTTAAACATGGGTGAAATGCTTCCTTCACATATAGTTTGTTCACACCTGTCCCAATATTCAGCTATTGTGTGGCTGAGGGGCCATGCCATTTTCGGAAAGTTCGCTGTCTTGTTCTGCGCTGCCTCGGTGGTAGAGGGGGGGGCCTGGGGGTGCTGGTGGGTGTTGTGGCATTCTTGGGTGTCGGAGCTGCTTGATCAGTATGTCTATGACATGTGTTGGTCTTCAGATGTGGCTCTGGGCTGGGCTCTGTTTCATACTGTATGTAGTTGTTTAATATTTAAAAAACAAGAAGACATTATATAGTTTAAATAACAAATAAAAAAAATTACAGTAGGGAGAGGGGTGGTACGGGGGGAGGTCCTGAGGGTTGTGGCAATGGTTGTTATGTCCTTCTTGGGTGTGGGAAAAACTATAGGTTAAATGAACATTATAATTAGAAGTTAGCATTAAAAAAACATTGAAATTCACTGAAAAACCATAGGTTTCAGGGACGTTATAGATAGAAATTAGTATTTAAAAAACCTTTTAAATTCACTGAAAAAACCATAGGTTTCAGGCACGTTATAGTTAGAAATTAGCATTTAAAAAACCTTTTAAATTCACTGAAAAAACCATAGGTTTCAGGCATGTTATAGTTAGAAATTAGCATTTAAAAACCTTAGAAATTCACTGAAAAAACCATAGGTTTCAGGGACGTTATAGTTAGTTGGACATTTCACTCATACAAAACCATAGAAATTCCACCGTTATAGTTAGTTCAGCTAACTATAACTCGCGCCCCCACAATGCACTGCTGATGACGTCACATATTACATCATTCATGACATGGTCAGTGACATCACTGATGACATCACTGATGACATCTCAAATGACATCACTGATAACATCACTGATGACAGGACAGCAATTCCTATGCACACGCAACAGAGAGTAACAGGTATATAACACTGTTCATGTAATTCTCACAAACAAAAGACAAGTTCTTAATCCGCTGTGATTCGTTTTTAATACAAGTTTCCTTATGCAGTGCAGCCAACGCGCGTTTCGTCAGTGGGTCGTGACCCCTTGACTTCTTCAGGGCTCTCTGCACCAAAGATTAAGGCTCCCAACCTATCTACCGGTGATACTTCCAACCCGGATGGGCATGTATAAATCTGAAATCTTCATATAAAATTAAATTGAAATCTCCAATTCTAATAAAATTACTCGTTCGAGCCTCTCTGCAATTAATTAGTAGGCTCCGAGTGCAGCGGTCTCAATTAAATGCCGATAATAACACGATCATGCGGCGAAATAAGCCGTCTACTGCCAGACTATAGCGAGTACGTCCTACGTCCAGTACGAAACCGGGATCTCTGTCATCACTGATGACATCATCCATGTGACAATCTGATCCACCTCCTCACACACTAATATAACCTTTGATACACTCACTGTAAAATACAGACTACCATTTTCGATAGCATTGACACACTAATACCAGTTACTACATACCCACTCAGTGATTCCTAGGTCTACACACACATCTACCCATTCACCCATACAATCAGTCATACATGCAGTCACTGATCAATAGAACACTATCAAATGCACTCATACACCTATATAGACATTGACACACCAGCACTCATCCTAGTCAGTTATGTACTCATCCTAGTCACTCATGCAAAGAATCAATCACAGTTCCATTTACTCACCTACAGAGTTATACACACACCACCTCATTTATTCATACAGATAGTAACGCATACTTAGGGGCGGATTCCGATCTCGGTCGGAGGTGCACCCAATACCATTCGGTCGGGAAAAAAGCCATGCGAAAGCCTGTTTCCCGACCGATCCGTACAGCACACCGAACGAGTAAGTACGATGCGCACAACAGCACAGAATCCGGCCGAGCCGTACTCACCCAAACCAGGTCCTGTTCCCCGAACGAGGCGAATCCGGAAACGCCGAATCGAGTCGCATGGAAGGAAAAATGCAGCTCCGTCCGGCCGAACGAGTACGATGCGCTTTCCGTACGCGCCGAACCCGTCGCTACGCACGGCACGTCAAAGCATCCGGGAGAGGCGCACATAAGCTCCGATTCGTGCCACAACACGATCCATGGCTACGAGACGAACACGCCAGCGACGAGGACGAGGCGAAGCGACGAGGACGACGCGAAGCAACGAGAAGGACGAACGACACGAACCAACCATGAATCCCTTCGTCCCGATCATACCAATATTCTACATTTACTACCGGAACAGGCACGGACGCGTACGGCACAGAAGGTAAGTCAGACACCAACCACAAAACACATACAACACGTACACGACACATCACACACACACAGAGGGATGCAGAATATACTTACACCAGCAACAGCAGCACCATAGGGGCGGGATGCCCATCACCAATGCCACATATGCACACAGGGGCCTGAATGCGCACCACCACCCCTACCCAGGGGGGGCTGGATGCCTACCACTACTACCACCCTTAGCCAGGGGGGGCTGGGTGCCTACCACTACTACCACCCACACCCAGGGGGGGCTGGATGCCTACCACTACTACCACCCTGAGCCAGGGGGGGCTGGATGCCTACCACCCTTAGCCAGGGGGCTGGATGCCTACCACTACTACCACCCACACCCAGGGGGGCTGGATGCCTACCACTACTACCACCCTCACCCAGGGGGGCTGGATGCCTACCACTACTACCACCCTCACCCAGGGGGGCTGGATGCCTACCACTACTACCACCCTGAGCCAGGGGGGCTGGATGCCTACCACTACTACCACCCTTAGCCAGGGGGGCTGGATGCCTACCACTACTACCACCCTCACCCAGGGGGGCTGGATGCCTACCACTACTACCACCCTTAGCCAGGGGGGCTGGATGCCTACCACTACTACCACCCTCACCCAGGGGGGCTGGATGCCTACCACTACTACCACCCTTAGCCAGGGGGGCTGGATGCCTACCACTACTACCACCCTCAGCCAGGGGGCTGGATGCCTACCACTACTACCACCCTCACCCAGGGGGGCTGGATGCCTACCACTACTACCACCCTTAGCCAGGGAGGGCTGGATGCCTACCAGTACTACCACCCACACCCAGGGGGCTGGATGCCTACCACTACTACCACCCTCACCCAGGGGGACTGGATGCCTACCACTACTACCACCCTCACCCAGGGGGCTGGATGCCTACCACTACTACCACCCTGAGCCAGGGGGGCTGGATGTCTACCACTACTACCACCCTTAGCCAGGGGGGCTGGATGCCTACCACTACTACCACCCTCACCCAGGGGGGCTGGATGCCTACCACTACTACCACCCTTAGCCACGGGGGGCTGGATGCCTACCACTACTACCACCCTGAGCCAAGGGGGGCTGGATGCCTACCACTACTACCACCCTTAGCCAGGGGGGGCTGGATGCCTACCACTACTACCACCCTTAGACAGGGGGGGCTGGATGCCTACCACTACTAAGGGGGGGCTGGATGCCTACCACTACTACCACCCTTAGCCAGGGGGGGCTGGATGCCTACCACTACTACCACCCACACCCAGGGGGGCTGGATGCCTACCACTACTACCACCCTCACCCAGGGGGGCTGGATGCCTACCACTACTACCACCCTCACCCAGGGGGCTGGATGCCTACCACTACTACCACCCTTAGCCAGGGGGCTGGATGCCTACCACTACTACCACCCTTAGCCAGGGGGGCTGGATGCCTACCACTACTACCACCCACACCCAGGGGGGCTGGATGCCTACCACTACTACCACCCTCACCCAGGGGGGCTGGATGCCTACCACTACTACCACCCTCACCAGGGGGCTGGATGCCTACCACTACTACCACCCTGAGCCAGGGGGGCTGGATGCCTACCACTACTACCACCCTTAGCCAGGGGGCTGGATGCCTACCACTACTACCACCCTCACCCAGGGGGGCTGGATGCCTACCACCACCCTTAGCCAGGGGCGGCTGGATGCCTACCACTACTACCACCCTCACCCAGGGGGGCTAGATGCCAACCACTACTACCACCCCCACTCATAGGATGGACAATGCATGACACAACCAGCACACCACAACCTAGGGAATGCAAGAAGAAGACATCCCCCAACACCATTACAAGCGTGTGTAGACTGTGTCAAATGCCTACAACACCGAACATGACTTTGAACATACAATGTGACCCCCTAGCACATGTGCCACACATATATGTGTGTGGCACCCACAATGCAAGCAGGCCATGACCATTGTGGCAATGGGGTCCAAACCCCCATCACCACAGTGACCAAAATGTAAGTCTGGGGTCCATAGCTGAAGCACATTTTGAACATTGTGGCAATGGGGTCTAAACCCCCATCACCACAGTGAACAAAAGGTAAGTGTGGGGTCCATAGCTGAAGCACATTTTGAACATTGTGGCAATGGGGTCCAAACCCCCATCATCACAGTGACCAAAAGGTAAGTGTGGGGTCCATAGCTGAAGCACATTTTGAACATTGTGGCAATGGGGTCCAAACCCCCATCATCACAGTGACCAAAATGTAAGTGTGGGGTCCATAGCTGAAGCACATCTTGAACATTGTGGCAATGGGGTCTAAACCCCCATCATCACAGTGACCAAAATGTAAGTGTGGGGTCCATAGCTGAAGCACATCTTGAACATTGTGGCAATGGGGTCTAAACCCCCATCACCACAGTGAACAAAAGTTAAGTGTGGGGTCCATAGCTGAAGCACATTTTGAACATTGTGGCAATGGGGTCCAAACCCCCATCATCACAGTGACCAAAATGTAAGTGTGGGGTCCATAGCTGAAGCACATCTTGAACATTGTGGCAATGGGGTCTAAACCCCCATCATCACAGTGACCAAAATGTAAGTGTGGGGTCCATAGCTGAAGCACATCTTGAACATTGTGGCAATGGGGTCTAAACCCCCATCACCACAGTGACCAAAATGTAAGTGTGGAGTCCATAGCTGAAGCACATCTTGAACATTGTGGCAATGGGGTCTAAAACCCCATCACCACAGTGACCAAAAGGTAAGTGTTGACAAAGAAAGAGGTGGAACTGCCAAACTGCATGGATGATTCCTGGTCACAGAACAACAAACACATCAGTGGCAAAGTAGTGTATGTGTCCCATTGCAACATAAATTGGGGGAGCCAAATACTGCAGTGCAAATAAGACATACCTTTGGCCATGTGCAGACAAACAACAACCATGGGGGCTGACACCGTCAACAATCATCAATGACACAATGACAGAAGTGACCATCAGAATGCACACCCACATATTTGCACCAATGGGCACACAGATGCAGATACCCTGTGGAGACTGCAGATGTGAGGTGAACAGATACCATACCATGGCAGCAATGGGACACACAAACCATGATCATTGTGCTGACCGATGACCTAGGAGTCCCAGGGACAGCAGGGAAACCCACCAAACTACATACAGCCAATGGCACATCCAAGATATGCCAATGCAGTGGTGCAGATGTACAAACACAAACAGGCAGACCCACACTGCACATCATACACAACAGGTGAGGGGGGGGGGTGCCAGTGTCCCCAGGCAACCACACAACACATGAGGAGACCTGAATACCAATCATACAGATGTGCATACAGTGCCACACAAAGGTAACTCATGGATCCAAATCCCCTATGTGGGCAAGCAGGCATTGTCAGATGAGAGGGAGCACAAATCACACATGTCACACAGGCACGTAGGGACAGCAACTGACACAGCAAGACACAGACACACCACAGCACCACCCCCAGGGCCCCCACAATGTGGTGACCCTGGGCTGCATTACAATCCCACTGTGATGACAAATCTAAATGTGGTTCACACTGTGAACCACAGTCATGTGTCCTGAGCAACTAACTACCATCACACCTACACAAGCACAAATCAAACAGCATGGCCAGTAAGCCAAGGCCAACATGGAGGCAGGGGCCTAGCCGGGCAACAACTCTCATCTGCACACACTCAACACCACACCCCTCGACCTCCAACAATGTGCAGCAGTGAAGTACACATGCACTGGTGACATTGCACATGCACCCATGACTATTCCAGGGTGGTGGGTGGGAACCAAGGTGCAGAAACACATCACACATGGCCACTCAACAAGACTCCTGAATGTCTGACACACTGCACACTACGCTGTACATGGACATGACGGCAATACCACACCAACCAATGGGATCCCAGCCACAGTCACACACCAATGAAGAAGTCAAGGTCACCCACAAAGAACACACATAGACAACAACCAACATTGCAGCCCGGACCCTGAGGAGTGCCAGCAGTCACACACACAACGTGTCACAATCACTGAAAGATAACACAAACTGGAAATCACAGTGCCAAGGGCAAACCTGACTGTGACCCATCTGCGTCTGCACACAAACTCAGCCCTGACAGCAAACACACCTATGGGTGACACCCTGATGACCAGTAATGTGCCATGCACCCACATCACAGAGAACCCAGGGAGAAGACTTTGGGGGAACATAGCTCAACTCAGCTAGCATCACAAACAGGTACAACACTAGCGATCACAGCATGCACAGCTAAACGGAAGTGAACACACAGACATGCACATACAACACACACCTTGGGCGCAGGCAATGTCACAGGAGTACACACTGCCATGAGGGGACTCCACTCCTGTGTGAGGAAAGCTGTGCCATATGTTGCCTCAGTAGGGCCCCATCATGTCAGCTGAGCACTTGGTCACACAATCAACAATTAGCACCAAATGAGGGCTCCCGTAACATCAGCCTGGTCATGGAAGTGCCAACGGAATCATCAGCACAGATCCAACACACTTGTATAGCAATGTTGCACTGACAACACAGATGAGTCCTTCCCCATTGATGCCCAAACATGCATGTCCACTGGAGATGGCCACACGGTCAGGGAAGTAGACGAATTGAACAATGGCAGGCACAACAGATGTGCAAAGGTGGAAGCCACAGATGTGAAATAGGCAATCTAAGTAGGAAATCCCATTGCCAAATACTGAACACATGACACCCTCAGATGCTGCTATGGATGACATGGATACACCACAGGATAGGACACATTCCCCCTGGACCACATGGGTTCCTGCACAGTAACACTTCATTATCATGAGACCAAATATCACCATCACTGCAGCAAGTGCATGGTTAGCATCATCAACATCATGTACATCAGAAGCAAAAGCACTAGAGAACAGAAAGTTGCTTTATTCAGCATATGTGGCATTAAAAGTAGAAGTCCGGTAGAAAATAAACAAAGGCCAATGGCCAGTCCATCAACAAAGTCACAAGTGGGTGACAGTGGCAGATGCCACCCTACACATGCCTGCACAAAACCAGGGACAATCCACTAGGAGGGGCAACCGGGGGTAGGCCAGGCACCGCAGGGACAGGATCAGGGCTCACCAGGAGGAAGCAGGGAAGGGGTGGTGGGTGCTGGAGAGCCACTGACAACTGCAGTGGAGGTGTCTGACATGGTGTGTGCCGGCACAACTGGAGGGCATGACTCAGATGTTGTGGGTGCCGGCACGACTGCAGTGGACCCTGCAGATGGAGTGGACAGGTCCGCCACTGCAGTGCCCAAGTCAGACAGGGTGGTAGTGGACTCCACTGCAGTGCCTACCACCAGGGGAGGAGAATGGGGAACAGGCAAGGTGGGCTGGACAGAGGGGGAGGACACCCTCACCACATCAGTGGCACAGACAAGCGCAGCGGGGGTGTGGTGCCGGGAGAGCAAGTGGCTGGGGGAGAAGGCCGCATCCTCTTGGGGATGGTATATCTGTGGGTGGGGGAACCTGGGGCAGGGTGTGGTGGGGGCACCTGTGGAGTGGGGGCCTGAGGGATGGAGGAAGGAGACCTGGTGCTTGAGCTGCAGGGCGGTGGCGGGGTCTTGCGCTTACCACTCCGGGGGGACTTGCGGGTGGGGGCCTCAGTCTGTCTGCGCCTGGGGGAGGGTGTCCGGGGGCGAGGGGCACTCTGCTCCGTGTGGGGGGGCTTCCTCTTCCCCCTGGATGCTGGAGCAGCTGGATCGGAGGGGAAGAGGCCGAGGTCACTGAGGAAGAGGCGCTGGGTCTTTGGGGTTGCAGGTGAGGCAAGGGAGGGTGTTTTGGAGGGAGAGGCAACTGAGGACTGCGCAGTGCCCGTGGATGCGTGTGTGTGTACCAGGGCCCCATCCCCTGTGAGTCTGGTTTCAGTCCCCTGACTGTGCATGCGTGTGCATTTTGTTTGTGGCGTGTGTGTCTGTGTGCTGGACGTGTGTGTGCTGGTGTGTGCCTGTGCCAGTGTGTGTGTGCTTGGGACGGGTAAGGTGCTGGGGAGTGTGGATGGAGCAGAGGCAGGAGGGCTGAGGGACTGTCTGAGGAGGGACACTGCTGCCGTCAGGGAGGAGTCCATGGACCTATTGCCCCTCTGTAGGTCAGACATGCCCGATGAGATGCCCTCCATGAACGACACCAGCTGAGTCAACAGAGCGGTGTGCGCATGGAGGACACTCAGCATGGCTGTCTGCCCTACATGGAGCTGGCGAAGGAGGTACACAGACTCCTCACTCAGGGCAGCAGGGGACACAGGGGCAGGGGGTGCGGTGCCTGGGCCAAAGGAGACACGCTCCCGAACATGGGAGCCTCCACGGACCTGGGGAATGGGATCCGATGGGAGGGCGGTGGTGGTGCTGGTGGTGGCGGGGACAGCAACACTAGCTGGGGTGTGGTGGCTGCTGACACCCGCCTCCATAAGGGAGTCATCCTCTGAGTTGCTCTGGTCCTCAGCTGAGGTGGATGGTGCTGAGGACTCCTCGGTGTGGCTCCCCTCGCCCTCCGTGCCACTGGGTCCCTCCGACCACTCCTCGGCTGCTGACCCAGTCTGGCTCTCTGGCTCCTCCTGGGCCGTGGAGCTGTCCCCTTCCGTGGCCGTGGATGTATCTGCAAACAATGGGGAAACAGACAGACATCAGTCACCTGCACCAAACGCACACACCACTGTGAGCACAGCACATTACAGAGCAAGCCCTGGCATCATTAGTTGTACATTGCTAAAAGTGCCCTAACTGAACAGGAGAAGCCAATTGTCAGTCTGATGCCAAGCATGGCACTCACATCCCACATGGCCTTGCACCCATCTGTCTGGTGTCTGTTGGATTGCAACACCCCAGTGTGGACACATGCACCAAGTACATAGTAGTTGGACAGTGCAGAGGACACGGTGTGGCATGTGGACATGCACACATCACAGCTCTTGCCACTGAGTCAGTACAGGTTTCCGGATGAAAGGGATGCCCAGAGTCAAATAGGAAATGCATGTGATGCATACCAGCGACAGACCCCATGATGCACCCATGTCCTGATAGCCATCGCCACAATGGTGTGCATGTAGCACATGTCACTCCCCTGCAAGACCACCAATAAGTAGACACATGCCATGGCAGAGGCATGACTGCTAAGTCATACATCACTGTCTCAGTGATGTATGACTTGGCAGCCAAACAACAACACTATGCACTGTGTCACAATAGTAGGTCATGGGTAATGCAAGTCCTGGAGCTGCACAAGTGCACATGTACATCCCCCACACAACACATCATCTTAACCCTCATCTGTCCAGGTCATGCCTATTGGACATATGGGAGACCTGTGACACTACC
Organism: Calotriton arnoldi; assembly: GCA_963921515.1. Classification (NCBI taxonomy): domain Eukaryota; kingdom Metazoa; phylum Chordata; class Amphibia; order Caudata; family Salamandridae; genus Calotriton; species Calotriton arnoldi. Next base: position 152,394 of record CAWUFW010011662.1, on the reverse strand, counting down.
CTCTGAACCTGAGCCCCTCACAATCTGCTGTGAATGGGGAACAGCTGCCTGAACTTCACATTCGCATACCCCAGTCTGCACGGGCAGCTGATCAAACACCTATGTGACACACAAGTATCATCTCCTATGGCCACATCTCCAGGGGCATGCTGAGCCCCTACCAAGAAACACCCCAGCAGTCCTGGCAACTAATCCACAGCACACTGACACAGAGGCAGACACCTGAGGGGTCAAATCACTGCGCACAATGTGTCAGCTGATACACGGGAGTGGGAGTACAGAGTGCATTGCATGGCCTGGAGTAGGCATGACTGTCCTGCTCCACATGAATGAGGGATGAGCCCTGGACAGTGGATAGCTGGCTATGTATGTGTGACACACGTAATCTGCACACTCCTGGGGCCCAAACATTGTTTCCACCCGCTGCATGGGCGTGTGCCACATACCCCAGGCACATGTGGTGGCTCAGCACAGCAAGTGGACCGCATATCAAAGCAACACGCAGATTACATGTCCGAACACAGGCGTAGTGTGAACAATGGACCCACCCATGATGCCCACAACAGAGTTAGGGAAACAGATGCTGTCCCCCACCTTTAGTGAAGCAAACTGCAAGGACACAGTCCCAAGTGACACAATTCCCTGAATGTAAGGGCCACACCTGGGTATCAGATGAGCAGTGGGCAGTGCACAATAGAGGGACATGGCTCCTGGACAACATGACTGCTGCACTGTGGCAGTTGAACCAGGCCAGAGTAGGGCACACAGCATGTAATACAGAGTTCACAGTGCAGTCTTTGACTCACCCCCTCCTTGCTGCTGTCTGGCCTTCAGCTGCCCATCCAGGTCTGGAAACACCACCGCCAGGATCTGGAGCATGTGGGGGGTCAGGGTCCGTGTTCCGCCCCTCCTGCGAGGAGGCGACAGCTTCAGCTGGACCCGTGCAATCCTCCGGGTCCAGCCCCGAAGGTCCTGCCACCTCTTCTGGCAGTTGCGGATCCGGCGCTTGTAGACCCCCACGGACCGGACAGCCCGGACGATGTCCTTCCAGATCTCCTGCTTCCGATGGGCATTAACCTGTCAGGATGACAAAGTGAAAAGGCCATTACTACACATGCAACATATCCGTGCATTTGTATATACATGTCTCAATCACAGGGGCACATGATGTACACAGGCAGTGCAAAGCTGCCCATGGACAGTTTGCCAGACGTCACTATATGGTATCATTGCATGGGAAGTAAAACCTTGTTCAAATGCACTGTCACTGCACCATACCTGTCCAGTGCATGTCACTACACACTATGGGGGGTGACAACTACTCAGTGAGCCTGCTAGCCAGTGGCGTGCAGACTTTCAGCCTTGCTAGTCAGACAATATGCACATTCAGAAAGGCAGTGCACAGAACACTCACCTGCTCCCATACAGCTTGCTGTACTGTGGAAGTAGGCTGTCCAGCAGGGCCTGGTTCTCCTCAAGGCTGAAGGCTGGGGCTCTCTCCACAGTACGTGCCATTGCAGGGTCCAGAGGGGCAGAGACAGCAGCAGTGCAGTGGCAGATGTCGTCCTGGAGCATGTAGTGCAGGCAAGTGAGCTCTCAGGGGAACAGCCAGCAATATATATGTGCTGGAGAGGCAGATACTGTCCCTTGTGTCCAAAGTGATAGGTCCAAGTCGTTTGCATCTTCTGAATCTGGCCAATCCATGGAATAGCAGCACCAAAACACGCCCACAGCATCCTTCAAATCTTCAACTTCATGACATACATGATTTTGCAACATTGTTGTGGGTGACCAACTGAATTTCCAGCAACCGACTCGTTCGAAATTCGAAAACGCGTCCGTTGCCAGGCAAGGCCATTGTCAATGGGTGCACACCGATCGGTCCATTGCGGTACAACGCGTACAGGGGTACAACGCGTACCCGCACACATTGAATGCAATGGGCCGGCCGGGGGCACCGATCGGTCCATTGCTGTTCAACGCGTACAGGGGTACAACACGTACCGCGCACATTGAATGCAATGGGCCGGCCGGGGCACCGATCGGTCCATTGCGGTACAACGCGTACAGGAGGTACTAACGCGTACCCGCACACATTGAATGCAATGGGCCGGCCGGGGGCACCGATCGGTCCATTGCAGTTCAACGCGTACAGGGGTACAACGCGTACCGCGCACATTGAATGCAATGGGCCGGCCGGAGCACCGATCGGTCCATTGCAGTTCAACGCGTACAGAGGTACAACGCGTACCCGCACACATTGAATGCAATGGGCCGGCCGGGGCACCGATCGGTCCATTGCGGTACTGACGCGTACAGGGGTACAACGCGTACCGCACACATTGAATGCAATGGGCCGGCCGGGGCACCGATCGGTCCATTGCGGTACAACGCGGTACAGGGGTACAACGCTTACCCGCACACATTGAATGCAATGGGCCGGCCGGGGCACCGATCGGTCCATTGCGGTTCAACTGCGTACAGGGGTACAACGCGTACCCACACATTGAATGCAATGGGCCGGCCGGGGCACCGATCGGTCCATTGCAGTTCAACGCGTACAGGGGTACAACGCGTACCCGCACACATTGAATGCAATGGGCCGGCCGGGGGCACCGATCGGTCCATTGCAGTTCAACGCATACAGGGGTACAACGCGTACCCGCACACATTGAATGCAATGGGCCGGCCAGGGGCACCGATCGGTCCATTGCGGTTCAACGCGTACAGGGGTACAACGCGTACCCACACACATTGAATGCAATGGGCAGGCCGGGGGCACCGATCGGTCCATTGCAGTTCAACGTGTACAGGGGTACAACGCGTACCCGCACACATTGAATGCAATGGGCCGGCCGGGGGCACCGATCGGTCCAATGCTGTTCAACGCATCACTGTACATGTGACTGGCATATGTCAGCATGCCTGTCTCAGATGGACATATGCCAGCCACAGATTGCTCCCAGGGAGTGAGGGGCACACCTAAATCACGACAGCCTGTCCAAACTTTATCATAAGGCATGTAAGGCTGCATTTCCTATTGTGTGTATGTTGGTGTACATGTTGTCCTGTGGGTGTCACCTGTGGGCAGCCACCCCCAGGCTGTGCACGTGTTCATGGGAACAGGATCCTGGGTGTTACGTGTACATGACCACTGTGATGTGCAACTGTTCATATCTGTGCATGTGCCATGGTCACATTTCACGGTGGTGTATGTGTATGTCATGTCACATACCCCGTGAGTCCCATGTGGGAGGGTATGTTTGAGCAGGGGTGTCCCAGTGGCACAATAGTGATGGTCCTCCACAGTCTTTGTGCATGTAGTGTTTACAATGTCTCTGATTTCATGTGCACAATGGGAGACAGTCTCCACATCCACGTTGTGTGTGCCTGGACTTTGATGTTGTGCGTGTGTGTGTCACAGACGTCCATGTCTGTCCTGCCGTGGCAAGTGGGACCACTACCTGTGGGGGTCATGGTTGTTTTGCTGTGGTGTATACATGATACTCCATGTAATGCCAGTGTCCATGTGGCAATACAGGGTCCCTGGGAATGTACCTGTCGTTGAGCTGTGGTGTCTGGGGCACATCTGTCCTCACGTGTCACTGTGGGGGGTGATTGTGACACGGCAGCAGGAGATGGGAACTGTGACACGGCCTCATGATATCCAATGGGCCAACCTGGGACTAATTGATGCCACCTGTTGGACCGTGTTGACAGATGTTGGCCATGTATGTACCATACATGTCCTTACGGAACTGCACACTTCATGTAGTTGTGCCTCATAATGATGTGTGTTGGGATATTGAGTGTGTTCAATGCCGCATATGTGGGCTGACTGACAATCTTGCTTACTTCTCCTCTGCACTGCAGGGCTCCTGCTGTCCATCGACCATTCCCAGACCTGGCAACGATGGTGGAACGGGACAGCATCCGACGGTACCGCTTCACCAGGCAGCTGATTGAGGATTTGGCAGTGCAGTTGTCCCCACATTTGCAGCCTGGCCGGCCGTATCCTACAGCGCTGACCCCCAAGGTGAAGGTGATGGCAGCCCTACACTTCTTTGCCACTGGTACCTTCCAACATACTGTGGCGACTGCTGGTGGGATGTCACAGACCATGTTGAGCCGTGTGCTCCGCGATGTTTTGGCGGCAATGTTGCTATTCCTGAACCTTTACATCTATTTCCCTAGTCTGCGACGACTCACTGACGTGAAGAGTGACTTTTATGCCCTGGGGAGGATGCCGCATGTCATTGGCTCCATTGATGGGACACATGTGGCTTTGGTACCACCACAGGCCCAGGAGCAGGCCTACAGGAACCGCAAGCACTACCACTCGGTCAATGCACTGGTGGTGTGTCTTGCAGACATGACCATCACACACGTGTGTGCCTGTTTCCCTGGTTCAGCACACGATGCCTTTGTAATGAGGAGTAGTCGCATCCCCAGGATGATGGCACAGATGCAGAACCAGCGTGCCTGGCTTGTCGGTGTGTACTGACTTTGTGCCATTGTGTGTGATCTGATCTGTAGTATTCCGCCCACTTTTCCAAGTCAGCTAATGTGCACTTGTCTGTCCGTAGGTGACTCGGGATACCCCAACATGCCGTGGTTGCTGACACCCCTCAGGAACCCTGTGACACCAGCCCAGATGCGCTACAATGAGGCACATGGTCGGACCAGGAGAGTGATTGAGCGGACATTTGGTCTCCTGAAGAGCCGCTTCCGCTGCCTGGACAAGACCGGAGGGTCCCTCCCATATGCCCCTGCGAAAGTGTGCAAGATTATCATCGTCTGCTGCATGCTCCACAACCTGGCAGTGCGGAAGGAGTTGCCTCTCATCCAGGATGACAATGACCAACATCCGCCACCTGTGGAGGATCCTGGCCTGGACCACGATGCCAGTGATGATGATGATGGTGATGTCCGCACACAGCTCATCACCAACTTCTTTAGCTGAATGTGAGTATCCTGAGGTGTCATGTCAATGATGTGAGTTGGCATGATGTGTAGGTGGTGCTCTGGTGCTGTTGGAGTGTGTCCATGGGCTACTTGACTGGATGTGTGTTGCGATGTGTGCTTACAGGTGGGCTGTACTCCCCAACAGTGTTGACATGCTAACTTGGTTCTGGGTGGGTATCTTGTAACATGTATTGTGCATGAGTTTTGCTGTTCTGTCCTGTACTCCATTGCTTTTGACTGTGTGTCATTTCTGTCCTTCACAGGGTACTTTCAGATTCGTTTGGTCAACTGTGTCCACCGACGACGTGATTGCACTTCCAGGCTGGTAGCTGTTGTGTCCCTACAGGTGATGTGCGCCACACCCATGGACTTCCTTCCGTCTACAGTTGTTGACTGTGTGCCCGCTGCCAGGTGGGATTACCTTGCATCTGTAGTGGTTACGACATGTTGCAACTGTGTAATAAACCTGTGCTTCACTTTGTGATGTGCGTTGTCTGTGGTCACACATTTGACTGCCATTTGCTTACTGCACCTGTGGGCTACTTGACTACAACTGGGAATGGGTGTGGTGTCTGTGCATTGCACCGTCTTCCCTGGCAACATCAGTGTAGGCAATGAGTCAGATGGCCTAGGTGTGTATGTGTTGTGTAGCCCTGGTGGTGTGTCTCCCTCATATGTGTCACGTTGCCTTTACTCACATGCCTGTGTTGTCCTTGCTGTTGCAGTTCGCATACACAGTGTAATTTTGCAGTTCATCATCCCCATAACAGCACCCACGTTGGAATCACAACAGAGGCAAGTATGGTGTATTAGTGTGTTTATTGTGATACATTTGTGTGAATAGTGCATAGGATGGGTAGTGCTGTACATAAATCTTGCAATCCGAAGTTCCTAGGTGAATTGAAAGTCCTGGTAGACAGAATCCCCAGTATCGGGGCCACAGTTGTCTGACACATTGGTCCAACTTGTACTCCCCATGCAATGTGTGGGAGTAGTGTTGCCGTCAACAGGGTGAACAGTCTGTGCACAAAGGTGAACATCCAGAACAGGTTCAGGCTTCCTGGGAGTTGCGCTTGGCCATCGGCCTCTCACTTGCCCCTCCTCGGACGACCCCTCTTCTTGGGGGGGCCCCTCAAGTACAGGCTGCTGCGGTGCAGGGGACTCTCCGCCAGAGTCATCCTCCCTCCCTGTGGCAGTTGCAGTTTGTTCGGCACCAGATGTTGTTGGCACACAGGGAGGTGTGAACTGGTTGCTGTTCATCTGGCGGAGGCATTGTAAAATGTCCCTGTGCACCGCCGTCATCTCATGCACTGCATCCCACTTGGACTCCACACGGGACATGTGTGAGTCCACGCGGGACATGTGTGACTCCACGTGGGACATGTGAGAGTCCAAGCGGGCATGATGGGCAGCCTACTGCTGTTTCATGTCTCTGAGGAGCCCCACTACCTGGCTGAGGTCTCCGGTGCTGGACTGGTACGCATCAGCTATGCGTACCAGTTGTGGGTCATCATGCACACCAGCAACCTCTGCAAGCAGCAACCTCTGTCTCCCACCCCTCCCACCACCCCTGCTGACATGTGCAGTGCGTGCAGTGGCACGCACAGATGACCCTGGTCCACCTTGGGGGTTGGTGGTGGTGGTGGTGTCCATGGCCCCAGGTTGGTCCAGGGTCCCTGTGCTGGTGTTGCTCCTTGTTCTGTCCATGTTGGCAGGGATGGTATTTGTGGTGACAGTCGTTGGAGGGGTGGGTGCAGGGGGTGCAGCTGGTGGTCCTGCTGGTGCTGCAGCTGGTGGTCCTGCTGGTGCTGCATGTAGACTTGCACCGGATGTGCCAGGTTGGTCTTCGTCCGAGGAGGGCAGAGGCTGTACGACGCCAGTGAGCTCCGCATCCTCTTGAGCCTGGGCCTGGGACTCCTCAGCGTCTGCTGCTGTGTCCCCATCATCACCTGTTTTTGGGAGACACACACAATGTATGTTATGTTTCTGCAGGCATCAATGGTTGACACACATGACAGTTGTGACTGTGCCTCTGGGTGCGGGCCTGTACATTGCATTGTCCTAAGTCGTCACAGTCAGGGGTTGATATTGGTGTGGCACATTGTCCTGCATTATTTGGGCATTTCTATGTATTATTTGGGGTGTGAACATGGTCTGCATTGGTTGTGTTTGGTTGACAGCCGGCCCTCCTTCCCACCCACCCAGCCAGTCAGTTATCCCACCATGGACTGTGCTTGCATTGCAGGGAGTGGAAGTTGTCTCTCAGGATGTCAGTCAGTGGTGTCCTGCTGTTTGTTGGTGCACAGTTGCCAGCAGGGCCTTGTGCTCCCCACAGCAGTAGCCAGTGTCAGCCATCTTGTTAGTCCTTCTCCACTTCCTGTGATGTGAGCATGGTTCAGGGTGGTGTTGATGGGACAGTTGTGGGGGTGACCAATATCAGTGACTACGACTCCCATCATGCTATTGCCTCCACCCCCCTTCCCAGCATGCCCATGCTTCCTTCCTTTTGACTCTGCTTCCCTGTGGGGTGGGCTGGCTGTGCTGACAGGATGGCTGGGAGTGTTGTCCTGGCAATTGTTTGGCTAAAAGTCCCAAGAGTGTCCCTGTGCTTCACACAACATAACCCAGGGTGGTGGTTCTTTGTGGGATCTTGTGTTAGGATGGGGGGCATTGCATTCTACCAGGTGGGTTCTGTGGAGTTTGTGTAGGGGAGTGTGTGAGGGGAGGTGCTTGTGACTATGGTCAGTGCTGCAAGTCCTCCTTCCCACCCACCTAGCCAGCCAGTTATCCCACCATGGAACGTGCTTGCATTGCAGGGAGTGGAAGTTGTCTCTCAGGATGTCAGTCAGTGGTGTCCTGCTGTTTGTTGGTGCACAGTTGCCAGCAGGGCCTTGTGCTCCCCACAGCAGTAGCCAGTGTCAGCCATCTTGTGAGTCCTTCTCCACTTCCTGTGATGTGAGCATGGTTCAGGGTGGTGTTGATGGGACAGTTGTGGGGGTGACCAATATCAGTGACTACGACTCCCATCATGCTATTGCCTCCACCCCCTTCCCAGCATGCCCATGCTTCCTTCCTTTTGACTCTGCTTCCCTGTGGGGTGGGCTGGCTGTGCTGACAGGATGGCTGGGAGTGTTGTCCTGGCAATTGTTTGGCTAAAAGTCCCAAGAGTGTCCCTGTGCTTCACACAACATAACCCAGGGTGGTGGTTCTTTGTGGGATCTTGTGTTAGGATGGGGGGCATTGCATTCTACCAGGTGGGTTCTGTGGAGTTTGTGTAGGGGAGTGTGTGAGGGGAGGTGCTTGTGACTATGGTCAGTGCTGCAAGTCCTCCTTCCCACCCACCCAGCCAGCCAGTTATCCCACCATGGAACGTGCTTGCATTGCAGGGAGTGGAAGTTGTCTCTCAGGATGTCAGTCAGTGGTGTCCTGCTGTTTGTTGGTGCACAGTTTCCAGCAGGGCCTTGTGCTCCCCACAGCAGTAGCCAGTGTCAGCCATCTTGTGAGTCCTTCTCCACTCCCTGTGATGTGAGCATGGTTCAGGGTGGTGTTGATGGGACGGTTGTGGGGGTGACCAATATCAGTGACTACGACTCCCATCATGCTATTGCCTCCACCCCCCTTCCCAGCATGCCCATGCTTCCTTCCTTTTGACTCTGCTTCCCTGTGGGGTGGGTTGGCTGTGCTGACAGGATGGCTGGGAGTGTTGTCCTGGCAGTTGTTTGGCTAAGAGTCCCAAGAGTGTCCCTGTGCTTCACACAACATAACCCAGGGTGGTGGTTCTTTGTGGGATCTTGTGTTAGGATGGGGGGCATTGCATTCTACCAGGTGGGTTCTGTGGAGTTTGTGTTGGGGAGTGTGTGAGGGGAGGTGCTTGTGACTATGGTCAGTGCTGCAAGTCCTCCTTCCCACCCACCCAGCCAGCCAGTTATCCCACCATGGAACGTGCTTGCATTGCAGGGAGTGGAAGTTGTCTCTCAGGATGTCAGTCAGTGGTGTCCTGCTGTTTGTTGGTGCACAGTTGCCAGCAGGGCCTTGTGCTCCCCACAGCAGTTGCCAGTGTCAGCCATCTTGTGAGTCCTTCTCCACTCCCTGTGATGTGAGCATGGTTCAGGGTGGTGTTGATGGGACAGTTGTGGGGGTGAGCTATGTCTGTGACTATGACTCCCATCATGCTATTGCCTCCACCCCACTTCCCAGCATTCCCATACTTACTTGCTTTTGTGGGGAGTTCAGTGTGTGTGGGTGTGAGAGCAATGGCAAGATGGCTGACAGTGGTGTCCTGCTGTTGGTTGGTGTGCAGTTCCCAGCATGCCCTTGTGCTCCCCACGACACAGCAACAGTGTCAGACATCTTTGATGGGCCTTTCCACTCTCTGTGGGATGTGCATGCGTGAGTGTGAGATTGCTGGGCCATGTGGTGGGGGATGTAGAGCTGTGACTACGACTCCCATCATGCTATTGCCTCCACCCCCTTCCCAGCATGCCCATGTTTCCTTCCTTTTGACTCTGCTTCCCTGTGGGGTGGGCTGGCTGTGCTGACAGGATGGCTGGGAGTGTTGTCCTGGCAGTTGTTTGGCTAAGAGTCCCAAGAGTGTCCCTGTGCTTCACACAACATAACCCAGGGTGGTGGTTCTTTGTGGGATCTTGTGTTAGGATGGGGGCATTGCATTCTACCAGGTGGGTTCTGTGGAGTTTGTGTTGGGGAGTGTGTGAGGGGAGGTGCTTGTGACTATGGTCAGTGCTGCAAGTCCTCCTTCCCACCCACCCAGCCAGCCAGTTATCCCACCATGGAACGTGCTTGCATTACAGGGAGTGGAAGTTGTCTCTCAGGATGTCAGTCAGTGGTGTCCTGCTGTTTGTTGGTGCACAGTTGCCAGCAGGGCCTTGTGCTCCCCACAGCAGTTGCCAGTGTCAGCCATCTTGTGAGTCCTTCTCCACTCCCTGTGATGTGAGCATGGTTCAGGGTGGTGTTGATGGGACAGTTGTGGGGGTGAGCTATGTCTGTGACTATGACTCCAATCATGCTATTGCCTCCACCCCACTTCCCAGCATTCCCATACTTACTTGCTTTTGTGGGGAATTCAGTGTGTGTGGGTGTGAGAGCAATGGCAAGATGGCTGACAGTGGTGTCCTGCTGTTGGTTGGTGTGCAGTTCCCAGCATGCCCTTGTGCTCCCCACGACACAGCAACAGTGTCAGACATCTTTGATGGGCCTTTCCACTCTCTGTGGGATGTGCATGTGTGAGTGTGAGCTTGCTGGGCCATGTGGTGGGGGATGTAGAGCTGTGACTACGACTCCCATCATGCTATTGCCTCCACCCCCTTCCCAGCATGCCCATGCTTCCTTCCTTTTGACTCTGCTTCCCTGTGGGGTGGGCTGGCTGTGCTGACAGGATGGCTGGGAGTGTTGTCCTGGCAGTTGTTTGGCTAAGAGTCCCAAGAGTGTCCCTGTGCTTCACAAAACATAACCCAGGGTGGTGGTTCTTTGTGGGATCTTGTGTTAGGATGGGGGGCATTGCATTCTACCAGGTGAGTTCTGTGGAGTTTGTGTTGAGGGGGGGTGTGAGGGGAGGTGCTTGTGACTATGGTCAGTGCTGCAAGTCCTCCTTCCCACCCAGCCAGCCAGATATCCCACCATGGTACGTGCTTGCATTGCAGGGAGTGGAAGTTGTCTCTCAGGATGTCAGTCAGTGGTGTCCTGCTGTTTGTTGGTGCACAGTTGCCAGCAGGGCCTTGTGCTCCCCACAGCAGTAGCCAGTGTCAGCCATCTTGTGAGTCCTTCTCCACTTCCTGTGATGTGAGCATGGTTCAGGGTGGTGTTGATGGGACAGTTGTGGGGGTGACCAATATCAGTGACTACGACTCCCATCATACTATTGCCTCCACCCCCTTCCCAGCATGCCCATGCTTCCTTCCTTTTGACTCTGCTTCCCTGTGGGGTGGGCTGGCTGTGCTGACAGGATGGCTGGGAGTGTTGTCCTGGCAGTTGTTTGGCTAAGAGTCCCAAGAGTGTCCCTGTGCTTCACAAAACATAACCCAGGGTGGTGGTTCTTTGTGGGATCTTGTGTTAGGATGGGGGGCATTGCATTCTACCAGGTGAGTTCTGTGGAGTTTGTGTTGAGGGGGTGTGAGGGGAGGTGCTTGTGACTATGGTCAGTGCTGCAAGTCCTCCTTCCCACCCAGCCAGCCAGATATCCCACCATGGTACGTGCTTGCATTGCAGTGAGTGGAAGTTGTCTCTCAGGATGTCAGTCAGTGGTGTCCTGCTGTTTGTTGGTGCACAGTTGCCAGCAGGGCCTTGTGCTCCCCACAGCAGTAGCCAGTGTCAGCCATCTTGTGAGTCCTTCTCCACTTCCTGTGATGTGAGCATGGTTCAGGGTGGTGTTGATGGGACAGTTGTGGGGGTGACCAATATCAGTGACTACGACTCCCATCATGCTATTGCCTCCACCCCCTTCCCAGCATGCCCATGCTTCCTTCCTTTTGACTCTGCTTCCCTGTGGGGTGGGCTGGCTGTGCTGACAGGATGGCTGGGAGTGTTGTCCTGGCAGTTGTTTGGCTAACAGTCCCAAGAGTGTCCCTGTGCTTCACACAACATAACCCAGGGTGGTGGTTCTTTGTGGGATCTTGTGTTAGGATGGGGGGCATTGCATTCTACCAGGTGGGTTCTGTGGAGTTTGTGTTGAGGGGTGTGTGAGGGGAGATGCTTGTGACTATGGTCAGTGCTGCAAGTCCTCCTTCCCACCCAGCCAGCCAGATATCCCACCATGGTACGTGCTTGCATTGCAGGGAGTGGAAGTTGTCTCTCAGGATGTCAGTCAGTGGTGTCCTGCTGTTTGTTGGTGCACAGTTGCCAGCAGGGCCTTGTGCTCCCCACAGCAGTAGCCAGTGTCAGCCATCTTGTAAGTCCTTCTCCACTCCCTGTGATGTGCGCATGGTTCATGGTGGTGTTGATGGGACAGTTGTGGGGGGCAATATGTGTGACTGCGACTCCCCTGATGCTATTGGCTACACTGACTTGGCCAGCATACACAGAATTCCTTCCTTTGAGTGGTCTTCACTGTGTGTTGGTGTTGTTGTGGTGGCTACATGTCTGGATGTGTTTGTTAGTTCTATTTGTGCCACTGCCTAGCTGTAGTTGTAGTTGTGTTTGTACATGTGATGGCACAGTTGGATGTGACTTTTTTGATGGCATGTGTTGTGTTTATGTGACTGACATACTCATTTTGGGATGATTCTGTTCTGGTTGCTGTGTAATTGCTATGAGTGCATGGTTTGACTCTCCCCTTGACAGTGATGTGTGTGTGTTTTGTGGCAGTATATTGTGTACATTTGTTGTGTACTCACCAGGCTCTGGGATATCCTCTAGTCCATATATGCTCACTGGCGGAAGGATGGCCTGCACCTTCTCCTCCCAGGGCCTGAGGTATATTGGCTTGGCAGGAGGGCCACTGCCGGTGTATTGGCTGTTGATGTAGTCTTTCTTGAGCAGGTCCCGTACCCTCCTGCGCACGTCATACCACCTGTTCTGGATGTCGCTCTTTGTGCGCCGACATGGTGATTGTGCGTTCACCCTGTTGATGATCCTCTCCCACATCTTGGTTTTCTGGGAGATGGGGGTCTGTTGGACCAGTGTGCCAAACAGCTGTGGCTCTACCCTGAGGATCTCGTCTACCATGACTTCCAATTCACAATCTAGGAACTTGGGATTCTTCTTGGGGGCATGGTGATGGGTGGTGATGGTGAGTGATGTGTGTGTTGGTGTGCAGGTGAGGGTGTGTGAGTGTGTGTTTTGCTGGGTGTATGTGAGGTAGGTATTTGTTGGTCTGCTGATGGTGTGTGGCTTGTGTGAGGGATGAGCTGTGGGTGTGTGGTTGCTTCTCTTGGGTGCTGGCAGTGGAATGGCATTTGCAAAGGATCATGGTTGTGATTTGTGTCCTTTATATGGGTGGAGTTGTGGGTGTGTCTTTGTTCTCTGTCCCCACCCCCCCCAGTATTTATTGGCTTAGTAATTGCTTGTTTGGCCTTTTTTTTTGTGATTTTTCCTTTGTACTGTCTGTGCATGTTGGAGACGTTCTTGTGACCGAGTCGGACCCTGCATTTGTCTCGTACGGTCTTCTCTGTTTCGTTCACGCTGTGTTTGTGCAGTTTTCTATGCTGCGTACGCGTCGGTCGCGGTGTTTTGTGTTGCTTCGGCTCGGTTTTGTATGCGTGTCGGTCGTACGGCTTGTCCTCCGTCCGACTCGCTCGTGGTTTCGCGCCTTGCATCGTACTTTGCGGTTTGGAGTTCGCGTGTACGTTTCGGTCGGATTTGTTCCGGGTGCGTGTCGGTCGGTTGGATTTGCGTGTTTTTCCGAGCGGATTGCTGTTTTCCGTGCGGCTCGGTCGTTCGACTTGGGTTCGGTACGTGTCGGTCGGATTTTGCACGCCTTGCATCGTACTTGGCGTGTCGGGCGCCACAGGTACGTGTCGGTCGGTATAATTTCCGGATCCGAGTCGGTCGGTGCTTTTCCGGCCCGAATCGGAATCGACCTTTAGTCTCTTATATAATCACTTATACAAGTATACACTCATACATACAGCCACTCTCACAATCACTGACTCTCACGTATAGTCATTTCTATACACCAACTCTCACATACACTGCCTTTTATATATGCACTTAGCTGGACATGTGCACTGAGACATCAATTCACTCACCAAGACGCCCATACACACACTTACCCACCCATACAACTGTTTCCACATGCACTCTTAAACTCATACACCCTGTCAATCAACCACTCACACATCTATGCACAGAGTCACACACCCCCCACCCAACCACACACACACTCAGTCTCCTATACAAATACACAGGCAACTAATCAATAACCCATATAGACATTCATGTAGCTACTGACCAACTGATGCAGCAGCTTACACAACAACAGACAGAGTGATACAGACATTCACACACTTTAGACACTAACCCATGTATTCAGTAAGATACATTTAATCATTCACTTAAACAGTCAGTCACACACCTACTAAATCCTCCATCCAGACACTTATACATCCATTCATTATTCAGTACAGGTTGGTATATATATAATACATATTTAAATTTTAAAGAAAACCACATTCACTGGGTGATGTCATCAGTGATGTCATTTGAGATGTCATCAGTGATGTCATCAGTGATGTCACTGACCATGTCATGAATGATGTAATATGTGACGTCATCAGCAGTGCATTGCGGGGGCGCGAGTTATAGTTAGGTGAACTAACTATAACGGTGGAATTTCTATGGTTTTGTATGAGTGAAATGTCCAACTAACTATAACGTCCCTGAAACCTATGGTTTTTTCAGTGAATTTGTAAGGTTTTTTAAATGCTAATTTCTAACTATAACGTACCTGAAACCTATGGTTTTTTCAGTCAATATATATATATATATATATTCACTGAAAAAACCACAGGTTTTAGGGACAGTTATAGTTAGTTGGACATTGCACTCGTACAAAACCCGTGAAATTCCCCGTTATAGTTAGTTCAGCTAACTATAACTCGCGCCCCGCAATGCACTGCTGATGACGACACATATTACATCACTCATGACATGGTCAGTGACATCACTGATGACATCACTGATGACATCTCAAATGACATCACTGATGACATCATGCAGTGACTGTGTGTTTCTATAAAGTTTAAATATGTTTAATATATATGCCAAGGTGTATTGAATAATGAGTGGGTGTATAAGTGTCTGGATGGATGATTTAGTAGGTGCGTGACTGACTCTATAAGTGAGTGATTAAACGTATCTTACTAAATGCATGGGTTAGTGACTAAACTGTGCGAATGTCTTTATCCGTCTGTCTGTTGGTGTGTAAGTGGCTGCATGGGTTTGTAAATAGCTACATGAGTGTCTATGAGTTATTGAGTGGTTGTCTGAGTATCTGTATGGGTGCCTGAGTGTTTGTGCGGATGGGGTGTGTGTGACTGCACATAGATGTATCAGTGGGTGATTCACTGGGTGCATGGTTTCAAGAGTGCATCTGTGATGGACTGTATGGGTGGGGGAGTGTGTGTATGGGTGTGTTAGTGAGTGAATGTATATCTCAGTGGTACATGTGTGAGTAACTACATATGTGAAAGGCAGTATATACGTGTGTTGGAGTATATAAATAGCTATAAGCGAGAGTGTGTGATTGTGATTGTGAGAGTGACTGTATGGATGAGTGTGTGCTTGTATCAGTGATTGTATAAGAGCGTAAGAATGTGCTAGTATTTGTATGAGTAAGTGAGCTGGTGTGTGTATAACTGTATAGGTGAGTAAACGGCAGTGTGATTAATTATTTGCATGACTGACTAGGTGTGTGAGTACCTCTATGGATGAGTGGCGGTGTGTGAGTGTCTATGTAGGTGTATGAGTGCATATGATAGTCCTGTACTGAGTGACCGTAAGTATGAGTGACTGTACGGGTGAGTGAGTGGATGTGTGTGTAGACCTAAGAATCAGTGAGTGGGTATGTAGTTATTGGTGTTGGAGTGTCTATGGTTTTGAGAATGGCAGTCTGTAATTTACAGTGGGTGTATCAAAAGTTATATTAGGGTGTGAGAAGATGCATGACATTATCACATGGATGATGTCATCAGTGATGTCATTTGAGATGTCATCAGTGATGTCATCAGTGATGTCACTGACCATGTCATGAGTGATGTAATATGTGACGTCATCAGCAGTGCATTGCGAGAGCGCGAGTTATAGTTAGCTGAACTAACTATAACGGGGGAATTTCACGGGTTTTGTACGAGTGCAATGTCCAACTAACTATAACTGTCCCTAAAACCTATGGTTTTTTCAGTGAATTTCAAAGGTTTTTTAAATGCAAATTTCTAACTATAACGTGTCTGAAACCTATGGTTTTTTCAGTGAATTTCAAAGGTTTTTTAAATGCTAATTTCTAACTATAACGTGCCTGAAACCGATGGTTTTTTCAGTGA
The DNA here is from genome assembly GCA_963921515.1 of Calotriton arnoldi. Lineage (NCBI taxonomy): Eukaryota > Metazoa > Chordata > Amphibia > Caudata > Salamandridae > Calotriton > Calotriton arnoldi. The sequence continues at coordinate 136,438 of CAWUFW010011662.1, read as the reverse complement.
ATTTCAAAGGTTTTTTAAATGCTAATTACTAACTATAACGTGTCTGAAACCTATGGTTTTTTCAGTGAATTTCAAAGGTTTTTAAATGCTAATTTCTAACTATAACGTGCCTGAAACCTATGGTTTTTTCAGTGAATTTCAAAGGTTTTTTAAATGCTAATTTCTAACTATAACGTGCCTGAAACCTATGGTTTCTCTCCTGATAACAGGTGAGTAAATCGGAATTCGTAATTCGGCTGATTTTAGAGGAATATGATAAAGTTCCAAAACTCCACACTTAGAAGAATTTCCAAGTGAAACCAGTCAATGTTAGCCTATGGAAGGAAATTCAAGTTACTGGTAAGTACGGTTAGAATTACTTTTCAGGGTCAGTGCTGGGCTAAAAGATGCAGCACTGGGTTCTCCCCTGATAACAGGTGAGTAAATCGGAATTCGTAGTTCGGCTGATTTTAGAGGAATATTTGTACAATGGTGAAGGAAGGGGGTGGGGCCTGAGGTGACATGTCTGCAAACACGCCCTGTGGCGCGTTTTAAGTTGGAGAATTAATTCCTCCTCAATCCCGTGTGTCCCTATGGGCCAACTAGCCCACCAGGTACCTCCAGTATGCGCCAGAGAGCTGCGTTGCAGAGAGGTGTTCAGAGGCCACGCCCCTTTTTGCACCTCTCTGCAACGCAGCTAGGTGGTGCTTTCTGGACGTACCTGGTGGGCGAGTTGTCCCCCAGGGACCCTCAGTATTGAAGGGGATTTAATTCCCCATCTTAAAACACGCCACGGGGCCTGTTTGCACACATGTCATCTCAAGCCCCGCCCCCTCCCTTCACCACTGTGCAAACGCACCCCGTGGCTTGTTTTAAGTTGGGGGATTAACTCCCCTTCAATCTTGAGGGTCCCTGGGGTGCAACTAGCCCACCAGCTCCCTCCATTATGCGCCACAGAGCTGCGTGGCAGAGAGGTGTAAAAAGGGGCGTGGCCTCAGAACACCTCTCTGCAACGCAGCCCCCTGGCGCATACTGGAGGTTCCTGGTGGGCTAGTTGGCCCCCAGGGACCCCCAGTATTCAAGGGAATTCGTTCCCCATCTGCAAACACGCCAGGGGGCGCGTTTGCAGAGTGGTGAAAGAAGGGGGCGTGGCCTCCGGCGCGATGCCGGTGATTTATTTATTTATTTTTTAAGAAGGGGGCTGTGTGGCCCTCCTTCTTTTTCTAATTTATTGGTCCTGGGGACCCCATCCCCCAGGGCCTGCCCCCTATTTATTTAAAAAAAAACAATTTGGAAGGGGGCCGCGTGGCACCCCTCCCGAGGCCTTAATCGGCCCCGGGGACCCCATCCCCCGGGGCATGGCCTTTTTTTTTTTTTTTAATTGTTTTGGAGGGGGGCTGCGTTGCCCCCCTCCTCAGGCCACTTATGGCCCCGGTGACCCCATCCCCCGGGGCCGGCCTTTGTTTTATTTATTTATTTATTTTAATTTTGGGGAAGGGGGCCGCGTGGCCCCCCTCCTGGGCCACTACTTGCCCCGGGGACCCCATCCCCCGGGGCTGGCCCTCTCCGTTGGGGACTGTGGGGGTCCCCAATCCCCCACAGTCCCGCCGGCTCCCGCGTCCCTTGGGAGCCGGCATTGCTTTCCACATGGGGAGCTGCTAAGATGCAGCTCCCCATGTGGAAAGCAATTTGCTTTGGATATGGAAGCGAGAGCAGGTTTCCCTGCTCTCGCTCCAATATCCAAAGCAGTTTGCAATGTCAGGACGGAAGCCGCGAGGCTCCCGTCCTGTCATAGCAAACTAGCGTGTCCCGGGGTTAGGCACCCCGGGACACCTCAGGAGCCGGCCCTGGGGGGTGGCGGTCCCCAGGGCCATCAAGGGCTCCAGGAGGGGGGCCGCGCGGCCCCCTCCCTTGAATTGCACAGCCCCGGGGAGGTGGTGGTCCCCGGGGCTCTGGGGGCCGTAACGGACCCCCACATTAAAATATTTAGTGCCCCGGGGAGATGGCGGTCCCCGGGGCGTGTGGGGGCTCAAGCCCCCCACATAGGTTATTTAAAAAAAATAAAAAGAAGCCCCGGGGTGTGGCGGTTCCCGGGGCTGCGGGAGGGCCGAGAGCCCTCCCGCATCATTTTTTTTTATTAAAGCCCTGGGGGGTGGCGGTCCCCGGGGCTTGGGGGGCCTTAGAGGCCCCCCACATCATAAAACTTAACTTTTTTTTTTATCGGCAGGATCCGCGCACGTGTTTTTACCCTGCCCCTCTTTGCGTATTGCGCACTTTTTTTACTGCTTTCTTGTTCCTCGGTTCTACCGAGGAACAAGATGGCTGCCAACACTTCCTGATTTGGAGTGTTGACAGCCAATTAGCATGCAGCTCGTGGTCGGGAGGGTGCGCGGATCCTCCGTGCCTCTAAATATCGAAACTTTTATTTTGGATTTTCTCAGCAACTACTGAACGGATTTACACCATTTTTAAAAAGGGTGCTTTCTGAACCAAGCACTACCTTTTTGCCAAATTTGGTGTAATTCCAATCAGCAGTTTTTGCTGTAGCCTTGCATAAAGTTTCCTATGGGAAATCGATTTTTTCACTCTTATTTTTTGAATTTCTCCGCAACTACTGAACGGATTTACACCATTCAAAAAAAGGGTCGCTTTCTGAACCAAGCACTACCTTTTTGCAAAATTTGGTGTAATTCCGTTCAGCAGTTCGGGCTGTAGCCGTGGCTAAAATTTCCTATGGGAATTAACATGGAGAAAACGGAGAAAACGCGTTTTGGGACCCCCCTTTTTCTCGGCCCCGCTGACGAATCAACCCAAGACTTTCAGGGTAGGAGCGGAGCAGAGCGCCCCAACAAGTTGAAAGCTTTCGCGAAGATTCGTCAACCGGCGCAAGAGTTATTTCAAATAGAATGTTGCGGATTTCCTATGGATAAAGGTCCTAACTATAACTATCTACTGGCGACTGCCAGTAGATAATATATATATATATATTGATACCAATCCTGGCAGCGACGAACAGACAGGCACTGACTCCGTGAAATGATGACAAAGAAGAGGTTTATTTATCCAACAACGACCTATATATTGCTGAATATATATTGATGACTTTCAACTAATCTTTCTAAAAAGTGCTACTTTTTGTCTAGTTTGTGCGTGGAAAGTTTTGGGGTGATTAGTCAAGTAGGGGCCAAGAAAGAGGGGGGTTCCAAAAAATGTCTTCCCCATTCATTTTTCCTTTGGAACCGCTGAAGGGATTTACTTCACATTATACAGAAAGCTAGATCTTGGTCCAGAAACAGTGCTTTTGTGATTTGGTGTAAATCTGTTCAGTAGTTTTTGAGCAATTAATCCTCAAAAAACATTGTATATATCATGCTGCAGAAGCCCTGTGGACCCGACAGATCACATGCTGAGATCTGAGTGGGTGCCACCACATCAACAACGATGTGGCAGCAGCCATCTAAGGACTCTAGAATCAGTACTGAGTCCTGGAAAAAAGACCGTAGGGGACAGGGTGGGGATATTCTGACCCCATAGGCCTAGTGATGAGGTCCCAGAGGGACCCCGTCTGGGGCCAAAAACATTTTTAAAAATGTTTGCCTCAAATCTTTGAGGATCCATGCCAATTATTTTTAAACACCGCTCCTGCGCTATTATTGAACAAAACCCTGTGGTGGCGCGGGGCGGGGGCACATGTTCTCCCTCCCCGAGCCTCTATGAGGCATTAGGACCCCATTCCCGGGGACCGAGCTAATAATAAGGGGAGGAGGGCATGTGACACCCCTCTCCATGCCTCAAACAAGGCCTAGGGACCACATCTCCCATACCCGAATGTTGAATGAAGGGGAGTGGGGTGTATGCCCCCCTCTCCAATTCTCCTTAGAACCTGGGGACTCCATTTCCTGGTGCTGCATTTTCTTTGAAGGGGAGGGGGGCATAATCTCGGTACCTGGGACCCCATATCTGGGACATGATATTTCACAGTGTCCTGCAGAGCAGACTCTCCGAGACACTGTGTTTCTCTGCCCGGGAGAGGGTGGGAATACCCTGGCCGCAACTCCAAGGCAGGGAACTCTATTTTGCTCATTGCCCAGCAGGAGCAGTTAAAAACAACTGCTCCCACAGGACAGGGGCAAAGAAAAGGTGCCAGCTCCTGGCAGCATGTACTATGGTGCTGGATGGGTGAGTGGCTAGGGTTGAGGGGTCCCTGGCGCTCCCCTCACTGCCCAATGAAGGCAGGAGTGTGGGTGCCCCGGGTGGGCACCGGAGCACCCACTGAAAAAAAAAAAAAAATTGACCAGCTCCTGCCATAATGGAGGGTGAGGAACCAGACAGGGCTGTGGGGGCCATAGGTCTCCTCCTCTGGTCACCAATGTCCAGGTCATTGTGGGTGTCCAGCGTGGGTACCAGAGAATCCACCAACAAAAATGAAAAAAAGGCTGGCTCCAGCCAGGGGAGGCGACTGGGGTGCAGCAGGTGCCCAAGGGCTTTTACTGACTCCCACTGCTCAGCAAGGAGCCCTAGGGCATTTTTTCATTACATATTTTACGGCTGGAAGTGCTCCTAAAAGAGGTAGAGGCAATACCATACTTTTTATGCTGTGGGGGGCTACAGGAAATGCAGCAGCCCACAGGCAGCATTAAAAAAACAAAAAAAGTAATTCTCCTGAGTTAGCTTGATGATGCCAAGAGAGCTTACCATGTCTTTTTAACACACTCCTGCCTGGAGCTATATGCCCTTCAGTTGGAGTGCAGAGCATCCTTGTGGTTGGCATGCATGTGCCCCTGTCAAGTAACTATAACTTGTGCACAAAAGTAAATATAACTCACACCCTTGCCATGCACTGCTAATTACTGCCTTCATTACAACACTTATAACATGCTTGATAACATCATTGATAACATGTGTGGAACATCCGAAAATGAGCTTGGCTGGGCATGAGAAGCCACACTGCCCTCCCGCATAAAAGATACAGATAATTTTTGATTCAACTTGGGAGAAAGACATGCTGCTTATGACACTTGATATCCTCATCATTATATATGAGCATAAGGCATAGTGATGGGCTGAAGGTGTGAAGCACTTTATAAGAGCTAGACCAATTAGCTATATGAGCATAGCAAAATTTTCCTCAAGATAATAGCCTGGTGTCTTACAAAAAACATCTTCATGTTCATTAGAGACATTTTTCCACAGATAAGGCTAACAGCAATGAGCAATGAGCACCTGCTTCCACTAAGCTATGGCAATTTGAATATGGGCTGGTGAGAGGAGCAGATGGTTGGGGTGACACAATGGAAAGATGGATGCAGCACATTACACTTTGCCTACGTTTCATAGACAACTTATTTGTGATAAGAAGAGGCAGTAAAGTAGATGCATACATGTTTGTAGAAGAACTATACAATAATGACTTTTACCAGCAAGATTAGTGAAAGGGAGCTGGAGTTCTAGGCTGTATTAGCGCATGCAGGAGAACATAGGTTAGTGGCCACAATATAAAGAAAATTAAAGACCTGGTAATAACATTTTGCATGCCTAAAGTTTTCTCCCGGCACTACTTATTAAGAGTATACCCTTTGGTGAGCTCTTTAGAGTCAGAAGAGTATGAAGTATTGAAGAGGAATGTCAAAAAATAGAAAAACAGATGTTAACTATATTTAAGGCAAAAGGGTACAATGATAATATCTTAAATGCAGCTTCAAATAGAGCAAAACATTGCATAAGAGAAACAGCATTGTTCATGGTTAAAATAAAAAAGTGATGAATAAAAGGCTAATATTTATTGCGACATACAATCTTGAACATCTGAGAGTGAGGGAAACCATCAACAAGCATTGACACCTCATTATCAGTGACCCAATGATTGGTCGGAAGATTCCCAGGAGACCCCTAGTCAGTATTAGATGTGCTTAGTCTATCGGTGATCATCTTGTAAAGAGTGATATTAGAAATGATAAGAAGAAAGGAACATGGCTTTGTCCTACAGAGGGGTTCATGAAATGTAATCAATGTTAGGCATACCAGTGTGGAGTGAACAAAATTACAGTTAAAACACCATTTAATAAGAGCATTAAGGCTAGAGGTAGATTGACTTGTAAAAGTACTTATGTGGTATACCAACTAGCATGTACTTGCCCCAAAACATATATTGGTGGCACTACGCTACCTGTGCATAAAAGAATCCTGCAGCATCTTAGGGCAATTACGAATGGTGATTTTAGTTATTCGGTTGCCAAACATGTTAGTCGATTTCAAGAAGCCAATGAGTCCCAGTTGAAATACAGTGGTTTAATACAGGTACCTATAAATGTGAGGGGAGGAGATAGTGAGCATCATTTGAGACAAGTAAAAACCAGGATCACCCTAGATATGGACCGCAAAGAACACCATGATCTGAACATCGATGAGGAGCTACATACATATTTGAGATAGATGTGCTGCTTGCTCTCAAGCAGGACAATAAATGCGTGAGTGAGGTATCGTAGGATGAAAAAAGAGTAGTATGATATGTATTATATTGTCACCTCATTTGTCTATAGACTGTTTTTGTTTACTTATATATTACAGATGCTACTACAACAAAGGATGTAGCGAGGATTTATATGAGACCTTTTGACTGATAGCTGAGAGGCATGTATGTAAATTGGAACCGGGCATCATTTATTATGAAGTTGACTTGGTTCACTGTAGTAATTTTTAAACTGATATTATGAATGTAAGAAATGAAATTGTAAGTGTTATGTATTATTTTTAATATTTTTGTTAAATGAATGGGGGTAAGATAAGATAGGTTGCTAAATGGAGAATATCTACATATAGTAAACATTAGTATGATGGAAATGGACTAGCTATGTATTGTAAAATGAATTTGTTTGTAAATAATTTGCTTGCTTTTTAATTTGTCCTCACTCTAGATGACATTTATAATATATTTATGTTGAAGAGTTAAGTCCCAATATGCGTTTTTCTTTTGCAGTTTCCCATAGGAATTTTGGGAAGCAATACAGAAAAAACGACTAAGCAGAATTATATAAAACTTGGGAGAAAGCTAAATCTGTACTCAGAAAGCAGGCTTTTTGTGAATCATTGTATGCTCATTCAGCTGTTTAAGAAAGATTTAGTTTCAAAATATTGTGATATATAGTGCTATATAGTGATATCTTGACAGTTGGTACTGGCTGGTAAAGGCTGCAATTTTAAAAGCCGAAAAGGCGATAGTGAAAGAACGGATAAGGATGATGCCAGAAGTGAAATTGGAGGGGGGTAACCAACAAGGTAGTGCCTTTTTGAAATGTCAAGCAGGTTTAGAGAAACGGCAGATAAGGCTGATAGCCGGGGCACGCGAGGAAAGAGAAAACATCAACTTAGCTGTTGAGAACCCAGAGCTTAGTAAACCTTGGGGTAACTGGAGTCCAGAAAGTAGCCAACTAGGTCCACCTAGGTGGGATCAGAATGAGTTTGATTGCCTCAGCGATATTGATTAGGAAAATGGGTTGTTGCATAGCTTGAAAATGATATCATGGAATATAAATGGGCTCGGAGGTCAAACAAAAGATGAAAGCATAAAACGACTAGCCCAGTGTGTCGAGATCATTTGTTTGCAGGAAACATGGCTATGCGACAATACCACTGCAATTGAAGGCTTTGCCCAACTTCACAGGCCTGCTAGGAAAAAAAGGTTTGGCCGCCCCTTCGGGGGTTTCTGACACTCACCTCAACCAGGATTGCGAAAAAAGTAATGTTAATCAATGCATCATTGTAAATGGTTGTTGGTTTGCAAGGTATCCCTACTGGTCACAGAAATGAAGTGTGACTACCTGATACTTGTGAATGTTTATATACAATGGGATTCCAAGGTGGAGTATGAGGTGGAAATGGGGCATTTTAAGGATGACATGGATGTTTTGTGTGAAAAGTATGAGAATGATCTGATTATTGTAATGGGTGATTTCAATCATAAACTGAATCCCAAAAAACTAGATCCCTGGTTCAAAGAAATATTGAGCTCATATAACATAGTGCCAGCCGATTTCCCCAATTGCACTCCCACTAGACAAGATGTAGCCCTAGGGAAGTACTTGGGGTCAAAGGCGTTATTTAGTTTAAATGTCAGGATGGAATCCGACCGTCCAGCCAAACATACCTTTAGGATAGGTACTCAACACTGCCCCATTGACTATGTGTTTACACATGCCTGGAATTTCGCATTAGTAAAAGGGTTCCAGGTAACCCGGTGTAAAGGCAGAGATCATAATGCACTGTACTGTGAATTGTTAGGGGGGCCAATAAGCCACCGTGAAATAGTTCTTCCCCAACAAATGGAATACCTTAAACGCCTGACAACAAAATTAACAGATGAATATGTAGAGAAACTGGCAAGTGTTCAACAGAAATTAGATACAGAATGCGCTAAGGTTCAGAAAGTGGCCTGGTTTGTGGAAACTATAGAACAGGTTGTAGAATACCTCAGAGTAGAATTAAAAAGTGAGAAAGTTGGCTCCATGGACACGCAATTTATACAAGGAAGACAATCAAGGTGGTTCAATCTGGAGTGTAAGAACAAGAAAAGGTTAATAAGGAGAAAAGAGAGAAGTCTGAGGATAAGGTATGACCAGTGTAGACTGTCTAACCTGATTAAATTGAGAAAGGAAAATAAAATGCTAGTCAGGAATCAGAAGAGCATCTTTAAAGAAAAATGTTGGGAAAACCTGCTGGAAACAATCGAAGCTAAAAATGTAAAAGGGTTTTGGAAGTTGATGCAGGATGCCTCCGGTCCAACCCCGGGGACCTTGAGCTGCGTAGTGGAAGAATCAATTTGGGAGGAGTACCTAGGCGAATTGTATGGGACAAGCAAAGAGTCCGTAGTAAGCAAAAGAAACTCCCTGGGGAGGGGCTGTTGAAGATCTAAAAACATCCTTTACAGTAGAAAAAGTAAAGGATACAATAGGGAAGTTAAATTTAACTCGTGCAGCAGGACCCGACAATTTACCTGCTATTATAATAAAGACACAGCTAAACTGGTGGGCCGAATTACTGTCCGATATGTTTTCAGCCATATTAGACTCTGGTCATATCCCCAAAACTTGGAGGGGGGCAGTAATTAGACCAATACATAAGAAAGGTGATAGGAAGGCCCCAAAGAATTACAGATTGATCAATCTGCTGGATGTCGGTGAGAAGGTCTTCACCAAAATAATCCTGGGCAGATTGAAGGATGGGTGGAGAAGCGGTCGTTTGGGCCAGTGGAACAAGGTGGTTTTAAGGAGGGACACTCTACGGTTGACCACTGCTTCGCCCTATGGGCAGTGGCGTGGAAGTCTATGGAGCAGCGAGGTAGGCTGTATTGCTGCTTTGTAGACTTCCGCGCGGCCTTTGACCTGGTGGATATGAAATGCCTTTGGGAGACCCTGAGAAAATATGACATTCCAGAATGTCTCCTAGTTGGTAATTCAGGAGCTACATAGGCAGAACTGAGCCCAGGTTATTAAGGATACAGCAGGGGGTTTGACACCAGAAATAGCGATTAATAAAGCCCTAAAAAGGGCTGTGTATTGGCCCCACTACTTTTCGCCATATTCTTAGCAGATCTGCCATCTATCTTGGCGGCAGATAGAAGTGCTAGCCCAAAAATGAATGGGAAACAATTATCCTGTTTACTGTACGCCGATGATCTAGTAATCCTCGACCAGACAGAGATGGGCCTACAGAGGAAGCTAAATGCATTTAGAGTATACTGTGCGGCAAAACGATTAACGGTAAATATGAATAAAACCAAAATACTGTGTTTTGGGACGAGAGACCAGAAGTTTAATTGGTACTTGGGCCATACCAAACTGGAGATTGTGAATGAGTATAAATATATTGGGGTCTGGTTTGACAAGTTTCTAAAGTGGTGCACACATTTGGAGGCACAGAAAGCAAAAGCCTATACGTGTGTGGGCTGAAAAAATGTAATCTCAGCTATGGGGACATGTCCCATTGATCATTGATAAAGGCCTATAACGCTATGATACCCCCGCAGCTACAGTACGGAGCAAAAATTCTCTGCTTAGGTGGTAAAAGCACCTGGGATATCGAGGTAGGAAAATGCATAAAATCTCTAATGTCATTGCCTGGCTCATCTATGATCCAGGCAATTAGATTGGAGTTGGGCAGGACTTCATGGAATGTACAGGTGCAAGTGGGCCCACTACGATTTTGGAAAAGATTGGGGACAGGGGAAGATACGAAAGTGTCACAATGGTGTAAGAATGAGATTCAGCATAGTGACCTAAAATGGGCCAAAGAGGTCAGAAAGAAACTGTACACTATCTGTGAAAATTTAGACGTGAGAATTGATCAGCAGACTCTTCAAATAGAATGGACAAAGAGTGTACTCATAACATTAGGGAAGGAATTGTCAAGGATTGAAGACATGGAGTATTTGAAAAAGAAAGAATCTGTGATTTTTATGAGAAATAGCTGGGTGAAAGAAATCTGGTACCCCTATTTGGATATACTACCTAATCAATGGCTTAGAATGGAACTAAGGTTGAGAACTAAGGTTGAGAATTTACATTAATCCTGCTATGTCAAATGGTAGAATAAAAACAGAACTGATGTGATCTGATGGTAAATGTACATGCAGGGTAAGCACAAAATGCGATAATTTACATATCCTAATGGACTGCCTAAAATTGTTAGCTCCACGGAAACAGTTTTTACGCCCCATCTTTTCAAAATATGGTACTAGGTTGCGTGCACAAGCAATTGAACTCCTTACAGATATGCCAAATCTTGAAATTTCAATAGCCATTGCGAAGTATGTGAAGGCTGTAAAAGGTTCTTTATGGAATAGGAAATGGTTGGCTGTAAGTTAAGTTAGAAGCTATGAAGGACAGGGATTTTAGAAAACTTGTATTTGTTATATACCTTTTAAAAATATTTTAGAATAGGAATTTTATTGTTTTTAAAGTTATTTATGTTTATATACAGGTGTGTTTATGACTTATGTATGGAGTATTGTGTAAAATTGAGAGGAAGTACATGGAAATCAGGCTTCTACAATGGCGTTGGTTGATGAATTTGTAATGATTTTAGAATATTTACATAAAATGTCATGTTTTTACGCTATTTAAATACCAAAGGTCTAAATAAACTTTACTTTGAATTGAATTGACAGTTGGTACTGGTGTACTCCTGTGTTACTGCAATATTAAAAAATAAAGCATTCTGATTGACCAAGAAGGTTTGTTTTCCCTGTCAGTAGTTTTGTGTGACTGAGTGATGTGATTGGTTGGCTGCAACTAAACCAGATATGTTACGTCCACCGTTTCAGGAATGGGGGACTCGGTCTTCCAGTCCAGTGTATTTTAAAAAACAAAAAACATACAAGGGAGCATGTTAGGGAAACTCTGACCCCCCCTGGCCCTGGTGGAGGGAACTACCAGATGGACTCTTCCTGGGACCAAAATAACTTTCTGGTGCTGTGGTTCCGCAATACTCCATCAGGATCCACCAAGCCCTCTCATAAAGTTGAATAGGACTCTTTTGGGGCCCAGTGCGGCCCTCTCATGTGGTCTCATGGGGGTAGAAAGGGCACCACAGAACCATGCAAGCATCAAAAAGTGAAATATGCACAGTCCCACAGTAACTCTGAGTGCCGCTTGTGCTGCAGTACTGCCAAAAGACGTGGTACTGGGAAAAAAACACAAAGATGTCAAATGTGGGGGAGGGATCTTTAGGGCGGTTGGCCAGCAACAGGGTGTTGAGAATACCCATTCCATAGGGGCAAATGGGTACAGGGCTTGAACACAGGCCATGCTCTGCAGTCAATTCCATGCTGAGCAAGACCCAAGCGCTATGCGATGTGGGGGGAATGGCCACCCACAGGGAGTTGGCCGCAATGTGTGGTCACAATCCTGTGTTGTGCAGCATCAAAAGCTATGTTCATTGAGGGAGTTGGGTAAATATGATAAACAAAACACCAGAAATTCACTGAAAAAAATAAAGGTTAAATAAACTATAGAGATAGGTATGGTAATAAGATTAACCCTGGGCATAGTACTACGCTACGCTCACGGAGCATGCGTAGTTTGTGCTACTACGCACTACGCAAATTGCACGTAGCACAGTGCAAAAACTGTGCTAAACACGCTACGTGTACGAGTCAAATGCAAAAGCATTGAAACCCTTTCATGAAGCTTTTGCATTTGACTCGTGAGGGACATCTAGTAACGACTAGTGGAACTGCAGCTTGATGTACTAATAATTTCAATGCTTTTGCATTTGACTCGTGAGGGACATCTAGTAACGACTAGTTGAACTGCAGCTCTTTGTAGAATTATTTTGATATTGGATACTATAATATTCACTGCCCACTGCTAATCTCGTCCCATAATGCTTTGCAGGGCCTTTGGTTGGGATTGTATTTTTGCCAATAAATGTGCTTGGGGTGGTCCTAAGAGGATGGGACCAGCACCGAATCGTTCAACAAGATGTGCTTTTTGTTTTCAAGGCATCTGCTTGGTTCTCTCCCTAGGTTAGGGAGGATCCCAAAATCATCACCTCTCTCGCTGCTTGTTAATTTATTGTTTTCACTTTTGTGAAATGGCTATATCCATTTTAGCATATAAAGACAGAGATACTTATTTTATCATAACTTGCACTGTGCAAGATACTCTACGCAATTAGTGTAGCAATTTGCGTAGCTGAGCGTAGTTCAAACTGTACTTCGCATAGCTACGCGTAGTGCTACTATGCAAACTACGCCCAGGGTTAAATAAGATCTTACTTTATGTTAACCAACCCTAATAATTCAGTGAAAAAAACAAAGTTTAAAGTGTTGTTTTCCCCATTAACTACAATTCAAGATCTTATGTATCATGCACGGAGAGGTCTGGTTTAAGGCAATTGGGGGCAATAGTACACTAAGGGTGCATTTGCACTTCCCTTTTGTTCCCACATTGCACTTTGGCTTTATGGAATATATGTTCTGACACATCCCATGAGTCATTCCTTCATTTACCTGAAAGTGGCTCAAAAAATGAGGGGACATCTTTATCTTTGCATCCACACCTTATGACAGTTGCATATTTAAGGGATAAGAATCTGACAGAACACTGATTGTGTGCCACATATGAGGTGGTGAACAGTCAAACAGCATTTAGGAGCAGAGCACTAAAGTTTCAAGGGTCACCCACACATCCGCCTCACAGGTAATTCCTATCACACCCTACTGCTGCAACATTCAATTTATGTAGAACTTATACTGACTTCTGACTTCACATAGAAACATCAAAAAACACAAACCACATTGTACAGATATGTAGTATAAAATAGCTACGAAATACTCCTACTATTTCCTCACTGACGCACCTTCCTTACCTTGCCAAACACCTGAAACTATGTGCTTCCAAGGATTTTGATCATATGCCATGTGTGGATTCTGCCACTGCAATTTCACGGATTTATATCCTTAATCATGATGAATCTCACTCCTGTAGCGAACACATTCCTCGGGCAGATGGCGTGCACCATTTCCAACCCTGTAGAAATTCCCGCAAACTGTGGACTAGGGCTGATAATAATAACCCATTTATTTCAGCAACAGAGACAACTCAGCAGAGAGTTGGCTGGAGAGACGCCACAAAAAATGAGCCCAAGCAAACTGACAAATGGTGTGTATCCCCATTCGCCTCTGCTTCTGAAAATCCACTTCGCTCACGGTACAATTAATCTTTACAACACCAGAGAGGCGCTGCCATATCATTTCATCAAATCCTGTTGTGGTCTGGAATGGAAATGTTTATAATGCCAAATGTGCAACAAACACTAGATCTGAAACTCTTCCAAGTACAGAATATCATCAATAAAACTAATATGCTTTCACAAACTGAACATAACAGCACTAATCAAAACTCCACACGGAACGCCTCTCGGGTTTGCATTCATGAGGATCAGGCCATATTCATAGGAGACACAATGCACGGAAATGATTGTCAATAAACTTTACCATAGAGAATCACATACTATAAACTAACGTTAATTTATATAGGGCGCAGATGATACATGCTTGCAGTATTGGGGATAGATAATTTGAAAGAGGTTTCTGATTATAGATGGACAAAACAAACGGATTTGTAAATTTTAACATTTGGATCAAATCAAATTGTTGTTTTTTTAAATTAAATAATATTATAATATAACATAATATAATGTAATATAATATAATTTATGCATTCAAATTATAATATTATGATCAGCACCGACAAGGTTTCCGTTGTTGTACAGAATAACGGCATTGTGCGCGAGAATAGCAAGGGACTGCTGTATAATGGTGATAGCGGATACAAGACCATTGGAAAGGTTGCCTTTTTGAGTCGGATAGGGAAAAGGGGCGACTTAGAACATTTAGGGGCAGATTTACAAGGCCCTTGCGCCACTTTTGCGTCACTTTTCCCATGTTAAAAATGACGCAAAAGTGGCGCAAGGCCTTGCAAATAAGCCCTTAATATTTTCACTGGGATTGATATCCTTGTATATAAATATTGTGTCACTAGTCAGGAGATAGTGACTTTAGATTGGAGATCGGTTTCTCTGTGAATGCTAAGAAGTTTTCCATTTTTCAAGCTCCTAAATACAAAAGACTTGTGATGTTTCTAGGTTTCATCCTAAATGCATGGAGAATTTTTTGATATTTCAACTATCTCACATATAACGAGTTTGTCTGCAAAAGCTACCACAGAATCCATGTTAGAACCAACTGAACACAAAAAACGTGGTTTGCCCCATTTTCAAATACCTTTTTTTTTTTTTATGTTTAGAATGCTTTTATTTAGATAATACAACAAAGTAAAACATCATTACAAGGTCATGTTGTGGGTACAGAGAAGGAAAAATTAACATTAGAAGTACGCATGACAAAATAAAATCCTTAACCCTCGAAAGGGAATATATATACCTAGAAGAAAAATGCATTTTTCGCATTTTGAGAAAGAAAGAGGGGGAAGAAGGAGAAGAAGGAGAGAAGGGGGAAAAGTAAGCTATAGGAAAATACAAAGTAAAATCATTAATTAGAGAAAATTCTAAAAGACAACTAACTCTGTTTAAGGTGATAATAACAACTGTGGTACATTAAAACTGAAAACAATCAGGAGTTAATTCTAGAGAGAAAAGAGGTTAATGGTGACCACAACAAGTCTTTTTTGATTAACAGAGGTACTGAATTGCATAAGCACGGTCCAACCTGTGGTGATGACATAGCAAGTTCCACCAGGCCTGATAAGAAATTTGTGAGGTATCTTTCCAGTTGGTGGTAATGATCTGAAAAGAAATAGCTAAGTACAAGTCTATAAATTTACCAACATTGCTTTGCACTTCCCATAGGAGCGAAAAACTGCCCAAAAACACATGAACAATTTTAAAAGAAAAATTTGTAGATAGAATTTCATTGAGCTTTAACCAGATACGGGACCAAAAGGATTTAACTAAAGGACATTGGAAAAACATATGGATAAAATCACTATTCTCACACGGGCAGGACCAACATTTCTTGGAGTCTAACAGATTGAATTTGTACATATCAGAGGGAGTGAAGAAAAGTCTGTTATAGAAGAAAAATAGAGTTTGTGTAGTGCTGGCCGAGCGAGAAGACGTGTGTATTTTTGACCAAATAGAGTCCCAAGTTTGAAAGGAAAAATCCTGGGCCAATTCTTTCTCCCATAAAAGTTCCAATTTAGATTTTGTTCTAACATCCATAGAGCGGGATAAAAGTTTATATATATATATACTTATATATATTTTATATATAAGTTGTATATAGTCGCTGCTTTAGACAGGACCAAAAATCAGGTGGGGAAGAGGAAACTTGTTCAGGTATCCCAGGGGAAGTAGTCTGAGAGAGGAAGTGAGTCAGTGAAGCCTTCAGTAGGGGATACTGAGAGGCATGCGTGGAAGTGGTGTCAAAAGATGTGCAAATATCAGAGAAGTCCCTAGGGGATCCGTCCTTCAACAACTGATCTAAAGTGATAATACCTTTATCAATCCATTCCTTCCAGAATAACGCTCTGTTATTGATCTTCAAAAATTTATTATACCAAATAGGAGTATGAGAAATTTGATCCTCGAGGGGTAAGTGACTTCGAAACAGAGAAGATGCAAGGGCTTTAGAATGGGAAAAAATAGGAGTGGAAAAGCGCTTCGGAGGTTGAGATAAGCGAAAAGCCGTGCAGAGTGTAAAAGGCTTGATTTGAGCTTGTTCTAATGAGCTCCAAGCCGTTATAGGAGTGAGAGGCGAATCCTTTAAAAAGTCCAGATTTGCTTCAAGGTAAATGAGGAGTGATAGCATCTGAGGTTAGGAAAGTTAACTCCACCACAGGCCTTGGGTTGTTGAAGGCGAGAAAGTGAAATTCTGGCTTTACGATTGTTCCAAAGAAATTTGGTTAAGGAGCGATTGATCTTGCTAAAAAGGAGAGCGGAAGAGAAACCGGGAGCATTGAGAGATATAAATTTATAATGGGTAGGAGCATCATTTTAATTGAAGCCAATCTACCCCACCAGGATATGAAGAGAGGAGACCAGCTTTCAATAAGGTTGGAAAGTTTTTTGAGTATTTCCTCAAGGTTAATTTTAATAGTCTCTTTGATGTTGTTAGCATATAAAATACCCAAGCATTTGATGCTCTTGGGATTCCACTCAAAACCAGATCCATGGAACATATGAGAAAAGCAGAACTTGTTTAAGGGCAAAACTTCAGACTTTTCAATGTTCAATCTATACCCGGACACTATTGAATATTCCTGTAATAAAGCGAAAAGAGCAGGCAAAGAGGTAGACGGATTGGAAATATATAATAAAATGTAATCCGCATAAGCGGTAAATTTAATATCAATATTTTTAAATTGAAAGCCAGTGTACTGTGCAGATCGTCTAATTTTCTCCAAAAAGGGTTCCAATGCAAGAATAAATAGAAGTGGGGAAAGGGGACATCCTTGTCTAGTGCCCCTAAGAAGTGGAAAATATTTAGACTGACAACCATTAATCCATATAGAAGTAGAGGGAGCAGAGTATAACAATTGGATGTACTTAATAATAGAGGGGCTAAAGCCATGCCATCTCAACGCACCAAAAATAAAGTCCTAGTTGACCCTATCAAATGCTTTCTCCGCATCTAATGTGATGGCAGCGACTGGAGAGTCCATCTTGGAGGCAAGGTGAATAATATTAAGGAAGGTTCTGGAGTTGTCCGTGATAGATCTGCCTTTAACAAACCCAGATTGATGAACGTTAATGAGATCAGGGATTACCTTATTAAGACGAATGGCTAGTAATTTAGCAAATATTTTACAGTCTGTGTTGATGAGGGAAATGGGCCTGTAGTTCTTACAAAGGGAGGGATCTTTATCCTTTTTAGGAAGCAGACACAACATAGCTTGAGTAAATGATCCTCTCGACTCTCCAGTAGTGAGGAAGTGATTAATCAATGTGAGTAATTGGGGGACTAGAAACTGTTTGAAGTGTAGAAAAAATCTAACGGTGAAACCATCTGGGCCAGGCGTTTTGTCCTTGGGTAGTAGATTCATGGCACTAGAAATTTCACTTTCCAAGATAGGTGTGTCTAAGGACGAAAAATCTATGGAGTTATCAAGGGATTTAGGGATCGTTTGAAAAAAGAAGTCAATTTGTTCAGGCGAAGGGACGGATTCTGGAGTGTATAAAGTAACATAATATTGAGTAAAACACTCAAGAATCTCCGCATCTGTAATATGACGTGTTCCGGCACTATCTGTGATAGCAACGATTTTAGATTTCTGCTTTTTGATTTTAAGATAATTAGCCAATGATTTGCTTGCTTTATTCCGTCCACCGTACATTTTTGCATTAAATTTAAGAAGATTATTGCAGGCGGAATCCCAAGAATGTTTGTTGTATTGCAGTTTAGCTTTAATAAGAGAGGACAAAACATCAGGGCAATTAGAGGTGAAATATTGATGCTCAAGAGCTTTTATTTGTTTTAAAACAAGAGAGGACTCCGTAAGGGCCTTTTTTTTCTTCCGAGAAACAAATTCAATAATAAAGCCTCTAGCAGTAGCTTTGAAAGCGTCCCAAATATAGTGAACTTCAGAATCAGAGGAGAGATTATTCTGGTAAAATTCCTGAATGAAAAGTATGAATTGTTCAACAAATTGGGGATCCAGGAGTAGAGAATTGTTAAAACGCCAGCGACGGGATGTAGAGGAAGGAGTGGGATAGTCCATGTCTAGAATGATGGGGGCGTGATCTGAAATAAGAATGGAGCCAATTTCTGAATTACTCATAAATTGAAGAGCGTGTGTAGTAAGGAAAATGTAATCTATACGAGAGTGAGATTTATGTACAGGGGAAAAGAAAGAAAATTCTAATGTGTCAGGATGAGAGATTCTCCATGAGTCGGCCAAACCTCTCGAGGTGATGGTTTTGTGGAAGGTTTTCTGCATCTTATTAGGGATGTATTTAGTTTGGGATCGTCGATCAAGGAAGGGATCCATAAGTTGATTACAGTCGCCCCCCACAATCAAATTGTCTGCAACCTGGGAGGATAATAGAGTGGAAAATTCATTCCAAAAAGTTAAGTCAATGCCATTAGGGCCATAAACATTACAAAAGGAAAATTGAATATTATTAACTTTAACATTTGAAAGCAGCCATCTACCATTAGTATCATGAATTTCATTTTGTAACTGAACATTTAAAGATTTGTGAAACAGAATGATCACACCATTCTTATTGTTCACAGCAGGGGAGCAGGAAATTACTCCTACCCACTGTTTACGCAGTGAAGATATATCTTGTAGTTTGAGGTGCGTTTCTTGTAACAATGCAATATGACATTTCAATCTTGCGAGATGAGATAACACACGCTGTTTTTTAACATGGTTTCGAATACCTTTAACATTCCATGAAATTACACGGAACCCCGTCATCAACAAAAACTAGAAAGTGACAGACATATGGGTGAAAGAAAGTTAAGGACACAGAAGAAAAGAAAATATATACTTACGGAAGGCATTAAAGTTAAGAGATGGCATAGAAGAGGTGGAATATCATTAATCATGTGAGTTGGGCTTATAAGAAAGAGAGTACACGAGCAATTAAGTACCATAGAAGAGGAATAACAATATGGAAACATGGAGTAAAATAGAACCAAGAGACAAAGTAAAAAGGAGGGAGAGAAGGAGGAAGAGTGAAAAAGGAGGAAAGAGAGAAAAGGGAGCTTAGCACCCCGGAAAAGGTTAGCACATTGGAGATGACAAAAAGCCAGCAGGCTTTAGTCATGGTAAACAAGACAAGAAGAACAATAATGTGGGAGAGGGGCGGAAACAGACAACCACCACAAGAAACGAGGGAAGGGCACCGAGATAGGAAAAGATTACCATAGGAACAACCAGGAAAAAATAAAGAGATAGGACAAATTGGCAGACATATGAAACAAAGTGGAGGGAGACTTACCAGACATTAAGGGAACTGTATTACGTGGTATTTCAAACATGACAGGACACGGAGAGAGTGGGGAAAGGAAAAACTTGCATCAGGAACAGCGCAAGGAAGACCTAA
Source organism: Calotriton arnoldi (assembly GCA_963921515.1). Lineage (NCBI taxonomy): Eukaryota > Metazoa > Chordata > Amphibia > Caudata > Salamandridae > Calotriton > Calotriton arnoldi. The sequence goes on along the minus strand of CAWUFW010011662.1, from coordinate 116,887 downwards.
AATATAAGAAATAAACCAACCAACAGAGGAGATCATTAGGGTATACAACAAACATCAAGGAGATTAACTAACGGAGAGAAACATATATGACACCAGATAAATACACCTGCATCTGAAGCATCAAGGGAGAAACAAGAGAGTAACCAGAGAAATTTTCCTCTTTTTTATTTTTTTTTAATGTTTGCTTAGTTCCATATCTTCTCCCTTGTGGGCATGAATGAACTTCCGAAGGTCAGCTGGATCGTCAAAAGAGAAAGTTCTGTCCTTGTAAGTCACCTTAAAGAAGCAGGGATGTATTAGACCGTATCGGGCATTCATGGACCTCAAAGAAGGTCTGAGGTCGAGAAATTCCTTGCGTCGACTTGCAGTTGGCTTAGAGACATCTTGGGAAAAAAGACTTTGTGACCGGACCAGAGCATCTGCTTGTGTCGCTTGGCAGCATTAAGAATAGCAATGAGATCAGAATAAAGGAGGAAGTAGGCGATAATACCTCTAGGTCTAGATGAGGAAGAAGCACTCTGAGAACCCAATCTGTGTGCCCTTTGAATATTGAAGTCCATGGACTTCGGAAGGCCAACTATCTGCAGAACTTGGGACTTCAAAAGGAGATCATGTCTGAGCCTTCAGATCCTTCCGGAATACCATAAATACGAAGGTTGTTGCGCCTATTGCGATTTTCTAAATCCTCTGTAGTCTTCTTTAATTGAGTAACTTCTTTATTAAGGGACTCGACTCTAGCAACAACATCCTGAGCATCGCTTATTTTTTGTTCCACATCCGAAAGTCTCGAATCAAGTCCAGACAACTTCTCCTCTATTCTCTGAAGGGTAGCAGTAGTGTCTGACATGAAAGGTCTGATGTGGCGTAGTTCCTCCATAATATCCTCCAGTGTCAGAGGTAGAGGCGATTTCGAAGGAGAAGACGGGTCCTTCTTGACGCGCTTGTTCGTGGAAGCAGCGGGCTCCTTACGACCTCCAATACCAGACCCGGAGACACCAGTCGACTTGTTCGAGTGTGGAGTATCCATGGTAGAGTGTTTTGCGCATACAGCAAAAATTCTATAAAAATTAAGTAGCCACAGTTTTCCAGAAAGAAAGAGGAAGAGGTGCCTCACATCAGACCATTGGTTAGGAGAAATGAGCCCACCAGAATGCATAGGGTAGCCACGTAGCAGAGTGATGTTAAATAAGACTGTTATAAACCATGTTCTGTAAGGCTCTTTGTTTGCTTTAAATAACCAAAATCACTCAAAGTGGCTGCAGCAAAAGGTATAGCCTCTGAGGAGAAATACCTGAACATAAATACAAGACCAGTCTTGGAAGGAACATAGCTGCAAAATGATGTATTCAAGCAACCAAAGTGGGATTAAAATTCTTCTGATGACATCCACACAAGCAGTAACAGAAAAGAAGAAGGCACCATGTAGAGAGGCCCGGAGGGAGCGCACAACACGCCTTTGCTGAAATGGGCCACAGAAGAAGGGAGAAAAGATCTCTTTCACCAAGTGACGGCCATATATTCACAAAATGGCGGCCATAAAAACGAGCGCCGTGAGAGGGGCAGCTAGAGTAGAGAAAAATCACCAAAAAGACCCTAATACATTGGCCTCAGCATGCCCTGTAGCCTCCGACACAAGAAGCAGGTGCCCGAAAACCAGAACTGCAATGGAGTTAGGGGCTGTACATCACCTCAAGAAGCCACCATCGTAGTGCACCACAGCCAAGCGCTCGACGCTCCAATCCGCCAGCCTCCTCATGAGGAAAGATATGGTGTCCAGCAGCGAACTGTTCCTCTCCGTAGCGTCACCGCTGAGGTGCGATGGACTGACACACAATCAGTCACCACCGTCTGTCAGGCTCCGCGATGAAAGGCGACACAAAATGGCGGCCGCTTGAAACGGGCGCTGTGAGGGGAAACAGACTGGGCCAAAGAAGAGCGCCGTAGAGACTTTACATCGGTCTGCAAATTTGCCTCGGCATGCCCGACAGCTTCCGACACATGAAACGGTGCTTTAGTTTCAGCACCGCATCCTACAGTCGTCACCCCCTGCGCCGAAAGGAGCTCGGTGCCGCCGAGCGTCTCACGGAGCGGCCATCTTGTTCCGCCGCAGCCGCGCGCCTCCAGGGAAAGGACTCAAATACCTTTTTAACACACATGCAAACACATTGCGACACAGACACAAACAAGCACACACATACACAAGCACACTACTTTAAATGTTACAGTGCATGCAGAAACATTAATTCTCAAGACAGGACACCATTAGAAATCAATGCTACGTTTAAATATGCCTCATGGCTATTTATCACAGTAATTACCTATTTAATGAAATAAACCCTTATTTTTGAACTATTAGATTGCAGATTTAATTTAGGGTGCATTTGTAGTGCCTGGTCACTCGCTTTGTACGAGCCCTGGGCATCTTAACACTGAAAGACTTACCAGATTCAACCCTCAAGCCAATGAACGGAGCCTTCCATTCTGTTGTTTGCCTAATCGACGGTCGCATAGCATTGTCCAACACGAACCTGTCACAACAGATGTGTGCCATGTACAATGCCCTTTACGTTATCAGACCAAGGCTACCTCGCCAACAAACTGAAAACTTATGTTCGTCAAAACATTCAATAAAGAAATGGTTCGATAACGAGCTTTTGCATCAAAACTTTAGAATAAACTTATTTCACCGAGCACAGTCCCCATCTCTCCTTCAGTTCAGAAGAGGTAGATGGACATTCCGAGATAGCCTGAAATCTCATGAAAATATTGTGATGAATAATGAGTAGTTTTAATAATTTTAAAAATCAATCAGGATTAGTCATTTCTACCAAAAACAAAACGTCTGATTCCCGTTCAGTATCTCAACTGCTGTCTTTAGTTGGCACAGGACTTCAGGAAATATGGTAATGAAATGTCAATATGTATCAGACCTTGCCTCAAATTGAGGCACTGAAATGTCCATGTGTTTACTGTCTGGTGGCACAACCTGCAACGGTGACTTGGCATTTTCAGCGCAGCCATACATGACAATCTCACGGGGATACATTTTTGTTGATACATTTTTACTATACTGCAGTTGGACCTGAAAGTCTCATCACCTGTAACAAAGCAGAGTTCAGAAGTCAATTTTGTTTTAATAGCATGACAAAATAGATGGGTTTTAGCCCCTATCAAAAGTCAATGACTGCCCTTCCCAGGCTATTGTGTGCCCGAAGAACAGACGGATACAATTTCCAAAATACTATACCTTTCAGCCAACCGCTTGGTGGAGCTGTCAAAGTCAAAGTCAAATTCAGCTTTATTCGGTGCAATAAATTTCACCATAAAAGCATACTATTATGAAAAGCATTCCTATGTTACATCATTATTAGAACTTATACAAGTACAATATACATTTAAAATTCATCATCTAAAAATAAGATAGAACAAAATATAAAGTATTTAAAATGCAGGGGCCCATTATTAAACAAACTTGAAGAAAAGAAGATAATAATGCATTTCAGGTATTCAGACGGACATAACATCCAAACTTAGGACGTAAAGTGCTAGTGCATAAAAGTGCATAGTGATACCTAAGGTGCAAAGTGCCACATCTTAAAGAATGCATAATTAAAATCAGTGCTAAAAATAGTCATCTAGATTTTCATATGTTAATACATCCAAATATGAATAATCTTTTGTTTTCCTTATTGCAAGTTGTACAAAACGAATTTGCAGTATTTATGATTTTCACATTTTCCAGGCTACATACAAAATTAAAAGCATATTTATAATTAAAAAGCATATTTGATAGAAAAGGGGTTTTAAAACTGATTTCCGGATATCCCTATACAATCTACAGAAGAGAATAAGGTGCATCGTAGATTGTGCAGATTTTCCATCACATGGACAATTTGGTAGTTTTTGACACTACTTTTCCATTCTGGGAAATGCAACTAAATAGTGTAATGTGCCCATCCTTAGCCTCGTTAAATAAAATCTCTGTTGCACATTTCTCACAAATATTAAATATGGCTGTGTGTCCCTCATGAGTGGTCGTTCACAGTAGGAAATCACACTATGTTTTTTGACTGGCGCCCCTTTCTCTTTCAATTTCCATTGTATTTAAATATCTCAACTTCAGATCATTTTTGCTAAGCTCCTGTATTCATGTAGGATCTTTCCTGTCAATATCAACTTTACAGTATTTTAGTAAATTTAAAATGTACTCCAGCCATGGTATTTTCCTACTAAGGTCGAGGGCTAAACAGTCCATAATTAATTCTTTTGTGAATTTTGTTTCGTCTTTCGACCACACCCCATGCCAAAAAGTAAGGCCGGCCATGTTTATTATGTCACTTATGTACGAAACTGATAATTCTTTATGGGTTATATAGTTTGCTGTCGCACTAGGGACTGCCAGCAGTTTTTTTAGGAACTTGTTTTCTCGAATCTGTAGCGAGACGGTGTTGGATCTCCCCCAAATTGCAGCCCCATAGCAAACCCCTGAGACACATTTGCTCCGGTATAGAGCTAGGATTTCTCGAATGGGTTTATTACCAATTTTCGCTGAAAATCTAAAAATACTCTCTGTAGATCTTAAAAATTTCATATTACAAGATTCGATATGGGTATTCCATGTACCATTCTTATTAAAAAGCATCCCCAGGTAAGAAAAAGATGACTCTATTAATAACATCTTTACCTACATGATGTTGTTTGATTTTAGGCCTATTACTCCCGCATGTCATGGCAAAGGTTTTTTTTATATTTAGTTTAAGATCTTTTTCAGTCATGTACAGCGCAAAATTTTCTCTGAGGCTTTGCAGACCGTTAGCTGTCCTTGATATTAGGACAGCATCGTCAGCATAAAGTAATACTGGGGTAGGGCGAGTCCCAACTTTCGGGGCGTCTGCGCTTAAATTTTGTAGAAAGGGGTCTACATTGTTAACATAGAGGGAAAACAAGAGGGGCGCTAATACGCAACCCTGTCTAATGCCACACATAACCCTAAAATCAGGTGTACATTCCCCCATTTTTCCAAACCGTACCCTAGATGTTAAAAAGGTGTAGATCTGGGATAAAAATATGATTATATCAATAGGTGCCCCTAGCCCTTTCAATGTTTGCCATAATTTGCAATGATTAACTAAATCGAAAGCGCTAGTGAGGTCAACAAAACAGAGGTGTAGCGCCCCTTCCTTAGCAAGTGTATACTTCCCTATTAATAACTCTAAGTTTAGACATTGTTCTACCATCCCAATACCTCTTCTGAATCCATACTGCACATCTGGTAAAGTTTTGTTCTCGTTGGCCCAATTTTCAAGTCTTTCCAGCATTATTCGGCCCATCAATTTGGACGTGGAATCAAGAAGAGATATTGGGCGGTAGCAATTTGCTTTCCCTCTGTCCCCTTTTTTAAAAATCGGTACGATAATGCTTTCGACCCAAGTTACAGGTAAGATGCCCCCGAGGGCAGCATTAAAAACATTCGTTAAAATTGGTATCCAGAAATCCGTTTTATACTTAAAAACATCTATGGGTACCCCATCTGCGCCTGCAGCTTTACCATTCGCATTTTTCTGCAAAGCTGTTTTAACCTCTTCTGGCGTTATCGGTGACGATTTGACGGGTTCCACCAATATAACATTTCCCTTTCTACTCTCGCCTATTTTTGCAGCATCTGGATTAAAAATGCTCGCAAAATGTACAACCCAATCTTCCGGGGGAACCACAGTATCGATTTTTACTGCTGTATTTTCTTTAAAGAAGGGATGGTTAATTGTTTTCCAGAAGAGGACTGAGTCTTTCAACTCTGCAGCCTGGATTAGTTTCTCCCATGCCCCTTCACGAATCTCCCTTTTTCTTTCTCTCAAGGTATTTTTGTAGGTTTTCCTCAGGGTACTAATCCTTACGCTATCTCTTGGTTTTTGTTTTAGGGCCAATTTCAATTCCTCATTCAACTTTGAGCATTCGTGGTCAAACCATCTTGAGTTAAGGTCACATACTTTCTTCTTCCTTTTAATGGTTAAATCGCCAGCAATTTCGGTAGTAATATTGTGGAAGGCAATTATTGTCGCCTGGTTTGAGGAAGAACTATCCAGGCAAATTTCTAGGTCTCTTTGTTTTTTTCTTTAAGTTTTCCATAAATGTGACTGGATTCACACCTGACCATTTTATTGAGGCGCCATTGTTCCCCTGAGTAATAATATCATTATCCACTCTCTTTCCCCGTTCTTTTTGTATCAAATTTAATCTTAATGACACTATTAGGGGATGATGGTCACTAAAAAGGCTGATGTTAATCCGCACTTTTTCCACCTATTTACTGCAATTTGCTGATACAATAAAATGGTCTATATTTGAAGATAACCTTGCTCCTACAAAAGTTTGTGTATTTGTTTCCCCTTCCTCGCTAGTGGGTTCTAGAATTACTAAATCATATTTATGCACCGCGTTATTAATGGATTCCCCATACGGGTCGTGTGAAAAGTGGGCGATCCTATCTCCTAGGTGGTCGCAATATCCGCAGGGTTCTCCTGCTTCAAGAACACAATTTGCACAATTAAAATCCCCTGCCCATACTAAAACATAATCTCCTCCTACTCCCTCCAAAAAAAGATCCAGATCATTTTCGAATAGCTTAGTAACTTTGCTCTTTGATTTATCAAAAACATTATTATAAAAATGTATTACAATAATGGCCTGCTTTCCTTTCGAGTAAAAATGCAAAAACTGATAATATTCTGATGAGATAAACGTTTTCTTTAAAATTAGTGGAGATGTAACAGCAATTAATGTGGCTAGGCCACCTTTCGCTCTTCCCATCCTGGATGGGCTAGCATTAGTACAAACAATTTGATAGCCATTTACAAAGAAAGTCTCCGTGCACCAAGTTTCTTGGAGTAGGACTAACGCATGCCCATCTAGCGTTTTCAACCAATCCTCATCACTAATTTTATTTTTGATCCCTGCAACATTCCACGTCATAAGATTTAAGGGTTCGGTTAGATGTATACTGGGGCCAGTTTTCCTCAAATAACCAGTGGGAGTGTGATTAGCGTAGCTGATCATTGGCTTATCTAAATCACCTTTCTGAGATAGTACAATTAGATCCTCAATCTCTAGGGTCATAGTTAATTTACAAATATGAACATCGACTTCATTACTATGCTTAGTCTTATATATAGAATTTTCTGCCATTTGTGAGGTCGTGTCAACATCTAGCACAATAGTGTTAATGGAATGAACCATATTCGTGTCAGCTGGCCCGTCCATATCCTTTCTGAGTCAATCTATTTCACTGCATCTTCTTAATGCTGCATACCTATTATGCAGGGGTATAGGTTGTGGTAAATGGTAACTCATATTTACATGCATGTTGCTATAGTTTGGCCTATAGGAGTATCCCAATGGGACAGCCATTATATGATCACCGTTATCATAACAATACCCGTTGTCAACATTCAATAAAACATTCAACAATTCGCCCACCAAATCACTACTTCGGAAATTTACAACTACACAATTTCCCCGACTTGATTTTCTAGAATTGCCCACCCAATTCACTCTCCTTAGCATGATGATATCCTGGTGCAATATGTTCGCCCCAACATTTGCGTTTACAGAGAACCAGTGAACCACTTGGTTTTTCAATGACTCACACGTTTCCCTCTGATTTACCGATGGTTTTGGGACATTGTTTAGGATAATAACATATGGAGTCGCCTGTGGGGGGAGATTTAGTGGTCCCTTGTTGATATTATAGTCTTGTATAGTTCTGTTTGTCCTAGGTAGTTGTGGATTTTGTGGTGCTCTTATAGGGGGAGGGATGTCTTCTTTGCGCAGCGTTGTTCCATGAGCTATTTGTGGTGTCAAGACGTACTTTGCGATCACAGCAGTGATGGTCTCTCTTTGGTTTATAACACAGTTAGTGATTGGACCTCTGCTTTCTCTGGCATTTTCCATTGAGTTATAGACTGGCTTGCTAGTACTAGTTGCCTTATTCGTGGATTTTGAGAGTAATATCTCAGTAACCATATCTGTTAGAAAAGCCATGTCTTTCTGTATCAGTTTAATTTCTGACATTAAACGTCTTTCTATACTGTCCAATTTGCCATGTAATCTCTTAAATAATATCTCGAGACCTTTCAGGTTTTGATTTGTAGAGTTACTGTCTCCTCTCATCGTCCCTTGCTTATTTCCGCCCTTTTTTTGTTTGGGTTTAGTTTTAATTTTATTTGGTGACTTCTCCATAGAGCTATTTATAATTTGAAAAAGGTTTTTTTTTTTTTTTGCCGGGGGGGCTATTGGGAGCGTATCATCTGTTAGCACTGAAATCTCCTGAGATGTAGTTAGCACACATGGATTAGACTTTTTATAACCTCTTTCATTTATGGTAGTATTTACTACAGGTGGCTCTGTCTCCTCCCCCATATCTCCCATATTAGTCACAAATGTTAGAGGATCATTCCCGCCTTCTAGTGCAGACTCTTTTAAAGCAGCATCAAGAGCTGTTTTTGTAGCTGCCAGTTGCTCCTCAACATGGACAATTTCGCTGTTAATGAGACCCACCGCATTTTTCAAATATTTTGTGATGGGTGCACTCTTTAAGGGCACTTTCCCCATTAGTTATAATTTCCTTTTGCCCATATTTTGTCAGAATGTTATTCTTGAAAACAGGGGTATTTAATGTATATTTCTCTTACCAGGATTGGCGATTTCTGCTTCTGTACATCCAAGAGGGATGGCCCTGCCCTGCCTCGTCCGTCCGAGGACGGGCGCAGACGGGCCCGCCCTTGGCCCGGGCTAAGCCTGGGCACGGCCCGGGCACGCCTGTGCGCGTCCCGCACTGCTGGAGCCTTGGCCGCAATTTAAAGGCCTCCCAGCGCTTTCCTTGGTGTCGGCGGCATGCGCGCCGCAAGTGGTGCAGGGAGATGAGGTCCCTCGGTACTCCGCTACCGGTCCTCTGCTACTGACAAGTTAGCGTCCACCAACCCAGTAGTGGAAACAGCAACGCTAGCAAAACTGAAAGTGTGGCAGGTATGGCACTGTTCAAAATGAATCCCGTGCTGCGGGAGCCTTGGCCGCAATTTAAAGGCCTCCCAGCGCTTTCCTTGGCGTCAGCGGCGTGCGCGCCGCAAGTGGTGCAGGGAGATGTAGTCCCTGGGTCCCTCGGTACTCAGCTACCAGTCCTCTGCTACTGACAAGCTAGCGTCCACCAACCCAGTAGTGGAAACAGCAACGCTAGCAAAACTGCAAGTGTGGCAGGTATGGCACTGTTCAAAATGACTGGAGCAGTCAAATTGCACATGTGGTCAAAGGAAGAGGTTGTGCAGAATTTGGTGGTTGGTACAGAACTAAGCAAACATTCCCAAAACCCAGTGCCTCGTGGGCTACTTTTTGGCCTATAAAAAGACCAAACAACCCTATGAGTTGTGAATCTTTTAGGATATATGCCATTCAAACAGGGCATTTAAGTGAGAGATTAATTTTACCCCACAATTGATGATATTGTTGTTGACCTTACAGGAATCTCCCACATTTCAAACCTAAAGCTCAGTTCTTCATTATTTAAATTGCCATTATTATTTTTGCGCCCATGTTGTCTCTGGGAGCCACAGGAGGCTGAATTTGGCAACTCATCTTCAGCGTAGGAGAGACATATCAGCTCATTGGACTACAAAGATCCTCCTCGATCCTCTGGATGAGTGATGATATTTTTGATGAATGCAAAGTACACAGATTAACATCATACAGTATTTCCCATATGAATGGGCGATGGACGAATACTTAACTAGAACTGTTGTGAATACTAACATGCCAACATTTGAGTTTTTTGGCTCAGTAGTTGGCAGGAAAGGGAGTGGTTGAAACAGAAGAATAGTAAGGATTACATGAATTCTTCAGCAACTGCCAATATTTGAGAAACTAGGGGGTCGATTCCGATTCGGGCCGGAAAAAGCACCGACCGACTCGGAGCCGGAATTTATAACGACCGACACGTACCTGTGGCGCCCGACACGCCAAGTACGATGCAAAGCGTGCAAAATCCGACCGACACGTACAGAACCCAAGCCGAACGACCGAGCCGCACGGAAAACAGCAATCCGGCCGGAAAAACACGCGAATCGAACCGACCGACACGCACCCGGAACAAATCCGACCGAAACGTACACGCAAACTCCAAACCGCAAAGTACGATGCAAGGCGCGAAAACCACGACCGAGTCAGACGGAGGACAAGCCGCACGACCGACACGCATACAAAACCGAGCCGAAGCAACACAAAACACCGCGACCGACGCGTACGCAGCATAGAAAACTGCACAAACACAGCGTGAACGAAACGGAGAACACCGTACGAGACAAATGCAGGGTCCGACTCGGTCACAAGAACGTTTCCAACATGCACAGACAGTACAAAGGAAAAATCACACAAAAAAGGCCAAACAAGCAATTACAAAGCCAATAAATACTGGGGGGTGGGGACAGAGAACAAAGACACACCCACAACTCCACCCATATAAAGGACACAAATCACAACCATGATCCTTTGCAAATGCCATTCCACTGCCAGCACCCAAGAGACAGCAACCACACACCCACAGCTCATCCCTCACACAAGCCACACACCATCAGCACACCAACAAATACCTACCTCACATACACCCAGCAAAACACACACTCACACACCCTCACCTGCACACCAACACACACATCACTCACCATCACCACCCATCACCATGCCCCCCAAGAAGAATCACAAGTTCCTTGATTGTGAATTGGAAGTCATGGTAGACGAGATCCTCAGGGTAGAGCCACAGCTGTTTGGCACACTGGTCCAACAGACCCCCATCTCCCAGAAAACCAAGATGTGGGAGAGGATCATCTACAGGGTGAACGCACAATCACCATGTCTGCGCACAAAGACCGACATCCAGAACAGGTGGTATGACGTGCGCAGGAGGGTCCGGGACCTGCTCAAGAAAGACTACCTCCTGAGCCAATACACCGGCAGTGGCCCTCCTGCCAAGCCAGTATACCTCAGGCCCTGGGAGGAGAAGGTGCGGGCCATCCTTCCGCCAGTGAGCGTATATGGACTAGAGAACATCCCAGAACCTGGTGAGTACACAACAAATGTACACAATATTCTGCCACAAAACACACACACATCACTGTCAAGGGGAGAGTCAAACCATGCACTCATAGCAATTACACAGCAACCAGAACAGAATCATCCCAAAATGTGTATGTCAGTCAGATAAACACAACACATGCCATCAAAAAAGTTACATCCAACCGTGCCATCACATGTACAAACACAACTACAACTACAGCTAGGCAGTGGCACAAATAGAACTAACAAACACATCCAGACATGTAGCCACCACAACAACACCAACACACAGTGAGGACCACTGAAAGGAAGGAATTCTGTGTATGCTGGCCAAGTCAGTATAGCCAATAGCATCATGGGAGTCGTAGTCACACATATTGCCCCCCCCCAACTGTCCCATCAACACCACCATGAACCATGCGCACATCACAGGGAGTGGAGAAGGACACACAAGATGGCTGACACTGGCTACTGCTGTGGGGAGCACAAGGGCATGCTGGGAACTGCACACCAACCAACAGCAGGACACCACTGTCAGCCATCTTGCCATTGCCCTCACACCCACACACACTGAACTCCCCACAAAAGCAAGTAAGTATGGGAATGCTGGGAAGTGGGGTGGAGGCAATAGCATGATGGGAGTGGCAGTCACAGATATTGGTCACCCCCACAACTGTCCCATCAACACCACCCTGAACCATGCTCACATCACAGGGAGTGGAGAAGGACTCACAAGATGGCTGACACTGGCTACTGCTGCGGGGAGCACAAGGCCCTGCTGGGAACTATGCACCAACAAACAGCAGGACACCACTGACTGACATCCTGAGAGACAACTTCCACTCCCTGCAATGCAAGCACGTTCCATGGTGGGATATCTGGCTGTGTGGGAAGGAGGACTTGCAGCACTGACCATAGTCACAAGCACCTCCCCTCAACACAAACTCGACAGAACCCACCTGGTAGAATGCAATGCCTCCCATCCTAACTCAAGATCCCACAAAGAACCACCACCCTGGGTTATGTTGTGTGAAGCACAGGGACACTCTTGGGACTTTTAGCCAAACAACTGCCAGGACAACACTCCCAGCCATCCTGTCAGCACAGCCAGCCCACCCCACAGGGAAGCAGAGTCAAAAGGAAGGAAGCATGGGCATGCTGGGAAGGGGGGTGGAGGCAATAGCATGATGGGAGTGGTAGTCACAGATATTGCTCAGCCTCACAACTGGCCCATCAACACCACCCTGAACCATGCTCACATCACAGGGAGTGGAGAAGGACACACAAGATGGCTGACACTGGCTACTGCTGTGGGGAGCACAAGGGCATGCTGGGAACTGCACACCAACCAACAGCAGGACACCACTGTCAGCCATCTTGCCATTGCTCTCACACCCACACACACTGAACTCCCCACAAAAGCAAGTAAGTATGGGAATGCTGGGAAGTGGGGTGGAGGCAATAGCATGATGGGAGTGGCAGTCACAGATATTGGTCACCCCCACAACTGTCCCATCAACACCACCCTGAACCATGCTCACATCACAGGGAGTGGAGAAGGACTCACAAGATGGCTGACACTGGCTACTGCTGCGGGGAGCACAAGGCCCTGCTGGGAACTGTGCACCAACAAACAGCAGGACACCACTGACTGACATCCTGAGAGACAAATTCCACTCCCTGCAATGCAAGCACAGTCCATGGTGGGATAACTGACTGGCTGGGTGGGAAGAAGGGCCGGCTGTCAACCAAATACAACCAATGCAGACCATGTTCACACCCCAACAAATACATAGAAATGCCCAAATAATGCAGGACAATGTGCCACACCAAAATCAACCCCTGACTGTGACGACTTAGGACAATGCAATGTACAGGCCCGCACCCAGAGGCACAGTCACAACTGTCAGGTGTGTCAACCATTGATGCCTGCAGAAACATAACATACATTGTGTGTGTCTCCCAAAAACAGGTGATGATGGGGACACAGCAGCAGATGCTGAGGAGTCCCAGTCCCAGGCTCAAGAGGATGCGGAGCTCACTGGTGTCGTACAGCCTCTGCCCTCCTCGGATGAAGAAGACCAACCTGGCACATCCGGTGCAAGTCTACATGCAGCACCAGCAGGACCACCAGCTGCAGCACCAGCAGGACCACCAGCTGCACCCCTGCACCCACCCCTCCAACGACTGTCACCACAAATACCATCCCTGCCGACATGGACAGAACAAGGAGCAACACCAGCACAGGGACCCTGGACCAACCTGGTGCCATGGACACCACCACCACCACCAACCCTCAAGGTGGACCAGGGTCATCTGTGCGTGCCACTGCACGCACTGCACATGTCAGCAGGGGTGGTGGGAGGGGTGGGAGACAGGTCGCTGCTTGCAGAGGTTGCTGGTGTGCATGATGACCCACAACTGGTACGCATAGCTGATGCGTACCAGTCCAGCACCGGAGACCTCAGCCAGGTAGTGGGGCTCCTCAGAGACATGAAACAGCAGCAGGCTGCCCATCATGCCCGCTTGGACTCTCACATGTCCCACGTGGAGTCACACATGTCCCGCGTGGACTCACACATGTCCCGCGTGGAGTCCAAGTGGGATGCACTGCATGAGATGACGGCGGTGCACAGGGACATTTTACAATGCCTTCCCCAGATGAACAGCAACCAGTCCACACCTCCCTGTGTGCCAACAACATCTGGTGCTGAACAAACTGCAACTGCCACAGGGAGGGAGGATGACTCTGGCGGAGAGTCCCCTGCACCGCAGCAGCCTGTACTTGAGGGACCCCCCCCAAGAAGAGGGGTCGTCCGAGGAGGGTCAAGTGAGAGGCCGATGGCCAAGCGCAACTCCCAGGAAGCCTGAACCTGTTCTGGATGTTCACCTTTGTGCACAGACTGTTCACCCTGTTGACGGCAACACTACTCCCACACATTGCATGGGGAGTACAAGTTGGACCAATGTCTCAGACAACTGTGGCCCCGATACTGGGGATTTTGTCTACCAGGACTTTCAATTCACCTAGGAACTTCTGATTGCAAGATTTATGTACAGCACTCCCCATCCTATGCACTATTCACACAAATGTATCACAATAAACACACTAATACACCATACTTGCCTCTGTTGTGATTCCAACGTGGGTGCTGTTATGGGGATGATGAACTGCAAAATTACACTGTGTATGCGAACTGCAACAGCTAGTACAACACAGGCATGTGAGTAAAGGCAACGTGACACATATGAGGGAGACACACCACCAGGGCTACACAACACATACACACCTAGGCCCATCTGACTCATTGCCTACACTGATGTTGCCAGGGAAGACGGTGCAATGCACAGACACCACACCCTTTCCCAGTTGTAGTCAACTAGCCCACAGGTGCAGTAAGCAAATGGCAGTCAAATGTGTGACCACAGACAACGCACATCACAAAGTGAAGCACAGGTTTATTATACAGTTGCAACATGTCGTAACCACTACAGATGCAAGGTAATCCCACCTGGCAGCGGGCACACAGTCAACAACTGTAGATGGAAGGAAGTCCACGGGTGTGGCGCACATCACCTGTAGGGACACAACAGCTACCACCCTGGAAGTGCAATCGCGTCGTCGGTGGACACAGTTGACCAAACGAATCTGAAAGTACCCTGTGAAGGACAGAAATGACACACAGTCAAAAGCAATGGAGAACAGGACAGAACAGCAAAACTCATGCACAATACATGTTACAAGATACCCACCCAGAACCAAGTTAGCATGTCAACACTGTGTGGGAGTACAGCCCACCTGTAAGCACACATCGCAACACACATCCAGTCAAGTAGCCCATGGACACACTCCAACAGCACCAGAGCACCACCTACACATATCATGCCAACTCACATCATTGACATGACACCTCAGGATACTCACATTCAGCTAAAGAAGTTGGTGATGAGCTGTGTGCGGACATCACCCTCATCATCATCATCATCATCGTCACTGGCATCGTGGTCCAGGCCAGGATCCTCCACAGGTGGCGGATGTTGGTCATTGTCATCCTGGATGAGAGGCAACTCCTTCCGCACTGCCAGGTTGTGGAGCATGCAGCAGACGATGATAATCTTGCACACTTTCGCAGGGGCATATGGGAGGGACCCTCCGGTCTTGTCCAGGCAGCGGAAGCGGCTCTTCAGGAGACCAAATGTCCGCTCAATCACTCTCCTGGTCCGACCATGTGCCTCATTGTAGCGCATCTGGGCTGGTGTCACAGGGTTCCTGAGGGGTGTCAGCAACCATGGCATGTTGGGGTATCCCGAGTCACCTACGGACAGACAAGTGCACATTAGCTGACTTGGAAAAGTGGGCGGAATACTACAGATCAGATCACACACAATGGCACAAAGTCAGTACACACCGACAAGCCAGGCACGCTGGTTCTGCATCTGTGCCATCATCCTGGGGATGCGACTACTCCTCATCACAAAGGCATCGTGTGCTGAACCAGGGAAACGGGCACACACGTGTGTGATGGTCATATCTGCAAGACACACCACCAGTGCTTTGACCGAGTGGTAGTGCTTGCGGTTCCTGTAGGCCTGCTCCTGGGCCTGTGGTGGTACCAAAGCCACATGTGTCCCATCAATGGAGCCAATGACATGCGGCATCCTCCCCAGGGCATAGAAGTCACTCTTCACGTCAGTGAGTCAGTCGCAGTCTAGGGAAATAGATGTACCGGTTCAGGAATAGCAACATTGCCACCAAAACATCGCGGAGCACACGGCTCAACATGGTCTGTGACATCCCACCAGCAGTCGCCACAGTATGTTGGAAGGTACCGGTGGCAAAGAAGTGTAGGGCTGCCATCACCTTCACCTTGGGGGTCAGCGCTGTAGGATACGGCCGGCCAGGCTGCAAATGTGGGGCCAACTGCACTGCCAAATCCTCAATCAGCTGCCTGGTGAAGCGGTACCGTCAGATGCTGTCCCGTTCCACCATCGTTGCCAGGTCTGGGAATGGTCGATGGACAGCAGGAGCCCTGCAGTGCAGAGGAGAAGTAAGCAAGATTGTCAGTCAGCCCACATATGCGGCATTGAACACACTCAATATCCCAACATACATCATTATGAGGCACAACTACATGAAGTTTACACAAACCAGAAAAGGGGAAGAGGCTATAACATACCGCACCTGACAACAAAGTTTTTTTGAAAATATAGCAATTAATTCCTATTATTGCTGAGTGCAAAGAACCTAGGAGCACTCCCTTTACACTCCTAAATAGAGAAAAGATTCCCTTAAAACATGACACATTGGGTTCAGCACCCCATAGATACGTATATCATAATGTATTGGACAATGTGTACACAAAGAAAATTCCAGTTTGTAGATGCGATCTTTTCTTGTATAAAACTGTTCTTTATTGTATTTTCATTAAAATCCACAAAGCCATAGCCAATGCGTTTCGTCTCACACAGAGACTTCTTCAGGGCGCAATAGTAACTTGGCAGTGAAGACACGAATAAAATAAATATTCAAATATGAGATCCAAATAACACCTTTAGCCCTGATATTTGGCAAGGTAACAGAAAAGTAATTAAAACTCCACTCTTATATCAGGAGTAAGACAAGAGGACGATTATGAAGGTCAGTATTGATTTTTCAACCATCAGCTTGATATAATGCAACGCCAGATATGTCAAACCGGTTCTTGCGCGTATACTCAAATTGGCTGTTCGCGAACGTCCTCACATCCAAAAAAGCGGCATGGTGGCCGATCAAGTCCGTACAGGTCAGTTTCAAAAAAGAGTCTACATGCACACAGACTGTGGAGGACCATCACTATTGTGCCACTGGGACACCCTGGCTCAAACATACCGTCCCACATGGGACTCACGGGGTATGTGACATGACATACACATACACCACCGTGAAATGTGACCATGGCACATGCACAGATATGAACAGTTGCACATCACAGTGGTCATGTACACGTAACACCCAGGATCCTGTCCCCATGAACACGTGCACAGCCTGGGGGTTGCTGCCCCCAGATGACACCCACAGGACAACATGTACACCAACATACACACAATAGGAAATGCAGCCTTACATGCCTTATCATACAGTTTGGACAGGCTGTCGTGTTGTAGGTGTGCCCCTCACTCCCTGGGAGCTATCTGTGGCTGGCATATGTCCATCTGAGACAGGCATGGTGACATATGCCAGTCACTTGTACAGGGATGCGTTGAACAGCAATGGACCGATCGGTGCCCCCGGCCGGCCCATTGCATTCAATGTGTGCAGGTACGCGTTGTGCCCCTGTACGCGTTGTACTGCAATGGACCGATCGGTGCCCCGGCCGGCCCATTGCATTCAATGTGTGCAGGTACGCATTGTGCCCCTGTACGCGTTGGTACGCGTTGTACCCCTGTACGCGTTGATCAGCAATGGACCGATCGATGCCCCCGGCCGGCCCATTGAATTCAATGTGTGCGGGTACGCGTTGTGCCCCTGTACGCGTTGTACCGCAATGGACCGATCGGTGCCCCCGGCCAGCCCATTGCATTCAATGTGTGCGGGTATGCGTTGTGCCCCTGTATGCGTTGTATCGCAATGGACCGATCGGTGCCCCCGGCCGGCCCATTGCATTCAATGTGTGCGGGTACGCGTTGTGCCCCTGTACGCGTTGTACCGCAATGGACCGATCGGTGCCCCTGGCCGGCCCATTGCATTCAATGTGTGCGGGTACGCGTTGTGCCCCTGTACGCGTTGTACCGCAATGGACCGATCGGTGCCCCGGCCGGCCCATTGAATTCAATGTGTGCGGGTACGCGTTGTGCCCCTGTACGCGTTGTACCGCAATGGACCGATCGGTGCCCCGGCCGGCCCATTGCATTCAATGTGTGCGGGTACGCGTTGTACCCCTGTACGCGTTGTACCGCAATGGACCGATCGGTGCGCACCCATTGACAATGGCCTTGCCTGGCAACGGACGCGTTTTCGAATTTCGAACGAGTCGGTTGCTGGAAATTCAGTTGGTCACCCACAACAATGTTGCAAAATAATGTATGTCATGAAGTTGAAGATTTGAAGGATGCCGTGGGCATGTATTGGTGCTGCTATTCCATGGATTGGCCAGATTCAGAAGATGCAAACGACTTGGACCTATCACTTTGGACACAAGGGACAGTATCTGCCTCTCCAGCACATATATATTGCTGGCTGTTCCCCTGAGAGCTCACTTGCCTGCACTACATGCTCCAGGACGACATCTGCCACTGCACTGCTGCTGTCTCTGCCCCTCTGGACCCTGCAATGGCACGTACTGTGGAGAGAGCCCCAGCCTTCAGCCTTGAGGAGAACCAGGCCCTGCTGGACAGCCTACTTCCACAGTACAGCAAGCTGTATGGGACACCAGGGGAGCAGGTGAGTGTTCTGTGCACTGCCTTTCTGAATGTGCATTTTGTCTGACTAGCAAGGCTGAAAGTCTGCACGCCACTGGCTAGCAGGCTCACTGAGTAGTTGTCACCCCCATAGTGTGTAGTGACATGCACTGGACAGGTATGGTGCAGTGACAGTGCATTTGAACAAGGTTTTACTTCCCATGCAATGATACCATGTAGTGACGTCTGGCAAAGTGTCCATGGGCAGCGTTGCACTGCCTGTGTACATCATGTGCCCCTGTGAATGAGACATGTATATACAACTGTGTCATGCACGGATATGTTGCATGTGTAGTAATGGCCTTTTCACTTTGTCATCCTGACAGGTTAATGCCCATCGGAAGCAGGAGATCTGGAAGGACATCGTCCGGGCTGTCCGGTCCGTGGGGGTCTACAAGCGCCGGATCCGCAACTGCCAGAAGAGGTGGCAGGACCTTCGGGGCTGGACCCGGAGGATTGCACGGGTCCAGCTGAAGCTGTCACCTCCTCGCAGGAGGGGCGGAACACGGACCCTGACCCCCACATGCTCCAGATCCTGGCGGTGGTGTTTCCAGACCTGGATGGGCAGCTGAAGGCCAGACAGCAGCAAGGAGGGGGTGAGTCAAAGACTGCACTGTGAACTCTGTATTACATGCTGTGTGCCCTCCTCTGGCCTGGTTCAACTGCCACAGTGCTGCAGTCATGTTGTCCAGGAGCCATGTCCCTCTATTGTGCACTGCCCACTGCTCATCTGATACCCAGGTGTGGCCCTTACATTCAGGGAATTGTGTCACTTGGGACTGTGTCCTTGCAGTTTGCTTCACTAAAGGTGGGGGACAGCATCTGTTTCCCTAACTCTGTTGTGGGCATCATGGGTGGGTCCATTGTTCACACTACGCCTGTGTTCGGACATGTAATCTGCGTGTTGCTTTGATATGCGGTCCACTTGCTGTGCTGAGCCACCACATGTGCCTGGGGTATGTGGCACACGCCCATGCAGCGGGTGGGAACAATGTTTGGGCCCCAGGAGTGTGCAGATTACGTGTGTCACACATACATAGCCAGCTATCCACTGTCCAGGGCTCATCCCTCATTCATGTGGAGCAGGACAGTCATGCCTACTCCAGGCCATGCAATGCACTCTGTACTCCCACTCCCGTGTATCAGCTGACACATTGTGCGCAGTGATTTGACCCCTCAGGTGTCTGCCTCTGTGTCAGTGTGCTGTGGATTAGTTGCCAGGACTGCTGGGGTGTTTCTTGGTAGGGGCTCAGCATGCCACTGGAGATGTGACCATAGGAGACGACACTTGTGTGTCACATAGGTGTTTGATCAGCTGCCCGTGCAGACTGGGGTATGCAAATGTGAAGTTCAGGCAGCTGTTCCCCATTCACAGCAGATTGTGAGGGGCTCAGGTTCAGAGGGTAGTGTCACAGGTCTCCCATATGTCCAATCGGTATGACCTGGACAGATGAGGGTTAAGATGATGTGTTGTGTGGGGGATGTACATGTGCACTTGTGCAGCTCCAGGACTTGCATTCCCCATGACCTACTATTGTGACACAGTGCAGAGTGTTGTTGTCTGGCTGCCAAGTCATACATCACTGAGACAGTGATGTATGACTTAGCAGTCATGCCTCCGCCATGGCATGTGTCTACTTATTGGTGATCCTGCAGGGGAGTGACATGTGCTACATGCACACCATTGTGGCGATGGCTATCAGGACATGGGTGCATCATGGTGTCTGTCGCTGGTATGCATCACATGCATTTCCTATTTGACTCTGGGCATCCCTTTCATCCGGAAACCTGTACTGACTCAGTGGCAAGAGTTGTGATGTGTGCATGTCCACATGCTACACCGTGTCCTCTGCACTGTCCAACTACTGTGTAGTTGGTGCATGTGTCCACACTGGGGTGTTGCTATCCAACAGACACCAGACAGATGGGTGCAAGGCCATGTGGGATGTGAGTGCCATGGTTGGCATCAGACTGACAATTGGCTTCTCCTGTTCAGTTAGGGCACTTTTAGCAATGTACAACTAATGATGCCAGGGTTTGCTCTGTAATGTGCTGTGATCACAGTGGTGTGTGCGTTTGGTGCAGGTGACTGATGTCTGTCTGTTTCCCCATTGTTTGCAGATACATCCACGGCCACAGAAGGGGACAGCTCCACGGACCAGGAGGAGCCGGAGAGCCAGACTGGGTCAGCAGCCGAGGAGTGGTCGGAGGGACCCAGTGGCACGGAGGGCGAGGGGAGCCACACCGAGGAGTCCTCAGCACCATCCACCTCAGCTGAGGACCAGAGCAACTTGGAGGATGACTCCCTTATGGAGGTGGGTGTCAGCAGCCACCACACCCCAGCTAGTGTTGCTGTCCCCACCACCACCAGCACCACCACGCCCTCCCATCGGCTCCCATTCCCAAGGTCCGTGGAGGCTTCCATGTTCGGGAGCGTGTCTCCTTTGGGCCAGGCACCGCACCCCCTGCCCCTGTGTCCCCTGCTGCCCTGAGTGAGGAGTCTGTGTACCTCCTTCGCCAGCTCCATGTAGGGCAGACAGCCATGCTGAGTGTCCTCCATGCGCACACCGCTCTGTTGACTCAGCTGGTGTCGTTCATGGAGGGCATCTCATCGGGCATGTCTGACCTACAGAGGGGCAATAGGTCAATGGACTCCTCCCTGACGGCAGCAGTGTCCCTCCTCAGACAGTCCCTCACCCCTCCTGCCTCTGCTCCATCCACACTCCCCAGCACCTTACCCGTCCCAAGCACACACACACCAGCACAGGCACACACCAGCACACACACATCCAGCACACAGACACACACGCCACAAACAAAATGCACACGCACGCACAGTCAGGGGACTGAAACCAGACTCACAGGGGATGGGGCCCTGGAACACACACACGCATCCACGAGCACTGCGCAGTCCTCAGTTGCCTCTCCCTCCAAAACACCCTCCCTTGCCTCACCTGCAACCCCAAAGACCCAGCGCCTCTTCCTCAGTGACCTCGGCCTCTTCCCCTCCGATCCAGCTGATATAGCATTCAGGGGGAAGAGGAAGCCCACCCACATGGAGCAGAGTGCCCCTCGCCCCCGGACACCCTCCCCCAGGCGCAGACAGACTGAGGCCCCTACCCGCAAGTCCCCCCGGAGTCGTAAGAGCAAGACCCCGCCACCGCCCTGCAGCTCAGGCACCAGGTCTCCTTCCTCCATCCCTCAGGCCCCCACTCCACAGGTGCCCCCACCACACCCTGCCCCAGGTTCCCCCACCCACAGATATACCATCCCCAAGAGGATCCAGCCTTCTCCCCCTGCCACTTGCTCTCCCGGCACCACACCCCCGCTGCGCTTGTCTGTGCCACTGATGTGGTGAGGGTGTCCTCCCCCTCTGTCCAGCCCACCTTGCCTGTTCCCCATTCTCCTCCCCTGGTGGTAGGCACTGCAGTGGAGTCCACTTCCACCCTGTCTGACTTGGGCACTGCAGTGGCGGACCTGTCCACTCCATCTGCAGGATCCACTGCAGTCGTGCCGGCACCCACAACATCTGAGTCATGCCCCCAGTTGTGCCGGCACACACCATGTCAGACACCTCCACTGCAGT
The DNA here is from genome assembly GCA_963921515.1 of Calotriton arnoldi. Classification (NCBI taxonomy): domain Eukaryota; kingdom Metazoa; phylum Chordata; class Amphibia; order Caudata; family Salamandridae; genus Calotriton; species Calotriton arnoldi. Next base: position 94,767 of record CAWUFW010011662.1, on the reverse strand, counting down.
TGTCAGTGGCTCTCCAGCACCCACCACCCCTTCCCTGCTTCCTCCTGGTGAGCCCTGATCCTGTCCCTGCGGTGCCTGGCCTGCCCCCGGTTGCCCCTCCTAGTGGATTGTCCCTGGTTTTGTGCAGGCATGCGTAGGGTGACATCTGCCACTGTCACCAAGTTTGGACTTTGACAATGGACTGGCCATTGGCCTTTGTGTTTTTTCTGGACTTTGTTTTCATTCCACACATATGCTGAATAAAGCAACTTTCTGTTCTCTAGTGCTTATGCTTCTGATGTACATGTTGTTGATGATGCTAACCATGCCCTTGCTGCAGTGATGGTGATATTTGGTCTCATGATAATGACGTGTTACTGTACAGGAACCCATTTGGTCCAGGGGGAATGTGTCCTATCCTGTGGTGTATCCATGTCATCCATAGCAGCATCTGAGGGTGTCATGTGTTCAGTATTTGGCAATGGGATTTCCTACTTAGATTAGCTATTTCACATCTGTGGCTTCCACCCCTGCACATCTGTTTTGCCTGCCATTGTTCAATTCGTCTACTTCCCTGACCGTGTGGCCATCTCCACTGGACATGCAGGTTTGGGCATCAATGGGGAAGGACTCATCCGTGTAGTCAGTGCAACATTGCTATACAAGTGTGTTGGATCTGTGCTGATGATTCCGTTGGCACTTCCATGACCAGGCTGATGTGATGGGAGCCCTCATTTGGTGCTAATTGTTGATTGTGTGACCAAGTGCTCAGCTGACATGATGGGGCCCTACTGAGGCAACATATGGGACAGCTTTCCTCACACAGGAGTGGAGTCCCCTCATGGCAGTGTGTACTCCTGTGACATTGCCTGCGCCCAAGGTGTGTGTTGTATGTGCATGTCTGTGTGTTCACTTCCGTTTAGCTGTGCATGCTGTGATCCCTAGTGTTGTACCTGTTTGTGATGCTTGCTGAGTTGACCTATGTTCCCCCAAAGTCTTCTCCCTGGGTTCTCTGTGATGTGGGTGCATGGCACATTACTGGTCATCAGGGTGTCACCCATAGGTGTGTTTGCTGTCAGGGCTGAGTTTGTGTGCAGACGCAGATGGGTCACAGTCAGGTTTTCCCTTGGCACTTGTTGTTTGCCCCTGTCATGTGAATTCCAGTTTGTGTTATCTTTCAGTGATTGTGACACGTTGTGTGTGTGACTGCTGGCACTCCTCAGGGTCCGGGCTGCAATGTTGGTTGTTGTCTATGTGTGTTCTTTGTGGGTGACCTTGGCTTCTTCATTGGTGTGTGACTGTGGCTGGGATCCCATTGGTTGGTGTGGTATTGCCGTCATGTCCATGTACAGCGTAGTGTGCAGTGTGTCAGACATTCAGGAGTCTTGTTGAGTAGCCATATGTGATGTGTTTCTGCACCTTGGTTCCCACCCACCACCCTGGAATAGTCATGGGTGCATGTGCAATGTCACCAGTGCATGTGTGCTTCACTGCTGCACATTGTTGGAGGTCGAGGGTGTGGTGTTGAGTGTGTGCAGATGAGAGTTGTTGCCCGGCTAGGCCCCTGCCTCCATGTTGGCCTTGGCTTACTGGCCATGCTGATTGATTTGTGCTTGTATAGGTGTGATGGTAGTTTGTTGCTCAGGACACATGACTGTGGTTCACAGTGTGAACGACATTTAGCTTTGTCATCAGAGTGGGATTGTAATGCAGCCCAGGGTCACCACATTGTGTGGGCCCTGGGGGTGGTGCTGTGGTGTGTCTGTGTCTTGCTGTGTCAGTTGCTGTTCCTACGTGCCTGTGTGACATGTGTGATTTGTGCTCCTCTCATCTGACAATGTCTGCTTGCCCACATAGGGGATTTGGATCCATGAGTTACCTTTGTGTCGCACTGTATGCACATCTGTATGATTGGTATTCAGGTCTCCTCATGTGTTGTGTGGTTGCCTGGGGACACTGGCACCCCCCCTCACCTGTTGTGTATGATGTGCAGTGTGGGTCTGCCTGTTTGTGTTTGTGCATCTGCACCACTGCATTGGCATATCTTGGGTGTGCCATTGGCTGTATGTTGTTTGGTGGGTTTCCCCTGCTGTCCCTGGGACTCCTAGGTCATCGGTCAGCACAATGATCATGGTTTGTGTGTCCCATTGCTGCCATGGTATGGTATCTGTTCACCTCACATCTGCAGTCTCCACAGGGTATCTGCATTTGTGTGCCCATTGGTGCAAATATGTGGGTCTGCATTCTGATGGTCACTTCTGTCATTGTGTCATTGATGAATGTTGACAATGTCAGCCCCCATGGGTGTTGTTTGTCTGCACATGGCCAAAGGTATGTCTTATTTGCACTGCAGTATTTGGCTCACCCAATTTATGTTGCAATGGGACACATACACTACTTTGCCACTGATGTGTTTTTTGTTCTGTGACCAGGACTCATCCATGCAGTTTGGCAGTTGCAGCTCTTTCTTTGTCAACACTTACCTTTTGGTCACTGTGATGATGGGGGTTTAGACCCCATTGCCACAATGTTCAAAAGGTGCTTCAGCTATGGACCCCACACTTACATTTTGGTCACTGTGATGATGGGGGTTTAGACCCCATTGCCACAATGTTCAAAAGGTGCTTCAGCTATGGACCCCACACTTACATTTTGGTCACTGTGATGATGGGGGTTTGGACCCCATTGCCACACTGTTCAAAATGGGCTTCAGCTATGGACCCCACACTTACCTTTTGGTCACAGTGATGATGGGGGTTTAGACCCCATTGCCACAATGTTCAAAATGTGCTTCAGCTATGGACCCCACACTTACCTTTTGGTCACTGTGATGATGGGGGTTTAGACCCCATTGCCACAATGTTCAAAATGTGCTTCAGCTATGGACCCCACACTTACATTTTGGTCACTGTGATGATGGGGGTTTAGACCCCATTGCCACAATGTTCAGAATGTGCTTCAGCTATGGACCCCACACTTACCTTTTGGTCACTGTGATGATGGGGGTTTGGATCCCATTGCCACAATGGTCATGGCCTGCTTGCATTGTGGGGGCCACACACATATATGTGTGGCACATGTGCTAGGGGGTCACATTGTATGTTCAAAGTCATGTTCAGTGTTGTAGGCATTTGACACAGTCTACACACGCTTGTCATGGTGTTGGGGGATGCCTTTTTCTTGCATTCCCTAGGTTGTGGTGTGCTGGTTGTGTCATGCATTGTCCATCCTATGAGTGGGGGTGGTAGTGGTGGTAGGCATCCAGCCCCCCTGGGTGAGGGTGGTAGTAGTGGTAGGCATCCAGCCCCCCTGGGTGAGGGTGGTAGTGGTGGTAGGCATTCAGCCCCCTGGTTGAGGGTGGTAGTGGTGGTAGGCATCCAGCCCCCCTGGTTGAGGGTGGTAGTAGTGGTAGGCATCCAGCCCCCCTGGCTAAGGGTGGTGGTAGGCATCCAGCCCCCTGGCTAAGGGTGGTAGTAGTGGTAGGCATCCAGCCCCCTGGCTAAGGGTGGTTGTAGTGGTAGGCATCCAGCCCCCTGGCTAAGGGTGGTAGTAGTGGTAGGCATCCAGCCCCCTGGCTAAGGGTGGTAGTAGTGGTAGGCATCCAGCCCCCCTGGCTAAGGGTGGTAGTAGTGGTAGGCATCCAGCCCCCTGGCTAAGGGTGGTAGTAGTGGTAGGCATCCAGCCCCCCTGGGTGAGGGTGGTAGTAGTGGTAGGCATCCTGCCCCCTGGGTGAGGGTGGTAGTGGTGGTAGGCATCCAGCCCCCCTGGTTGAGGGTGGTAGTAGTGGTAGGCATCCAGCCCCCCCTGGCTAAGGGTGGTGGTAGGCATCCAGCCCCCCCCTGGCTAAGGGTGGTAGTAGTGCTAGGCATCCAGTCCCCCCTGGGTGAGGGTAGGCATCCAGCCCCCCCTGGGTGAGGGTGGTAGTAGTGGTAGGCATCCAGCCCCCCCTGGGTGAGGGTGGTAGTGGTGGTAGGCATCCAGCCCCCCTGGTTGAGGGTGGTAGTAGTGGAAGGCATCCAGCCCCCTGGCTAAGGGTGGTGGTAGGCATCCAGCCCCCCTGGCTAAGGGTGGTAGTAGTGGTAGGCATCCAGCCCCCTGGGTGAGGGTGGTAGTAGTGGTAGGCATCCAGCCCCCCTGGTTGAGGGTGGTAGTAGTGGTAGGCATCCAGCCCCCCTGGCTAAGGGTGGTGGTAGGCATCCAGCCCCCTGGCTAAGGGTGGTAGTAGTGGTAGGCATCCAGCCCCCTTGGGTGAGGGTGGTAGTAGTGGTAGGCATCCAGCCCCCCTGGTTGAGGGTGGTAGTAGCGGTAGGCATCCAGCCCCCTGGCTAAGGGTGGTGGTAGGCATCCAGCCCCCCCTGGCTAAGGGTGGTAGTAGTGGTAGGCATCCAGCCCCCCCTGGCTAAGGGTGGTAGTAGTGGTAGGCATCCAGCCCCCCTGGGTGACGGTGGTAGTAGTGGTAGGCATCCAGCCCCCCGGTTGAGGGTGGTAGTAGTGGTAGGCATCCAGCCCCCCTGGGTGAGGGTGGTAGTAGTGGTAGCCATCCAGCCCCCTGGGTGAGGGTGGTAGTAGTGGTAGGCATCCAGCCCCCCTGGCTAAGGGTGGTAGTAGTGGTAGGCATCCAGCCCCCCTGGGTGAGGGTGGTAGTAGTGGTAGGCATCCAGCCCCCCTGGCTAAGGGTGGTAGTAGTGGTAGGCATCCAGCCCCCTGGCTAAGGGTGGTAGTAGTGGTAGGCATCCAGCCCCCAGGCTAAGGGTGGTAGTAGTGGTAGGCATCCAGCCCCCTGGGTGAGGGTGGTAGTGGTGGTAGGCATCCAGCCCCCTGGTTGAGGGTGGTAGTAGTGGTAGGCATCCAGCCCCCCTGGGTGAGGGTGGTAGTAGTGGTAGGCATCCAGCCCCCCTGGGTGAGGGTGGTAGTGGTGGTAGGCATCCATCCCCCTCTGGTTGAGGGTGGTAGTAGTGGTAGGCATCCAGCCCCCCCTGGCTAAGGGTGGTGGTAGGCATCCAGCCCCCCCTGGCTAAGGGTAGTAGTGGTGGTAGGCATCCAGCCCCCCCTGGCTAAGGGTGGTAGTAGTGGTAGGCATCCAGCCCCCCCTGGCTAAGGTTGGTAGTAGTGGTAGGCATCCAGCCCCCCCTGGGTGAGGGTGGTAGTAGTGGTAGGCATCCAGTCCCCTCTGGCTAAGGGTGGTAGTAGTGGTAGGCATCCAGCCCCCTGGGTGAGGGTGGTAGTAGTGGTAGGCATCCAGCCCCCCCTGGGTGAGGGTGGTAGTGGTGGTAGGCATCCAGCCCCCCCTGGTTGAGGGTGGTAGTAGTGGTAGGCATCCAGCCCCCCCTGGCTAAGGGGGGTGGTAGGCATCCAGCCCCCCCGGGCTAAGGGTGGTAGTGGTGGTAGGCATCCAGCCCCCCCTGGCTAAGTGTGGTAGTAGTGGTATGCATCCAGCCCCCCTGGCTAAAGGTGGTAGTAGTGGTAGGCATCCAGCCCCCTGGCTAAGGGTGGTAGTAGTGGTAGGCATCCAGCCCCCTGGGTGAGGGTGGTAGTAGTGGTAGGCATCCAGCCCCCTGGGTGAGGGTGGTAGTAGTGGTAGGCATCCAGCCTCCCTGGGTGAGGGTGGTAGTGGTGGTAGGCATCCAGCCCCCCTGGTTGAGGGTGGTAGTAGTGGTAGGCATCCAGTCCCCCTGGGTGAGGGTGGTAGTAGTGGTAGGCATCCAGCCCCCTGGGTGAGGTGGTAGTGGTGGTAGGCATCCAGCCCCCCTGGTTGAGGGTGGTAGTAGTGGTAGGCATCCAGCCCCCTGGCTAAGGGTGGTGGTAGGCATCCAGCCCCCTGGCTAAGGGTGGTAGTGGTGGTAGGCATCCAGCCCCCTGGCTAAGGGTGGTAGTAGTGGTAGGCATCCAGCCCCCCTGGCTAAGGGTGGTAGTAGTGGTAGGCATCCAGCCCCCTGGCTAAGGGTGGTAGTAGTGGTAGGCATCCAGCCCCCTGGGTGAGGGTGGTAGTAGTGGTAGGCATCCAGCCCCCTGGGTGAGGGTGGTAGTAGTGGTAGGCATCCAGCCCCCTGGGTGAGGGTGGTAGTGGTGGTAGGCATCCATCCCCCTGGTTGAGGGTGGTAGTAGTGGTAGGCATCCAGCCCCCCTGGCTAAGGGTGGTGGTAGGCATCCAGCCCCCTGGCTAAGGGTGGTAGTAGTGGTAGGCATCCAGCCCCCTGGGTGAGGGTGGTAGTAGTGGTAGGCATCCAGCCCCCTGGGTAGGGGTGGTGGTGCGCATTCAGGCCCCTGTGTGCATATGTGGCATTGGTGATGGGCATCCCGCCCCTATGGTGCTGCTGTTGCTGGTGTAAGTATATTCTGCATCCCTCTGTGTGTGTGTGATGTGTCGTGTACGTGTTGTATGTGTTTTGTGGTTGGTGTCTGACTTACCTTCTGCGCCGTACGCGTCCGTGCCTGTTCCGGTAGTAAATGTAGAATATTGGTATGATCGGGACGAAGGGATTCATGGTTGGTTCGTATCGTTCGTCCTTCTCGTTGCTTCGCGTCGTCCTCGTCGCTTTGCGTCGTCCTCGTCGCTGGCGTGTTCGTCTCGTAGCCGTGTATTGTGTTGTGGCGCGAATCGGAGCTTATGTGCGCCTCTCCCGGATGCTTTGACGTGCCATGCGTAGCGACGGGTTCGGCGCGTACGGGAAGCGCATCGTACTTGGTCGGCCGGACGGAGCTGCATTTTCCCTTCCGTGCGACTCGATTCGGCGTTTCCGGATTCGCCTCGGTCGGAGTACAGGACCTGGATTGGGTGAGTACGGCTCGGCCGGATTCTGTGCTGTTGTGCGCATCGTACTTACTCGTTCGGTGTGCTGTACGGATTGGTCGGGAAACAGGCATTCGCATGGCTTTTTTCCCGACCGAATGGTATTGGGTGCGCCTCCGACCGAGATCGGAATCGGCCCCTAGGTGTTTTCTCAGCATTGCAAACTAATGCAGTTTGTTTATCCCTAGATTGGAAATGACCCAAAAAAAAACGTTGGTACATCAGAACAATTCTTCCTCCCAACGGGAATAGAGTCCAGAAATGCAAGAATGAAATTTAAGAAGTAAATTATGCTCTGCTTGCAGACTCAACAATGTTATTGCGTAATCTGTCCCAAAAGAAAAAGGTGGTGTTCGATATGAGCACCTATGACCAAATTCAACATTCCCCTGATAGTCAGATGGTTGTTCTTGCCTATGTGATCCTAGCACTAAACCCTTTGGAACAAAATGATACTCTAGTTTAAAAAGGAGCTCTTTAATCCTGTGAGATAGTCATGCTTTTTAGCTTTAAATATATGATCACTCCTGCACAGCTGTCTTTTGGCATAAGCAGCAAATTCCAATTTTCAACAATCCTGCCCCACACTCACCACCACACTTGCCTGCCAGGATGGAATGTTGATTCTTCAGTCATAGAGTTAGGACTTTGAAGTGGTACATGAACCTGATATAGACAACTTTTCAAGCATAATATTCAGTAACGTGAGAGGGATGACAGAGAAAGGATTCAGAGGCAGTAATATGTGAGGAATGAGTTCATTTTGTTGTGGATCATGCCTAAAGTCAAGACAATTGTTATGTTGAATTCTATAGCACACTCACCATCCCAAATGTTATCGAGGCATTTGGGCAGGTGTGTAAGTGTGTGGTCCCCAAGGTGTGTATATTAAGAGCCAGGTCTTCAGCTTTTGTGGAACTCAAGAAGTGAGGAGGAGACTCTGACGTATTAAGGAAGGTTTTGCCATGTCTTGGGTGTGATGTAGGGGAATGAGTGACCTCCAGTTTTGCTTTTGCAGATGCTGGGAATGTGTGTGAGTTAGAGTGAGACAAGGCATAGAAGTCTGGAGGGTTGGTGAAAGCGTATGCAGCTGTTCAGGTATTTTGGTCCTGTGTTGAGTAGGGATTTGTATATGTGTGTCAGAAGTTTGAATTGGCTGCGCTTATGAATGGGGAGCCAGTGAAGCTTCCTGAGGTGCAGTGTGGTGTGGGCGTGGTGTGGCATGGGAGGTCAAGTATGAGACTGAAGGGAGTGACCCGATTCTGGTCACCCGGGTCACACAAGACCACCTCTCAGCCTTCCATACCAAATGAAGAGTCGGTCAGACAGTAGAGAATACAAACCAATATCTGTTTATTCAGAGTATGCTCAGGGCGGAGCCCTGTCTCTAAGGAGTGCTGCAGAGGGACTGACATCAGCAAGCATAACGATACATTAAATACACTTTGAAACCGATGAAAGCACGCCCACCATGGAATTTTCCAGAAAGATGCAGCTGGACAGTAAATTACAAAGGAGTAAGTTTCGATTTAGTGGCCGAGCACACATTATCTACTATTCAAGGTCACTCTGCCTGTGCCCACCACTAGACAAGTAGGAGAAGGCTTACATATAAAAGGAAAGGTATGCGCTAATAAGAACAGTGCATTCATTAGTGTGGCAGAACTCAGCTCCAAAAAAACATAACCTATAGAAGGCCGTTTCTCGGAAATAGCAAAGAATTAGTTTTGATCACGATACAAAATGGCGCCTATACACAAAATGGCGCCGCGAATGGTAACTTACATAAAACCATGTAAAAACATAATTTTTATTCCAACAGACCCTCCTTTTAGCATAAGCTAAGTAATTTTGTGTAATAATGAGAAAGACATTATTCAACAAATCATGAATATATTCTTAGGAGCACTCCATATTCTCAGCTTCAGGAAGGGAAACAGTAAGGAGGAAAGAAGTCTTGAAAATACCCTCATCTATTTGCATGAGGTCTTCGACCTCTTTTTGAAGCATTATTGTTGCATTAGTATCATGAATTGATATTCTGTTAGGAGTGATAAGGGTGGTGCAATAAGAGCAACATAAAGGAAGACACTGGACTAAAACGCAGTAAGAAACCAAAATCACAATGAAATAGATCAACTTTTCAAGGATCCAACCCCATCCACCAAACAATGACCAACTCCAGTTCCCACTCTCCATCCCTTTCACGTTTTCTAGAATGTCTAAAATGTGTTGGGTAATATTTTTTTTCATATCAGTTATCCCAACTACACACTGGTCTCCTACTACTGCGCACACACCACCGCTCTTAGCTTGAATGAAATCAACAGCATATCTAGTCTGCTCGGAGTATATTCGCATACTTTCTAATTGAGTGGTAATGTCACGCAAAGCTGCTACTGTGGAGTTAGACAGTATCTGTAGCTTACATCCAAAATATTCTCTAGCTCTTTCACCTCTGGCCATAGCAGTACCACCAAAGGTAATAATGGAGGAGAGAATATACCCAAAGGTGATACCATTACTTTAATTATTGACTTCCAAATCTGTCACTCCATCACAGAACTCCGCAGTCAATGTTCTTTTTACCCACTGTATATTTGGCTTACTGTACTTACAAGGCACACCTAAAGGGAGCACCATCCCTAGAGCAACATCATGTGTACCAATATGAACATTTGAATAAGTACCATTAGACAAAAAATAAAATCCTGGGTGTGCATAAAGTGGACCTTGATAATCGACAGGAGCATATCTGGTGTTCATTTCAAAAGTACTCGGATCCTTCTTTTTCACTAAAGACATCGTATTTTTGAACAATATTATTCCAGAACAATTGACATACAAGAATGCATCAGTACTGTTTACTATCGAGCAACATGCGGGATAATATGCAGCTTTTCCGGTAACTGTTAAATCTTGGTAATGCCAGCCCACTAAGGTAATGTTCTGCTCTCTCATATAAAGATTATCACAATATGTATTATTGTCACAACCCAGATATCCCTTTACTCGTGGCTTCCTGTAATATAGACAAGGACCAGGATATCCCATTCCAAACTCACCCCTTACCTCTACAAATTGGGCTGGGCGGGTATACGTATAATTGACCAGTGACAATGGGAAAGCAGTCCATAAACTTGTAACAGATTCGGTGGAATAACAAACAGTACCTTCTCCAAAAAATCTTTGATGTGTGTCTAGAAAAACTCGGGGCTCTCCTCTTGGTGCGTATTTTAGAAAAAACTTTATGTTTAGTACATGACGGTGCATCCTGATCACATTCCAAAACCCAGGACACCCCACCCAGAATCAATAGCAGTAATGCCACAAGAACAATACACAATATTTTTCTCTTTGTAGACCAGAATATATGTATAGGAACAGGGGGAATGACTGGCTGCTCTTCATAAGCAACCATCCTGCCAAAGGGATGCATAGTAAACGATAAAGCAAGGGGGGAGGGGCCAAAATGTCAGCAAGAAAATGATACAAGTTCCCAGTGTCTGTCAGAGCCTCACTGGTACAGGCTCCTATTGTTTATCAAAACGTTGGCGCTCTTGAGCACCGGCGGTGGAGCTTGCTCTGTCCTAAGCTCGGGTTACCACGTCGACCAGGATAATGTACCCCCAAGGGGATACTTTCGATCTATCCTGTCCAATGTTCAAACAGTGCACAAATCTCACCGTACCCTAAACTAGCAATTCCGTTGGTACTATAGCAAAGTACACCCTAACTTATACAGTCCATCCCTAACTAATCTGACTTCTCCTTTGGTGAACAGTTCCTCAACTGAGGGCGCAAATTATACCTAGCAACTCCAGGCACAGAGGGATCAGTGAAAAGGGGCTCCTGGATAGCCCGTATTTTCGGAGGTACTGCCACATTCAGCACTTCATCATTTTCCTCATCCGTTGTGGTCCAGGTCAGCCTGGCGTCACTGAAGGGGACAAATTGAGGCACTATCTCGCACTCAGAATCCCCCACTCCATCCCTCACACACTGGTCATAGGGCAAAGGTAGAGGTATCCTGCAACAAAGAGTCGCATGGACCCAGTTCTTTCGACCATCATTCTTGACTGCAGTATGTGTAGCCAAGAGGACCTGCTTCAGCCCCTTCCACAGCGGCTCCAAACTCTTCTTTTGCTGAAAGTTATGAACAAGGACAAAGTCACCAAGCTGAATATTGTGTCCGGGCCCCTCTGGCGTAGCTGGCAGGGCTTCGCGGACCTGTTGGTGAATAGAACACAAATTTTCAGTTAACTGGCAGAGGTAATCGATCAACAGTGGACACTCAATATCAGTAAACCGCCGAGGACGCGGGACGCCCAAGACATTTGCCGGGCGTCCAAGCATGACCTCGTATGGTGACAATCCTGTCCTAGAATGTGCTGTTGTTCTTGTCAACAAAAGAGCTAATGGTAAAGCATCTGGCCACTGTAACCCTGTTGTCTCCTGAATCTTTGCCAATTTCAGTTTGAGAGTACCATTGTACTTCTCAACCAAACCTGCTGACTGCGGGTGGTTAGCGGCATGAATATTCTGCTTTAAATGCAAACCATGACAAATTAACTGAATGACCTTGGCATTAAAATGACTTCCGTTATCACTCCAAATCAAACGGGGCTAGCCAAAACGAGGAAAGAACTTCTTCAGGACTACCTTTGCAGTCGTAAAGGCTGTATTGTCTTTAGTGGGATAAGTCTCAACCCATTTGCTAAAAGTACAGACAACCACCAAAACATACTTCAAATTATTGCACCAATCTAATTCTAAGAAAACCATTTGAAGGTCTTCAAAGGGTAAGTGGGTGGAGCAAAGTTACTGGGTGGGGTAGGGGTACCTTTTCCGGGATTGTGCATCATGCACACCATACAATATTTCACTAAATGGGCTGCTGTCTTAGAAATATTATCATTCTGCCATACAGGGTCTAACAACTTGCAAATACCCTTAGCACTAATATGGGCTGGGCCATGGGCCATCGTGACTACAGGGAGAACATATCCATCTGGCAACATCCATCTCTGCTTCCCTGACTTGTCAATCCAACATCCCTCATCGTTCAATTGTGCTGTACTTTCTTGCCACAATGCTCGTTCTTCTATTGTGGCCTCACTTTGTATCTCTTTCACATTCTCAAGTGTATCCTCAAACATGGTAACTTCAGGCACCCACCTAGCGGGACCTGCTACAAACATTCTTTCGATTTTTGTCCAGGCTGTTTCCTTAGCTGTCTGATCTGCAAACGCATTTCCCCTACCCACATCATCAGTAACTTTCCGGTGAGCGCTACACTTTACTAGGGCCACTTTCTTAGGGAGTGTCAAAGCAGACAAAAGCCTCAAAATAAGGTGCCCATGTTAAATCTTGGTGCCATGCGAAATAAGGAACCCTCTCTCAGCTCAGAGTCGCCTAAAATTATGGGCGACTCCAAAGGCATACTGGCTGTCAATATAGATATTGACAGCCAGTCTCTCACTCAATTCGCAAGCTCTTAACAAGGCAACAAGTTCCACAACTGGGGCTGATTGATAGGGAACTCGTGATGTCTCAACCACTTTACGCAGCGTGGTGATAGCATACACAGCAGTTGTAGTGCCATCTGATAATTTAAAACAAGAGCCATCGACATATAGTGCCCCTTGTGGGTCAGATAAGGGAACATCAGTCAGGTCTACCCGTCCCTTCATCTCTTCTTCCGTCCGGAAGATACAGTCATGTTTATCAATCTCATCATTCTCAGAAGGGAGGGGCAGTAACGTGGCTGTATTCAGAGTAGATGCAAATTTTGTTGTCTGACTGGAGACAACGTCCCTAATAAGCACTCCGTGGGCATGAAGCCCCTTTTAGAGGACTTGCTCCAAATGTTAAACTTTAAACATGAATTGTAAACAATCATATCCTTGATTTCATTTTAATGGAAACATTGTGTTACAACACATTTGTGAGTCTTTTCCATGCATAGACAGCGTCTGTCTTCTCAAATACATCATCACTTCATTAATCACTTTAAATCATTCCCAATGCATTTCGGGTCTCCCAGCACCCTAGACGGCACGAGTTGACAAGAGCAACTCCCCTGATGAAGGGCAGAGTCCCGAAATGCATTGGGAATGGTTTAAAGCCTCAAGAGGTTTTGAATTGGGGCTTACAACCGGTAAACCAGAAAAACCAACCAATACATTATTATGGCCAGACAGAGCCACCCCAGGGACCATATTTCGAGAAACATAACTTTTTGTCGCACCTGTGTCCACCAAAAACTCCTTAGTTGAACCTTGCAGTTCTGCTGTTACATAAGGACCGCACTGGTCTACAAGTATCGGAACTGGTCCCTCACTCTGTCCCTGGCTGTCCTAACTGTAAGGCATTCCTGTCACTTCCTCCATGTCATAATCATCATGGTAATACTGCCCATCACAAGGGTCATCAAAGTAATTATTACTAGAACGACCCTGTGAGGCGACAGCATTCTGAGCCCCATCTGCCCCACCTGTTCCACGACCCAATCCGCGATAACCTCGTCCTCTCGGGACCGCTACCTTCTGCAAAAGCACAGGACATTCGCTACGCCAATGTCCCTCCTCTTTACAATGCGCACACTGATTCGGACCCAAAGGAGTAGTTGTTGGCTGCCTACTAGTGAGTGGAAGCTGTCGGGCAGGACCACCATGTCCTCTCCCATTTCCTCTAAAAGCCTGCTGTAACAACACCTTTGTCTTTAAATCCTTATGTCTCTTCTCTGTCCTCTCCTTTTCTTCATTATCCCTATGCTCATAATATTGTGCCATATTCAAAATAACAGAGGGGGAAGAGGTGGACCAAGTACTCTCAGAAGCCTGCAATCGAGTCACAATTTCAGGAAGCAAGTTAGAGACAAATCTATTGACAAACAACCGAACACCTCCCTCAACGGACAAATCCTGTCCACTGTAATCCAAAAATGTACCTTCAAATCGGGTAACGAAATCAGACACACTCTCATCTTTCTTCTGTCGACAAGCTGACAATTTATCCCAGTCTACCTTTCTCGGCGGAATAAGAGAATGCATATATGTAATAATGCGGCCTGGCAATGCTAAAATTTCCGCTCGTGGCTTATCACAGGGCTTTCTTTCCTGGTCCCATGCCTTAATTTGATCCCAAGTACCACCCAACTCCGGAACATGATCTTGAGTAAGGGCCTGCCTCCAAATATCTATCGGAACAAGAAGACCAAAGAACATTTCAATATCAGCAAGAGTCATCACCGCTGAGGAAGCAGCTTCAGTCAGTTCTTTATAATAAGCAGTAGGATTTTTCCTAGGATCGCGTAAATGTGTTTTAAGGGATAAAACCTCACTTCTTTTCCACGGAGTATAAACCCATTGTTCTTGAAACCGAGCCGCCACCGCCGCTTGAGTAACATTACATCGCCCATCCGTTACTCTGGTATCTCGGGGTGATATATAGGATGAACCTCTCTCATCGGAAACTGAGACACCGACCAGGGACTTTTCTCATGCAGTCTTCCCCTATAAGCTATTATTGTCGTAACATTGGCAAAGACTTGTTCCGGCCCCAGCTCGCTAATATACACTCGATCTCTAATGTCATATAAAATTTGAGGTGCTTCCGCTTCAAAGTACTGTTGCCAAAGGCCAATCAAAGTAGCAGACATGTGTTTGAGGGCATGCTGCTGTATAAAAGGCTCCAAATCTTTCATAGTCGCCCAGACATCCTCTACACTATAAATAGGGTTACGGGCCCACTGTGCAGCCTGATTTGCTATGACCTGTTTCTCTTCATCTCACACATCAGCTCGCACTAATAGTCCCATGCGCTCCTTAAAATTCATCCAATCCCTGTCCTCAAATCCACGCACCGCTGTCCCACTACGTACTAATGTCGGAGGATGAAAAACCACAGTGGGAGAAGCAACAGAAGCAACAGGCACTATCGTCGCTGGGGGTTGTGTCGCGGGGGAAAGAGCTGGCGAAAGGGTCGCTGAGACAATAGGTACGGGGGAGTACCAACAGTCACAGTTGCCACAGACTTCAAAGAAACAGAAGGAAGGGGAGGAGGAGGAGCTGAAGCCATAGCTGTTGAAACAACAGCAATAAATGCAGGGACAGAGACAGTGGAAGCAACTTTGACAGGCGGCTGTGAGGGCACCAGAACAATGGGATATATTCTTTGCGGGACATATGGAGGCGGGGTTGGGTATCTAACAATTCTTCCACAAAAGCGTCATCTTCTTCATGAACCATATACGATTTATCAGTATGTAATCAAAACCTCCTATCTTCACATTCAACACCCTTCTCCTGTTTCTCCCTATCGTATGCTACAGCCTTCTGAATCAACGTCTGCATTTTTTCTTTCCGAGCCTCTTTTTCTGCCTTCAATCTCTGCTGTCTAGCTCCTTTCTGCCATGTTCTGAGGGAATCAAACATAGACTGCCTACTTTGTTTCTTAAACAACTGTTCTTGTAAATACTCAATCTTTTGTTCATCAAACGTGCCCCTCAACGGCCACTGCTACTCGGCATTGTCCCTCGTATATTTGTGCCATATTGTTCTCAACATAATTGGGCCAAGATCATGCTTCACATACATATCAAAATTGGGAGTGCCTTCTGGAGACGCTGGCTGAGCTTCTTCAAATCGAGCATCTGCAGAACAACAGCGGCAGCACAAAGAAATCAATTTGCTAGCACTAGGCATCTTCAAATATTCACTATTTTATGCCTAACAAAACAAATACAAATACTTCTTATCCAAAGATGGCCCTTAGACTGCACCAAATACAAGCCAAAAATGGTAACGTATCCACAAAGAACCAAAACAAACTCACCTGATATATGCAGGTCAAACAAATTTATTCTCCACTGCCGACTCTTCAGACCAAACGGTCAGATCAAAGGGTTTTGCCGTTTAGGACTCCAGTCGGGTTGACCACTGGGTGAGTCACCGTCCGGCAGGACAAAAGGGGCAGCTGCGAGTATCAGGAACTCTTCGTGCAGGGATCCCTGATACGTCCGTCCGACCCAACGATGGCCTCGACCCCCCCCCCGTCCGAGGAAGGGGAAGGGCCACTCACCCGAAGGAGTCCCTGTTAGGGCACCAACTGAAGGAAGTGACCCAATTCGGGTCACCCGGGTCACACAAGACCACCTCTCAGCCTTCCATACCAAATGAAGAGTCGGTCAGACAGTAGAGAATACAAACAAATATCTGTTTATTCAGAGTACGCTCAGAGCAGACCCCTGTCTGCCCATCTCCAAGGAGTGCTGCAGAAGAACTGACATCAGCAAGCATAACAATACATTAAATATACTTTGAAACCAATGAAAGCACACCCACCATGGAATTTTCCAGAAAGATTCAGCTGGACAGTGAATTACAAAGGAGTAAGTTTCGATTCTGAGGCCGGGCACACATTATCTACTATTCAAGGTCACTCTGCCTGTGCCCGCCACTAGACAAGTGGGAGAAGGCTTACATCTAAAAGGAAAGGTATGCGCTAATAAGAACAGTGCATTCATTAGTGTGGCAGAACTCAGCTCCAAAGAAACATAACATAGAGAAGTCCGTTTCTCGGAAATAGCAAAAAATTAGTTTTGATCACGATACAAAATGGGGCCTATACACAAAATGGCGCTGTGAATGCTAACTTACATAAAACCATGCGAAAACATATTGGCAAAAAGGTGCCAGGGACGACCCAGCCTGTTACAGGCCAATTTCGCTCCTTGATTCGGCGGCTAAAATTTTGGGGAAAGTGGTTCTGGAGCGTATAACAACGTGGCTTGATAGGGCCAATATTGTATCTGATTTGCAGTATGGCTTAAGGCCGGGGAGGGGGACCTTGGACCAGTGCCTTAACCTCCACCTGGTGATAGGCAAGTATACTGTTGCCAGGGGGGGGATTTGCACCTGGCTTTCATGGACCTCTCCTCGGCTTTTGATTTAGTCAATAGGTCCAAGCTGTGGCTGATCCTCAAAGATATGGGGCTAGACGCTGACCTAATAAATTTCTTGGTTACTGCCCATGAAAATACCATGGCTGCAGTTCGTTTTAACAAAGAAGGCAGCTTGACCGACTCTTGGGCAGTTAGAAGAGGAGTGCGCCAAGGATGTATAATGGCCCCTTTATTGTTCACTCTTTATATTAATAATTTAGGGCACTCCCTGACAAATTGCTGTAAAGATATCCCAAGAGTAGGTACTAAAATGATCCCAGCACTTTTATACGCGGATGACGCGGTTTTAGTATCTAGAACTGCTATTGGGCTCCAGTTGTTATTAAATTGTTTTATAGATTTTATGGATTCTTTGGATCTGATCACAAATTTTTAAAAATCACACGCCATGACGATAGGTTCTAGGAGGGCAGCAAGGGCAAAATTCTACTGCAAGGGGACTGAGCTAACCAAGGTTTCTACTTTCCCATATCTTGGGGTGCTTTTTGAAAATCAACGCTCATGGTGTGCACAACGCACACTTAAAAAGAATGTTTTAGCTAGTGCGGCTGGGGCAACACTAGACTTCGCAAGAAGAATAGGTACTAAACCATTCCCTGCAATCTTAAAGATTTGTAATGCTAAGTGCATCCCAATGACCACCTATGGCTGCGACATTTGGGGTTATAAAGACGCGAAAGATATACAAGGGGCAGAGGATAATTTTATGCGGAAACTACTTTCTGTCCCAGCATCTACTCCTAATTTTAATGTACATGAGGAGTTGGGAGCGGGGTATATTTTAGACCTGATTGCAGTTGCACCACTCCTTCGCTGGCTGAGAGTCTGGGCTCAACCATCTCCAAGCCTGAATCAACTAATAGTTCAGGACTGTTTGGGCCTGGAAAAGGCATTAAAAATCCCATGGCTCAAATACATTAAAGATCAGACCGAAAAGCTTGGCTGCCCTGATCTGTTCACGTCTCCTACTCCTCTGACTAAGCCTGCCATTAAAGTGGTCAAAATGAAGTTTCTAGACAGATGTCAACGTTTAAGAGAGGAAAAGGAATTGGTAAAGCCCTCGGTGAGGAAGTATGTCATATTGAGCCTGGGTCAGCAGATGCAACCATATTTAACTTATATAAATAAGGCTCATCACCTTTTTGTTTTAACAAGATTTCGTTTAAATATGGTACCTTGGTTATTGTCCTTTCCGAAAGGCTATCTTAAATCAGACTCACCAAATAGGTGTACATGTGATAACTTTTCTGAACAAGATACCTTACGCATAATGTTCTTTTGTTCCCATTACGACCTCTTACGCAGGAAGCATATTCTCCCGTTGTTAAGGGACAAAAGATTTGTACAAGTAAGGCCAGCTTTGGTCTACTTACAAATGCTAAGCTCTCCTGTAATTTGCTGGGGGTGGCCAGCTTCCTAATTGGCGCCATTAGATATAGGAATAAGATGCCATAGAGTTAAACTCTTTGATCACATTTGCAGTATGTCTAATCAGATTTTTAAGAACTGTGGTACGCTGCCTATGGTTATAACTTTGGTTTTTATCATCCCTTTTTTTTTTTATAATGTTTTAATGAATATTAAGCACTTCATGAAATGAATTACTAATGGTTCTGTATGATTGTTTTTGTTCATTGATGCTTCTTTTTACCTGACACTTTTATGGCTTCAATTAGCCGAATAAAATTGATATTGACTTGACTTGATATTGGCAGTGTTCTGGATGGTCTTGAGTCTGTGTAGGAGTTGTATGGAGATACCGGTGTAGAGAGTTGCTATAGTTCCACCTGCTGGTGAGGAGTGGTTGCATGATGGTCTGTCTGGTGTTCTGAGGCAACCATTTGAAGATTTTTTGAGGCATTTGTAAGATTAGGAAGCAGGAGGTCGGCACTCTGTTGACTTGAGCCTTCATGTTGAGCTTGTTGTCTAGGATGATCCCTAGATTTAGTGTGTGTTCTGAGGAGTGATGGTCCTAGGTCAGACAGCCACCAGGTGGAGTCTTATGGGGAGGTCTTCTTGCAGGAGACCAGTACTTCCATCTTGTGAGAGTTGAGCTTCAGGCGGTTGGTTCGCTCCAGGCTGCTACCATAGTCATGCAGTTGGTGAAGTTGATTCCGGTGGTGGGTGTCTTGTCTACCAGGGAGAGGATTAGTTGGGTGTTATCAGCATAGGAGATGACGGTGATCTCTTGTAATTGGATGATGTTGGCGGTGTCATGTATATGTTGAAAAGGGTGGGGCTGAGTGCCGATCCTTGTGGTACTCCACATATCAGTTTCTTGGTCTCTGATGTGAAGGGTGGCAGCCTGACCCTTTAGGTTCTTCACGTGAGGAAGGAACAGATGCATTGGAGAGCAGATATTTGTATGCCAATCTCATGGAGTCTTCTTATGGGAGTGTTATGGGAGAATGTGTTGAATGACGTTGACAGGTTGAGAAGGAGATGACCACTGTTGCATTCTCAGTCCAGGATGATTCAAATGTCGGTGGCCGTGATGAGTGCTGTTTTGGTGCTGTGGTTCTCTTTCAATCCTGATTTAGTGTTGTCTAGAAGATGGTGACGTTCGAGGTGGGTTGTGAATTACATGTTGATGGCCTTCTCAATCACCTTTGCTTGATAGGGGCGCAAAAAGATAGGTTGGAAGTTGCTCAGTTGATTCAGGCCAGCTGTGTGTTTCTTGAGGAGGGCATTGATTTCTGCAAGTTTCCATTGATGGACATGAAGGAGGTGCTGATGATGTGGGTCGGGGTGGTGCTACTTGGGGATGTTACTAAGTTGTAGATGTCATGGGTACATGGGTTCGTTGGGGCCCCTGAGTGAATGGTCAGCATGATTTCCACTGTGCAATTTTTTGTAAGGGTTGTCCATTCAATCAGGTGACCAGCTTGGTTCATGGTGGGTAGGTTAGTGATGAGTTCTCTGGGGTTGGGTTGGTGTGCAAAGTTTCTGTAGATGTTTGGAATTTTGCTGTGGAAGAAGTTGGATAGGTTGTCACTGAGTTGTTGGGAGGCAGCAATGTTGTTGACAGTGGCTAGGATGAGGTGAAATATTTAATGATTGAGAAGATCTCCTTACAGCCGTTGGAGCTTCCTTCAATGTGGTCCACTAGTGTTGTTTTCTTGATGTCTCTCATTTGCTGGTGATAGCGTTTGAGTGCAGCCTTATAGGACATTTTGTCAGTGGTATCGTGGCTGGATCTCCATTTCTTTTCTAGATGTTTACAGTGTTGTTTGGTGTCTGGGAGGTGTTTGGTGTAGCAGCTGGCCTGCTTGTTTAATCTACTATGCTTGTGAGGTTTGGTGGGTGCAAGGGAGTTAGAGCAGTTCTTGATCCAATTGGAAAAGTTGTTGATGTCCTTGTCGAGGTTCTATGTGGGGCTAGGTTGATCCGTCCTGAGGGTGCTGAGCCAGTCTGCTTCTATAATTTTGCCTCATCTGTGGCTTGGAACTGCTAAACCTGGTAGGGGTGTTGACTTGAGGTGTGTTGATTTGTAAGAGGATGATGGAGTGGTCAGTCCATGTGAGCAGTGTGATCAAGTTGTATTTGGATCTGTCGCTTGTGGTGAAGATGGGGAAAGGATGAAATAGAGCCAAACAATGTTTTGTAGATGGACATTGACAACTATTGTTTTAACTCAGAGTAAGGATACTGAGTAGCGCGCTGCTGTTGTTTTTATCGCTTATACCTGGTTTTAAATTGTATTCTTTTATTTTCTGCTCATTTGCACTGTGCTTAAAAACTGTGTTACGATACCTGATCAGCTGGTAGTAGCACGCTGATCTCTTTAGTCCTGCCCCGGTCCACCCCGGCTGTGTGCCGTTTGTGTGGAGGGCGTGGCCAAGTAATTCACTTCGGGGGAAAGGCTGAGGAGGAGTTTCCTTGCCCGGTACCTACTTAGAGCGGATGTGCTGGCGACCGAGCAGAGACACTCAGAGTAAGGATACTGAGTAGCGCGCTGCTGTTGTTTTTATCGCTTATACCTGGTTTTAAATTGTATTCTTTTATTTTCTGCTCATTTGCACTGTGCTTAAAAACTGTGTTACGATACCTGATCAGCTGGTAGTAGCATGCTGATCTCTTTAGTCCTGCCCCGGTCCACCCCGGCTGTGTGCCGTTTGTGTGGAGGGCGTGGCCAAGTAATTCACTTCCGGGGGAAAGGCTGAGGAGGAGTTTCCTTGCCCGGTACCTACTTAGAGCGGATGTGCTGGCGACCGCGCAGAGACACTCAGAGTAAGGATACTGAGTAGCGCGCTGCGGTTGTTTTTATCGCTTATACCTGGTTTTAAATTGTATTCTTTTATTTTCTGCTCATTTGCACTGTGCTTAAAAACTGTGTTATGATACCTGATCAGCTGGTAGTAGCACGCTGATCTCTTTAGTCCTGCCCCGGTCCACCCCGGCTGTGTGCCTTTTGTGTGGAGGGCGTGGCCAAGTAATTCACTTCCGGGGGAAAGGCTGAGGAGGAGTTTCCTTGCCCGGTATCTACTTAGAGCGGATGTGCTGGCGACCGCGCAGAGACACTCAGAGTAAGGATACTGAGTAGCGCACTGCTGTTGTTTTTATCGCTTATACCTGGTTTTAAATTGTATTCTTTTATTTTCTGCTCATTTGCACTGTGCTTAAAAACTGTGTTACGATACCTGATCAGCTGGTAGTAGCACGCTGATCTCTTTAGTCCTGCCCCGGTCCACCCCGGCTGTGTGCCGTTTGTGTGGAGGGCGTGGCCAAGTAATTCACTTCCGGGGGAAAGGCTGAGGAGGAGTTTCCTTGCCCGGTACCTACTTAGAGCGGATGTGCTGGCGACCGCGCCGCTGGCGAGCCGAAGGCGCGCCTAAGGCAAGCCCGTCTGCGCCCGTCCGCGCCTGTTCGTCGCCTCTCGCCAGGAATGCTAGCCAAAGCATCTTGGGTCGCCATACTTATTCCAGGGCGGAGCTATTGGCCGCTAACTCCCTGGCTAAAGTTTGCAGCGGGCCTCGGCTGGGTCCCTTGGAAGGGCCTTTCTGTTGCCACGGTTGCAGGTATGTCTCCTGTATGCTGCCGCATCCTTCATCTCCTCCTCCCCAGACTAGACCGCCAGTGAGAATTCTCCAGCTGAATGTGCGGTCTTTGGCCAAACACTATCTTGAAATTCATGATTTGGTCCTTGAGGAAGCTCCGGATGTGTTTTTTATCACGGAGACCTGGCTCAATGTAGACATGGTAGCCGAACCCAACCTAGCACTGCCTCCTGGCTACACCATCCTTACTGTCAACCGTGAGTCTCGAGGGGGTGGGATTGCGGTCATTTTCAAATCGTGTTACTCTTGCAGCTTTGTCAAAGAAGCAATGGAGGGCTGCGAATGTGCACGATTCAGTATCACTCTCAGTGCCCATCTGACCATCTCCGGGCTACTAGTATATCGCCCTCCGGGGCCAGCTACGTATTTCAAATCTGCCCTCCTAGAATCTACCTATGCGCTTGCAATGGGCACAGCCAATTTTACCATCTTAGGGGACCTCAATTTGCATTTTGACCAGTCGCAAGACGCCGCAGTTATCAGCGTGCTGGCGGACCTGGCAGCCTGCCAACTCTACCAATTGGTCCCTGGCCCCACTCATTTAGCGGGTCACTTGTTGGACCCTATTTTTTCTAATATTCCATTTGCCACGGTACAGATTCCTAAACCTGTGGGCTGGTCCGACCATTCTTTGATAACCATGCTTTTTCCGGCACCTGAACCCCTTGTTAGGGACACACATCCCCCCGTCTTCAGGCGCCCTTGGCGTAAACTGAGGTTGGAGGATTTTCATGCGCTTCTCACTGCGAATTTTCCAGCACCACAGAACGATGCCGATGGGGCTTACAGTGATTTCTGTAACTGGATTGTCCAATCTTTGGACTCCATCATCCCAGCTAAATGGATGAAAGGCCGCTCTGCGGACCATAGCCCATGGTACAATGACACACTGGCCTCTCTGCGGAAAGCATGTAAGAAACTAGAGCGCTTGTGGAGGAAAGACTACGACCCTATAACAAAAAAAACCTATTTGGCTGCGATTAAAAACTACCATAGAAATGTCTGCATCGCCCGGGCTGCCTACTATGCTAACGAAATACAATTAAGTCCTAACCCGTCTAAATGTATTTTTAAAATTCTGAAAGATCTGAGAGTAAGAAATAAATCCCAGGCCTCTGCGATCATTTCTGAGCAACAATGTGAAGACCTGGCGCTGTTTTTTGTTAACAAGGTGGACACTATCTATCGTTCTTTTCCTCAAAAGCCGTCTTCTACGGCCACTTGCTGCGGACCCTCCCCTTTGCACTCTCTGACAGCTATCCCCAGTATCTCACAGGAAGAGCTTACTCTTTTGAGTAAGAAAGTTAAATCTGGCTCTCCGGCCGATCCTCTAAGACCTGCCCAGTTTAGGGACTCACTGTCTCTTTTTTTGACACCTCTGTGCCAGATTATTAACACTTCATTTACCACTGCTGTGGTTCCTGTGCTCTGGAAACAGGCTAGGGTCTCTCCCATCCTTAAAAAACCCTTGTTGGACCCAGCAAAGCTGGAAAATTTCCGGCCAATCTCCCTCCTGCCGTGGGTGGCTAAGATTGCTGAGGCCCATGTTAATAACATCCTTACTAAATTTCTCAATACCAATAACATTCTGGACCCTTCGCAAAATGGTTTCCGTGCTGGTCACAGCACAGAGACAGCTCTGCTGGCAATGACTGTTCACCTACGGACCATCCTGGACTCTGGTCATACTGCGGCTCTGATTTTACTTGACCTCAGTGCCGCGTTTGACACGATTTCACACGCGATTCTGCTACAACGTCTGGAGGCTGCCGGGGTAGTGGGCCTCGCACTCGAATGGCTTAAGTCATTCCTGAGCGATAGATCCTTCCGCGTGTCAGCCCCCCGTTCCTCTCACAACCCCATTACATTGGGCAAGGGGTACCCCAGGGCTCTGCTCTGAGCCCCGTACTGTTCAATTTATATGTCCAGCCTCTTGCTACGGTGGCCAAGAAGATGGGCCTCACTATGGTCTCATATGCTGACGATACGCAGCTAGTGGTGGCCCTATCTGATGGTTCCCCTCTGGACGCCCTCAGGTTTAGGAGCGGCCTGGCCGCCGTGGCAGAGTGGATGAACTCTAATTGCCTTCAGTTGAACGCCACTAAAACGGAGGTATTGTTGGTAGGGAAGGACAGGAACCTCTGGAATGAGCAGTGGTGGCCAAGTGTGCTTGGAGACACCCCCACCCCTAAGTTGGCGGTTAAGAACTTAGGGGTCTGGATGGATTCCACCCTCAGCTTCCAAGAACATACTAAAAAGTCGCGGGCACTTGTTTTGGTCTCTTGCGGGGTCTCAAGCCGCTGCTGAGGTTTTTCAACCCGCCTACTCGCCAGCTGATTGTCCAGTCTGCTATTCTATCCAGACTGGACTACGCTAATTCGCTCCTCTTAGGAGCCAATCAGGCTGAGGTAATGCGATTACAGCGTGTGCAGAATGCGGCTGCCAGAGCCCTCTTAGGGCTCCCACGTCACTGTTCCGCCACTGACGCCGTTCGGCGGCTTCACTGGCTTCCGGTGGCCAAACGGATCCAATTTAAGGCACTTTGCCTATCCTTTAAGATCCTGAAACTTGCCTCACCCGGCCTCCTTGCCAATATGTTAACCCCCTACAAACCCACGTGCGAGCTGCGATCCTCGGGGCAGTATTTAGTCACTGTCCCCCGGGTGAAGCGTGTTCGGGCCGGTGGTCGATCTTTCCACTACACGGCCGCTAAGCTATGGAATTCTCTGCCCCCTCAGATCCGCTACCTAAATCACTTGTTGGCTTTCAGGAAAGCTATTAAAACCTTCCTCTTTCCACTAGCTTAGGCCGCCTACTCTCTTCTCCTGTTGCCTACCAGTCTCTCCTTTACCCTGCTACTCTCTGTGGCTGGCAGCGCCGGGACGCCTCTTCGCTGGGGCAGCTGTGCGCTTTATAAATCTGGCTAACATAACATAACATAACAGAACAGTGAGATATAATGGAATTGACACTGCTTGTAAAAGTAGCTTTGCAAAAGCAGAGGCCATTTAACTTCCTGGCACAAATCAGGGATATAATTCCTTAACACCAAGCACACATTTAGTAACTCTGGTTTACAGGGGACATCAGTGAATTGGTAAGACCAAAGCTCTCTATCAAGGTTTGTGATCCACAAATTTCCACAAAATAATGCATATACATATATAATTAACACAGTATAAAAGGAAAACTATACAGATGTTGATAAACAGGAGGAAGAGAGTCATGCCAGAAAACAGCCTTGGTGGACTCCATTCTTAACATTAATTTCCTCCATGAGTTTACCAATGAGTCCCCACCACACCCGGGCATAGTTCCCCTAATGGGGGCACTTTATGATGTCAAGGAGGTTGCTATAGTCACCCAGGCTTGCCGTACTTCCTAGAGCTTAGCGCTAGGGAACAGATCAAATGTGACACAGAGGTCTATGAACGTGACAAAAAAATTCTCACCATTAATATCAACGTTCTTCCACTTGGTCAATAGAAAACGAAACACTTGGACCACAGTTCCTATTTTTGTCTAAAGATTGTTTGCTCAAAATACCCTTGTCCGCAATTGTTGAACCTGGCCCATTTTGCAGGGTTATCCCAAAACATTTCACCTTCCTCCTGTATTTTTCTGCCCCTCTTTTTGTTGGCTTTTGGACTCTGGGCACTTTACCACTGCTATGCTGTGCTAAAGTGCATGTGCTCTCTCCTTTAAAGAATATATTTTCCACCATTCGCATAGTTTTGACTAAGTCCCTCCCTCTCTTTTGATTACAGTGTCAACCAGTTAATTGTCCTGAGGAGAACCCTTAGTTGTTAGGTTCGGAACGCATCGACACCTTCAGGTTTAGGGAGTTGGTCAAAAGAATTCAAGGCAATAAGGGAACCTGTCAAAAACTGAAAAAATAATTCAAGCCCCTGTTGCAAAAGCTCATTTAAAGGCAGTTTTTTCCAGTGGCCTAACCATGCTGACAATAAAAAGGCCCAAACCCTTATTTAACTACTTATCGAATGCGGCCATTTCTCTGTGCTTAAAACTCTATGTGCTTTTCAGCCTGACTCTAATCCACGTCTAGGCCTGGCTGACAGCTACACTTTGTGCATATTTTCCAGGCAGCTGCAACACAGGAAGGGCTGGGTGTGACAAAAGAGCCATCTGCGTTCTAATAGTCTTAGTTGGCTGGAAGAGAGGGAGGTAGGATGCACTTACATTTTTATAGGCTGTGTCCTGCCCTCACACAAAGGGCTTGATTGCCCCTTCTGATATCTGGAGCCAGGGCTGGGTTCGAAAGGGGGTGTTGTGCGCTTCTAGGGTTCTTTTGAAGTTACCTCCACATCAAAGACATTTTGAGTATAAGTACAGGGGCTCTGACCCCATAATGTTAGACACTGCAAGGACTTGTAACCAGATGCTGCTGGCTCTACAGACTGCACATTGCCAGGAGGAACTGCAATGCTGTCAGTAGGAACCACCATTGGACTTAATTGCTTAATAGTGCTGACCTGCTGCCTATTGGGCTAAGAGGACTGCCACTTTGCTAGGAGGACCCTTGTGCTGGCCTGCCTGCCTGCTCCTTGCTTTATGTCCCAGTGCTCTCAAAGGGGGCTTGTTGGCTAGCAGTCCCTTCCCGAGATCACAAGAATTCCACCAAAATAGTCCCAACCAGCTGTGGGACTCTTGAGTCTGGCACAGTGCTTGTTGAACAACTCAGTGCAGGGTGAGAGCTGCTCTTTGCTCCTTGTTGTGGCATCCCAGCTCGTGATGAGTGCACCTTGTTTTGTCAGGGCTGCCGGGATGAAAAGTTGCCTCTAAACGCTGTGTCTGCCTAGCGCAGTGCTGTGGCCAAAGCTTGTGCTCCTCTGCCGCCTGTAGGGATTGGAGGTGGCAGAGGATCAAGAAGGAGCCGTGCAGCACTTCCCTGTTCTTGCAGAGAGAACGCGTTGTCTCATGATCTAGGTGCAGGCCAGGCCCACATGGGCTGGAATCTGGAGACACTGTCCCCATTCCCGAGGTCCACCACCCTTTTGCCAGCATCTCCCCCAGGCCAGCACGGCCCTCTCTGAGGGCTGAGAGAGAGTCAGAGGGCTGCCAGGGAATGCTCTCCCGACGTCAGCCCTACTGTGCCCTGCCCACTGGGAGTCCCTGAGCCCGAATCCCCTACACCCACCAAGTTATCTTAAGGCGGGTTGGGCACAGATGGGACGGGTGGCTTTCTGCATCGGTGGTGACCCATGAGGCCCGAAAGGGCTACGTGCTCACCGAAATCAGGGGCATTACCTTTCTTGATCTTCCATGAGTACTACGGAGTGGAACCTCGATGGGGGCTCCCCGCTTCTGGGCATAAGTAAGTCCCTAAAAATACTGCAAAATAACTAATAGAAGCACAGGAATTTCTGTTTCCTATGGCCGCCTGTCATAGGCTTTGGGGTATATTCTAGAGACCCTTCTGATGTACAAAAGTACTTAGGTGTGAAGCTCACTCAAAGTAAGATTTATGCGATGGTTATCCTCTGCATGTAATGTGATGTTTTAACCCTGCATTAACTACATGACTAATGCTGTGATCTGCCGTGCCAAGGGTTGTTGACAGAGATACCAGATTACCGTATCATGTTTAGTAGAGGCGCAGGTACTCCTGTGCCCTACAAGTTGTTCTGAATGCAATTACTGTGATGGGGTTCACTGAAATGACAGCATAACATGTCATAGGAGTGCAGGTGCGCTATACCTAAATGTACTCTGCAGTTGTTGTGATTACCCAAGAGGCTAATAGGGTGATAATTGCTAGGAAGGCTCCGGTGGCCTTTTTTGAATACCGGAATGATCTGAGCTCTGATCTCCCTTCCAGGTTGAGGGGATCAGGGCTTTTGTGGCTATTGCATTAGAGGCCATGTTAATATAGGGGACCCAGATGGTGGGATCAAAGTGGAACAAATCAGCAGGGATTTTATCCAACCTGGGATCTTTCTCCTGGCTTTCGAGCTTGACCGCTGCTTCCGTATTAACAGGAGAAAAGATAATCAGGGCGTGGCAGGGCTTGGCAACCGTCCAGTTTTGTGTACTGTGCAACAGTATGTGTGGGAAAGAATAAAGGAGTTCAAAGTGTGCAGTCCACTGCTTACGTTTGATGTGAATCTCAGAGGTCATGGCATGGTGTTTGCCATGGCTAACAATATGCCAAGAAGACTTGTTTTTCGCCATGTCAAGAAGACCATCCCGCGTCCTTTTTCCCCCAATTAGATTTTGCATACCTTAGGGTTTCCTTATAAGAGACTCTATCCTTTTGAAACCAATCTTTAATTTCGTATATAGGATATGGTGCAGCTCAGGTATTGCAATAGAGGGTTTCAGTTTTCGACCATTGAGCCCAGAGAAGTGGACACCATACCATGTATTTTGGTTTGAATCAGGTGAAGAGCAAATGGCATTCCATTTCACATTTCTTCAGTTGTTACTTAATACCAGGGCATTGTTATATGAATTCCTTTGAGTGAACTGGATAAATAAAGACGAGTCCTGCAAAGTGAGAATTAATGGGTTGTGGTCTCTCTCAGCTCTAGATGTAACCTGCAGATCCTTCATTAATCTCCAAATCCAGACATCAAGGAGTATGCAGTTTATATGGCTTGTCTAAGACTCCCTACAAAATGTTGGGCAATATTATTGTCAGATGAAGGACGGCTGTTTCAGGCACCGAAGCCATTGTAAGGGATATAGTCGCCATTGCATGGGCCACATTGGCACTTGCTTGTTCGTGGCAGTGGCCAACTCAGGGATACCTCCAATGGCAGCTAGGTCCTGCATGATGCCAAATAAAAAGTTCAATTTAAATCACCCACAATGATTTCATGGTGGGCATTGATATGGCAAGGCAAAACTTTGTTTAATGAGTGTAAAATAGGAGATTCTTTCCAGATGCTAACACTTCTGTTATAGACGTTAAGAGGGCAAGCCTACCTGTTACCGGGGTAAGAAGTAAGTCCAGGATGTCAGTTGACCTGGTATCCAGCTGTGCATATTGCACATCAAAGAAACTTTAAGCTACACTAATAAACCTCCGGATGCAGCACCCACTGCTGATGCAGCCACTGGAACATAAAGGTTCTTAAAGCTGCATCTAAAAAACACTTTCCTCGCCCACATTTTCTGACACAATCAGATTTCATGCCCGTACATAAAATGACCCCACTCGCAGACACCTAATATGGGTTGTATCCCTGCTACATTCCAACTCAATAGTGATACAGTATTAGTGCAGAGACGGTCAGAAGAGCAAGCCACATCATTCGGTGAGGGTTTATCAACCCGGCGGGGGAAAGTGAGAGCACATGTAGGTGTGGGAAGGCACAGCAAGGAGAAACATCTTCATGTCTCCTATTTTTTCCTCTTTCTAAGTATCCTGCATTCTGCAGCACATTTATAAAGAGGAAAATACCTGTAAGGATTGTATTTGTGCAGGAAGGAGTCCCTTTTTGTACAAAAACAATCCTACCTGCAACTCATGGACCCTTACACCATGGCACAAGGTTGCCTGTGTTGGTGCTAGGCAGAAGAATGTGCACCATCATGGGTGAAGTGCAGGAATGTGCCATATAATGGCAAATAGAATGCATTCCTGCCCTCTCCCTTTCACGCAGAGCAGCAAGTTGTCTTGCTGTGTTGCATCGTGTGAAATATTGATAAGTCTGGCCCAAAGATTTTAATAAGATCAAACAAATCAAGACACTTTACTAGGTGATGCATAACAGATGAATGTTTGCTGAAACCCAATTTCCAACCCTTATCACTTGTCTGCAATATAGTTTTATGAATAAAACTCTATGTCTGCAATTTTAATGCCTTTTCAACATAAAATGTGCTGTCTGTAAACAACAGTGTGCTACCACAGAATGCTATAGTTATATTAAAAATTCACCCACCTATTGTCTAATAAAGAAAGGTGGGTCACGAAAATTTGTCGTTCTAAAAATTGAGTCATGGTTCTAAAAAGTTAGAAAAAAGAACTGCCATATAGTCCTAAAATCAGACAGGCAAAAATTAGAAGACCACAACAAAAATGGGGTCATTTATCAGAGTCATATGAACCTCTCTACCTTGTCCTTGAATAGGGGGGAGGACCGATTTATTGTGTATAAGGTGATACAAAACTTAAGCATATATCTCTGGAATTGTGGGCCCATGTCAGACTACAGCTCTTTTGACTCATTCCCAGCATTTTGACCCATTCCCAGGTTTACTTGTCTTGGCAAATGTGACAAAAGCCTAGGGTGAATGCGTGGGAACACCCATGGAATGCCTTCCCAAGGCAGAATAACACAAGTTGCACTGCCTTGCGTTACTCCAGATTTACCAAGCAACACAGGGCCACGCAAGGGCAATGCACTACAATGATAAACCTGGCCCTTTGTTTCCATCACACTTCAGAATTACAATAAAACATTTGCTTCATTTTTACTTTCCCAACTGCTGAATATATATGTAGTTCATCTACAGTCATTTACATTTTGTAGGAAATTTGTGGCTCCCTGCAGATTCCAGAACTTTCTGTCACTGAAATGTGAGGAAAATGTGTGTTTCCTACCAAAGTTTGACATTTGCACAGGCGTCTGCATACAGTTACCTGGTAATAGCCACGCAAGTCATGCACACCTGGACTATACTAGTTGTCTAGTTTTGAAAAATGTTCAGGTGTGCTAGGGTTGCCTAGGTGCCGGCTGAGCTATGGTCAAAATCCACAGCTACCCACATTCAAAAAAGGGGTCAATTTTCAATGTAAAAATGTGATGTGTCTATGTTGTGTTTTGGGCCCTTTCCTTTAAGGACACTAAGCCTTACCACATAAGTGAGGTACCATTTTTATTGAGAGACTTTGGGAAATCCTGGTGGGAAGAGGTTTGTGGCTTCCTGCAGATTCCAGAACCTTCCATCACAGAAATGTGTCTAAGTATGAGGATTGCAAGGCATTCTGGGTAAAAAACAAAACTGGTAAGAGTCACGCAAGTCACCCCACCCTGGATTCCCCTAGGCATCTAGTTTTAAAAGTGTGCAGATTTGCTAGGTTTCCCAAGGTGGCGGCTGAGCTATGGCCCAACATTCACAGCTACCCACTTTGCAAAAAAAGGGTCAGTTTTCAGTGGGAAAATGTGATGTATCCATGTTGCATTTTGGGCCATTTCCTGTTATGGGCACTAGGCCTAAACACACAAATGAGGTACCATATCTATCAGAAGACTTGGGGAAATGCTGGGTGAAAGGATATTTGTGGCTACCCGCAGATTCCAGAACTTTCCATCACAGAAATATGAGGAAAATTTGTTTTTTAGTCAAAGTTTGAGGTTTACAAGCCATTCTGGGTAAGAAAAATCCTGGTGAGAGGCATGCAAGTCACTACACCCTGGATTTTCCAAGGTTTCTAGTTTTCAAAAACGTGCAAGTTAGCTAGATTTCCCTAGGTGCCGGCTGAGTTAGAACCCAAAATCCACAGCTAGCCACGTTGCAAGGAAAGGGTTAGTTTTCAGTGTAAAAATGTAATGTGTCTATGTTGTGTTTTGGGCCCTTTCCTGTTGCTGGCACTAGGCCTATCCACACAAGTTTTGTACCATTTTTATCGGAAGACTTGGGGGAATGCTCGGTGGAAAGAAGTCTGTGGCTTACCACAAATTTCAGAGCCTTCCATCACGGTAATGTGAGGAAAATATGCTTTTTTTAGTCTACGTTTGAGGTTTGCAAGGCATTATGGGTAAAGAAAAAGCAGGAGAGAGTCACGTAAGTCACCCCACTCTGGAGTCCCCTAGTGTCTAGCTTTACAAAATGTGCATGTTTGCGAGGTTTCCCTTGGTGCAGACTGAGCTAGGGCCAAAAATCCACATCTACCCACTGTGCAAAAAAAGGGTCAGTTTTCAGTAGAAAAATGTGATTTATCCATGTTGCATTTTGGCCCGTTTCCTGTGTCAGGCTTATGTCTACCCACACAAGTGATGTACCCTTTTTATTGGGAGACATGGGAGAATGCTTGGTAGAAATACGTTTGTGACTTCCCACAGATTCTAGAACTTTCTATCACAGCAATGTGAGGAAAATGTTAATTTTTATTCAAAGTTTGAGGTTTGCAAGGGATTCTGGGTAAAACAAACATGGTGAGAGCAATGCAAGTCACCCACCCATGATTTCTCTAGGCATCCAGGTTTAAAAAATGTACAGGTTTGCTAGGTTTCCCTTAGTGCCAGCTAAGCTAGGGTCCAAACTCCACAGCTACCCACATTCGGAAAAAAGGTCAGCTTTCAGTGGAAAAATGTGATGTGTCCATGTTGTGTTTTGGCCCATTTCCTGTTGCTGGCACTAGGCCTATCCATACAATTAAGGTACCATTTTCATTGGAAGACATGTGGGAGCACATAATAGTAGAACATTTGTTAATATCAATTGGAAATTTGTACCTTCCAAATGTAAGCCAGTATATAAGAAAGGAGCTAGTAAAAATCAAATCTCATGTTAAAAACATAAGAAGCAATTTATCAGAAGACAGCCTGATATTTGACCTCTGTCTTTGCAGTGCAGCAAATGTGACAAGATAAATACAGAATTCAAAGGCATGGCATGACATAATGCAAAGGTGTGCTTTTCCTGAGTAATCCATTTACCTCTACAATACCATCTAAGGAAGCGAGCTGCCCATTTTGCATTATCAGCTTTGTCTAGGATTACTGTTGTATGTGTATGTGTGACAACTTTTTCCACACAGTACAAAGGTATACTTCTCCTGAATGATTTATTTACCACACCAGAACTGTCCGACTAACTGAGCGGCCTGATATACACTGTAGACACTGTCTTGAAGTATTCTTGCACATATTTCTTACAGGATGCTTTATTGAAGGTTCCAAGATTCCACAGTTTCTAGGTAACCTTAATCAGATGACTTTTGTCCTGATGAGACCCAAAGACTAACTGCGGGTCAAAACATTGACATTCCCTCCCTACGTTTCTTTCCAAGCATGTTATGATTCACCAGGAGATTATATATATGAACAGACTCGATCTCGACTTATGTTTGTTTGATATAAAATCCTGTGCATCCTTGGGATCTGTTTAGCGTCTTGTTCTATGTTGTTGTATATATAAATGTGTTCACTGCCTGAGTACCTGCCTGAGTACTGCGTCACCTGCACTAATTTTGATACATAATAAAATGCATATTGTCCTTATACAAAAAAGTATACAGAGATGCACAAATACCACTGCTCCTAAATGCCATATCTTGTACACATTTCAGAGATACATAGGTTTCCTTGATGCCTATTTTTCACTCTACAAAACTGGTCTATACTCAGTACACAATGAAAATTAATTGTATGGGGCAGCCCTGTTGGTGACTCTGGGTACCCTGGATTCTTGGTGAACCTACAAAACCTATATAGCCGCATAACCAGAAGGGTATAGCAGACGTAATGGTTTATTGCTTTTGTAAATTGGGCATCATGACAAAAAGGTACAGATGAAAATGTAGTCACAAATGGTCATTTTTCCCTACACATTTTCAATATTTCTTTATTTCAACAGTTATTTTCTTTGGAAAAACCTTGAGGGATATACATACATGACCCCTTGCTGAATTCAGAATGTTGTCTACCTTTAATAAATCTATAGCTGTTCTGGATTACTCATGGGTTTCACACTGGTTTCCACCACAAACTGAAAGTAGGTTGAGAGCACAGAAAATAGGAAAAATGGGCTACCTCTTTGAAAAATGCTAAAACTGTGGGTCAAAATTAGTTTTTTTGATTCAGTTCTGCATGTTCCTGAAAGTTAGGAGGCTGGTGACTTTAGCACAGCAAACTACTTGTTGATGCCACTTTAAGGATAAAAAAACAGCACTTTTTCCCTATTGTTCCCCCAAAAAGTCAAAATGTAGCAATATGTCACCTATTTTCTCAGCCTCCTCCAGGGGGCTCCACAAACCCTGAGTACTTTTAGAATCCCTAGCTTGTTGGAAAAAAGGACACAAATTTAGCATGGTTACCTTATGTGGATTGAAAAGTATGCAGCTCTAACAGCAAACTACCCCTATTAGCCAAAAAAGGGCTCAGCCCGGGGGAAGTGGACCAGCAGTTAAGGTGACAATGATGAGGAAAACATCCTTTACCCCACGTGTTACTCCGCGTGCCATTACCCTGCATTTTTTACACCACAAATTATTTTACAACGCAGGGCTTTACACCGCAAACTATTACAGCGTATTCTCCAAAGTAATGCCCCGGTAGAGTTAGAATAGTAAATTGTGTTGTAATGGGGAATGCGTTGTAATGGTTTGCGTTGTAAAGCCCTGCTTTGTAAAAGATTTTGGGGTGTAAAAACTGCAGGGTAATGGCACGTGGAGTAAAAGTGTGTGGGGTAAAGTGTCCTATTCATGATAATGATGATGATAATACTAAAAGACAAAACATTTAGTAATAATGTAAAAATTGGAAAAATATTACTTGTTAATAATATTCAAAATGCCAATGATTGCATGCAAAACATGTTTAACGTTTATATAAAAAATATATTTATTGCAATATTTGCACTAGTCATATTTAGGTATATTTATTACAGAGTCAGTGATGGACAGAATTGTTAAGTGTAGGTGAGAGTTTTCTTTGAAAAGCTATTTTTGTTTCCTAAAAATCTTCAGGAAACTTTACAAAAAGTTAATCCCATTTGAAAGTAGCATTACAGATTTCATGCTACTACTTCCGGGGTTCGAAAGGTTATAAATGTAACTTTTCCAAATTTACACCCAAAGGAACCTTTCTTCTCCACATAGAGAGGAAAGTTTAAATGAATTTACATCAAACTTGCCCAAAACTAGGACTTTGGAAAAGGAAATACGTTAGCTTGGTTTAGTTTAAATCCATTCATTAGTTTTTGGGAAAACTAGCATTAAAAAGAGTTGGTTGGCCTTCAAAGAGTTCAAATGTTAGCAATATCTACACCATTAATCCTCAAACTGTTTTTAAACTCAGGTTTGAAGGCAATTTGCATACAGAAATTGTAAAAATAAATACCTCTGATTGGATGATGGAGATTTTTCCCAGTCTTTCCTTGTGAGTCTGCAAAATGTGTCCTGTTCACACATCTGACTGATGCTGGCTGCAAGAGAAAACCTTCTCTCGCAGCTGCCATCATATGACATGGGGTAGAGTCCCTGCATACTGCAATAAATTGCAACAGCACATAGTGGGGCAGTGTGAGGCCCAGAGGCATAGGTGGTGGGCCTCTCGCTCAATGTCTGAAACAAAAAAAGTGTGTTAGTAATTCAGGGTTTCAAGCTCCTCTTGGGATTTGCAAACCCTAAGTGGCACAGCCCTACTCCCATAATGAATGGTTTTGATATAGAAATAGCAGAAAATGAAACTCTTAGATCTGTGTTGCATCTCCTTCCATTGTCTTTGTTGTCAATACTGAGACTGAAGCACATGGCTGCCATTTTAGTTGTGTCGGGCCACTATTTTGAAAACAGTCTCCACCCCTCACTGAGGATCCAGACTCCTTCAACTGAATTTACAAATGTAATGTTACTATTAATAGCTTTTTGCCAATTTGATAGGGAATTGTAGGAAACTTACTTTTAAATGAATAAAAATAAATATTATTATTTTTGTTCATTAAAAATAATTAAAACACATTTTCCTAATTCATATTCAACTAGGGCTAACCTAGCAACAATACTCAGCACATTGCACTGTAACCTAACATAATTTTAATCATTTTAACTTTATAATTTTTATTTAAATAATGTTACATAAAAATGAAATAAAATTAATTGACACAATAATTTTACCTTCCCTACCCGCTTACAATGTAATTTATTTTTAATGTGTCACAATTTTGGATGCACAATCTTGGATACAAGTTATGTAATATTTTATTTATGATTTACATTTATTTTATAAAAGTAATTAGCATTTAAAATATATAGTGTTGAAATGATATTATGTATATAAAAAATTAACATTTAGAAAAATGTATGACTTCAGGCTTTACAAAAGAAACTCAAGCAACCAATTCACAAATTTACTTGAATGTAGAACACATTTCAGCACCACCACCAAAGAAATGGTGAAACACTGTGGAACAGTTTCTCACCTAAAGGTATCGTCATCACAGAATCATGCCTCAACGCATACTGTAAACCCATATTAGCTAGCCCATGGTGAAAGAAGTATTTCTCCACAGTCAAAGCATTGACATGGAAACCACTGCCATTTAAATTCACTGTGTATGTGTGTATATATATTTCCACACGGCTCCAGTGTCTCCTCATCTCTCTTCAGTCCGGACCCCAGGCAGGCGACTGCATTATCCTGCTAACGCACATCCTGATACCGCCCTAATTTTCCCGTACCCGGGCCTTGTTTTCACACCCCGCCTGCTTGGCTCCTTGCTACCTGCAACTCGGCCGGACACTGGACAGCCTCCTCCTGTCACTGCAGGTTCCTTCCACCTTCCAAGCGCCATGGCGTACCCGCCCCAGCCTTATCTTCATATTCGCCGCTGGCATACCTCAGCCCGCGGTCCCCCTCCTTCCTACCCTCGATTCCAGCGTGGCGCTACATCCAGCGCCTGTCTGCCCAGTTGCTCCCGTCTCCCGCTCACCCCCTACCGGGTTGGAAGTATCACCGGTTTCCGGGGTCCAGCACTCCTCCGGTAGCTTTCGCTGTTTAGCCCTGATGAGTCACGGGACCTCTCCCAGTGACGAAACACGTGTCGGCTTGTTTATTGTATTCAACATAGTCGTTGTTGAAATATAAAGAAACTTTTTTTTGAACTAATACTGATGTCGACCACTGCATTTATATAACGCATCAATACTGAATGTTATATTACGAATACCCTCACCGCGTGTGCCCAGGACTGCACTTACTTTAATTGTGGATCCTGCGATTCACACATTCCCCAGGGGTTATCGGGTTACTCCCCTGACCTGGTAGCACCGCACCAATACAGGTCTATAGTTAGTACACGCAATAGCCTGAGCGCCACTTTCCTGACTTAACTAAAAACCCCCAGCCTAACCTCCATGTTTTATATATATGCCAAGGTGTATTGAAGAATGAGTGGGTGTATAAGTGTCTGGATGAAGGACTTACTTTACATTTATTTAGTAGGTGCGTGACTGATTGTATAAGTGAGTGATTAAATGTGTCTTACTGAATGCATGGGTTAGTGACTAAACTGTCTGAATGTGTGTATCTGTATGTCTGTTGTTGTGTAAGCTGCTGCATGTGTTGGTCAGTAGCTACATGAGTGTCTATATGGGTTATTGATTGGTTGCCTGAGTATTTTTTATGGGAGACTGAGTGTGTGTGTGGGTGGGTGGGAGGTGTGTGACTCTGTGCATAGATTTGTGAGTGGTTGATTCACTGGGTGTATGGGTTCAAGAGTGCATGTGGAAACAGCTGTATGGGTGGGTGAGTGTGTGTATGGGTGTGTTAGTGAGAGATTGGATGTCTCAGTGGTACATGTCCAAGTAACTACATATGTAAAAGGCAGTGTATGTGAGAGTTGGAGTATATAAATGACTATATGTGAGAGTCAGTGATTGTGAGAGTGGCTGTATGGATGAGTGTGTACTGGTATCAGTGATTGTATAAGAGAGTAAGTATGTGTTAGTATATGTATGAATAAGTGAGGTGTTGTGTGTATAACTGTATAGGTGAGGAAATGGGAGTGTGATTGATTCTTTGCATGACTGACTAGGTGTGTGAGTAACTCGATGGATGAGTGCCAGTGTGTGAGTGTCTGTATAGGTGTATGAGTGCATATGATAGTGTTGTATTGATGAGTGACTGTATGTATGAGTGATTGAATGGGTGAATGAGTGGATGTGTGTGTAGACCTATGAATCAGTGAGTGCGTATGTAGTAACTGGTATTGGTGTGTCGATGGTTTTGAAAATGGTAGTCTGTATTTTACAGTGGGTGTATCAAAGGTTATATTAGAGTGTGAGGAGGTGCATCAGATTTTGATGTGGATGATGTCATGATGTCATTTGAGATGTCATCAGTGATGTCATCAGTGATATCACTGACCATGTCATGAATGATGTAATATGTGACGTCATCAGCAGTGCATTGCGGGCGCGAGTTATAGTTAGCTGAACTAACCATAACGGGGGAATTTCTATGGTTTTGTACGAGTGAAATGTCCAACTAACTATAACGACCTGAAACCTATGTTTTTTTTTGTGAATTTCTAAGGTTTTTTAAATGCTAATTTCTAACTATAACGTGCCTGAAACCTATGGTTTTTTCAGTGAATTTCAATGGTTTTTTAAATGCTAATTTCTAACTATAACGTGCCTGAAACCTATGGTTTTTTCAGTGAATTTTAATGGTTTTTTAAATGCTAATTTGTAACTATGCCTACAAAGGTAGGACATGTGAAGAAGGAGGAAGAAAAGCGCAGAAAGAAGCAAGACAAATGCTGAAAGAGTCAACAGAAGTCCAGAAAGACGAACAAAAGTGCAGGAAGACGCAAGAGATGTGCAGAAAGAACCAACAGAGGAGCAGAAATTCCTCCTGTGCCCCCAACTTTTTACTGAAGGGTACTGGTGGTAACTGACTCTGACTAACCAGGACCGGAGCCAGTGCTATGCTAAAAGACACTTAGAATACAGTGAAAACACCTACATACACTGGGGAACACTATGCGTTGGGGTACCCCTGTGATTAGCATGACCTCCTCTGTATTTGCCATGAGTTAGTGCCTGGGTCATTGCATGAGTACATGGGTACTGAGTGGATGATTAGAGTACTGCAAGGAGAGTGCATGGTGAATTTATAAGTGCTTGGGTTTTGGCGGAGTGATTGGATAAGTACATGGTGCTGGCTGGGTGATTGGAGGAGTGCATGGGTAGTGACAAGGAGATGGCTGGACTGCATCAGTAGTGCTCAGGGATTGTAGCAGTGCATGTGTTAGTGCCTGGGTCATTTCATGAGTACCTGGGTAGTGACTGGATGATTAGAGTGCTGCAAGGACAGTGCATGGTGATTTTATAACTGCCTGGGTTTTGGCGGAGTGATTGGATAAGTACATGATGCTGGATGGGTGATTTGAGGAGTGCATGGGTAGTGACAGAGGGATTTCTGGACTGCATGGGTACAACCTGGGTAATTGGAGGAGTGAATCAGTACTGTGTAGGTGGTTAGAGGTATGTATGGGTAGTGCACATGGGATTGTAGCAGTGCATGTGTTAGTGCCTGGGTCATTCCATGAGTACATGGGTACTGATTGGATGATTAGAGTACTGAAAGGACAGTGCATGGTGAATTTATAAGTGCCTGGGTTTTGGCGGAGTGATTGGATAAGTACATGGTGCTCGCTGGGTGATTGGAGGAGTGCATGGGTAGTGACCGGGCGATGGCTGGAATGCATGGGTACTGCTCAAGGTATTGTAGCAGTGCATGAGTTAGTGCATGGGTCATTGCATGAGTGCATGGGTAGTGACTGGATGATTAGAGTGCTCCAAGGAGAGTGCAAGGTGAATTTATAAGTGCTTGGGTTTTGGCGGACTGATTGCATAAGTACACACATGTCACATCAGGCCCCGCCCCCTCCCTTCACCACTGTGCAAACGCGCCCCCTGGTGGGTTCTAAGTTGGGGGATTAATTCCCCTTGAATCCTGAGGGTCCCTGGGGGCCAACTAGCCCACCAGGTACCTCCAGTAAGCGCCACAGAGCTGCGTTGCAGAGAGGTGGTCTGGGGCCACGCCCCTTTTTACACCTCTCTAGAACGCAACTCTGTGGTGCTTACTGGACATACCTGGTGGGCTAGTTGGACCCCAGGGACCCTCAGGATTCAAGGTGACTTAATCCCCCAACTTAAAACGCGCCACAGGGCGCGTTTGCACACTTGGCACATCAGGCCACGCCCCCTCCCTGCACCACTGTGCAAACACGCCCCCTGGAGCGTTGTAAATTGGGGGATTACATCCCCTTGAGTCCTGAGGGTCCCTGGGGGCCAACTAGCCCACCAGCTACCTCCAGTAAGCACCACAGAGCTGCGTTGCAGAGAGGTGTAAAAAGGGGCGTGGCCTCTCAACACCTCTCTGCAACGCAGCTCCCTGGTGCATACTGGAAGTACCTGGTGGGCTAGTTCGCCCCCAGGGACCCTCAGGATTGAAGGGGACTTAATCCCCCAATTTACAATGTGCCAGGGGGTGCGTTTGCACACTTGCTATGTCAGGCCCCGCCCCCTTCCTTCACCACTGTGCAAATGCGCCCCTTGGCACGTTTTAAGTTGGGGGATTAATTTCCCTTGAGTCCTGATGGTCCCTGGGGGCCAACTAGCCCACCAGGTACCTCCAGTTAGCTCCACAGAGCTGCGTTGCAGAGAGGTATAAAAAGGGGCATGGCCTCTGAACACCTCTCTGCAACGCAACTCCCTGGCGCATACTGGAGGTACCTGGTGGGCTAGTTGGCCCCAGGGACCCTCAGGATTCAAGGGATTTAATCCCCAACTTAAACGCGCCACAGGGCTCGTTTGCACACTTGTCACATCAGGCCACGCCCCTCCCTGCACCACTGTGCAAACCCACCCCCTGGTGCATTGTAAATTGGGGGATTAAGTCCCCTTGAGGGTCCCTGGGGGCCAACTAGCCCACCAGCTACCTCCAGTAAGCGCCACAGAGCTGCGTTGCAGAGAGGTGTAAAAAGGGGCGTGGCCTCTCAACACCTCTCTGCAACGCAGCTCCCTGGCGCATACTGGAGGTACCTGGTGGGCTAGTTCACCCCCAGGGCCCCTCAGGATTGAAGGGGACTTAATCCCCCAATTTACAATGTGCCAGGGGGTGCGTTTGCACACTTGCTATGTCAGGCCCTGCCCCCTCCCTGAAATTAAAAAAATATCTATTTTGGGTCCTGGCGGTCCTTCTGGGACCCCCTGAGCAGGCCTAGAGGGTCAGGGTGTTTCTACCCTGCCCCCTTCTCTTGTTTTATACCTTTGTTTCTCTGTTTTCTAGTGACTCGCTTCTACCGAGCCACAAGATGGCTGCCAACACTTCCTGGTTTGGAGTGTTGGCAGCCAATCACAGTGAAGCTCGTGCACAGGACTTAGGCTCCGCCCAGATATCAAAACTTTTATTTTTCTTATTTCTCAGCAACTACTGAACGGATTTACACCATTTATAAAAAAAAGGTCGCTTTCTGATCCAAGCACTACCTTTGTGCCAAATTTGGCGTAATTCCGTTCAGTAGTTTCAGCTGTAGCCTTGCACAAAGTTTCCTATGGGAAATTGATTTTTTGACTCTTATTTTTTTAATTTCTCAAAAACTACTAAACGGATTTACACCATTTAAAAAAAAGGTCGCTTTCTGAACCAAGCTCTACCTTTCTGCCAAATTTGGGGTAATTCCATTCAGCAGTTCGGGCTGTAGCTCGTCGCAACATTTCCTATGGAAATTAACATGGGGAAAACGCGTTTTGGGATCCCCCCTTTTTTCTCAGCCCCCTGCTTGACGAATCACCCCCAAACTTTCAGGATAGGAGCTGACCTGGATAGACTTTTTTTGGGAGATTTTCGCAAAGATTCATCAAACGACGCCAAAGTTATTAGCAAATCAAAAAATGCTTTTCCTATGGACACTAGGTTGTAACTATAACTACCTACTGGCGACCGCCAGTAGGTAATAGATATAGATATAGATATATGTATATATATGTATATATGCACATATATGTATAATATTATGCATATCTGTATGTATATATGTACATATATGTATATATATGTGTGTATCAAGGCCGCTTGTTCACGGCCGAAACGCGTCAGGGACATGCACTTGCACAAAAGAATAATAAAAAAATAAGATAAAATCGCACCATGATGGGTCCGGGCCTGCTTCTTGATTGAAGTCTTCATGTGCATAGTTTTTTGCATATATATATATGTATGTGTATATATATATATATATATATATATATATATATATATAAAATATTCACTGAAAAAACCATAGGTTTCAGGGGCGTTATAGTTAGTTGGACATTTCACTCATACAAAACCATAAAAAGTCCCCTGTTATAGTTAGTTCAGCTAACTATAACTCACGCGCCCGCAATGCACTGCTGATGACGTCACATATTACATCACTCATGACATGGTCAGTGACATCACTCATGACATCACTGATGACATCTCAAATGATATCACTGATGACATCACTGATGACATCATCCTTGTGATAGAGTGGCAGACCTCCTCTCACCCTAATATAACCTTTGATACACACACTCAAAAATACAAACTAACATTTTCAAAACAATGGACATACCAATACCAGTTACAACACACCTATTCAGTAATTCCAAGATCTACACACACATCCACTCATTCACCAACAGTCCCTATACAGTCACTCATACATGTACTCACTCATCATATGTACTCATACACCTATACATCCTGTTACACACCGCCACTCATCCATAGAGTTACTCACACACATAGTCACACATGCAAACAAAGTATCAAACATCCATTTACTTGCATATACAGTTATACACACACTACCACACTTACTTCTACAGAAACTTACACATACTTACTCTCTTAAACAATCACTTATAGAAACACCTACTTATTTGTACAGGAACTCTTCCAATCTCTCACTCTCACATATACTCACTTATATACACCAATACTCACATATACTAGTTTAAAACATATGTAGTTACTCATAAAGACACTATTGAGACAGTCATTCACTCACTAATACACCCATACACATACTCATCCACCTATACAGTCCTGCACACATGCTGTCTTCAACACATACAAACAGTGAGTCACTCATTCATGCATCTATGCACTAAGTAATACCCCCCACCGAACCATACAGACACTCAGACACTCATACTGATACTCAAAAAACCAACTAAAAACCCATATAGACACTCTTGTAGCTACTCACCAACCCATGCAGCCACTTATACACAAAGTGAGAGACTGATACAGATATTTTCATATTTAAACATTACTCACTAACCCATGTATTCACTAAGATACACTTAGTCAGTTATACAATCAATTTTACAAAAAAATCATCCATTTAGACACTTATATACCCATTTATTCTTCCATCGACCTTGAGATATACATATATAAAACATATTTAATTTTCAGAAAAACACACATTCACTGGATGATGTCATCAGTGATGTCATCAGTGATGTCATTTGAGATGTCATCAGTGATGTCATGAGTGATGTCACTGACCATGTCATGAGTGATGTAATATGTGACATCATCAGCAGTGCATTGCGGGCGCGCGAGTTATAGTTAGCTGAACTAACTATAACAGGGGAATTTTTATGGTTTTGTACGAGTGAAATGTCCAACTAACTATAACGCCCCTGAAACCTAGGGTTTTTTCAGTGAATTTCTAAGGTTTTTAAATGCTAATTTCTAACTATAACGTGCCTGAAACCTATGGTTTTTTCAGTGAATTTCTAAGGTTTTTTAAATTCTAATTTCTAACTATAACGTGCCTGAAACCTATGGTTTTTTCAGTGAATATAAATATATTTATTATACTATGTATACATGTGAAAATGTCTCGGTCCCCTGTTTGCCTCGGTGGCACGGAAAAAATGGGTGGAACTGATGTCAGCACGCCGACGTGGTCCTCTTATGGCTCAGATGACGTCATACGGTGTCGCGAGCGGAGCCGTGCTCGTTGACGTGGGAGAGCTAGGAAAGAATTTCTGTGGAATGCTGGTGCAGGGGATATTCACCTAAGTGTTCAGGCTAGTCCTTTGGGAGCAACTGTTTATGTTGCCACTCCAGAAACCGAAACCAGTGATCCGAGGGCAGAGGCCCTGCAGATGGCACACGAGGTGGGGTGCCCTGTCGTGTGCACAGGCGGGGCAGCGAAGTGACAAGCACCACAACCCACAAAAAAGGTAACGAGGGCACTGAATAACACAGGATCTTCTCTTTGTATCTGGCAGGAACAACGAAGTTAAAATGCCCTAGAACCAAAATGTAGAATTAGTGCTACAACGGTCTTCAAAAGGACCTGCGATGCCGCTTCTGCCTCCCGTACCCTGGAGGCGGCACATGGGTCACGCGGTACGGTCATACTGCGGTGGGCCGCACACTCGTTGACCTCTCATGGCACTGCTCCACACTTCAGGGAGGACGCTTTCCATTAGCTATGTTTTCTGATGACATGTCGCGCCGGCCCCGTCCAACAACAGAACTCCTTTAGATCCAAACAGACTCTTCCACTCTCTCACCGGAAGTGAAACCAGGCCACGCGGACACTTTCACAATACAACAGCCGGGAATGCACTTTTCGGTAAAAAAAAACACATTCCTTCCTCCTAATTAATCAAATAAACGTCTCACTGAAGAACAGGGGCCAGCTTCGATCGGTAAACAGCCGTTACAACGACTTTTTACTTTGCGATACCATTACAACGCATGCATTACCACGCATGCATTGTACATCACGAAGTCATTACTACGCATTTTTAGAACGCATGGTCATTTACCATGCATGCCTTTACAACGAATTTTGTTGTAAAGGTTTGTATGGTAAATGACCATGCGTTCTAAAAACATGTAGACGATCCATGTCGTTGTAAGGAAACAGAGGCTGTTCCGTTTCCTCACAACGACGTGCACCGCCCCTCAGAGATGACGTGAAGCAGGAACCACGAGGAGAGAGGAACCATGAGGAGTGAGAGGTAAGGGGGATTGGGCATGTGGTGGGGTTTCTTTTCTAGGGTTTAGGGTAGTGCAGTGGTGTTTGGGTGGTGTAGGGGGTCATGCTGGGGGTAGTGTTTTAGGGTTTAGGGTAGTGCAGTGGTGTTTGGGTAGTGTAGGGGGTCGTGCTGGGGGTAGTGTTTAAGGGTTTAGGGTAGTGCAGTGGTGTATGGGTAGT
This sequence comes from Calotriton arnoldi, assembly GCA_963921515.1. Taxonomy (NCBI): domain Eukaryota; kingdom Metazoa; phylum Chordata; class Amphibia; order Caudata; family Salamandridae; genus Calotriton; species Calotriton arnoldi. Next base: position 50,054 of record CAWUFW010011662.1, on the reverse strand, counting down.
GTAGGGGTCGTGCTGGGGTAGTGTTTTAGGGTTTAGGGTAGTGCAGTGGTGTTTGAGTAGTGTAGGGGGTCATGCTGGTGGTAGTGTTTTAGGGTTTAGGGTAGTGCAGTGGTGTTTGTGTAGTGTAGGGGGTCATGCTGGGGGTAGTGTTTTATGGTTTAGGGTAGTGCAGTGGTGTTTGGGTAGTGTAGGGGGTCGTGCTTGGGGTAGATTTAGGGTTTAGGGTAGTGCAGTGGTGTTTGGGTAGTGTAGGGAGTCGTGCTGGGGGTAGTGTTTTAGGGCTTAGGGGAGTGCAGTGGTGTTTGTGTAGTGTAGGGGGTTGTGCTGGGGGTAGTGTTTTAGGGTTTATGTTAGTGCAGTGGTGTTTGGGTAGTGTAGGGGGTAGTGCTGGGGTAGTGTTTTAGGGTTTAGGGCAGTGCAGTGGTGTTTGTGTAGTGAAGGGGTCATGCTGTGGGTAGTGTTTTAGGGTTTAGGGTAGTGCAGTCGTGTTTGTTTAGTGTAGGGGGTCGCGTTTTAGGGTATAGGGTAGTGCAGTGGTGTTTGGGTAGTGTAGGGGGTCGTGCTGGGGTTAGTGTTTTAGGGTTTAGGGTATTGCAGTGGTGTTTGGGTAGTGTAGGGGGTCGTGCTGGGGGTAGTGTTTTAGGGTTTAGGGTAGTGCAGTGGTGTTTGTGTAGTGTGGGAGGTCATGCTGGGGGTATATTTAGGGCTTAGTGTAGTGCAGTGGTGTTTGGGTAGTGTAGGGAGTCGTGCTGGGGGTAGTGTTTTAGGGTCTAGGGTAGTGCAGTGGTGTTTGGGTAGTGTAGGGAGTCGTGCTGGTGGTAGTGTTTTAGGGTTTAGGGTAGTGCAGTTATGTTTGGGTAGTGTAGGGTGTCGTGCTGGGGGTAGTGTTTTAGGGTTTAGGGTAGTGCAGTGGTGTTTGGGTAGTGGAGGGGGTAGTGTTTTAGGGTTTAGGGTAGTGCGCCCAACCAGCCACAAATATCCGTGGACAAAGGGGATCCTGACTCTTTGGAACGCTCCATCAATTGAATAATTTGGGTCAAGGGCCCTACCACGTCCAAGACCTATCAATTCCTTTCTTGGGATCCCTCATATACTTGGAGAAAAAGATACATAGTTTCTCATCATTTTCAGGCGTGTGTGCCACCTTCCCCTTCAGTGAGGGCCTGGGGCATTCTCCCCTCATCCTATTCCTGACCTCCCTTTCAAGGGGTTGATGGATTTTCCCCACCACATACTCTGCCACTTTGGCGTCAGGTGTCCACTCTGCCGACCTAGGATGGTAAATTTGGGTAGGCTCGAACATGTCCGAGTGGACCCCGTCCCCAACCGGGGACTGAGAGGAGTGGGACTCTGGACGCCAGGGACGCCCCGAGTCCTTATCCTCATCGGAGGAGAAATCGTCCTCCGATACACCCTCTCCCTCTAAGGGAAACCCGCCATCGGGGTCTACAATAGTGGTGACAGGGTCGCAATTTTCTTCGGGCTCCTCCTCCTCCCGGCAGGGTGCATGTTTTAGCGTTCGCGCACTCTTGAGGAAGGTCTCCGTAAGTTTATCAAATCCTTCCAAGTGCCCCGCGTTATTCTTAACGGCCCTTTTATTCCCCATCTGGGAGCTACTTGGACCCGCCACCACCAGATCTGGGTCACTGAACACCCCAGGGATGCTTTTCGCCAGCTTATCAACCTGATCCCTAAGAGGAGCCAGCGCCCTAGAAATAGCCAGAGAGAGGGCTTGGTCCACTGCTGGAGGGAGAAGTTGGGGGGGCCATTCCTCCTCCACTTCCTGGTAGGAGGAGTAAAAATGGTCTTCTGGAGAAGACATGATAGCAGAGGGTGTGAGCACAGAACAAATGCCCTTAAAATCCTTAAGACAGCCCCCTCGCCGGTGCTCCAACAGCTGGGCTTTCCCCGAAGCTGTTATAAGAATAGACTGAGGCGCAATACCAATTACCACCACCAGGTGGCACTGGTCACTAACGTGGCCGTGTGGGGAAATCACTGCGTAGCGGTGTCAAAAATTAGGCGATGGTTGGTCGGGAATCAAGCGGACACTAAAGGAGTGACCGGATTCCCAAACGCGCGTAAAGACCAGCGGGAGAGCTCGACGGAGCTGCCTCACTCGGACCAGACGCGCCTGACAGGATCTCACCGCGCGCAGAGCACACAGCGGGAGAAACTGCGAGGGGGAGAACGCGCTTGGGCAAGAGCCTGCTGCGCAGGGAATATGAAACAATACCAAGGCAATAATGCTAATAACGTACACAAGAAACTGCTATGCAAACAGCAACAACGTCAGATTAAGCCAAGAATGTAAGGAATGCACTTAACTGACGAGCAGTGAAGAAAGAGGAAGCGGAAGGGACGTCACAATATTATATACGATGGACTGTGATATGATTGGACTATAGTTGCCTTGGAGACTACCCCCTAATGGTTCATGGGTTGTGTAGTCTTTTGTTTAATGATTGTTGTGTTACGTTTTCTTTGAACTGCTATGCAAATAAAGTGAGGAAAGATATGCATAATCCTCGCCTCCGTCCTGCCATAGAATTCATTAAACTTTATTTGATCTGATTTAGAAACATAGATCATAAAAGTGTACATAGAAACAGTAAATCCTCTTTCCTAATACAATATAGTGAGAATTAATTAAAACCAGTAGGTAAAAACGGGTGTTACAAAGCCCGGTTCAGAGCAACTTCAGGTTAACAGAATCGTAAAGTTCAATGTTTTGCAAGATCAATCTCATGTACTTCGTGCAAAATACGCAATAAGGGGTCCAAGTAAGATGTAACGCTCCAATACCTGACCAGTTTGAACTATATAAAACTGCAGAAAAACTAAAAATAAAAAGTGTTTTGCACACTTCTGTTATTGGGCTATATGTGGGCTACATCTGGGTGCTATTTGTGCTACATTTGGGCTCTTTTTTCTCTGGTGGCCATCTTGGGTGACTTATTTGTTATGAAGTTTCCTAATTTCGTCATTTACTGCAGTCTCCTCAGTAGGAAATGCTTTCAGTTTTTACTTTGATTCCATCAAGAAGGCATTCAGATGTGTCACACATTTGCCATAAATTCAGAATGTTAGCACTCTAGTTGTTCATTAGATCACTGTAGTAAATCTACTGCTCACCAGGGAGTTAACTGGAAGTCTACTGCTGGTATTGAAAGTGATTGTTTCAGTCTGTATGTCAGAATTTTCTAATGAAATAGAAGAGGATTTGAGATCTCACTTAAAACATGCCCTAAATTTTCTTTCTGCAGCACTAACCATAATTTCTATGGCAAAATGAACCCCCTCATTTTGTTCCTTTTTAAATTAAATGTTTTAAGTGTTACCAGTTTATTCCAATCAAGATGGCTTCAGGTGTGCCATACTTTTGTCATAAGTAAGACTGTTAGCGCTCTAGTTGTTCTTTAGAACACTCTGGGTAGCTGCAGTAGAACACAAAGGCATCAACTGACAGGCTGCTCCTGTTGAAATATAACAGGAAGATATTTGAGATCTCACTTAAAACATGTCCTAATTTTTCTTTCTACAGCACTAACCATAATTTCTATGGCAAAATGAACCCCCTCATTTTGTTCCTTTTTAAATTAAATGTTTTAAGAGTTACCAGTTTATTCCAATCAAGATGGCTTCAGGTGTGCCATAATTTTGTCATAAGTAAGACTGTTAGCGCTCTAGTTGTTCTTTAGAACACTCTGGGAAGCTGCAGTAGAACACAAAGGCATCAACTGACAGGCTGCTCCTGTTGAAATATAACAGGAAGATATTTGAGATCACACTTGAAACATGTCCTAATTTTTGCTTTCTACAGCACTAACCATAATTTCTATGACAAAATGAACCCCATCATGTTGTTCCTTTTTAAATTAAATGTTTTAAGTGTTACCAGTTTATTCCAATCAAGATGGCTTCAGGTGTGCCATACTTTTGTCATAAGTAAGGCTGTTAGCACGCTAATTGTTCTTTAGAACACTCTGGGAAGCTGCAGTAGAACACAAAGGAATCAACTGACAGTCTCTGCCCTTGTTGGATGTACATGTTTTACTGAGAATGTCAGACAAAATTCTCACATGACTGAGAAAGATAATGTGAATTTACAGAAAATATGCTCTCATTTTAGCTTCTGGAGCACCTTCCAAAACTCTATGGGACAAGCATGTGAAAATAGTTTTCTCTCAAACATGATTCATGAAATCCCAGCAGAAGGTTTTTCACAGGGTAAAATCACCTTAGAACACACCACAATTCCTGAAATTAGTATGGTACCATCAACAAATGAATTCTAATGTAACTAAAGTCTGTTATCACCCTTTATAGTTCTCCTTTTGGTAACCCTCAAAATCTTCGATTCACTACAATGCATTTCAATAGGGTACTATCATTTATATTGGTCCCAATATGGCTGCCAGCAATTCAAGGATGAAGTGCTGACAGCAAATCAGATCTCACGATGACATGTGTGGTTAGGCTCCGCCCAGATATATATGTGTTTTCTTTTTCAAATTTCTCAGGAACTACAGAACGGATTTACACCATTTAACCAAAAGGCACGACTCTGAACCAAGGGCTACCTTTTTGCCAAATTTGGTGTAATTCTGTTAAGCAGTTCGGGCTGTAGCTGCGACTAAAGGTTCCTATGGAAAATTGCATGGGGAAAACACGTTTTGGGACCCCCTTTTTTTCGGCCCCACTTGATGAATCACCCCGAGACTTTTAGGATAGGAGTGGACCGGAGCGCCCCACAAGTTTTGAAAATTTCGCGAAGATTCATCAACCGGCGCCAAAGTTATTGGAAATAGAATGTTGTGAATTTCCTATGGAAAATAGGTCCTAACTATAACTACCTACTGGTGACTGCCAGTAGGTAATATATATATATATATATATATATATTACCTACTGGCGGTCGCCAGTAGGTAGTTATAGTTAGGACCTAGTTTCCATAGGAAAAGCATTTTTTGTTTTCCCAATAACTTTGGCGCCGGATGATGAATCATCGCGAAATTTTCAAAACTAGTGGGGCGCTCCGGTCAGCTCCTGTCTTGAAAGTTTCGGGGTGATTCAGGAAGCGGGGGCTGAGAAAAAAGGGGGGTCCCAAAACGTGTTTTCTCCATGTTAATTCCCATAGGAAACTTTAGACACGGCTACAGCCCGAACTGCTGAACGGAATTACACCAAATTTGGCAAAAAGGTAGTGCTTGGTTCAGAAAGCGCCCTTTTTTTAAATGGTGTAAATCCGCTCAGTAGTTGCGGAGAAAATCAAAAAATAGAGGTCAAAAAATCAATTTCCCATAGGAAACTTTAGACACGGTTACAGCGAAAACTGCTGAATGGAATTACACCAAATTTGGCAAAAAGGTAGTGCTTGGTTCAGAAAGCGCCCTTTTTTTTAAATGGTGTAAATCCGTTCAGTAGTTGTTGAGAAAATCAAAAATAAATGTTTTGATATTTAGAGGCACGGAGGATCCGCGGACCCTCCCGACCACGAGATTTATTCTAATTGGCTGTCAACACTCCAAACCAGGAAGTGTTGGCAGCCATCTTGTGACTCGGTAAAACAGCAAAACAAACACAAAAAACAAGAAATGGGGGCAGGGTAGAAACACCCTGACCCCCTAGGCCTGCTTAGGTGGTCCCACAAGGACCCCCAGGGCCCAAAAAAGCATTTTTTTTTTTTTAAACGGCAAAATGCGCGCCGGATCCACGGATCCGGCCACGAAACTAAAAAAAACGAAGCGCGGCCTTCCGCACTTCGTTATTATTTAGCCCCCGGGTGGGCCAAGTCCCGGGGGCAATGACAAAAAAAAAGTGTGGGGGGGGCCCCAATCCCCCCCACACTGCCCCGGGGACCGCCACCTCCCCGGGGCTTCTATTATGAGTTGCGGGGAGGCACGCAGTCCCCCCGCAGCCCCAGGGACTGCCACCCCCCGGGGCTTTTTTTTAATGAGAGGGGGAAGCCCCGGGGACTGTCACCCCCGGGGCATTACATGAATATTTGCGGGGGCACACAGCCCCCCGCAGCCCCGGGGACCGCCACCCCTGAGGATTTAAAAAAAATAGAAAATAACCGGTGTGGGGGGTGCTCGAGCCCCCCCACACGCCCCGGGGACCGCCAACTCCCCGGGGCACTAAGAATGTTAATTTGGGGGTCCGTAATGGACCCCCGAGCCCCGGGGACCACCACCTCCCCGGGGCTGTGCAAGTGAAGTGAGGGGGGCCGCGCGGCCCCCCTCCTGGAGCCTGTGATGGCCCTGGGGACCGCCACCCCCCAGGGCTGGCTCCTGCAGTGTCCCGGGGTGCCCACCCCCGGGACACTGCTGTTTGCTATGGATTTTGGAAGATAAACCTGCTCTCTCTTCCAAAATCTAAAGCAGATTGCTTTTCCACAAGGGGAGCTGCATGGTAGCAGCTCCGCATGTGGAAAAGCAATGCCAGCTCCTGCAGGACGCGGGGAGCCGGCGTGACCGTGGGGGCATTGGGGCTCCCCCCACGGTCCCCAATGGATTGGGCCTGCCCCGGGGGATGGGGTCTCCGGGGCTAGTAGTGGCCCTGGAGGGGGGCCACGCGGCCCCCCTCCCCCAAATGTTTTTAAAAAAAACAAAAACAAAAAAGGCCGGCCCCGGGGGATGGGGTCCCCGGGGCCAATAGAGGCCTCAGGAGGGGGCCCCCCTCCTTAAAATTTTTTAAAAATGTGGCCATGCCCCGGGGGATGGGGTCCCCGGGGCCGGAATTGGCCACGGGAGGGGGGCCACGTGGCCCCCTTCCCGTTCAGTTTTGTTTTTTTTATAAAAAGGGTTCAGGCCCTGGGGGATGGGGTCCCCTGGGCACAAAAAAGGAAAAAAGAAGGGGGGCCACACAGCCCACCTTCTAAAAAATCAAAAAAAAGAAAAGACGCAATCGTGCCTCAGGCCCCGACCCCTCCCTTCACCACTCTGCAAATGCGCCCTGTGGCGCGTTTTAAATTGGGGCATTAATTCCCCTTGAATACTGGGGGTCCCTGGGGTCCAACTAGCCCACCAGGTACCTCCATTAAGCACCACAGAGCTGCGTTGCAGAGAGGTGTAAAAAGGGGCGTGGCCTTGGACCACCTCTCTGCAACGCAGGCCTGTGGCGCTTACTGGAAGTACCTGGTGGGCTAGTTGGGCCCCAGGGACCCTCATGATTCAAGGTGACCTAATACCCCAACTTAAAACGCGCCACAGTGCGTGTTTGCACAATGGTGAAGGGAGGGGGCAGGGCCTCAGGTGACATGTGTGCAAACACGCCCTGTGGCGCGTTTTAAGTTGGGGAATTAATTCCCCTTGAATCCTGAGGGACCCTGGGGGCCAACTAGCCCACCAGGTACCTCCAGTGCGCGCCACAGGGCTGCGTTGCAGAGAGGTGGTCCAGGCCATGCCCCTTTTTACACCTCTGTGCAACGCAGCTCTGTGGCGCTTACTGGAGGTACCTAGTGGGCTAGTTGGACCCCAGGGACCCTCAGGATTCAAGGGGACTTAATCTCCCAACTTAAAACGGCCACAGGGCTTGTTTGCACACATGTCACCTCAGGCCCCCCCCTCCCTTCACCACTGTGCAAACGCGCCCCGGGGCGCGTTTTAAGAGGAAGTTTTAATCCCCCTGCCCTATTATGTACTAGGGCCTTACAGAGGAGGTCATGCTAATCACAGGGGTACCCCAACGCATAGTGATCCCTAGTGTATGTAGGTGTTGTCACTGTATTCTAAGTGTCTTTTAGCATAGCACTGGCTCTAGGCCTGGTTAGTCCGAGTCAGTTACCACCAGTACCGGTCTGAAAAAGTTGTGGGCACAGGATGATTTTGCAACAAGGCCTCTTTCTGCTCCTCTGTTGGTTCTTTCTGCACATGTCTTGCTTCTTCCTGCTCTTTTCTTCGCCTTTGTGGACTTCTGTTGCTTCTTTCTGCATTTCTTTTGCTTCTTTCTGTGCATTTTTTCTTCTTTCTTCACATGTCCTACCTCTGTAGGCATAGTTAGAAACTAGCATTTAAAAAACCTTTGAAATTCACTTAAAAACCATAGGTTTCAGGCACGTTATAGTTAGAAATTAGCATTTAAAAACCTTTGAAATTCACTGAAAAAACCATAGGTTTCAGACACGTTATAGTTAGAAATTAGCATTTAAAAAACCTTTGAAATTCACTGAAAAAACCATAGGTTTCAGGCACACTATAGTTAGAAATTAGCATTTAAAAAACCTTAGAAATTCACTGAAAAAACCATAGGTTTTAGGGACAGTTACAGTTAGAAATTAGCATTTAAAAAACCTTAGAAATTCACTGAAAAAACCATAGGTTTCAGGCACGTTATAGTTAGAAATTAGCATTTAAAAAACCTTTGAAATTCACTTAAAAAACCATAGGTTTCAGGCACGTTATAGTTAGAAATTAGCAATTAAAAAACCTTTGAAATTCACTGAAAAAACCATAGGTTTCAGGCACACTATAGTTAGAAATTAGCATTTAAAAAACCTTAGAAATTCACTGAAAAAACCATAGGTTTTAGGGACAGTTATAGTTAGTTGGACATTTCACTCGTACAAAACCATAGAAATTCCCCTGTTATAGTTAGTTCAGCTAACTATAACTCGCGCCCCCGCAATGCACTGCTGATGACGTCACATATTACATCACTCATGACATGGTCAGTGACATCACTGATGACATCACTGATGACATCTCAAATGACATCACTGATGACATCACTGATGACATCATCCATGTGATAATTTGATGCATCTTCTCACACCCTAATATAACCTTTGATACACCCACTCTATATTACAGACTGCCATTCTCAAAACCATAGACACTCCAACACCAATAACTACATACCCACTCACTGATTCTTTGGTCTACACACACATCCACTCACTCACCCGTACAGTCACTCATACTTACGGTCACTCAGTACAGGACTATCATATGTACTCATACACCTACATAGACACTCACACACCGCCACTCATCCATAGAGGTACTCACACACCTAGTCAGTCATGCAAATAATTAATCACACTCCCATTCACTCACCTATACAGTTATACACACACCAGCTCACTTACTCATACAGATATTAGCACATTCTTACGCTCTTATACAATCACTGATACAAGCACACACTCATCCATACAGCCACTCTCACAATCACACACTCTCACTTATAGCCATTTATATACTCCAACACGCATATATACTGCCTTTCACATATGTAGTTACTCACACATGTACCACTGAGATATACATTCACTCACTAACACACCCATACACACACTCACCCACCCATACAGTCCATCACAGATGCACTCTTGAAACCATGCACCCAGTGAATCACCCACTCACTCATCTATGCACAGAATCACACACACCCTACCCACACAAACACTCAGGCACCCATACAGATACTCGACAACCAATCAATAACCCATATAGACACTCATGTAGCTATTCACAACCCATGCAGCCGCTTACACAGCAACAGACAGACGGATACAGACATTCACACAGTTTAGTCACTAACCCATGCATTCAGTAAGATACGTTTAATCACTCACTTATAGAGTCAGTCACGCACCTACTAAATCATCCATTCAGACACTTATACACCCACTCATTCTTCAATACGCCTTGGCCTATATATATTAAACATATTTAAACTTTACAGAAACACACAGTCACTGGATGATGCCATCAGTGATGTCATCAGTGATATCATTTGAGATGTCATCAGTGATGTCATCAGTGATGTCACTGACCATGTCATGAGTGATGTAATATGTGACGTCATCAGCAGTGCATTGCGGGGGCGCAAGTTATAGTTAGCTGAACTAACTATAACAGGGAATTTCTATGGTTTTGTATGACTGAAATGTCCAACTAACTATAACTGTCCCTAAAACCTATGGTTTTTTCAGTGAATATATATATATATATATAACCTTCCAACGTCCACACTCGTGGAGAAAACCACGGAGTCACTCCATAGGGAAATGAATTCAAGGTTTAATGGGCTACAACACGGGGTACTGACAGACGCGTTTCGGCAACAACGCCTTTTTCAATGTCAGTTACATCAATAAAATAAACAATATTTAAACATCCAGGAAGGGCGTTACACATTCATGATCATGGAAAGTGAAGATGTACCAAAACAGAATACATTTCAATAGGTAATATGGTGGCCATCTTATAATACAATCACATCCTTAGGGCAGAAGTACACCAATATTGTTCTCATATTGTATAATCAATGGAACATCCTCACAACATATTAAATGTAATAAATTACAATTCACTGTCCGAATGTGTCGAGATAAACGAAAACACAACGGAAAAATAAAAGAGGGAGGGATCTCAGCGAAATAAACAAACAATGTGCTTGAAAACAGACGTGACTACTTAATCAGAAACTCAGAGTACCATAATTCATTAGGTCTGGCCAAGCATCTACCTCAATGGGACTCAATCTATAATGTGCAGTGAGATTATCGCTCAGAGACCCCAAAAAGAATAATCAAGCCCTGAATGGGCATAATTCTGAAAGTGCAGTGTGCGGAGGAAGGAGCAAAGGGCTCCAGTGCAGGATATATACAGTGGAAAGGGAAAGTGAAGATCAGCAATCCAAAATCACTACATGTCAAGGGTGAACACCTAATTATCCTATATGGACCCACAACTCCTCTTCATTATTTAGGCCCATAGGGGTTTTGGTGGACAGTTCTACAATATATCTGGATCCCAGACTCCATAACTTTTTGACCCTGTCACCTCCCCTCTCATCCTTACGGATTTGGTTGATGCAGAAAATCCTTAATAGGTCTCGGTTGCTATTATTCTTCTGCTCAAAATGACAGGCAACCGGGTAGGTTTGATCCTTATTGGTGATAGCACGCATGTGCTCGAGTATTCTTTTTTTGGCAGGATGTATAGTGCTGCCAATGTATCTTTTGGGGCAGGGACATTCTAAACAGTAAATGGTATAATCTGAAGTACAATTCAGTAATTTATTTATTTTTTGGCATTTCTTCACCCCCTGTCCTTCACACTCGTACTCTATGACCTTTTTGCTGAATTTACAAGCCTTACATCTTAGGCAAGGGAAAAAGCCACTGCAAACTTCTTGCCTAGTCGGGGTGGTTCTGTAGTGGCTATGGACAAGATGGTCCTTGGTCGAGGTGCTGCGTCTCTACGTGATTTGAGGAAGTGGGGTTACAGCATTCTTAATGACATTGTCAGTTTGAATTATATGCCAGTTCTTCCTAAAGATTTGGGTTACCCTGTAGGATCTTTCATTAAACTCTGTAATCATCCTGATGGTTCCTGTATTGTTGTTTTTACCTAGTTGTGTCTGAGATTTATCCACCAGGAGTTGCTTTCTGCTGATCTGTTCTGTCTTCCTGACTGCCTCCTGTAGTATCCCATCAGTGTAACCTCTCTTCTTGAACCTCTTGACTGCGCTACTCTGTGCTTTCAAGTACTCCTCAGTGTTAGCGCAATTACGTTTAAGGCGCAACAGTTCACCAAACGGTTTGTTCTTGATCAGGGCTCTGGGGTGTTGGCTCCCTGCATGTAAAATTGAGTTGCCGGCAGTCGGCTTGCGGTATAGTTTAGTCAATAATTTACTACCCTCGGTGTAGACCTCTAGATCTGAATACAAAACACTGGTCATACTCATTGTGGCAGTAAATGTCAAGTTAAGATCATTCTGGTTCAAGGCAGCTATATAGATATTCGCCTCCTCTTGCGTTCCTCTCCAGACAATAAACAAATCGTCTATATATCTCACCCGCAAGGCCACTCTCTCAACCCATTGTTCCGCCCAGGCCATGTGCTTCTCCCATCAGCCTACAAACAAGTTTGCATAACTGGGAGCGAACCACATGCCCATCGCGGTGCCCCGCTTCTGTCTGTACAGTTGACCAGCAAATATAAAGATGTTATTCTCTAAGCAGAAATTCGTCATTTGTAATAACATGGCATTGTGTTTATGATACTTCAGTGCTCTTTTGTTGAGAAACCATTTAACGGCATTCAGACCCTTGGCATGTTCGATACATGTATACAAGCTAGTGATGTCAAGGGTTATCATAAGCATGTCATCTTCCCAACTGATCCCATCAATTAGTCTCAAAAAACCATGTGTGTCTTTCACATAAGAGTTCAGGTCCTTGACTAGTGGAAATAAAAAAGAATCAATATATACGGAAATGTTCTCTAATAGGCTGTTCTGGGATGCCGCAATAGGTCTCCCAGGAGGGTTGGTCGTATCTTTGTGCACCTTAGGGAGGTGGTAGAAGGTGGGTAAAACAGGATGTTCGGATAGCAAAAAATGGTATTCCTCTAGGTCTAACAACCCACTATCCCGCCAGTTGCCCAACAGTTCTTGAATTTTTGTAATACAAATGTTGTATTCTTTCATGTTTATAGGTGTATAACACTCAATGTCACTTAGTTGTCTGAGGGCTTCGTTGAGATATTGTTCCTTGCTAAAAAGTACAATATTGCCCCCTTTATCCGAAGGCTTTATATATGCGTGAATGAAATTTCACTACGTCTCATTTTTGAAGACTTTTGTGTGCATAAGAGACACTACCCATTTTGGGTTTTCTCGACAATTGTGGGGTGTGGGGCAATCTTTCCACATCAATGCTTTCATTAGTTTTCCTTTGAGAACACACTGTAGCACGTCAGTTGAATTGCTACACCATTGGAGGTGTGGATAGATCTATGGAAATGTTTGAAGTGCATTTCGCATTATGTTTGTTAATTGCGGTATAGCTAACGCGCATATCCTCTCACAACAGTTCACTTCCTAAGCCTGAATGTACACGGCATTGTCTGATGCGCGAGCAGTAGAGGTCGGTTTATGCCGTTCTTTTATTAAAGCCTGACATTTACTGATGTTTTAAAATGTGCGGTTTACGGTTTACATGCAAACTCGAGTCAGTTATATACTTTAGGACTAGCTTTTAGTGTTGAATATTTTATTCAGCGCTGTAGCACATGTACACTATTTTGGTGTTAACATTTAGTCAGTCCTTTATAAGTATTGCTGCTTTTTGCAATTGTTTACAACATGACTGTATTCCTTTTAGACATTGTTTTAGGACGGAACAACTGCTGTCTTTCATTATGAGTTGTAATTTGTTCATGTCCATAAACCACACTGAGGGTTTTCTTTATGTCTATGATTTGGTCAGTATAAATTGGTTTGTAAAAATGGCACCAAACTAGATTGATAAAGGCTGCTGTGTCAGCCGAAACGTGTCTCTCTTGACTTCTTGTGCCGAGGAAGGCCGGATGAATTAAAGAAGCTTTTTACCCTGCAACTTTGTGTGCGTGCTCACTTTCCCTTTGGGAATGGGAGGTGTGGTGTCATATATATATATATATTCACTGAAAAAACCATAGGTTTTAGGGAAAGTTATAGTTAGTTGGACATTGCACTCGTACAAAACCCGTGAAATTCCCCCGTTATAGTTAGTTCAGCTAACTATAACTCGCGCCCCGCAATGCACTGCTGATGACGTCACATATTACATCACTCATGACATGGTCAGTGACATCACTGATGACATCACTGATGACATCTCAAATGACATCACTGATGACATCACTGATGACATCATCCAGTGACTGTGTGTTTGTGTAAAGTTTAAATATGTTTAATATATATAGGGAAAGGCATATTGAAGAATGAGTGGGTGTATAAGCGTCTGAATGTATGATTTAGTAGGTGCGTGACTGAGTCTATAAGTGAGTGATTAAATGTATCTTACTGGATGCATGGGTGAGTGACTAAACTGTGTGAATGTCTGTATCCGTCTGTCTGTTGTTGTGTAAGCAGCTGCATGGGTTTCTGACTAGCTAAATGAGTGTCTATATGGGTTATGGATTGGTTCGCTGAGTATCTGTATGGGTGCCTCAGTGTTTGTGTGGGAGGGGTGTGTGTGACTCTGTGCATAGATGTGTGAGTGGGTGATTCACTGGGTGCATGGTTTCAAGAGTGCGTCTGTGATGGACTGTATGGGTGGGTGAGTGTGTGTATGGGTGTGTTAGTGATTGAATGTATATCTCAGTGGTACATGTGTGAGTAACTACATATGTGAAAGGCAGTATATATGTGTGTTGGAGTATATAAATGGCTATAAGTGAGAGTGTGTGATTGTGAGAGTGGCTATATGGATGAGTGTGTGCTTGCATCAGTGATTGCATAGGAGCGTAAGAATGTGCTAGTATTTTTATGAGTAAGTGAGCTGGTGTGTATAACTGTATAGGTGAGTAAATGGGAGTGTGATTAATTATTAGCATGACTGACTAGGTGTGTGAGTACCTCTATGGATGAGTTGCATTGTGTGAGTGTTTATATAGGTGTATGAGTGCATATGATAGTCCTGTACTGAGTGACTGTAAGTATGAGTGACTGTACGGGTGAGTGAGTAGATGTGTGTGTGTAGACCTAAGAATCAGTGAGTGGGTATGTACTTATTGGTATTGGAGAGTGTATGGTTTTGAGAATGGCAGTCTGTAATTTAGAGTGGGTGTATCAAAAGTTATATTAGGGTGTGAGAAGATGCATTACATTCTCACATGGATGATGTCATCAGTGATGTCATTTGAGATGTCATCAGTGATGTCATCAGTGATGTCACTGACCATGTCATGAGTGATGTAATATGTGACGTCATCAGCAGTGCATTGCGGGCGCAAGTTATAGTTAGCTGAACTAACTATAACGGGGAATTTCACGGGTTTTGTACGAGTGCAATGTCCAACTAACTATAACTTTCCCTAAAACCTATGGTTTTTTCAGTGAATTTCAAAGGTTTTTTAAATGCTAAACCCTAACTATAACAGGCCTGAAACCTATGGTTTTTTCAGTGAATTTCAAAGGTTTTTAAAATGCTAATTCCTAACTATAACAAGCCTGAAACCTATGGTTTTTTCAGTGAATTTCAAAGGTTTTTTAAATGCTAATTCCTAACTATAACATGTCTGAAACCTATGGTTTTTTTCAGTGAATTTCAAAGGTTTTGTAAATGACAATTTTTAAATGTATTAATTGTTATATTTATTTTTTTGATACTGATTTACTACATTTTTTTAAACTATTTATTTTTAGATGTTTTATTTTTTAAATTACATTGTAATTACATTACAAAATATACTTTCTCAGAATGAATTACTTTAGTTTAAATACTTTGCAAATAGGCAATAGACTTTTAAGTACAGTAGTTACAGTTGTTGCAATGGGCAACACAATTTCAAACACAATGCAACATTGAGCTCAATGTGAATTTCTAGCTAAATGCAATTAGTTACTTTATGGATTACTTTTCTAACCACAGGACTGGATCCTAGATTCAGTCCTGGGACATCTCCTGTAAACAGTTGAGTAAAAGCGTTTTGGTTAGAGTAGTGATTTTTAAGGAATATTATTGTATTTTAAAAGTTGACACTTAGAAACTTTTTCACATAGAATCACCAATGTTATCCTATGGGAGGAAATTCACTTAGCAGGTAAGTAGTGTTATCGTTACTTTTTCTTACTCAGTGGTGGATCCTGGATCCAGCACTGGTGCATCTCCTGTAAACAGTTGAAAGAATGCGTTTAAGTCATACAGGCGATTTTTAAGGAATATTTGTAGTTTGTGAAAATCAACACTTTGAAACTTTTCTGCTGAAAACCAGACAATGGATTCCTAAGGAAGGAAATATAAGTTACTGGTAAGTACGGTTAAAATTACTTTTCAGGATCAGTACTGGGCTGAAAGATGCAGCACTGAGGTCTCTCCTGATAACAGGTGAGTAAATCGGAATTCGTATTTTGGCTGATTTTAGAGGAATATTTGTATGTTTCAAAAATAGACACTTAGAAACTTTTTCAGCAAAAAGCAGGCAATGATATCCTATGGAAGGAAATTCAAGTTACTGGTAAGTACGGTTAAAATTAGTTTTCAGGATCAGTACTGGGCTGAAAGTTGCAGCACTGAGGTCTCTCCTGATAACAGGTGAGTAAATCGGAATTCGTATTTTGGCTGATTTTAGAGGAATATTATAAAGTTCCAAAACTCCACACTTATAAGAATTTCCAAGTGAAACCAGTCAATGATATCCTATGGAAGGAAATTCAAGTTACTGGTAAGTACGGTTAAAATTACTTTTCAGGATCAGTACTGGGCTGAAAGATGCAGCACTGAGGTCTCTCCTGATAACAGGTGAGTAAATCGGAATTCGTATTTCGGCTGATTTTAGAGGAATATTATAAAGTTCCAAAACTCCACACTTAGAAGAATTTCCAAGTGAAACCAGTCAATGATATCCTATGGAAGGAAATTCAAGTTACTGGTAAGTACGGTTAAAATTACTTTTCAGGATCAGTACTGGGCTGAAAGATGCAGGACTGAGGTCTCTCCTGATAACAGGTGAGTAAATCGGAATTCGTAGTTCGGCTGATTTTAGAGGAATATTTGCACAATGGTGAAGGGAGGGGGCGGGGCCTGAGGTAACATCTGTGCAAACGCGCCCCGTGGCGCGTTTTAAGTTGGGGGATTAAGTCCCCTTGAATCATGAGGGTCCCTGGGGTCCAACTAGCCCACCCTGTACCTCCAGTATGCGCCAGGAGCTGCGTTGCAGAGAGGTGTTCAGAGGCCACGCCCCTTTTGCACCTCTCTGCAACGCAGCTCTGTGGCGCTTTCTGGACGTACCTGGTGGGCTAGTTCGCCCCCAGGGACCCTCAGGATTGAATGGGATTTCATTCCCCATCTTAAAATGCGCCACCGGGCCTGTTTACACACATGTCACCTGAAGCCCCGCCCCCTCCCTTCACCACTGTGCAAACGTGCCCCGTGGCGCGTTTTAAGTTGGGGAGTTAAGTCCCTTTGAATACTGAGGGTCCCTGGAGTCCAACTAGCCCACCATGTACCTCCAAAATGCGCCACAGAGCTGCGTTGCAGAGAGGTGTAAAAGGGGCGTGGCCTCTGTACACCTCTCTGCAACGCAGCCCCTGGCGCATACCGGAGGTTCCTGGTGGGCTAGTTGGCCCCCAGGGACCCCCAGTATTCAAGGGGAATTACTTCCCCTTCTTAAAACGCGCCAGGGGGCGCATTTGCAGACTGCTGCAGGGAGGGGGCAGGGCCTCGGCACGATGCCGTCTTTTTTTTTTTTTTTTGCTTTTTCTGCCCAGGGGGTCCTTGTGCGACCCCCTGAGCAGACCTAGGGTCAGGGTGTTTCTACCCTGCCCCTTTGTGCGTTTTGCGCACTTGTTTCTTGTGTTTTTTTTTTTAATCAGTGGGATCCGCACACCCTAAGCGCATCCCGCCGATTTTTGAAAAAAAAATGCTTTTTCTGCCCAGGGGTTCCTTGTGGGACCCCTGAGCAGACCTAGGGGTCAGGGTGTTTCTACCCTGCCCCCTTTGTGCGTTTTGCGCACTTGTTTCTTGTGCTTTTTTTTTTTAATCAGCGGGATCCGCGCACCCTAAGCGCATCCCGACGTTTAAAAAAAAAAATGCTTTTCTGCCCAGGGGGTCCTTGTGGGACCCCTGAGCAGACCTAGGGGGTCAGGGTGTTTCTACCCTGCCCCCTTTTGCGCTTTGCGCACTTGTTTCTGTCCCTCGGTTCTACCGAGGGACAAAATGGCTGCCAACACTTCCTGATTTGGAGTGTTGACAGCCACTTGACAGCCAATTAGCATGCAGCTCATGATCGGGACGGTGCGCGCAGGGTGCGCTCAGGATACGCGGACCCTACTCGCCCATAGATATATATGTGACTTTACTTTTGATTTTCTCAGGAACTACTGAACGGATTTACACCATTTAAGCAAAAGGCACGACACTGAACCAAGGGCTACCTCTTTGCCAAATTTGGTGTAATTCCGTTCAGCAGTTCGGGCTGTAGCTGCGACTAAAGGTTCCTATGGAAAAATGAATGGGGAAAACGCGTTTTGGGACCCCCCTTTTTTCTCGGCCCCCGCTTGATGAATCAACCCGAGACTTTAAGGGTAGGAGCGGAGCGCCCCAACAAGTTGGAAGCTTTCGCGAAGATTCGTCAACCGGCGCAAGAGTTATTTCAAATAGAATATCGCGGATTTCCTATGGTTAATAGGTCCTAACTATAACTATCTACTGGCGACCGCCAGTAGATAATATATATATATATATATATTCACTGAAAAAACCATAAGGTTTTAGGGACAGTTATAGTTAGTTGGACATTGCACTCGTACAAAACCCGTGAAATTCCCCCGTTATAGTTAGTTCAGGTAACTATAACTCGCGCCCCGCAATGCACTGCTGATGACGTCACATATTACATCACTCATGACATGGTCAGTGACATCACTGATGACATCACTGATGACATCTCAGATGACATCACTGATGACATCATCCAGTGACTGTGTGTTTCTGTAAAGTTTAAATATGTTTAATATATATAGGGAAAGGCGTATTGAAGAATGAGTGGGTGTAGAAGCGCCTGAATGGATGATTTAGTAGGTGCGTGACTGAGTCTATAAGTGAGTGATTAAACATATCTTACTGGATGCATGGGTGAGTGACTAAACTGTGTGATTGTCTGTATCCGTCTGTCTGTTGTTGTGTAAGCAGCTGCATGGGTTTCTGACTAGCTAAATGAGTGTCTATATGGGTTATGGATTGGTTCTCTGAGTATCTGTATGGGTGCCTCAGTGTTTGTGTGGGTGGGGTGTGTGTGACTCTGTGCATAGATGTGTGAGTGGGTGATTCACTGGGTGCATGGTTTCAAGAGTGCGTCTGTGATGGACTGTATGGGTGGGTGAGTGTGTGTATGGGTGTGTTAGTGATTGAATGTATATCTCAGTGGTACATGTGTGAGTAACTACATATGTGAAAGGCAGTATATATGTGTGTTGGAGTATATAAATGGCTATAAGTGAGAGTGTGTGATTGTGAGAGTGGCTATATGGATGAGTGTGTGCTTGCATCAGTGATTGCATAGGAGCGTAAGAATGTGCTAGTATTTTTATGAGTAAGTGAGCTGGTGTGTATAACTGTATAGGTGAGTAAATTGGAGTGTGATTAATTACTTGCATGACTGTGAGTACCTCTATGGATGAGTTGCGTTGTGTGAGTGTTTATATAGGTGTTTGAGTGCATATGATAGTCCTGTACTGAGTGACTGTAAGTATGAGTGACTGTACGGGTGAGTGAGTAGATGTGTGTGTGTAGACCTAAGAATCAGTGAGTGGGTATGTACTTATTGGTATTGGAGTGTGTATGGTTTTGAGAATGGCAGTCTGTAATTTAGAGTGGGTGTATCAAAAGTTATATTAGGGTGTGAGAAGATGCATTAAATTCTCACATGGATGATGTCATCAGTGATGTCATCAGTGATGTAATTTGAGATGTCATCAGTGATGTCATCAGTGATGTCACTGACCATGTCATGAGTGATGTAATATGTGACGTCATCAGCAGTGCATTGCGGGGCGCGAGTTATAGTTACCTGAACTAACTATAACGGGGGAATTTCACGGGTTTTGTACGAGTGCAATGTCCAACTAACTATAACTGTCCCTAAAACCTTATGGTTTTTTCAGTGAATTTCTAAGGTTTTTTAAATGCTAATTTCTAACTATAACGTGCCTGAAACCTATGGTTTTTTCAGTGAATTTCAAAGGTTTTTTAAATGCTAATTACAAACTATAACGTGTCTGAAACCTATGGTTTTTTCAGTGAATTTCAAAGGTTTTTTAAATGCTAATTCCTAACTATAACGTGTCTGAAACCTATGGTTTTTTCAGTGAATTTCAAAGGTTTTGTAAATGACAATTTTTAAATGTATTAATTGTTATATTTATTTTTTTGATACTGATTTACAACATTTTTTTAAACTATTTATTTTTAGATATTTTATTTTTTAAATTACATTGTAATTACATTATACATTACATTACAAAATATACTTTCTCAGAATGAATTACTTTAGTTTAAATACTTTGCAAATAGGCAATAGACTTTTAAGTACAGTAGTTACAGTTGTTGCAATGGGCAACACAATTTCAAAAACAAAGCAACATTGAGCTGAATGTGAATTTCTAGTTAAATGCAATTAGTTACTTTATGGATTACTTTTCTAACCACAGGACTGGATCCTAGATTCAGTCCTGGGACATCTCCTATAAACAGTTGAGTAAAAGCGTTTTGGTTACAGTAGTGATTTTTAAGGAATATTATTGTATTTTAAAAGTTGACACTTGGAAACTTTTTCATATAGAATCACCAATGTTATCCTATGGGAGGAAATTCACTTAGCAGGTAAGTAGTGTTATCGTTACTTTTTCTTACTCAGTGGTGGATCCTGGAACCAGCACTGGTGCATCTCCTGTAAACAGTTGAAAGAATGCGTTTAAGTCACACATGCGATTTTTAAGGAATATTTGTAGTTTGTGAAAATCGACACTTTGAAACTTTTCTGCTGAAAACCAGACAATGGATTCCTATGGAAGGAAATTCAAGTTACTGGTAAGTACGGTTAGAATTACTTTTCAGGGTCAGTGCTGGGCTAAAAGATGCAGCACTGGGTTCTCTCCTGATAACAGGTGAGTAAATCGGAATTCATAGTTCGGCTGATTTTAGAGAAATATTATAAAGTTCCAAAACTCCACACTTAGAAGAATTTCCAAGTGAAACCAGTCAATGTTAGCCTATGGAAGGAAATTCAAGTTACTGGTAAGTACGGTTAGAATTACTTTTCAGATTCAGTGCTGGGCTAAAAGATGCAGCACTGGGTTCTCTCCTGATAACAGGTGAGTAAATCGGAATTCATAGTTCGGCTGATTTTAGAGAAATATTATAAAGTTCCAAAACTCCACACTTAGAAGAATTTCCAAGTGAAACCAGTCAATGTTAGCCTATGGAAGGAAATTCAAGTTACTGTTAAGTACGGTTAGAATTACTTTTCAGGGTCAGTGCTGGGCTAAAAGATGCAGCACTGGGTTCTCTCCTGATAACAGGTGAGTAAATCGGAATTCGTATTTCGTCTGATTTTAGAGGAATATTTGTATGTTTCAAAAATCGACACTTAGAAACTTTTTCAGCAAAAAGCAGGCAATGATATCCTATGGAAGGAAATTCAAGTTACTGGTAAGTACGGTTAAAATTACTTTTCAGGATCAGTACTGGGCTGAAAGATGCAGCACTGAGGTCTCTCCTGATAACAGGTGAGTAAATCGGAATTCGTATTTCGGCTGATTTTAGAGTAATATTATGAAGTTCCAAAACTCCACACTTAGAAGAATTTCCAAGTGAAACCAGTCAATGTTAGCCTATGGAAGGAAATTCAAGTTACTGGTAAGTACGGTTAAAATTACTTTTCAGGACCAGTACTGGGCTGAAAGATGCAGCAATGAGGTCTCTCCTGATAACAGGTGAGTAAATCGAAATTCGTATTTCGGCTGATTTTAGAGAAATATTTGTATGTTTCAAAAATCGACACTTAGAAACTTTTTCAGCAAAAAGCAGGCAATGATATCCTATGGAAGGAAATTCAAGTTACTGGTAAGTATGGTTAGAATTACTTTTCAGGATCAGTACTGGGCTCAAAGATGCAGCACTGAGGTCTCTCCTGATAACAGGTGAGTAAATCGGAATTCGTAGTTCGGCTGATTTTAGAGGAATATTTGCACAATGGTGAAGGAAGGGGGTGGGGCCTAAGGTGACATGTCTGCAAACACGCCCTGTGGCACGTTTTAAGTTGGACAATTAATTCCTCCTCAATCCCGAGGGTCCCTAGGGGCCAACTAGCCCACCAGGTACCTCCAGTATGCGCCAGGGGGCTGCGTTGCAGAGAGGTGTTCAGAGGCCACGCCCCTTTTTACAACACTCTGCAACGCAGCTCCGTGGCGCTTACTGGAGGTACCTGGTGGGCTAGTTGGCCCCTAGGGACCCTCAGGATTGAAAAGGAATTTATTCCCCATCTTAAAACGCGCCACGGGGCCTGTTTGCACACATGTCACCTGAAGCCCCGCCCCCTCCCTTCACCACTGTGCAAACGCGCCCCGTGGCGCGTTTTAAGTTGGGGGATTAAGTCCCCTTGAATCCTGAGGGTCCCTGGAGTCCAACTAGCCCACCATATACCTCCAAAAAGCGCCACAGAGCTGCGTTGCAGAGAGGTGTAAAAGGGGCGTGGCCTCTGTACACGTCTCTGCAACGCAGCCCCTGGCGCATACTGGAGGTTCCTGGTGGGCTAGTTGGCTCCCAGGGACCCCCAGTATTCAAGGGGAATTCGTTCCCCCTCTGCAAATGCGCCAGGGGCGCGTTTGTAGAGTACTGCAGGGAGTGGGCGGGGCCTCCGGCATGATGCCGGTCGTTTTTTTTTTCTATTTTTTTTTTTAATGGGAGGGGGCTGCGTGGCCCCCTTCCCTTGCCCACTTTTGGCCCCGGGGACCCCATCCCCCGGGGCCTGAGCATTTTATTATTTTTTTTAAATTTAAAAAAAACGGGAAGGGTGCCGCGTGGCCCCCTTCCCTGGGCCTGTATTGGCCCCGGGGACCCTATCCCCCGGGGCATGGCCTCGATTTTTAAATTTTTTTATTTGGAGGGGGGCTGCGTGGCCCCCCTCCTCAGGCCATTTAAGGCCCCGGGGACCCCATCCCCCGGGGCCGGCTTTGCACTTTTTTTTAAATTTGGGGAGGGGGGCTTCGTGGCCCCCCTCCCTGGCCACTTATGGCCCCGGGGACCCCATCCCCCGGGGCCGGGCCTCTGGTTGGGGACTGTGGGGGGGTCCCCAATCCCCCCACAGTCCCTCCGGCTCCCCGCATCCCTTGGGAGCCGGCATTGCTTTTCCACATGGGGAGCAGCTAACATGCTGCTCCCCATGTGGAAAAGCAATCAGCTTTGGATATTGGAAGCGAGAGCAGGTTTCCTGCTCTCGCTTCCAATATCCAAAGCAGTTTGCAATGACAGGACGGGAGCCGCGAGGCTCCCGTCCTGTCATTGCAAACAGCAGTGTCCTGGGGGTAGGCACCCCGGGACACTGCAGGAGCTGGCCCTGGGGGGTGGCGGTCCCCAGGGCCATCACTGGCTCCAGGAGAGGGGCCGCGCGGCCCCCCTCCCCACATTTTCAAAGCCTTGGGGAGGTGGTGGTCCCCGGGGCTTCGGGGGTCCAAAACGGACCCCCATTTTAAATTTTTTAGTGCCCCGGGGAGGTGGCGGTCCCCGGGGCGTGTGGGGTGGCTGGAGCCCCCACACAGGTTAAAAATGTTTTTAAACAGAAGCCCCGGGAGGTGGCGGTCCCCGGCGCAGCGGGAGGGCAAAGAGCCCTCCTGCACCATTTTTTGTTAAAGCCCCGGGGGTGGTGGTCCCCGGGCTTGGGGCCCTTAGAGGCCCCCATACATAAATTTAACCCCTCCACCATGCCCCCGGGACTTGGCCCACCCGGGGGCAAATTAACATCGAAGCGCGGGAGACCGCGCTTTCATTTTTTTATTTTTCGGCGGGATTCGCGCACCCTAAGCGCATCCCGCCGATTTTTTTTTTTTTTAAATGCTTTTTTCTGCCCAGGGGGTCCTTGTGAGACCCCCTGAGCAGACCTAGGGGGTCAGGGTGTTTCTACCCTGCCCCCTTTGTGCGTTTTGCACACTTGTTTCTTTTTTTTTCTCGGCGGGATCCGCGCACCCTGAGCGCATCCTGCCGATGTAAAAAAAATGCTTTTCTGCCCAGGGGGTCCTTGTGGGACCCCCTGAGCAGGCCTAGGGGGTCAGGGTGTTTCTACCCTGCCCCCTTTGTGCGTTTTGCGCACTTGTTTTTGTGCCTCGGTTCTTCCGAGGGGCAAAATGGCTGCCAACACTTCCTGGTTTGGAGTGATGACAGCCAGCTGACAGCCAATTAGCATGCAGCTCGTGATCGGGACGGTGCGCGCAGGGTGCGCTGAGGGTACGCGGACCCTACTCGGCCATAGATATATATGTGACTTTACTTTTGATTTTCTCAGGAACTACTGAACGGATTTACACCATTTAAACAAAAGGCACCAGTCTGAACCAAGGGCTACCTCTTTGCCAAATTTGGTGTAATTCCGTTCAACAGTTCGGGCTGTAGCTGCGACTAAAGGTTCCTATGGAAAAATGAATGGGGAAAACGCGTTTTGGGACCCCCCTTTTTTCTCGGCCCCCGCTTGACGAATCAACCCGAGACTTTCAGGGTAGGAGCGGAGCGGAGCGCCCCAACAAGTTAGAAACTTTCGCGAAGATTCGTCAACCGGTGCCAACGTTATTTCAAATAGAATGTCGTGGATTTCCTATAGATAATAGGTCCTAACTATAACTAGTAGATAATATATATATATATATATATATATATATACAAAAACAGTTCATTGCGGTCAGCCGCTCACCCTCCTGATGACGCCGGTGCCAGCAGCGGTCACAACTCCGCTATATGTATTCCAAAAGGAAAAGCAATTCAGGAACTCCCAAAGAATTTCCAGCGGCACACCAAAAGACAGGCACAATATTTATTTTATTGTGTCACAAACAGAATAACGCGTTTCGGTGAAGCCTTCATCAAGTTAGTGACCTGTGCCCAACCGCCCATAAAAATACAGGTCACCATAATTCATCCCATTCAGGATTTTGGTATTAAGCTCGATAATATACTTGGATTCTGTAACTCGTAGGAGTTTCTCCCGATCCCCTCCCCTGGGATGTGGCAAGATTCTATCAATGCCAAAGAATTTAATCAGATTGGCATTGCTTTGATGTTTTTCTTGATAATGCCTGGCAACCGGGTAATTATAATCTGCATTAGTTACTGCTCTCATATGTTGTAATATACGAGTTTTTAGTTGTAACTTTGTGCTGCCCACATAGTTAAAACCACATGGGCACTCCAGGACATAGATGGTATAGTCACTGGTACATGTTATGAATGTATTAATCTCCTTTTTCTTCTTTTTATCCTGTCCTACATAGTAGCTGTCACGATTGCTGCTAGGCCTGCAAGCTTTACAGGAATTGCACTTCATGAATCCCTTAGCAGTTCCCAGCCATGTGGTAGTGGTTGGTGTGTTATGATAACTGCGAACTAGGTGGTCTTTTAAGGACTTAGATTTCCTGTAGGTTATAGATGGTGTTTTACATATACAGGAACCAATTATGGGATCAGATTCCAATAATCCCCAGTGCCGTTCATTAATACGTTTTATATTATTTGACCTGGTGTTATAGGTTGTGATTAATCTAGGGACCTCAGTATCACTCTTGATGTTCATTCTTGGGGAGAAAAGGGCCTCATTCCGTGTGATGTCCCTGGCTTTTTTACTGGCAGCTGTAATCACCTTATTTTTGTAGCCTCGTTGTCTAAACCTTTTTTCCATGGTTTGTTGCTCTTTGACAAACCATCTTCGGTACTAAAATTTCTTTGCGCCCGAAGGAATTCTCCGAAGGGGATGCTATTACGAAGAGGGGCGGGATGATTGCTATTCGCCTGGAGCAGGGTGTTTCCAGCAGTATCCTTGCGGAAAAGGCTGGTCACCATATGGCCATCCTCTATACAAATGGCTACATCCAAAAACTCACAGTATGAGGAGCTGATGGAATGAGTAAAAGTCAAATTTAATTCATTTTTCCCCAACTCCTCAATAAATTCCTGTGCTAGATCCACAGGCCCATCCCATATCAGGAACAGGTCGTCAATGTACCTGATCCAGATAGGGATGTTCTCAGTGTATCTTTCATTTGCTTCCACCCATACAATCCGTTCGTCCCACCAGCCTAGAAAAAGATTAGCCAGGCTGGGGGCAAAACATGTGCCCATTGCTGTGCCAGTTTTTTGGCAATACAGTGCTTTGTCAAAGATAAAGATATTCTCGTTGAGACAATAAAGCATCATTGTTTTTAACATTTGTGTATGTTCCCAGAGAGAAATATGTTGTTCCCTGAAAAAGTACATACAAGCCTCCACACCCTTCTTCTGATCAATGCAAGTGTATAATGAGCATAGTCTAATGCTATCATATGATAATTCTTCTCCCAAGTGATGTCATGTATGCGGCGTAAGAAATCAGTACTATCCCTGTAATATGATCTCAATCTAGTGACAAAGGGTGAAAGAAACAAATCTAGGAAAATCGAAGTATTCTCCAACAACCCTCCCTTAGAGGATACTGTAGGTCTCCCCGGTGGTCTAGTGGGATGTTTATGGATTTTTGGCAGTAGATAAAAACAAGGGACAGGTGGATTTTCTGTTTTTAGAAATGAATACTCCTCTCTGTCCAACATTCCCTCCTCCCACCAGCCTTTCAGTAGTTCGTGATACTTGGTAATCGAAGTTCTGTATACATCCCAACTGATTTCCTCATAGCAAGAGGTGTCGCTTACTTGTCTTAATGCTTCTTGATTGTATTGCAAGACATCCATAATAATCACATTACCACCTTTATCCGAAGGTTTTATAATTATACTTTCATCATTTGATAATTCGTTCAAGGCGTTTCTTTGTGATTTAGTCAGATTGTCATTTCGAGGTTTAGGATGCTGTTCTCTTAACTTGTTAATCTCATGTATCATGATCGAATTGAAGGCCTCGATATTATCATGTGGGACATTCGGGTTGAATATCGATTTTGGTCTCAGGCCTGTATGGTAGGTGGCATCAGGTCTGAAGCCCAACTCAATTAGCATTCTACTTTTCTCTTTGGTAGAGAAGTCTGCCAAGTCCTCCTCCATTTGGTGTATATCCAGGATAAGATTGGCATCCTCTATACTGAAGTCAGGTGCATCCTCTGATATAGGACAGCCAATTCTAGGTGTTTTAGATTTTATGGCCATTTTATATATTTTCATCAATTTCAGTTTGCGGATATAGAGAAAAAGGTCAATTCGAGTACTGACAAAATCCATATCATTTGTGGGGCAAAACGATAATCCCAATTGTAATAGAGACTCCTCCTCTGCTGTTATGATCCTGGAAGCTAAATTTATTACTGATTTATTTGTTGTATGTATAGGGTCTGAGGTTTTCTGAATGGGGATAGTTCTACCGCCACGTCTGTTCTTTACTCTGAGTCTTTGTTTATTCCTGCACCTCTCCCTCTTTTTACGCCTTTTCCTTTTCCCCTGGTCTTCACTTGCGGCTTCTCCTCTTGTTCCTTCTTTTGTTTTAGAATTTGAAATTCGTGAAGGAAGGTGAGGGGACGTACACCTAAAGGGACACTTCGAGCCTCTGTATCTGAACTCAGATCTGAGCTTGAACCCGTCGATGCAGTTTCCTGTTGTCTTTGTCTCTGGATTATATGTAAATTCCTTTGTGCCCAATCAAATCGCTTCGCATATGTGAGAATGCGACCTTCCACATAGTCTTTTTTATCACGTAAGAACTTCAGTTGTTTCTTTGCCTTAATCGTATCCTCGTAGTTCTTTAATTTAGTTTCCAATTGTTTTTCAAAATCAATTACTACTTTTTCAGTCTTGAATTTATCCAATTCCTGTCTCAACTGTGCCAACTCTTTTAGGGTAGTGTCCAGGTCAATTTTGGCGTATTTCACCAGCATTTCTAACATGCCCTTGCATGTTTTTGCCATAAATGACGACCATTTCTTCAATAATTCCGGATTTGGGTTTTCATAGGTGGGAATTATCAAAATTCTAAGTCCTATAGGCACTCTGTTCACCTCAATGTAATTAATGAGGGTAGTGACCTCCCACCATTTGTTTAACTCTCTTTTTGTCAATTTTTCCAAGAGAAATAATTTTTGTTTGAGGGACGGCTCCGTTACATTACCACTGTTGCTAGGTGCAGATGAAATGCTTTCAATTTCCAAACCTTCATCGAATAGGGAGAGGGCTACAGTCTTCCTAGTGGTCTCCCATTCATTCATACTTCTTTTATAAAACCAATGAACGAATTCACAACTTGTCCATAGACGCCCTACGACAAGTCACAGCGTGGGCATTGTGTCTGCTCCGATATTGCTCGCAATCCTGGTAGCGTATGCGGGCAAATGCTGGAGCTGCATCCAACCCCCACCCCCTGGTGTGATATTAGAACAACTCCCGCCAGCCAACAAAGTGCCCGCTTACCCGACGATGAAGCAATCAGTATCTCTGGAGCGGCGGGAACGGCTTTGATTCACATCCAAAAACAGTTTGTTGCGTGCAGCCGCTCACCCTCCTGATGACGCCGGTGCCAGCAGCGGTCACAACTCCGCTATATATATTCCAAAAGGAAAAGCAATTCAGGAACTCCCAAAGAATTTCCAGCGGCACACCAAAGGACAGGCACAATATTTATTTTATTGTGTCACAAACAGAACAACGCGTTTCGGCGAAGCCTTCATCAAGTTAGTGACCTGTGCCCAACCGCCCATAAAAATACAGGTCAGCGTTAATGGAATATATATATTACCTAGTTATAGTTAGGACCTCGTTTCTATTCAAAAAGCGTTTTTTCTTTTGCCAATATCTTTGGCGCCAGTTGAAGAATCTTTGTGAAATTTTCGAAACAAATGGGGCGCTCTGGTCAACTCCTGTCTTGACAGTTTCGGGGTGATTCGTCAAGCGGAGGCTGAGCAATAAGGGGGGTCCCAAAACACATTTTCTCCATGTTAATTTCCATAGGAAACTTTAGACAAAGCTACAGCCCGAACTGCTGAATGGAATTACACCAAATTTGGCAAAAAAGGTAGCTCTTGGTTCAGAAAGTGTTCTTTTTTTAAATGGTGTAAATCCGTTCAGTAGTTCCTCAGAAATTCAAAAATAAAAATATTTATATATCTGGTGACCGCGGTGGCTCCGCGAACCCTCCCGATCACGAGCTTGATTCTGATTGGCTGCCAACACTTCAAACCAAGAAGTGTTGGCAGCCATCTTGCGACTAGGTTGAACCAAATCACCAGAAAAAAGGTCAAAAAACAAGAAAAGGGGGCAGGGTAGAAACACCCTAACCCCCTAGGCCTGCTCAGGGGGTCCCACAGGGACCCTAAGGGCCAAAAAAAGCATGCTTTAAAAAAAATTTCACCGGGATTCGCATAGGGTCTGCGAATCCGGCCGAAAATTAAAGAAAAAAACGAAGTGCGGTCTTCCGCATTTCGTTTTCTTGAAGTCCCCAGGTGGGCCAGGTCCCGGGGCCAATGTTTAATAATGGTGCAGGCCCCCCCGCAGTCCCGTGGACTGCCACTTCCCCAGAACTTTGTTTATAATATGTGGGGAGGCATGCAGCATGCCCCCCGCAGCCCCAAGGACCGCCACCTCCCCGGGCAGTGTTCAAATAAAATGCGTGGGGGGCTCCTGCCCCCCATGCTGCCCCGGGGACTGCCACCTCCCCGGGGATTTGTTTAAATTACAAAGGTGTGGGGGGGCTCCTGCCCCTTCACACTGCCCCAGGACTACCACCTCTCCGGGGCATAGAGTATATTAAATACGGGGACCACCACCTCCCTGGGGCTTTAAAAATATGCTGCAGGGGGGCCATGCTGCTCCCCTTGTGGAGCCCTCCTTGGCCCTGGGGACCGCAACCCCCCTGGGCCGGCTCCAGTAATGTCACTGGGTGCCCACCCCCGGGACATTGCAGTTTGCTATGAGTTTGCTCCTGCCCTGTCATAGCAAACACTGCTTCGCTTCATGGAAGCGAGAGCAGGAAAACTGCTCTCGCTTCCATGAAGCGAAGCAGAATTGCTTTTGGAGAAGGGGAGCTGCATGTCAGCAGCTCCCCTTGTCCAAAATCAATGCCGGCAGGTGGGGAGCCGGCAGGGACCGTGGGGGCATTGGGGCTCCCCCCGCGGTGTCAAAGTGAGGCCAGGCCCCGGGGGACAGGTTCCCCGGGGCCAAAAGTGGCCAAGGGAAGGGGGGCCATGCCGCCCCCTACCCGTAATAATAATATATATATTTTTTTTAAAGTGGCAATGCCCCGGGGGATGGGGTTCCCGGGCCAATTATGGCATCTGGAGGGGGGCCGGCCAGTCCCCCTCCTTTAAAAGGAATTAAAAAATTAAAAAAAATATGTGGCCATGCCCCAGGGGATGGGGTCCCCGGGGCCAAAATTGGCCAGGGGAGGGGAGCCGCGCGGCCCCCTTCCAGTTTTTAATACAAAAAAGAGAAAAAAAATGTCTCAGGCCCTGGGGATGGGGTCACCAGGCCCCACAAAATATAAAGAGAAGGAGGGCCACACAGCCCCCTTCCAACAATAAAGAAAAAAACCAGAAGCCGGCATCTCGTGGGATTGCTGAGAGGTGGTCCAAGGCCACGCCCATTTTTTACATCACTCTGCAAACGGGCCTCCTGGCGCATTGCTGGTGGGGCAATGAGGTCCTCTTGTGTCCTGAGGACCTCAGGACTAAAGTTGACTTCATCCCCTGAGCAGCAGTGTGCCAGGAGGTGCGTTTGCAGAGTTGTGTAAAAAGGGGGCATGGCCTCTGACTACCTCTCAGCAATCCAGCTGTGTGGAGCATACTGGAGGTAGCAGGAGGGCTAGTTGGCCTACAGGAACCCTCAAGAGGCAAGGAGAC
This sequence comes from Calotriton arnoldi, assembly GCA_963921515.1. NCBI lineage: Eukaryota > Metazoa > Chordata > Amphibia > Caudata > Salamandridae > Calotriton > Calotriton arnoldi. The sequence continues at coordinate 19,545 of CAWUFW010011662.1, read as the reverse complement.
TTCATCCCCCAACCAAAAGCGTGCCCGGCAGCGTGTTTGCAAAGTAGTGGAGAAAGGGGGCGTGGCCTGTGACCACCTCTGAGCAATCCCACTCTGGGTAACAGGTAGGCTAGTTGGCCCCTAAGGACCCCCAGCAATGAGGGGGACTTCATCCCTCATCCAAGAGCGCGCCAGGAGGCACATTTGCAGAGTGGTGGACAAAGGGGGCGTGGCCTAGTATCACAGCTCAGCAATCCTGCTTTGTGGGACTTACTGGAGGTAATAGGAGGGGTAGTTGGCCCCCAAGGAGGTCCTTGGGGGCCAACTACCCCTCCTGTTACCTCCAGTACGTCCCACACAGTGGGATTGCTAAGAGGTTTTTGGAGGCCACGCCCCCTTTCTCCACTATTCTGCAAACGCACCTCCTGGCGCACTACTGGTTGGGGAATGAAGTCCACTTTACTCCTGAGGGACCTTGGGGGCCAAGAAGGCCTCCTGGTTCTGCCTGTAAGTTCAAAACACAACAGAGTTCCTGAACACTGGTTGCAGTGACTGTGAGTGTTTTTTTAAAAATGTATGAGTGTTAAATATATATACCAAGGTGTATTGGTGAAACAGTGGCTTTATGAGTGACTGTATGGATGATTCAGTGTGTGCATGACTGACTGTATAAATGATGAGGTGTCTCAGTGAATGTATGGGTGAGTGACTGGTTGCATGAATGTGTGTATCTGTCTGCCAGTTAATGTCTAAGTGGGTGTGTGAGTACCTGAATGGCTATATGGGTAATTGATTAGTTGTCTGACTACATCTATGGTTGTCTGGGTGTCTGTGGGTGAAGAGGTGTCTGACTGCCTGTAAGGATCAGTGCGTTGGTGAGTCAGTGGCTGTATGGGGTACTGTTGCGTGTGTGAAACGTTATATGGGTTAGTGAGTGTCTGTATGGCTGTGTCGGTGATTGAGTGCGTGCATGAGTGCATGTGTCAGTATGGGTGAGTAACTGAATATGTGAAAAGCAGTATGCATGAGTGACGGGGTATATGAGTGACTGTATGCGTGAGTGAGTGAATGTGAGAGTGGCTATACAATTGAGTGCATGCTTCTGTGAGTGACTGTATAGCTGAGTGAGTATGTATTCCTATTTCTATGATTAAGTAAGTGGGTGGGTGTGTAACTGTTTGGGTGAGTAAGTAGCTGTATGATTGACTGTATGGGTTAGTGTCTAGGTGTGTGAGTAGTTTTGTAGGTGACTCACTCAGTGTGCCAGTGCCTGTATGAGTGGATATGTCAATGGATGTATTAGTGAGTGAGTGGGTCAATGAGTAGCAGTATAGGTGAGTGAGTGGATGTGTATATCTATCAATGAATCAGTGAGTGGGTGTGTAAGTACTGGTATGGCTTTGTGAATGGGTTTGTGAATGGTTGTGTGGGAGTGGCAGTAGGTGTATGAAAGATTCTACCGTGGTGTGAATGGATGCGTCTTCAGAAACATGGTGAGACTTACAACAGTGACATGGGAAGGGTTGCTGTTTTATATTTGGCTAGGCCCAACATTCTGAGCAGAAGTTGAATGGTGAAGCTGCCAGACAAAAGAAAGCTTTAAGACATGTTGGCAGAGGGATTAGGGATTAGGCTAAATCGTATGAGTCTCTGGGACTACCCATGCACTTATACAATGACCCAGGCACTAACTTTGCACTCATCCATTCACTCAAGCACTACCTATGCACTCAATAAATCACCTATGCACTAGCTTGGCACGCATGCATTCACTGAGGCACAACCCATGCACTCCTCCAATCATTCAAACACTATCCTCGCACTCACTTTTCTCTGGGAGCGTCACTACTCACCGACTGCTCAGAATGTTGGTCCTAGCCAAATATAAAACAGCAACCCTTCCCATGTCACTGTTGTAGGTCTCACCATGTTTCTGCACCTCTCTTGCTTCTTTCTGCACCTCTCTTGCTTCTTTCTACACCACTCTTGCCTCTTTCTGCACCTCTCTTGCTTCTTTCTGTAACTCTCTTGCTTCTTTCTGAACTTCTCTTGCTTCTTTCTACACCTCTCTTGCCTCTTCCTGCACCTCTCTTGCTTATTTTTGCATCTCTATTGCTTCTTTCTGCTCCTCTCTTGCTTCTTTCTGCCCTCTCTTGCTTCTTTCTGCACCTCTCTTGCCTCTTTCTGTACCTCTCTTGCCTCTTTCTGCAGTTCTCTTGCCTCTTTCTACACCTCTCTTGCTTCTTTCTGTACTTCTATTGCTTCTTTCTGCACCTTTCTTCCTCTTTCTGCACCTTTCTTCCTCTTTCTGCACCTATATTCCTCTTTCTGCAGTTCTCTTGCTTGTTTCTGCACTTCTCTTGACTCTTTCTGCACCTCTCTTGCCTCTTTCTGCACTTCTCTTACTTCTTTCTGCACCTCTGTTGCTTCTTTCTGCACCTCTCTTGCCTCTTTCATCACTTCTCTTGCTTCTTTCTGCACATTCTCTTGCTTCTTTCTGTACCTCACTTGCCTCTTTCTGCATTTCTCTTGCTTCCTTCTGATCATTTCTTCCTCTTTCTGTACTTCTCTTGCCTCTTTCTGCACCTTTCTTCCTCTTTCTGCACCTCTCTTGCTTCTTTCTGCACCTCTTGTGCTTCTGTCTGTACTTCTCTTTCCTCTTTCTGCACTTCTCTTGCCTCTTTATGCACCTCTCTTGCCTCTTTCTGTAAATTTCTTATTCTTTCAGCACCTCTCTTGCTTCTTTCTGTACTTCTCTTGCTTCTTTCTGCACCTCTCCTGCTTTTTTATGCACCCCTCTTCCCTCTTTCTGCACCTCTCTTGCCTCTTTCTGTACCTCTCTTGACTCCTTCTGCACCTCTCTTGCTCTTTCTGTGCTTCTCTTGCCTTTTTCTGCACCTCTCTTACCTCTTTCTGCACTTCCCTTGCCTCTTTCTGCACCTCTCTTACCTCTTTCTGCACTTCTCTTGCTTCTTTACACACCTTTCTTCCTCTTTCTGCACTTCTCTTGCTTCTTTCTGTACCTCTCTTGCTTCTTTCTGCACCTCTCTTTCCTCTTTCTGCACCTCTCTTGCCTCTTTCTGCACCTCACTCTCTTCTTTATGTACCTCTCTTGCTTCATACTGCACCTCTCTTGCTTCTTTCTGTACCTTTCTTGCTTCTTTCTGCACCTTTCTTCTTCTTTCTGCACCTTTCTTCTTTCTTCAGTTTTATTGCTTCTTTCTGTACTTCTCTTGGCTCTATCTGCACCTCTCTTGCTTTTTTCTGCACTTCTCTTGCCTCTTTCTGCACCTCTCTTGCCTCTTTATGCACTTCTCTTGCCTCTTTCTGCACCTCTCTTGCTTCTTTCTGCACCTCTCTTGCTTCTTTCTGCTCCTCTCTTGCCTCTTTCGTCACTTTTCCTGCTCCTTTCTGTACCTCTCTTGCTTCTTTCTACACTTCTCTTGCTTCTTTCTGCAACTTTCTTCCTCTTTCTGAACTTCTCTTGCCTCTTTCTGCATTTTTGTTGCTTCTTTCTGTACCTTTCTTTTTCTTTCTTTACTTCTCTTGCATCTTTCTGAACTTCTCTTGCTTCTTTCTGCACCTTTCTTTCTCTTTCTGTACTTCTCTTGCCTTCTTCTGCACATCTCTTCCTCTTTCTGCACCTCCATTCTTTCTGTACCTCTCTTGCTTCTTTCTGCACCTCTTTTGCCTCTTTCTCTGCTTATCTTAACTTTCTTACTTTCTGTACCTCTCTTGCTTCTTTCTGTTTTCCTGCCTCTTTCTGCACCTCTCTTGCATCTTACTGCACCTTTCTTCTTCTTTCTGCACCTCTCATTCTTCTTTCTGTATCACTCTTGCCTCTTTCTGTACCCCACTTACCTCTTTCTGCACCTCACTCTCTTCTTTATTAACCTCTCTTGCTTCTTTCTGCACCTCTCTTGCTTCTTTCTGTACCTCTCTTGCCTCTTTCATCACTTCTCTTGCTTCTTTCTGTACCTCTCTTGCTTCTTTCTGCACCTTTCTTCCTCTTTCTGCACATCTCTTGCCTCTTTCTGCACTTCTTTTGTCTCTTTCTGCACCTCTCTTGCTTCTTTCTGCACCCTGCTCTCTTCTTTCTGCACTTCTCTTGCTTCTTTCTGCGCCTTTCATCCTCTTTCTGCACTTTTCTTCTTCTTTCTGCACTTTTTTCCTCTTTTGGCACCTTTTGTCCTCTTTCTGCACCTTTATTCCTCCTTTCTGCACCTCTCTTGTCTCTTTCTGCACCTCACTTGCCTCTTTCTGCACCTCACTTGCTTCATACTGCACCTCTCTTGCTTCTTCTGCACCTTTCTTGCTTCTTTCTGCACCTTTCTTCCTTCTTTCTGCACCTTTCTTCCTCTTTCTGCAGTTCTCTTGCTTCTTTCTGTACTTCTCTTGCCTCTTTCTGTACCTCTCTTGCTTTTTTCTGCACTTCTCTTGCCTCTTTCTGCACCTCTCTTGCCTCTTTATGCACTTCTCTTGCCTCTTTCTGCATCTCTCTTGCTTCTCTCTGCATCTCTCTTGCTTCTTTCTGCACCTCTCTTGCTTCTTTCTACGCACACTCACTAAACCATACAGTCCCTCACAGACGCACTCATGAACCCATACACCCAGGGATTCACCCACTCATACCTCCATACAGGGAGTCACACCCCGCTCACCAACCCACACAGACATTCAGGCACCCATACAGGTACTCAGACGACTAATCAATAAAACATATAGACACTGATGTACCTACTCACCAACCCATGCAGCTACTTACACACCAACTGACAGCCTGATACACACATTCACACAGATTAGTCACTTACCCACACAATCACTAAGACACACTTAATCACTCACTCATACAGTCAGTTACGCACCCACTAAATCATCCATACAGACACTCAAACACCCACTCATTCTTCAATACACCTTGGTGTATATATATCTATATATATCTATATATATACAATTATATATAAAAAACACTCTTAACATTTTTATAAACACTCACTCTCTGGATGATGTCATCATTGATGTCATCAGTGATGTCATTTGAGATGTCATCAGTAATGTCACTTACCATGTCATGAATGATGTAATATGTGACATCATCAGCAGTGCATTGCAGGGGCGCAAGTTATAGTTAGCTCAGCTAATCATAACAGCTGAATTTCTCTGTTTTTGTGCAAGTGAAATGTCAAGAGGCCTCACATTTTGTCCCTCGGAATTCTTCAATTATCTTGAGACTCGTATCAATATTTAAAAGTTCATCAGAAAACTAAAATTGAAAAAATGGCACAGTATCAAGACAAACAGACCCACTATCCCATACTATGGACTGGATACCCCTGATACTTCTCTTAATCCCAATGTGTACCCTTGTTTAGATCTCATGATTGAGGATGCAGATACACTTTTTACATTACATCAACTACAAGTGGAGGCAGAACCTAGGCTTGGGTAAACTGCTAATACTCTGAGACACCTTGACATCAGCACTGGCTAGGCTGCATCCACGAAGTTCAAACCACATTCTATTTTTCCCCAACTTGCCTCACGACAATATAGATACTTTTCAAGATTCTGTCACCAAGTCCCTTATAAAATGTAGATATCGCAATTGGATTAAAGGCGATATACAACACAACCTTTCAATAAAACAAAAACAAATGATCAAATCCTTAGCTAAGGGCACTAACATCATTATATGTCCAGCTGATAAGGGCGGGAACATTGTCCTCATGAGTAGAGAGATGTACATCACTGAGGCTTTAAGACAGCTGAACGACACCAGATTTTACACTAAGATTAATAAAGATTGTTACAATGATAGCATTTTGGAAATCTATAAAAAAAACTCACTGAATGGGAACAGAGGTGTATTATCACTTGGGAAGAGTTCTGTTTTCTCAAGAGGGACTATCCAAAGTTACCCATTCTGTATCTTCTGACCAAAATTCATAAAGATCCCGTTAATCCTCCAGGTAGACCTATTGTGTCATCCAAGAGCAGTGTATTGGAGAACATATCCAAATATTTTGACCATTTTCTGAGGGAATACGTTACCACGTTACCATCATATGTCAGGGACATTAAGGATTTTCTATCCAAACTTGAAAGCCCCATCTGGGAATACAACTACCTTCTCATTACTTTAGATGTTATTTCCCTCTATACCATAATAGATCATGATCTTGGCATTAGAGCTTGTTTTTATTTCCTCAAGAATAAACACATAGGTTACTTGGAGCACACCAACATGCTCTTGGACATGATTAAACATTGCTTACACAATAACATGTTTATGTTTGATGGCATCATTTACAAGCAGGTGCTGGAACTGCTATGTGGACATGCTTTGCCCCTACTTTTGCTAATCTTTTCCTAGGGGCATGGGAGGAAGAAATCCAGAGAAATATCAACCACCTTTCAGATTTTGGACAGGTAGTTCTTTCGCTTCGCTATATCGATGACTTGTTTATAACCTGGAACGGCACTGAATACAGTGCCACAGCATTCATCGATAAATGTGACCACAATAATTACAGTCTCAAACTCACGCACAACATGAGTAGGTAAAGTATTGATTTCCTTGATGTCAGAGTGGAGATAATCAAGAAGACCCTACACACAAGACTTTTTTAGAAGGCCACTGCTGGGAACAGTCTTCTCCATGCTCTCAGCAGCCACTGTGACAACCTTAAATGGAGCATTATGTATGGTGAGCTGTTGAGAGCAAGGAGAAATGCAGTACCGAGGAGGCTTTCAAGAACAAACAAGAGAAAATGATCTCCAGATTCAAAGAACGTGGGTACCCTGATTGGGTTCTTAATCGTGCCATATCCAAAGCCAGTAAGGTTAGCAGATCTCAAACCATGATGGATTATACTGACAATGAAAAAATTAATGTAACCAATGATGCCAGGGTGATACTCACTTACAATGCTAACTCACAAGAGATATATAAAATTTTGATACGAAACTGGGACTTACTTACAAGTGACCCGGTCATTGGAGTTACTCTCCATTACAGACCCAAGGTTACAGACAGAAAAGGCCGCAGCCTTAGGGACAACTTTGTCCATGGGGATGTGACTCTTACACACCGAATCCAGGGAACATAACTTACAGGGCTTTTTCCTATGTGGACATTGTAAAGCGTGTCGCAATAGCTACATAAAAAAAGAATATACAACACTGAGAAAGACAAACACCAAGGGCCAGATGTACAACCCTAACAGTATGCAAGTCGCAAATTGCATCGTTTTGCGACTCGCAATTTCTGACTCGCAAATAGGAATGTACAACAGTGTCTCAGACACTGTTTGTGATTCCTAATGGGGTCGCAAATTGCCTGACTCATTAATATTCATGAGGCAGGTTCAATATGCGACCCTATTAGGAATGGCTAGCATTCCCATGGATAGTGGCCTGCTGGGGTCAGCAGACCACCATGTCTGTGACTGCTTTTTAAATAAGGCAGTTTTAAAAAAAAATGCAGCCCGTTTTCCTTAAAGGAAAATGGGATGCATTTAAAAAAGAAAAATGAAACGTTACTGTTTCATTATTTGAGTAGGCAGTGGTCCATGGGACCACTGCCTGCTCTCAAAAAACACTTTTAATGCCAGTCACAAAGGGGAAGGGGTCCCTTGGGGACCCCTTCTCATTTGCGAGTGGGTAACCACCCATTTGAAATGGGTGGTAAACTGCAAGTGTTTTGCGGGCGCAATTGCGGCCCCAAAACAATCTTACATTGAATTGCGAGTAGCTATTAGGAAGGGACGCCCATGGAACTCCCCTTCCTGATAGCGAGTCGCAAACCCTATTTTGCGAGTCAGTAATAGGTTACCGACTTGCAAAATAGGGTTTGTAAATGGGGCAGAATTACTTTGCGGTCGCAAATGGGCACATTTCCGGTTTGTGAGCGCAAAAAATGGTCATACATCTGGCCCCAAGAGTATTAATCAATTCTTGACATGCAGTTCCACTTTTGTGGTATATGTCCTTGAATGCCCATGAAACCTTAGATATGTGGGGAGCACCACGTTCATGAAGATGAAAAGGGTATTGGAGCACATGCTGGCCATTAACAACAGAGATACCCACTATCCGATAAACAGACATTTTCAGGACTATCACTTATTCAACAGTGCCCTCTTGAGCTTTTTTGCTATTGAACAAGTGCACACTGGCCCAAGGGGTGGCAATCGGGTACTCAGGCTCCGCAATTAGGAATCTAAATACATGCTTGAGCTCGAGACGAAATACCCAAGGGGTCACAATTTGGATGAGGAATTGGGGACACACTTACATGAGGATTGAATGATTTTATACATAGTGATTCATAGATAGTCTCTTATCTCTTCCCCTCTCGCTCTCTTTCTTCTCTCGTTTAATACTTTATTTTCATGATATTGCATCCTATCCCCGTAGAATGTATGATGTATTCATTTGGATCACTTATTGTGTTTTAATCTATTTAATTTGTATTTTATTGCAGGAGAAAAGGATGGGGCCCACCATTCGTGTGGGGATACATGCATGGGCTTCCTACCCTTTCTTCTTCTTCAAGAACTCGCTTTTTGGGTGATCCACATCTGAGAGATAAGATTTTATCTTTCTGTAATTCTGTTTGTATTGAATATTTCACTTCGGATATATACACTAGATGTACTTATCTTTTGTTCATTCGTGTTTATGTTTGTGGTCATTTGGTCATATTTGATACACTATGTTTTTTTTATGGTCTTTATGTTTCACTCTTAACCTTTATAGTCTTCCCAGTAGGGAGGCGATTAACATATACATCTAACTGCCACTTGGCTCATGAAATTATATGATTTTCAGACTGCCTGTCCTATATATTCAATATCCGAACTCTAGGCCAACCAGAAAAAAACACTATGGGGGCAGAGTCTAGACCTGTGGTTGTTAATGTGACATGTCTTTTAGTCACCTGGAATATTTAATTTTGATCAATTACGTGCATGATTATGCAATCAAGCAATGTATCAGGTATCATTGTACAATTGAATTATATCAGTTTTCTCATTTGTGAGTATGTACAACTTATAACATTTTTAGTTATCGCTTGGACATTATTTCACATGTTTTCATTCTATTCGGCAATCTTTGCGACAGTGATAACAGTTTTGTGCACTGATCCATTACATTTAACGTTACAAGATGGCCACCATTGTTCTCATTGATACACTGCATATTTCAGGTGTAGTCCATCTTCTATGTCAGGATAAGTATATGTATTCCATCTTACCCTTTAGTCTATATGTGAACAAGACAGTTCACTGTCGAAACGCGTAACTGGACTAATAAATCTCCACTTAGTGTTACTCCCTGAGTGTGTGCTTCATTAGGACTGTTTGTGTTGTTATGTATATATATATATATTATCTACTGGCGGTCGCCAGTAGGTAGTTATAGTTAGGACCTAGTTTCCATAGGAAAAGCGTTTTTTCTTTTCCCAATAACTTTGGCGCCGGATGACGAATCATCGTGAAATTTTCAAAACTAGTGGGGCGCTCCGGTCAGCTCCTGTCTTGAAAGTTTCGGGGTGATTCGGCAAGCGGGAGCCGAGAAAAAAGGGGGGTCCCTAAACGTGTTTTCTCCATGTTAATTCCCGTAGGAAACTTTAGACATGGCTACAGCCCGAACTGCTGAATGAAATTACACCAAATTTGGCAAAAAGGTAGTGCTTGGTTCAGAAAGCGCCCTTTTTTTTAAATGGTGTAAATCCGTTCAGTAGTTGCGGAAAAAATCAAAAAATAGAGGTCAAAAAATCAATTTCCCATAGGAAACTTTAGACACAGTTACAGCCAAAACTGCTGAATGGAATTACACCAAATTTGGAAAAAAGGTAGTGCTTGGTTCATGAAGCGCCCTTTTTTTTAAATGGTGTAAATCCGTTCAGTAGTTGCTGAGAAAATCAAAAATAAATGTTTCAATATTTAGAGGCACGGAGGATCCGCGGACCCTCCCGACCACGAGCTTTATTCTAATTGGCTGTAAACACTCCAAACCAGGAAGTGTTGGCAGCCATCTTGTGACTCAGTAGAACCGAGTCACAAGAAAACAGAAAAACAAAAGCGAAAAACAAGAAATTAGGGCAGGGTAGAAACACCCTGACCCCCTAGGCCTGCTTAGGGGGTCCCACAAGGACCCCCAGGGCCCAAAAAAGCATTTTGTTTTTTAAACCGGAAAACTCCGCGGCGGATCCGCGAATCCGGCCGCGAAACTAAAAAAAACGAAGCGCGGCCTCACGCACTTCGTTATTATTTAGCCCCCGGGTGGGCCAAGTCCCAGGGGCAGTGACAAAAAAAAGTGTGGGGGGGCCCCCAATCCCCCCCACACTGCCCCAGGGCTTCTATTATGAGTTGCAGGGAGGCACACAGCCCCCCCGCAGCCCCAGGGACCGCCACCCCCCGGGGCTTCTTTTTTAATGAGAGGGGGGCCTCCAAGGCCCCCCCAAGCCCTGGGGACCGCCACCCCCCGGGGCTTTACATGAATATTTGTGGGGGCACATGGCCCCCACGCAGCCCCGGGGACCGCCACCCGTGGGGCTTTTTAAAAAAAATAGAAAATAACCTGTGTGGGGGGGCTCGAGCCCCCCTACACGCCCCGGGGACCGCCACCTCCCCGGGGCACTAAGAATGTAAATTTGGGGGTCCGTAACGGACCCCTGAGTCCCGAGGACCACCACCTCCCCGGGGCTGTGCAAGTGAAGGGAGGGGGCCACCCGGCCCCCCTCCTGGAGCCTGTGATGGCCCTGGGGACCGCCACCTCCCAGGGCTGGCTCCTGCAGTGTCCCGGGGTGCCCACCCCCGGGACACTGCTGTTTGCTATGGCAGGACGGGAGCCTCGCGGCTCCCGTCCTGCCATAGCAAACTTGCTTTGGATTTTGGAAGAGAAACCTGCTCTCTCTTCCAAAATCTAAAGCAGATTGCTTTTCCACAAGGGGAGCTGCATGTTAGCAGCTCCCCATGTGGAAAAGCAATGCCGGCTCCTACAGGACGTGGGGAGCCGGCGGGACCGTGGGGGTATTGGGGCTCCCCCCACGGTCCCCAACGGATAGGGCCTTCCCCGGAGGATGGGGTCCCCGGGGCTAGTAGTGGCCCTGGAGGGGGGCCACGCGGCCCCCTCCCCCAAATGTTTTAAAAAACAAACAAAAAAAAAGGCCGGCCCCGGGGGATGGGGTCCCCGGGGCCAATAGAGGCCTCAGGAGGGGGGCCACGCAGCCCCCCTCCTTAAAAAATTTAAAAAATGTGGCCATGCCCCGAGGGATGGGGTCCCCGGGGCAGGAATTGCCCACGGGAGGGGGGCCACGCGGCCCCCTTCCCGTTCAGTTTTTTTTTTTTTATAAAAAAAGGGGTCAGGCCCTGGGGGATGGGGTCCCCCGGGCCCAAAAAAGGAAAAAAAGAAGGGGGGCCACACAGCCCCCCTTCTAAAAAATAAAAATAAAAAAAAGACGCGATCGTGCCTCAGGCCCCGCCCCCTCCCTTTACCACTCTGCAAATGCGCCCTGTAGCGCGTTTTAAATTGGGGCATTAATTCCCCTTGAATACTGCGGGTCCCTGGGGGCCAACTAGCCCACCAGGTACCTCCAGTGCGCGCCACAGGGCTGCGTTGCAGAGAGGTGGTGCAGGCCACACCCCTTTTTACACCTCTCTGCAACGCAGCTCTGTGGCGCTTCCTGGAGGTACCTGGTGGGCTAGTTGGACCCCAGGGACCCTCAGGATTCACGGGGACTTTATCCCCCAACTTAAACGCGCCACGGGGCATGTTTGCACAGTGGTGAAGGGAGGGGTGGGGCCTGAGGTGACATGTGTGCAAACACGCCCTGTGGCGTGTTTTAAGTTGGGGATTAAGTCCCTTGAATCCTGAGGGTCCCTGGGGTCCAACTAGCCCACCAGGTACCTCCAGTAAGTGCCACAGAGCTGCGTTGCAGAGAGGTGTAAAAGGGGCATGGCCTTGGACCACCTCTCTGCAACGCAGGCCTGTGGCGCTTACTGGAAGTACCTGGTGGGCTAGTTGGGCCCCAGGGACCCTCAGGATTCAAGGTGACCTAATACCCAAACTTAAAACGCGCCACAGGGCACGTTTGCACACATGTCACCTCAGGCCCCACCCCCTCCCTTCACCACTGTGCAAACATGCCCCGTGGCGCGTTTTAAGTTGGGGGATAAAGTCCCCGTGAATCCTGAGGGTCCCTGGGGTCCAACTAGCCCACCAGGTACCTCCAGGAAGCGCCACAGAGCTGCGTTGCAGAGAGGTGTAAAAAGGGGTGTGGCCTGCACCACCTCTCTGCAACGAAGCCCTGTGGCGCGCACTGGAGGTACCTGGTGGGCTAGTTGGCCCCCAGGGACCCGCAGTATTCAAGGGGAATTAATGCCGTTTGCACAGTGGTGAAGGGAGGGGGCGGGGCCTCAGGTGACATGTGTGCAAACACGCCCTGTGGTGCGTTTTAAGTTGGGGAATTAATTCCCCTTGAGTCCTGAGGGACCCTGGGGGCCAACTAGCCCACCAGGTACCTCCAGTGCGCGCCATAGGGCTGCGTTGCAGAGAGGTGGTCCAGGCCACGCCCCTTTTTACACCTCTGTGCAACGCAGCTCTGTGGCGCTTACTGGAGGTACCTAGTGGGCTAGTTGGACCCCAGGGACCCTCAGGATTCAAGGGGACTTAATCTCCCAACTTAAAACAGCCACCGGGCTTGTTTGCACACATGTCACCTCAGGCCCCCCCTCCCTTCACCACTGTGCAAACGCACCCCGGGGCACGTTTTAAGAGGAAGTTTTAATCCCCCTGCCCTATTATGTACTAGGGCCTTACAGAGGAGGTCATGCTAATCACAGGGGTACCCCAACGCATAGTGTTCCCTAGTGTATGTAGGTGTTTTCACTGTATTCTAAGTGTCTTTTAGCATAGCACTGGCTCTAGGCCTGGTTAGTCCGAGTCAGTTACCACCAGTACCCATCTGAAAAAGGTGTGGGCACAGGATGATTTTGCAACAAGGCCTCTTTCTGCTCCTCTGTTGGTTCTTTCTGCAGATGTCTTGCTTCTTCCTGCTCTTTTCTTCGCCTTTGTGGACTTCTGTTGCTTCTTTCTGCATTTCTTTTGCTTCTTTCTGTGCATTTTTTCTTCTTTCTTCACATGTCCTACCTCTGTAGGCATAGTTAGAAACTAGCATTTAAAAAACCTTTGAAATTCACTTAAAAAACCATAGGTTTCAGGCACGTTATAGTTAGAAATTAGCATTTAAAAAACCTTTGAAATTCACTGAAAAAACCATAGGTTTCAGACACGTTATAGTTAGAAATTAGCATTTAAAAAACCTTAGAAATTCACTGAAAAAACCATAGGTTTTAGGGACAGTTATAGTTAGTTGGACATTTCACTCGTACAAAACCATAGAAATTCCCCCGTTATAGTTAGTTCAGCTAACTATAACTCGCGCCCCCGCAATGCACTGCTGATGACGTCACATAATACATCACTCATGACATGGTCAGTGACATCACTGATGACATCACTGAATAGCCAGAAACCGGTCCCAGGATGCTTGTTTCCGGTCCAGGGAAGACATGGCTTGGCAGTTCGGGCTGGACTGTTCCCATGAGGCACAGGGTCAGACTGATTTGCATATGGCCATGTCTGAACTGGGGTGGTGGAGTGAGCTAAAGAATGATGATGGATTAAACCCAGATCAGTTGACTGGGGGTGAGTGTTTGATTTGCTCAAGCGCTCCATCCATCATCCCCTTTGGTATCGCTTTGTTCGCCCTAAGTTGGCAGGGTATGCCCAGACGTGGGTCCCTTGCTCACTTTGCCACTGGATTCAAGCTAGCCTGGCTGATGACGGCTGAATAGCCAGAAACCGGTCCCAGGATGATTGTTTCCGGTCCAGGGAAGACATGGCTTGGCAGTTCGGGCTGGACTGTTCCCATGAAGCACAGGGTCAGACTGATTTGCATATGGCCATGTCTGAACTGGGGTGGTGGAGTGAGCTAAAGAATGATGATGGATTAAACCCAGATCAGTTGACTGGGGGTGAGTGTTTGATTTGCTCAAGCGCTCCGTCCATCATCCCCTTTGGTATCGCTTTGTTCGCCCTAAGTTGGCAGGGTATGCCCAGACGTGGGTCCCTTGCTCACTTTGCCACTGGATTCAAGCTAGCCTGGCTGATGATGGCTGAATAGCCAGAAACCGGTCCCAGGATGCTTGTTTCCGGTCCAGGGAAGACATGGCTTGGCAGTTCGGGCTGGACTGTTCCCATGAGGCACAGGGTCAGACTGATTTGCATATGGCCATGTCTGAACTGGGGTGGTGGAGTGAGCTAAAGAATGATGATGGATTAAACCCAGATCAGTTGACTGGGGGTGAGTGTTTGATTTGCTCAAGCGCTCCGTTCATCATCCCTTTTGGTATCGCTTTGTTCGCCCTAAGTTGGCAGGGTATGCCCAGACGTGGGTCCCTTGCTCACTTTGCCACTGGATTCAAGCTAGCCTGGCTGATGACGGCTGAATAGCCAGAAACCGGTCCCAGGATGCTTGTTTCCGGTCCAGGGAAGACATGGCTTGGCAGTTCGGGCTGGACTGTTCCCATGAGGCACAGGGTCAGACTGATTTGCATATGGCCATGTCTGAACTGGGGTGGTGGAGTGAGCTAAAGAATGATGATGGATTAAACCCAGATCAGTTGACTGGGGGTGAGTGTTTGATTTGCTCAAGCGCTCCGTCCATCATCCCCTTTGGTATCGCTTTGTTCGCCCTAAGTTGGCAGGGTATGCCCAGACGTGGGTCCCTTGCTCACTTTGCCACTGGATTCAAGCTAGCCTGGCTGATGACGGCTGAATAGCCAGAAACCGGTCCCAGGATGCTTGTTTCCGGTCCAGGGAAGACATGGCTTGGCAGTTCGGGCTGGACTGTTCCCATGAGGCACAGGGTCAGACTGATTTGCATATGGCCATGTCTGAACTGGGGTGGTGGAGTGAGCTAAAGAATGATGATGGATTAAACCCAGATCAGTTGACTGGGGGTGAGTGTTTGATTTGCTCAAGCGCTCCGTCCATCATCCCCTTTGGTATCGCTTTGTTCGCCCTAAGTTGGCAGGGTATGCCCAGACGTGGGTCCCTTGCTCACTTTGCCACTGGATTCAAGCTAGCCTGGCTGATGATGGCTGAATAGACAGAAACCGGTCCCAGGATGCTTGTTTCCGGTCCAGGGAAGACATGGCTTTGCAGTTCGGGCTGGACTGTTCCCATGAGGCACAGGGTCAGACTGATTTGCATATGGCCATGTCTGAACTGGGGTGGTGGAGTGAGCTAAAGAATGATGATGGATTAAACCCAGATCAGTTGACTGGGGGTGAGTGTTTAATTTGCTCAAGCGCTCCGTCCATCATCCGCTTTGGTATCGCTTTGTTCGCCCTAAGTTGGCAGGGTATGCCCAGACGTGGGTCCCTTGCTCACTTTGCCACTGGATTCAAGCTAGCCTGGCTGATGACGGCTGAATAGCCAGAAACCGGTCCCAGGATGCTTGTTTCCGGTCCAGGGAAGACATGGCTTGGCAGTTCGGGCTGGACTGTTCCCATGAGGCACAGGGTCAGACTGATTTGCATATGGCCATGTCTGAACTGGGGTGGTGGAGTGAGCTAAAGAATGATGATGGATTAAACCCAGATCAGTTGACTGGGGGTGAGTGTTTGATTTGCTCAAGCGCTCCGTCCATCATCCACTTTGGTATCAATTTGTTCGCCCTAAGTTGGCAGGGTATGCCCAGACGTGGGTCCCTTGCTCACTTTGCCACTGGATTCAAGCTAGCCTGGCTGATGACGGCTGAATAGCCAGAAACCGGTCCCAGGATGCTTGTTTCCGGTCCAGGGAAGACATGGCTTGGCAGTTCGGGCTGGACTGTTCCCATGAGGCACAGGGTCAGACTGATTTGCATATGGCCATGTCTGAACTGGGGTGGTGGAGTGAACTAAAGAATGATGATGGATTAAACCCAGATCAGTTGACTGGGGGTGAGTGTTTGATTTGCTCAAGCGCTCCGTCCATCATCCCCTTTGGTATCGCTTTGTTCGCCCTAAGTTGGCAGGGTATGCCCAGACGTGGGTCCCTTGCTCACTTTGCCACTGGATTCAAGCTAGCCTGGCTGATGACGGCTGAATAGCCAGAAACCGGTCCCAGGATGCTTGTTTCCGGTCCAGGGAAGACATGGCTTGGCAGTTCGGGCTGGACTGTTCCCATGAGGCACAGGGTCAGACTGATTTGCATATGGCCATGTCTGAACTGGGGTGGTGGAGTGAGCTAAAGAATGATGATGGATTAAACCCAGATCAGTTGACTGGGGGTGAGTGTTTGATTTGCTCAAGCGCTCCGTCCATCATCCCCTTTGGTATCGCTTTGTTCGCCCTAAGTTGGCAGGGTATGCCCAGACGTGGGTCCCTTGCTCACTTTGCCACTGGATTCAAGCTAGCCTGGCTGATGACGGCTGAATAGCCAGAAACCGGTCCCAGGATGCTTGTTTCCGGTCCAGGGAAGACATGGCTTGGCAGTTCGGGCTGGACTGTTCCCATGAAGCACAGGGTCAGACTGATTTGCATATGGCCATGTCTGAACTGGGGTGGTGGAGTGAGCTAAAGAATGATGATGGATTAAACCCAGATCAGTTGACTGGGGGTGAGTGTTTGATTTGCTCAAGCGCTCCGTCCATCATCCCCTTTGGTATCGCTTTGTTCGCCCTAAGTTGGCAGGGTATGCCCAGACGTGGGTCCCTTGCTCACTTTGCCACTGGATTCAAGCTAGCCTGGATGATGACGGCTGAATAGCCAGAAACCGGTCCCAGGATGCTTGTTTCCGGTCCAGGGAAGACATGGCTTGGCAGTTCGGGCTGGACTGTTCCCATGAGGCACAGGGTCAGACTGATTTGCATATGGCCATGTCTGAACTGGGGTGGTGGAGTGAGCTAAAGAATGATGATGGATTAAACCCAGATCAGTTGACTGGGGGTGAGTGTTTAATTTGCTCAAGCGCTCCGTCCATCATCCGCTTTGGTATCGCTTTGTTCGCCCTAAGTTGGCAGGGTATGCCCAGACGTGGGTCCCTTGCTCACTTTGCCACTGGATTCAAGCTAGCCTGGCTGATGACGGCTGAATAGCCAGAAACCGGTCCCAGGATGCTTGTTTCCGGTCCAGGGAAGACATGGCTTGGCAGTTCGGGCTGGACTGTTCCCATGAGGCACAGGGTCAGACTGATTTGCATATGGCCATGTCTGAACTGGGGTGGTGGAGTGAGCTAAAGAATGATGATGGATTAAACCCAGATCAGTTGACTGGGGGTGAGTGTTTGATTTGCTCAAGCGCTCCGTCCATCATCCACTTTGGTATCAATTTGTTCGCCCTAAGTTGGCAGGGTATGCCCAGACGTGGGTCCCTTGCTCACTTTGCCACTGGATTCAAGCTAGCCTGGCTGATGACGGCTGAATAGCCAGAAACCGGTCCCAGGATGCTTGTTTCCGGTCCAGGGAAGACATGGCTTGGCAGTTCGGGCTGGACTGTTCCCATGAGGCACAGGGTCAGACTGATTTGCATATGGCCATGTCTGAACTGGGGTGGTGGAGTGAACTAAAGAATGATGATGGATTAAACCCAGATCAGTTGACTGGGGGTGAGTGTTTGATTTGCTCAAGCGCTCCGTCCATCATCCCCTTTGGTATCGCTTTGTTCGCCCTAAGTTGGCAGGGTATGCCCAGACGTGGGTCCCTTGCTCACTTTGCCACTGGATTCAAGCTAGCCTGGCTGATGACGGCTGAATAGCCAGAAACCGGTCCCAGGATGCTTGTTTCCGGTCCAGGGAAGACATGGCTTGGCAGTTCGGGCTGGACTGTTCCCATGAGGCACAGGGTCAGACTGATTTGCATATGGCCATGTCTGAACTGGGGTGGTGGAGTGAGCTAAAGAATGATGATGGATTAAACCCAGATCAGTTGACTGGGGGTGAGTGTTTGATTTGCTCAAGCGCTCCGTCCATCATCCCCTTTGGTATCGCTTTGTTCGCCCTAAGTTGGCAGGGTATGCCCAGACGTGGGTCCCTTGCTCACTTTGCCACTGGATTCAAGCTAGCCTGGCTGATGACGGCTGAATAGCCAGAAACCGGTCCCAGGATGCTTGTTTCCGGTCCAGGGAAGACATGGCTTGGCAGTTCGGGCTGGACTGTTCCCATGAAGCACAGGGTCAGACTGATTTGCATATGGCCATGTCTGAACTGGGGTGGTGGAGTGAGCTAAAGAATGATGATGGATTAAACCCAGATCAGTTGACTGGGGGTGAGTGTTTGATTTGCTCAAGCGCTCCGTCCATCATCCCCTTTGGTATCGCTTTGTTCGCCCTAAGTTGGCAGGGTATGCCCAGACGTGGGTCCCTTGCTCACTTTGCCACTGGATTCAAGCTAGCCTGGATGATGACGGCTGAATAGCCAGAAACCGGTCCCAGGATGCTTGTTTCCGGTCCAGGGAAGACATGGCTTGGCAGTTCGGGCTGGACTGTTCCCATGAGGCACAGGGTCAGACTGATTTGCATATGGCCATGTCTGAACTGGGGTGGTGGAGTGAGCTAAAGAATGATGATGGATTAAACCCAGATCAGTTGACTGGGGGTGAGTGTTTGATTTGCTCAAGCGCTCCGTCCATCATCCCCTTTGGTATCGCTTTGTTCGCCCTAAGTTGGCAGGGTATGCCCAGACGTGGGTCCCTTGCTCACTTTGCCACTGGATTCAAGCTAGCCTGGCTGATGATGGCTGAATAGCCAGAAACCGGTCCCAGGATGCTTGTTTCCGGTCCAGGGAAGACATGGCTTGGCAGTTCGGGCTGGACTGTTCCCATGAGGCACAGGGTCAGACTGATTTGCATATGGCCATGTCTGAACTGGGGTGGTGGAGTGAACTAAAGAATGATGATGGATTAAACCCAGATCAGTTGACTGGGGGTGAGTGTTTGATTTGCTCAAGCGCTCCGTCCATCATCCCCTTTGGTATCGCTTTGTTCGCCCTAAGTTGGCAGGGTATGCCCAGACGTGGGTCCCTTGCTCACTTTGCCACTGGATTCAAGCTAGCCTGGCTGATGACGGCTGAATAGCCAGAAACCGGTCCCAGGATGCTTGTTTCCGGTCCAGGGAAGACATGGCTTGGCAGTTCGGGCTGGACTGTTCCCATGAGGCACAGGGTCAGACTGATTTGCATATGGCCATGTCTGAACTGGGGTGGTGGAGTGAGCTAAAGAATGATGATGGATTAAACCCAGATCAGTTGACTGGGGGTGAGTGTTTGATTTGCTCAAGCGCTCCGTCCATCATCCCCTTTGGTATCGCTTTGTTCGCCCTAAGTTGGCAGGGTATGCCCAGACGTGGGTCCCTTGCTCACTTTGCCACTGGATTCAAGCTAGCCTGGCTGATGACGGCTGAATAGCCAGAAACCGGTCCCAGGATGCTTGTTTCCGGTCCAGGGAAGACATGGCTTGGCAGTTCGGGCTGGACTGTTCCCATGAGGCACAGGGTAGCAATACGTATG